>CM048846.1:48950769-50150769 GCA_026545225.1 Cornus controversa | reverse complement strand
GTCCCAATGGACCCTTTTTGCCCTCTATAAAGTACCATACTCTGATACCATGTTGTCACACCCCGGTTTCCATCTCCCAGAAATCAGAAGTGACTTAAGCTAATCATTCACACCTTAATCACTGCCATTCATTGATATCATACTCTAATAACAAGTTTCAGAACTCAACTCTATATGTGCATGGAATTTGAACTTAAAACTTACACCATTGGAAAGAGGGTTCAAAAAGAATCAATTTCAAAAAAAGAATTTCTTGATTCGGGTTTGGAACAACCAAGTTATGCCTAATTCAAAATTTTGAAAATCTGGAGCAGTAAGATAGTCTTCTGTCTTACCCTCCCAGAAATGCCCAAAAACAAACAGTCGACTTTCTTTCCCTCCTAGAAAGTGAAAAACGCTGATTTCCAAAAAATGAGGTTTCTAGAGCAACAAGATAGTCTTCTGTCCCAACAAGGAAAGTCGACTATCTTTCCCTCCCAGAAAATGCAAAATGCTGATTTTTCAAAAATGAGGTTTCTAGAGCAGCAAGATAGTCTTCTGTCCCAAATGAGAAAGTCGACTATCTTACCTTCCCAGAAAGCTCTAAAAGCTGCTGGACAAAAAAGTTGACTTCTTTGAAAGAAAAAGTCGACTATCTTCACCTGGGAACTTCCTTTTAGTCTCTTTTGTCTCCAAACTAGCTCCAAACCCATACATAAATATATCCAAACATCCACAATTACAGTCTCATCATCTTAATCATACTTCAAACATAATTTTTTTCAATAACACAATCAAATTCCTTCCCTTCAAACCACATATTCATTCCATTTCATTCTCAACCCATTTACTTGAGAAAAGTCCATACATAAAGTTATGACATAAGAATAGATCACAACTTTACATTCCATAAATTAAGTTTGGTCCAAGAAATAACCACAATACATATAAATTTCAAGTGTATAGTCATTACAAGGATTTCATGCATAAGGTCCAAAAATGCTAAAAATCCAACCATGACTACAACTACATAGACAACGTGCCACAAGTCGGCACGGATAGTCAAATATACAACATTCCCAAAATATGTCAAAAATGCTACCAAAGTCCCGCTTAAACATTCAAGTCCCATCCGTCATCGGTGCCTTATCTGTAAAAGAGTTTAGAATAAAGGGGTGAGCACCACTGATGCTCAGTAGAGGTACCCCAACCCACCTAAGTGCCGACCCGACACGACCTACATGGATGCATGTCACAACATTTCACATATCATTCAACATACGTCATGTCCACTCACAATAATGCCCATATATATAGATGCATTAAATACATATCATGCTTCATAATTCAAAATGAAGGCAATCAGCATATGATTGTCTCTCTGTCGAACTCAACCCAATATCTTAACATGATTCTTGACCAAATCATGCAACCAAGACACTTCCCACACAATTTACAAAATTCATCACCGAGTATTATCTACTCCGAGGTGATTGAACCGTTGAGGAATCCGCCACCGAGTATTCTCTACTCCGAGGTGATCGGACCATTTCAAAGTCTATCACCGAGTATTCTCTACTCCGAGGTGATTAGATTTATTTCAGAATTCGTCACCGAGTATTCTCTACTCCGAGGTGATCAAACCATCACCGAGTATTCGCTACTCCAAGGTGATTGAACAAGTTACTCAACCATTCTCTCTCCCGTTTACCTCACAATGGCCCTATACATGCATTTCGAACACATATGGATCAAGCACTTATATTTCATGCTTCACAATACATGAGCTAGCTATATAGGAACATAACATGCATTTCACATTCATCAACCCACATATATACATTCCTATATATGCAAACCCTAGCACAATTAGCATATGCCCACAAAACTTCACTTAAGCACATTTTAGCCATGCTTCACTAATACACACATTTTCTATATAAGAATAACATGTATTTAACTCACTCAACAACACATAATACATACATGTTCAACATAACACATTTTCACATATGTGCACAAAATCTAGCATATATGCATACATGCTAATATCTCTCACACATTCACCCTTTATACCGTATATACAACCATATACCTATCTATTGCACAATAGAGACTAAAGAGAGTAGAAGAACACCCCATCCCACCCCTCTTACCACTCTAAATCATGCAATACACACCCTTAGCTCTCATCACTTCACCCGAAACCCTAGAATCAACAAATAAATGAGAAGGAGAACCCCTACCTCAAAATCCAAGCTTAGAAGTGGAAGACCCAAATTTCACCAAGCTTTAAACTCCTCCAATGGCAACTTTTCACCGATCAAAACGAAGAGGAGGGTGAGGGGAGCAACTTTTGGTCTTGGCTTTACCCTCAAATCTCACTTCTTGGCCCTCAAAACTTAGAGAGAAGGAGAATGAGAGAACTTGTAGAGAGAGAGAATAGGAGCCGGCCAAGAGAGAAAGAGAGAGAGAAGTCAAAATCTGATTTTTCCTCTCTTTTTACAACTATATATCATATATACAATATCAATTTGCCCCTTCGCAACTAAACCCTCTATCATTCTCTTATTTGCTCCTTGTTATGGGCCTTTTGCGCTTATTCGCACACTAGCCTTTCCTCATTTTTCAAAACTTCACTTATACCCTTAAACTTACATCCATACCCCCACACCACTCTCTAGAGTCGGCAGTTATTTCCTCCGGTTACCCGAACCCATTCCGGTCCCGTACCCGTAACCGAAAACACAAAAAGATCATTTAATTCCACTAAGCATGTCATTAAACAATTAATCATGCCTTAAAAACTCACTTAACTTTTAATCATAATTCAAAAAGAATTTCGAGTCATTACAATCATGGTACACATGATTGTTGTGGGAAGGTTGATGGGATTCTCTTGAACAATATGGTATATCATCTCAGCACGGCTCTTTATCAAATTGCCCTTGTGGTCATACAGATCAAGATTATATGGGACCACCAAGTTCAATGCCGACACATTGTGTGTGAGGTAGAAGAAAGGAAACCTATCTACAAGCCTTGGGGCATTAGGTATGAACTACTCCCTAATCATGTCATATATGGTTGGTCGGTTAGGATCCTCAACTTGAAAAGGCAAAACTATGTCATCCTCAATCTCCGCGACTCCCAATATATGTGGAATAGTGTCCTTGGTAACCTCAACTCGAACGCCATAATACTAGGTCACAAAGGTTAGGTCATCCAAGTTTGATGTGATCACATTGCCATAAAAATATCGCCCCATATCTGGTTTGAATATTTCCCTAAGATCACAAAGTCACTCCCACCCATTTTCTTCAAAATATGTCACAAACTCCAGTTACCATTCCTGTTTGATCGCCACAATATTTATTTTTTGTTCAATTCTCATTGCCCGACAACTAATAACATTTAGAAAGTTGTTGTAGTTAAAATCATCCTCAAACATGTCCCGAGAGAAGATAATGCAATTATCCGCACTAGTTGATGTCTCGGTGCATCCCCATTTACGTGCCATCAAAACCATGACAAAAGGAACCAAGAATAACGTCAAAAGCTCCATTAGGTATTTTTGTCGAACACCTAGTGTGCAATGCTACAATTCTCAAGTTTTGTTTGCACAATATCACCACAATCCTCAATAATCAAAACCAACTCCAAGGTAATCAACCCCAACCTCCAAATCATAAGAAATTTTGAAGAAGAAAATAGTGTATGAGAGTTGTGAGTTTGAGAGTGTTCTTGTTAGCTTGAGAGTTTTGAGAGATTAAGTGAGTGAGTGTGCGGGCATATGAGAGGAGAGTTTAAACAAAAACACACACACGCAGAATTGCCAAAATCTAGACATTTGTTGAGTGCGACCAGTCCTAATATTTGGGGAACAGTCCAATATTTTTCGATTTCTCAGAACCTGTAGAAGTGCGACCAGTCCTGGTATTTGGTGACCAGTCCCACTTTGTGAATTTTAAAAAATTACACAATAGATCTCAATTCACCAAAAATCTCATCTCAACCTGATTTAGCAATTAAGCACCTAAAATGTTAAAAATAAGCAACATAAAACATAAACACAAAAAAATATTTTTGGATTTTTTTTTCCTGAAAACACACAAAAATAATAATCTCATGAGAATAATCAAAACAGATTTTTCAGAGAATAAAATGAGTCCTAAAATTTCTGAAAAATTTCAACACATTTATAAATGCAAAAATTTTAAAACCCATAATTCATCAATAAAATTCATCCTTAACTGCATGATCATGGCACAACTTCCAATAAACAAATATTTATAAAAATTTAGAAATTCATCTAATAAATCTATGTGTGTATGTGCAATCCAACATCATCAAAAATTAATTAAATTCCTTTGATTCATCTTCTAAAACATATTGGACGATAAACAAATAAAACTACACATAATCAAATATTTTTTATTGAATTTTATTTATTTTTTATTTCTAAGACGGTGGCTTTCATGCTTACGGGCAGCCAGCTATTTTCTCAAAATAACTTCTTTATTTTTTTAAGATATCTAATTGGAGATTTATATCGTAGTGGTAGCTTTGAACAAATCTCGAAGGTAGTATTTTCCTTTTTTTCTTAGATTTTTAGCAAGTTTATATATATATATATATATATATATATGCTAAATAACAATAGAATTTTTTCTTTTCATTTTTTTTATTGATCATTTAAGTCTCCAATGTTACTCATACAATATACTTTATTCAACTTCACATTATTTTTCAATCAATTCTCTCAGAGTTGGACTGGTGCACAAATTGTATGGATTCAAAAGATTCATCACTAAAAAGAAATAAAGACAACACATTAGTCATCAATGCGTAGATCATAAAATCAAGCACTTCATTCATTGACAAACTAAGTGTCTCAATCATGCATTCACAAATCAAAGTGAAATTAAAAAGAAATACAAATAATTCACATTATTTCTCTGACAAATATGATTCTCATAATCTCTAAAAAAATTAAACAAAACATATCCTAAACTAAAAGATATGGTCTAATGAAAAATAAATAATAAACATAAGCTCAGTCCATGACCATAACAGACCTAATGACCTAGTTAGGAGGTTTTGCACCCAAAGACCTATTAGGAATAAATTCCATAATATCAACAGGCACAAACTTCTCCAAATCTTCTTTTCTCATCCAGATTGTTTTAACATGTAATTTATCAAAAAAATATTGTGAAGAAATAAAAACATTTTTTTTCATGTTTGAATTCTTTTTAGCTTGAGAATTTTTGGATTTGTTCCAATAAGATAATTTTTTAACTTGAACCCTATTCTTAGCAAAAGAATTATGCACATGAAAATCAGAATTACAATATTTTCTCTTCTTATAGCAATAGTGTTGACTATATCCATTCTTATCACAAAAAGTACAATGAACCACACTAGACACAATTTTAGCATGCAAAAACTCCACTTGAGGCTTAGGTTTGGGTTTAGACACATTCAAATTCTTGGGTTTAACAAAAATAATTTTTTCCTTAGATGATGACCCAACAAAATCTAATCATGTCTTATCTCCTACATGCTTACCAACACTAATCACGCTATCAAGCTTAATCTGCTCAGAAGTAAAAGCAATCAATTTATCTTCTGAATTTTTCAATTCAGGTTCAAGAACATTAATTTTAGCAACAAGAGCATTTTTGGCAGAGATAGCTTGACTTACCTCGGTTTCAAGAAATTTGACTTTGCTTTGAAGATTCAGAATTTTTGTTTTATTTTCTTTAGTCTTCTTCTGGATCTTCTCAGTTTCTTCCATCAGAGATTATTTTTCACTTTTCACCATCTCCAATTGTTTGGTTTATTTTTTGTAGGCTCTCTTGACTTTGACAGTTTCTATAAACAACTCCTCAACAGCTTTGGACAATTCTTCCTTGGTTTGTTCTTCTTTTTCTTCATCTTCATAATCATTAGACCCAACTTGGCTTAGAGTTGTAAACTTCTCTATTTCACCTACATAAGAAGAAGAATTATTAGCAGTATCATTATTCAATAAAGCAACAGTATCATTCTCAACAAAAGAATCACTATCAGAGTTAGAAGACTCAGACTCAGAAATAATAGCTTTCATGGCTTTCTTTTTAACCTTTGAAATTTTCTTTGCACTAAAGCTATTTTTCTTAGGACTTGTACATTGAGTAGATGTGTGACCTTTATCACCACATGTCCAATAAGTGATCTCAGAATCCTTAGAGTTATCAGCTTCTTTATCTTTTCTCTCCTTACCTTTGGATGATGATCCTTGATTCTGAAATTTAGAAGGATTTTCTTTCCTAAGATTTCAATCTTTTTCATATTTTAGGATCTTCCTAAATTTCCTAGCAAGGAGTGCAACATCATTATCTAAATCATATTTAAAACTTTCAACTTTTTCAACTTCAGATTTTGAAGAATTAAAATCATTTGACAAACTTGAAGACTCGGAAGTCTTTGAAGTTTTTAAAGCCAATTATTTTTTATTTATGAAGTTTTGGATATTTCATCTCAAAAGTTTGAATTGATCCAACTAATTCTGCTACATCCATTGAGTCAGCATCTCTGCTCTCATCTAAGGCTTCCAACTTAGCTTGGAACCTATCAAGTAATGATCTTATGATTTTTTTGATAATCTGGAAATATAGAATTTTCTCACCAAGGTTAGCAATCCAAATGAATGATCAAAGTGTTGGTGTGAAACTGAGCTCATTTGATAGTACTCCCAGAGTTGGTTGTGTAAGGACCGGGTAATTTTGACCGGTTCCGGATTATTTTTGGACCGGATTAATTTTCTTTTTTCGAATAAATTGACTTCGAAAGTGCAAATATATATATAGATATAAATGGAATTATATATATATATATATATACACATGTGAGAATATATATATTGTTGAAGGAAAGATATATATATGCACATATGTATGTGTATAATGAGTGTATTTATATTTAATTATAAATACTTTCATATACATATATATTATAGAATGAAGTGTAAAAAGGGTAGTGAATATTTTAATTGGTTATGAGAGTATGAAAGCCATAGGTGGCCGGCTGATAAAGTGTGCATATATATGGATATATGTATGTGTATATATATATAATATATATATGCTAAGTAGAGGAAGAGTATTATATAAATATGTAATATACAAGATATTTATTCACTTATGTGGCTGGGAGTAAGTAAGGTGATTATGTGGTGTAGAAAAGAAGATAAGAGTGAAATGAAAGAGGCCATGTGTGGGTGTCGGCTGGCAGAAGAAAAAGGAGAGAAGAAAGAAAAGAAAGAGAAAAGAAGAGAGGAAAGAGAAAACTAGAGAGAGAAAGAGAGGAAGAAAGAAGAAGGAAGCCGAGAAAGGAAGGAACTTGAGGGGTCGGTGGTGGAGTTTGGTTGGCCGTACATGAAGGTTGTGGTGGCGGCTGACGGTGGCTGGAAATAGTGGTTACGGTAGCAGCTGGAGAGGGTTTCTCAGTTGGGTCCACGGCTGGTTTGTGGCTGATGGTTTCGGTGGCTTCAGGTGTAGCTTTAGGCGATATAATGGCTGTCAAAAATGGCAGTAGGTGGTGGCAGGTGGCCGGTTTGGTTCGGCTATGGTACGATGGAGGTGACGGCTGCGAGAGGTGGCCGGAGTAATGGGTCTTCATGAGGAAGAATCGGGTGGTTCACGGCTGGGTTTCCTTGGGCTAGTCATGGGTGTGCTGTTCACAAGTTATGGGTTACAGGAGGGTGAACTCGGTTGGGTTAGTGACGGGTTTGGTGAAGGAGATGAAGGCCGACAGTTATGCGCTGGTATTCGATAGTGATTCCGGCAGGTTTTTGGCTGGTTTCGAAGGTGGTTTGCATGGCTGGGACGAAGGTGACGGCAGTAGGTGGTCCATGGTGAGTTTACTTGAGCTGTCTTGGATCCTTGCACGATGGTGGTGGTTGATGCCGTGAGTCTTCTCGGCTAGAACGGACAGCGGGTGGTTGTGGTCGTGGACTATGGAGCTTGCGAGTTTATGTGTTTTGGGTTGGTAGCTGGGTATGCTGGTTGGTGTTAGCGGCTGTCCGTGGAGGTGAGAGTCCGGTGGTGACGGTTGGAATGATGGTGCCGGCGAGGCTTGGCTGGGCTGTTTGACAGGGGAGGTGACCAATATATATATATATATATATATATATATATATATATATGTGTGATAGATAGTGTGTTTGGGCCTATACTTTTGGATTGAAAATGGTCTTAACATTTGGGCTTATTGATGAAATGGGTTTGGATGGAAGGTAGGTATGCTTGAATAAGTCCAACATGGCTTATGGTTTCGGACTACCCAATTGACTTGGGCCTAATTGTTGGGCTGCCAATTTATATATTATGGGCTGAAATTAGATACTTAAGTTGGACCTTGAATGTGTTTTTCAAATGGGCTGCCTAGCTAAATGGACTTGGCAATTGAAATGGAATTTAATCAAATTGGGTGTTGAGAGAGCTTGTAATAAATTGGACTGGGTTAATTGGCTTGAAGATGGGTTGGACTTGGAACTTGGACTTAAATTCGGTTTTCCAAAGACTTTGGATACGCATGGCCGTGTAACAAAATTTTGGCAAAACAGTGGAAGGCGATCTTTTCAATTTTCTCAAAATTGGAGATTTTTGGAGTTCTCACTCCAAATTGAGGTAGGGGTGCTAGACTCACTTCTACTTTGATCTTGTGGTCCCTTTCTAAATATCATAAGAGATAGCTTTTGATTTCTTGAAACTAGGTCTATGTATATATATATATGTATACCATGGTGATTTATGCATACATAAGTGTCCAACATGTTAGTTAAGGCTTATGCATGGTATGTGTGTGCAAATGTGACTATAATGCTTTTGGTGAAAAATGTGTTTGTTTGATGAAAACATGAAAAATATGATTTTTAGCAAAATCCATGAGCATAGTGATTTTCATGATGTGAGTGTGATAGCATTGTGACAATCTTGAGTTGGAAGGAAAATGCATTGATTTGATGAAAAATGCATGCATTGTGTGACTATGTGCATTGGTGTGATTATATGCACTATATGATGATTTTGGGGCATGAGTGTGAAATTAAGATAAGGGGAAGGCCCCTAGGGTGAAAGACCCAAAACTTGGCCAAGAGGAGGTGCTCCCTTCGGGTTAGTAACCTGATAAAGCACAAGCAGAGTTTGGGTGCCGAAGAGACCCTTACTATTGGAGTGATGAGAAAGCCCCTTTGACGTGATTTGGTGTGAGTTATATATGTATATATATATAAGTTGTGACTTGTCCAATTTGATATGTATATATATATATATAGACATATGTATTTGCATTTTATGTGAAGCATCATGCATGATTTGAAAAACGTGGATGTTTGGGTAAAAATGCATGAGCATGTGCATTCATGCATGGCTTACGGGTTAGAGTGGGGATGGGTGGATCATTTCTACTGAGCCGTTGAGATGCTCACCCCCTATATACAAATTTTTTTCAGATAAAGCATCACCGGAGGATGAGACTTAGAGTGCTAGAGTGATCGAAAGAATACTTTAGAATTTCTTTTAGATATAGTGTTATGAATTGTATATTTGGCTATCCATGCCGGCATGTGGCATGTGGATTATATTGATCTGAGATTACAATTACATTGATGTAACTTATTTTTTTATATGGATCCATGGACATTAGAAATGTGAGTTAGTGTTTATACATTGTGCAAAAACTTGTATAAGGATTATGAGAGTGTTGAGATATAAATTGATGATTTAAAGTATGTATGTTTTACGCTTCCGCATTGACTTAAGGGTTGAGACCTCGGCACGGTGATGGAATCTCCGGTGACCGAGGCTTTGATGTGTGATTTCACCCGTTCACACCCCTCTTCCTTCGCTCCTAACCGGGTGTCGAAAGTCGGGGCGTGACAACATGGTATCAGAGCTTAACCGGGTTTGAATACCTATGGACGACGGGAAAGGGTTAAGCCACGTGTTGGATAGGAACGACTTGATGATTTTCGGATTGCTATTAGAGCATAGGTTTGAAGACCTAGGGTATCATAGTTATAGGTTCGAATACCTAAGGACAGAGAGTAACGTATTGGTTTTAGAGATATACACTAACTGGTTGTTGTTTGAACGATAGGTTTGATTACCTTTGGACAATTTCGAAATAATTAGCTTGGTGTAAGTGATCATAATGAAAGAACAATGTGTTGGTGTGTGAAACTGATTTTCATTTGGTAATACTCCCAGAGTTGGTTGAGTTGAAACTCTTGACTTGATGTTGAGTCATGTTAGTGAGCAATTGATAGATAATGAAAAGAAGGTTGTGAGTGTTTGAATCCTTATAGATACTTAGGGGCTTATGTTACGTGGTTGATAAGTGTTATGCTAGGGTTGACCATTGAGACTGAGATAGGAGACGAGAGAGGCATGTTGTCGGAGTTGGGCTAGCTAGGAAAAATGGACTGATCAACCAATTTTTCTTAGATTAGTACTTCTCTTACAATCCGCCGACTCTCATGGGTGTTGAGTTGTCTCGTCCGGGTGACGATGGATAAAGAACTAGTGAAGGAATGATTTCAAGTGTGAATGATTTCTGATAGTAGAGAAGTCGAATGTGTTCTCCTAGTTTCTAGCTAGGGTGTTGATAACGTTCCATGCATCTCATTCATTCATTCATATGCATTTACTTGTGCTTGTGCCTTGGGGCTAGAGGTGTCATCTTTGGAGTCACCATTGTCCATTGATACATCTATTGGGAGTGGAGTTACCTTGGGTAAAATGTATCGGTCTTACGAGACCTAGATTGCGGGATGTCGATTGGTGTTCGACTTTGAGTTACTAGATGTGACTAGTTTAGCTGCGATGATTCTCAGTAGTGATATGAGAAAATAACGTTGTTGTGATATGTGACGAGATAGTAAGAGTGTGACTTAAGACACACTTAAAGGATTATAATTCATAATTTTGAAAGCTGAAATTGCTTGAGTGTGATGGTTGATTTGGAAAAGATTTGAAAATCTTGGTAAAGGTATGACTTGTTTGGCCTTAGTGTTGAAATGCACTGTTGTACTTGACTATAGTGGGATGTGTTGTATGTTGAGAATGTAATTCTCAATGATGTATAGGACTGTGGAGTTATGATCCCTATTCATGTTATAGCCTTAGATAGATAATTCTAGACATCTAGAATGTAGATGGAAATGAGATTTGTGCGTCCTTGACATGCAATGTGTACTATGGAGTAATAGTGGGGGTATAATTGAGATTGTGCTGACAAGAACAGGTTAGCTTAAACTGCTCTTGAGGTTGAGAGTTCCCCGTACATGATAGAGTACTTGAGGGGACATATGATATTCATAGAAAGGTTACAGACCTTGGGATGATCATTGTGGTGCTGCCATTTAGACGTAGATTTGTCTATTGGCACACCAATTGAGGATCGGTTGTTGTCACTATGGACACAGTTTTGTCTGTGGACACAACCCAGGATATCGTGATTTTTAGTGAAGGACAGTTGGCCCCATTTGACGAGCCTGAAGGTGTGCTTGTTGTCAATGAGATGCAACATTGTCTATTGACACACTTGTTGAGGTGAGGTTTTCACCATGAGAGACAATTTAGTCTATAGATGTATTATCATGGGTGGTGACACCCAGAGGGATGGAGTTTTGATTGTTATATGAAATTTGATCCAATTTTGGGACATGATTAGTTATGATGTTATGAGAGAATAACGGTGAGAATACCATTGGTTTGTCTTGATTAGTTGTTAACCGAGGAAAATAGGTGATATGTGAGCAGCATATTTTCTGCAAACTTTGTTTTCCTGTGAACCGTACCTTGCGGTACTAGTGAGAATGAAAAGATACACGGATCAGCTATGAGATTAAGAGAGTAATGATTCCACACATTTTGAAAACTTGATCGGATTAGTTAAGGATTGAGTTAATAATCCTTATGAAACGTTGGCCTTAGGCCACGTGTGAGATATGTAAGTTGGATTATGAACCACATCCTTATACGTGGATTATATGTATAACCTCGTGGGAATATTGTGAATGTTTTGAATCCAAGGATAATGTAGTTTTGAGGTATAATTTAGAGAATTGTGGATTTCATATCTATGAGGCTTGAAACCATGGATTTGTGTAGTTTTCGACCATGTTTAAGGTTTCAAATGAGTGTATGATAATAGGGATGACTGATGGACTTGTGAAAAAAAAAATCAGTCTTTGAGGCATTTTTGAATTTTCAATTGAGTGGTCTGTGCAACAGTCAACCAAAACCTGGACTATGTTGAAAAACATTGTAATTATGTTGTAAGCTTGAGTTTCACATGTAATGACTCATTATGGATTATATGTGACTTTTGGTGTATGAACGGAAGAATGTTGGTTTTAGTTCCATTTTGTATGAGATTGATGAGTAGATAAGTGATTTGTGGTTTGGGTGATGTGACATCACTAATCGTAATGCATAGATTCTAAAATTTTAGAAAGACATGTAAGGGAATGTTTGAGGGACCTTAGGCGAAGCAGTCAGGATCTTGGGGTGCGCACAGAGATGCTGGAAAGGAATGGATGGATAAGACCCTAAATTTAGCGTTGGATTCCAACGGATTGTAGTCTATGAGATTGGACAGGACCATGTGACTTGTTGCGACAAGTACACTATTTATGTGGTTTGTGTTGGCGAGTACACTGTCATGTGCCTTGCCGGTGAATGCGCTTGTGATGTACACTAGATTGATATGGATGGATTGTAGTGATACACGGGGTTTTGAACTAAGCCCTGGAATGGTATGCCAGATTGGAAAGCCATGTTTGACAACGATGAAACACTTTTGAGTATTGATGATCCCGAGTAATAGGAAAATATCACCGTAGGTGATTGATGTGATTAGTTGAAGATATTGTCAGAGACTTGAGATAGAGATGGACTGGATAGGTATTGAAAAACTGTGGACTTTGGGAAACAAGTACTTCGGGGATTATGTGAAATGAATTATGATAATTGAGAAGGATTGGTACAATGAGTGTTCTTGGATTATGATTATGAGGCTTGTGGATTGTGGTATCAGTGAAAGATGAATATGTGAATTTCATCAAGTTTTAATCAAGCTTGAACTTGTGTATGAAATGGTGAGGTGAATGGTGATAAACTTACACCTGCGTATTGCGTAGGTATAATTAGCTTTGTGGTCATACAATTTTGGAATGACTCTTGAGAATTGCAGCGGTGACGTGTAAACCGAGTCATCTCGGTTTCCTAAAGTGAGAAATTTGGAAGTTGTGATTCAAGGTTGACGAATTACTGGAAAGGAGTGCAAAAGCATACTTTTGCTAATTGGAAAGTGGATTGGGTTGAAAGCGAATTAGTTAGAACTTATCTTCCTGAACTCAGTTTAAGGGACGATCTTGATCGTGGTAATCCATGGTATGAGGACTGTGCTACATTTTAAGGATGTCTAGACATCGTTTGAGATATATTAGTATTTGAATATTTCATGGATTGTAGAGTGAAGTTGTATGGTGTAATAGCCAAAACTTTATTGGTTGCGGAGCGGAAGTCGTGTGTTGGATACCGGCGAATAGTGACTAATTCCATTAATACAAGGAAAACACAGGATGTCGCTTAAGATTTTGTGAGAACATTTTGAGACCCGTTGTATGTTTCTAATTTTGGGGACGAAATTCCTTAAAGGTGGGTAGGTTGTAAGGACCGGGTAATTTTGACCGGTTCCGGATTATTTTTGGACCGGATTAATTTTCTTTTTTCGAATAAATTGACTTCGAAAGTGCAAATATATATATAGATATAAATGGAATTATATATATATATATATATACACATGTGAGAATATATATATTGTTGAAGGAAAGATATATATATGCACATATGTATGTGTATAATGAGTGTATTTATATTTAATTATAAATACTTTCATATACATATATATTATAGAATGAAGTGTAAAAAGGGTAGTGAATATTTTAATTGGTTATGAGAGTATGAAAGCCATAGGTGGCCGGCTGATAAAGTGTGCATATATATGGATATATGTATGTGTATATATATATAATATATATATGCTAAGTAGAGGAAGAGTATTATATAAATATGTAATATACAAGATATTTATTCACTTATGTGGCTGGGAGTAAGTAAGGTGATTATGTGGTGTAGAAAAGAAGATAAGAGTGAAATGAAAGAGGCCATGTGTGGGTGTCGGCTGGCAGAAGAAAAAGGAGAGAAGAAAGAAAAGAAAGAGAAAAGAAGAGAGGAAAGAGAAAACTAGAGAGAGAAAGAGAGGAAGAAAGAAGAAGGAAGCCGAGAAAGGAAGGAACTTGAGGGGTCGGTGGTGGAGTTTGGTTGGCCGTACATGAAGGTTGTGGTGGCGGCTGACGGTGGCTGGAAATAGTGGTTACGGTAGCAGCTGGAGAGGGTTTCTCAGTTGGGTCCACGGCTGGTTTGTGGCTGATGGTTTCGGTGGCTTCAGGTGTAGCTTTAGGCGATATAATGGCTGTCAAAAATGGCAGTAGGTGGTGGCAGGTGGCCGGTTTGGTTCGGCTATGGTACGATGGAGGTGACGGCTGCGAGAGGTGGCCGGAGTAATGGGTCTTCATGAGGAAGAATCGGGTGGTTCACGGCTGGGTTTCCTTGGGCTAGTCATGGGTGTGCTGTTCACAAGTTATGGGTTACAGGAGGGTGAACTCGGTTGGGTTAGTGACGGGTTTGGTGAAGGAGATGAAGGCCGACAGTTATGCGCTGGTATTCGATAGTGATTCCGGCAGGTTTTTGGCTGGTTTCGAAGGTGGTTTGCATGGCTGGGACGAAGGTGACGGCAGTAGGTGGTCCATGGTGAGTTTACTTGAGCTGTCTTGGATCCTTGCACGATGGTGGTGGTTGATGCCGTGAGTCTTCTCGGCTAGAACGGACAGCGGGTGGTTGTGGTCGTGGACTATGGAGCTTGCGAGTTTATGTGTTTTGGGTTGGTAGCTGGGTATGCTGGTTGGTGTTAGCGGCTGTCCGTGGAGGTGAGAGTCCGGTGGTGACGGTTGGAATGATGGTGCCGGCGAGGCTTGGCTGGGCTGTTTGACAGGGGAGGTGACCAATATATATATATATATATATATATATATATATATATGTGTGATAGATAGTGTGTTTGGGCCTATACTTTTGGATTGAAAATGGTCTTAACATTTGGGCTTATTGATGAAATGGGTTTGGATGGAAGGTAGGTATGCTTGAATAAGTCCAACATGGCTTATGGTTTCGGACTACCCAATTGACTTGGGCCTAATTGTTGGGCTGCCAATTTATATATTATGGGCTGAAATTAGATACTTAAGTTGGACCTTGAATGTGTTTTTCAAATGGGCTGCCTAGCTAAATGGACTTGGCAATTGAAATGGAATTTAATCAAATTGGGTGTTGAGAGAGCTTGTAATAAATTGGACTGGGTTAATTGGCTTGAAGATGGGTTGGACTTGGAACTTGGACTTAAATTCGGTTTTCCAAAGACTTTGGATACGCATGGCCGTGTAACAAAATTTTGGCAAAACAGTGGAAGGCGATCTTTTCAATTTTCTCAAAATTGGAGATTTTTGGAGTTCTCACTCCAAATTGAGGTAGGGGTGCTAGACTCACTTCTACTTTGATCTTGTGGTCCCTTTCTAAATATCATAAGAGATAGCTTTTGATTTCTTGAAACTAGGTCTATGTATATATATATATGTATACCATGGTGATTTATGCATACATAAGTGTCCAACATGTTAGTTAAGGCTTATGCATGGTATGTGTGTGCAAATGTGACTATAATGCTTTTGGTGAAAAATGTGTTTGTTTGATGAAAACATGAAAAATATGATTTTTAGCAAAATCCATGAGCATAGTGATTTTCATGATGTGAGTGTGATAGCATTGTGACAATCTTGAGTTGGAAGGAAAATGCATTGATTTGATGAAAAATGCATGCATTGTGTGACTATGTGCATTGGTGTGATTATATGCACTATATGATGATTTTGGGGCATGAGTGTGAAATTAAGATAAGGGGAAGGCCCCTAGGGTGAAAGACCCAAAACTTGGCCAAGAGGAGGTGCTCCCTTCGGGTTAGTAACCTGATAAAGCACAAGCAGAGTTTGGGTGCCGAAGAGACCCTTACTATTGGAGTGATGAGAAAGCCCCTTTGACGTGATTTGGTGTGAGTTATATATGTATATATATATAAGTTGTGACTTGTCCAATTTGATATGTATATATATATATATAGACATATGTATTTGCATTTTATGTGAAGCATCATGCATGATTTGAAAAACGTGGATGTTTGGGTAAAAATGCATGAGCATGTGCATTCATGCATGGCTTACGGGTTAGAGTGGGGATGGGTGGATCATTTCTACTGAGCCGTTGAGATGCTCACCCCCTATATACAAATTTTTTTCAGATAAAGCATCACCGGAGGATGAGACTTAGAGTGCTAGAGTGATCGAAAGAATACTTTAGAATTTCTTTTAGATATAGTGTTATGAATTGTATATTTGGCTATCCATGCCGGCATGTGGCATGTGGATTATATTGATCTGAGATTACAATTACATTGATGTAACTTATTTTTTTATATGGATCCATGGACATTAGAAATGTGAGTTAGTGTTTATACATTGTGCAAAAACTTGTATAAGGATTATGAGAGTGTTGAGATATAAATTGATGATTTAAAGTATGTATGTTTTACGCTTCCGCATTGACTTAAGGGTTGAGACCTCGGCACGGTGATGGAATCTCCGGTGACCGAGGCTTTGATGTGTGATTTCACCCGTTCACACCCCTCTTCCTTCGCTCCTAACCGGGTGTCGAAAGTCGGGGCGTGACAACATGGTATCAGAGCTTAACCGGGTTTGAATACCTATGGACGACGGGAAAGGGTTAAGCCACGTGTTGGATAGGAACGACTTGATGATTTTCGGATTGCTATTAGAGCATAGGTTTGAAGACCTAGGGTATCATAGTTATAGGTTCGAATACCTAAGGACAGAGAGTAACGTATTGGTTTTAGAGATATACACTAACTGGTTGTTGTTTGAACGATAGGTTTGATTACCTTTGGA
The DNA here is from genome assembly GCA_026545225.1 of Cornus controversa. Lineage (NCBI taxonomy): Eukaryota > Viridiplantae > Streptophyta > Magnoliopsida > Cornales > Cornaceae > Cornus > Cornus controversa. Next base: position 50,133,659 of record CM048846.1, on the reverse strand, counting down.
CAATTTCGAAATAATTAGCTTGGTGTAAGTGATCATAATGAAAGAACAATGTGTTGGTGTGTGAAACTGATTTTCATTTGGTAATACTCCCAGAGTTGGTTGAGTTGAAACTCTTGACTTGATGTTGAGTCATGTTAGTGAGCAATTGATAGATAATGAAAAGAAGGTTGTGAGTGTTTGAATCCTTATAGATACTTAGGGGCTTATGTTACGTGGTTGATAAGTGTTATGCTAGGGTTGACCATTGAGACTGAGATAGGAGACGAGAGAGGCATGTTGTCGGAGTTGGGCTAGCTAGGAAAAATGGACTGATCAACCAATTTTTCTTAGATTAGTACTTCTCTTACAATCCGCCGACTCTCATGGGTGTTGAGTTGTCTCGTCCGGGTGACGATGGATAAAGAACTAGTGAAGGAATGATTTCAAGTGTGAATGATTTCTGATAGTAGAGAAGTCGAATGTGTTCTCCTAGTTTCTAGCTAGGGTGTTGATAACGTTCCATGCATCTCATTCATTCATTCATATGCATTTACTTGTGCTTGTGCCTTGGGGCTAGAGGTGTCATCTTTGGAGTCACCATTGTCCATTGATACATCTATTGGGAGTGGAGTTACCTTGGGTAAAATGTATCGGTCTTACGAGACCTAGATTGCGGGATGTCGATTGGTGTTCGACTTTGAGTTACTAGATGTGACTAGTTTAGCTGCGATGATTCTCAGTAGTGATATGAGAAAATAACGTTGTTGTGATATGTGACGAGATAGTAAGAGTGTGACTTAAGACACACTTAAAGGATTATAATTCATAATTTTGAAAGCTGAAATTGCTTGAGTGTGATGGTTGATTTGGAAAAGATTTGAAAATCTTGGTAAAGGTATGACTTGTTTGGCCTTAGTGTTGAAATGCACTGTTGTACTTGACTATAGTGGGATGTGTTGTATGTTGAGAATGTAATTCTCAATGATGTATAGGACTGTGGAGTTATGATCCCTATTCATGTTATAGCCTTAGATAGATAATTCTAGACATCTAGAATGTAGATGGAAATGAGATTTGTGCGTCCTTGACATGCAATGTGTACTATGGAGTAATAGTGGGGGTATAATTGAGATTGTGCTGACAAGAACAGGTTAGCTTAAACTGCTCTTGAGGTTGAGAGTTCCCCGTACATGATAGAGTACTTGAGGGGACATATGATATTCATAGAAAGGTTACAGACCTTGGGATGATCATTGTGGTGCTGCCATTTAGACGTAGATTTGTCTATTGGCACACCAATTGAGGATCGGTTGTTGTCACTATGGACACAGTTTTGTCTGTGGACACAACCCAGGATATCGTGATTTTTAGTGAAGGACAGTTGGCCCCATTTGACGAGCCTGAAGGTGTGCTTGTTGTCAATGAGATGCAACATTGTCTATTGACACACTTGTTGAGGTGAGGTTTTCACCATGAGAGACAATTTAGTCTATAGATGTATTATCATGGGTGGTGACACCCAGAGGGATGGAGTTTTGATTGTTATATGAAATTTGATCCAATTTTGGGACATGATTAGTTATGATGTTATGAGAGAATAACGGTGAGAATACCATTGGTTTGTCTTGATTAGTTGTTAACCGAGGAAAATAGGTGATATGTGAGCAGCATATTTTCTGCAAACTTTGTTTTCCTGTGAACCGTACCTTGCGGTACTAGTGAGAATGAAAAGATACACGGATCAGCTATGAGATTAAGAGAGTAATGATTCCACACATTTTGAAAACTTGATCGGATTAGTTAAGGATTGAGTTAATAATCCTTATGAAACGTTGGCCTTAGGCCACGTGTGAGATATGTAAGTTGGATTATGAACCACATCCTTATACGTGGATTATATGTATAACCTCGTGGGAATATTGTGAATGTTTTGAATCCAAGGATAATGTAGTTTTGAGGTATAATTTAGAGAATTGTGGATTTCATATCTATGAGGCTTGAAACCATGGATTTGTGTAGTTTTCGACCATGTTTAAGGTTTCAAATGAGTGTATGATAATAGGGATGACTGATGGACTTGTGAAAAAAAAAATCAGTCTTTGAGGCATTTTTGAATTTTCAATTGAGTGGTCTGTGCAACAGTCAACCAAAACCTGGACTATGTTGAAAAACATTGTAATTATGTTGTAAGCTTGAGTTTCACATGTAATGACTCATTATGGATTATATGTGACTTTTGGTGTATGAACGGAAGAATGTTGGTTTTAGTTCCATTTTGTATGAGATTGATGAGTAGATAAGTGATTTGTGGTTTGGGTGATGTGACATCACTAATCGTAATGCATAGATTCTAAAATTTTAGAAAGACATGTAAGGGAATGTTTGAGGGACCTTAGGCGAAGCAGTCAGGATCTTGGGGTGCGCACAGAGATGCTGGAAAGGAATGGATGGATAAGACCCTAAATTTAGCGTTGGATTCCAACGGATTGTAGTCTATGAGATTGGACAGGACCATGTGACTTGTTGCGACAAGTACACTATTTATGTGGTTTGTGTTGGCGAGTACACTGTCATGTGCCTTGCCGGTGAATGCGCTTGTGATGTACACTAGATTGATATGGATGGATTGTAGTGATACACGGGGTTTTGAACTAAGCCCTGGAATGGTATGCCAGATTGGAAAGCCATGTTTGACAACGATGAAACACTTTTGAGTATTGATGATCCCGAGTAATAGGAAAATATCACCGTAGGTGATTGATGTGATTAGTTGAAGATATTGTCAGAGACTTGAGATAGAGATGGACTGGATAGGTATTGAAAAACTGTGGACTTTGGGAAACAAGTACTTCGGGGATTATGTGAAATGAATTATGATAATTGAGAAGGATTGGTACAATGAGTGTTCTTGGATTATGATTATGAGGCTTGTGGATTGTGGTATCAGTGAAAGATGAATATGTGAATTTCATCAAGTTTTAATCAAGCTTGAACTTGTGTATGAAATGGTGAGGTGAATGGTGATAAACTTACACCTGCGTATTGCGTAGGTATAATTAGCTTTGTGGTCATACAATTTTGGAATGACTCTTGAGAATTGCAGCGGTGACGTGTAAACCGAGTCATCTCGGTTTCCTAAAGTGAGAAATTTGGAAGTTGTGATTCAAGGTTGACGAATTACTGGAAAGGAGTGCAAAAGCATACTTTTGCTAATTGGAAAGTGGATTGGGTTGAAAGCGAATTAGTTAGAACTTATCTTCCTGAACTCAGTTTAAGGGACGATCTTGATCGTGGTAATCCATGGTATGAGGACTGTGCTACATTTTAAGGATGTCTAGACATCGTTTGAGATATATTAGTATTTGAATATTTCATGGATTGTAGAGTGAAGTTGTATGGTGTAATAGCCAAAACTTTATTGGTTGCGGAGCGGAAGTCGTGTGTTGGATACCGGCGAATAGTGACTAATTCCATTAATACAAGGAAAACACAGGATGTCGCTTAAGATTTTGTGAGAACATTTTGAGACCCGTTGTATGTTTCTAATTTTGGGGACGAAATTCCTTAAAGGTGGGTAGGTTGTAAGGACCGGGTAATTTTGACCGGTTCCGGATTATTTTTGGACCGGATTAATTTTCTTTTTTCGAATAAATTGACTTCGAAAGTGCAAATATATATATAGATATAAATGGAATTATATATATATATATATATACACATGTGAGAATATATATATTGTTGAAGGAAAGATATATATATGCACATATGTATGTGTATAATGAGTGTATTTATATTTAATTATAAATACTTTCATATACATATATATTATAGAATGAAGTGTAAAAAGGGTAGTGAATATTTTAATTGGTTATGAGAGTATGAAAGCCATAGGTGGCCGGCTGATAAAGTGTGCATATATATGGATATATGTATGTGTATATATATATAATATATATATGCTAAGTAGAGGAAGAGTATTATATAAATATGTAATATACAAGATATTTATTCACTTATGTGGCTGGGAGTAAGTAAGGTGATTATGTGGTGTAGAAAAGAAGATAAGAGTGAAATGAAAGAGGCCATGTGTGGGTGTCGGCTGGCAGAAGAAAAAGGAGAGAAGAAAGAAAAGAAAGAGAAAAGAAGAGAGGAAAGAGAAAACTAGAGAGAGAAAGAGAGGAAGAAAGAAGAAGGAAGCCGAGAAAGGAAGGAACTTGAGGGGTCGGTGGTGGAGTTTGGTTGGCCGTACATGAAGGTTGTGGTGGCGGCTGACGGTGGCTGGAAATAGTGGTTACGGTAGCAGCTGGAGAGGGTTTCTCAGTTGGGTCCACGGCTGGTTTGTGGCTGATGGTTTCGGTGGCTTCAGGTGTAACTTTAGGCGATATAATGGCTGTCAAAAATGGCAGTAGGTGGTGGCAGGTGGCCGGTTTGGTTCGGCTATGGTACGATGGAGGTGACGGCTGCGAGAGGTGGCCGGAGTAATGGGTCTTCATGAGGAAGAATCGGGTGGTTCACGGCTGGGTTTCCTTGGGCTAGTCATGGGTGTGCTGTTCACAAGTTATGGGTTACAGGAGGGTGAACTCGGTTGGGTTAGTGACGGGTTTGGTGAAGGAGATGAAGGCCGACAGTTATGCGCTGGTATTCGATAGTGATTCCGTGTAAGGACCGGAATTTTGTTGACCGGTTCCGGGTGGATTTTGACCGGATTTAATTTTTCGAATAAATTAATTTCGAAAAATATGTGGATATATATATATATATCTATATAAATGGAATTATATAGATATATATATAGAAATGGATGATCATATATGTGGGATTACATATATAGATGGAGGATGTGATTATATATATGGGGATACATATATATAGTCATGGTGTATTTTTTATTTAATTATATATATATGGGTATACATATGTATAAGTATGGTAGATGGAGAAAGGTGTATGTGTACAAGTATATGTGTATTAGATGCCCATGTGATATAAGTATATATATATATATTATATATATTATGCATATGTGGCTAAGACTAGTGGGGAAAACATGTGGACCATAATAAAGGATAAGGAATCTGCTGAAAAGAGAAAAGAAGAAAAGAAAAGAAAAGAGAAAGAAAAGAAAAGGGAGAGAGAAGAGAGGGAAGTCGGGGAGAGAGAGAGAACCGAGAGAGAGAGAGAGGGCTGCCGAGAGGGGGGATCGGTTCCGGCGGCCCGATCAGCGGCGGCGGGGAGCGTTTCCGGCAGAGGCGTTGACGGCGGCCGTGGTTGCCCATGGTGGTGTTGTCCGGCGGCGCGTGGCAGCTCGATTCGGCCGAGCTGTTCGCGACTGGGTTGGCTTCGCTTGGTTCGATCCTGGACTGAGCTCGGTTGGGTTTGGCTGCAGAGGCTTCAAATGGGTCTTCTGTGGTGGGTTTCTTCCATGGTGCTTGGGGGTTTTCGGTTGTCTATTCCGGCGGTGGAGCTGGGTTCTCACGGCTGATTGTACAGCCTTTTTCTTGGTGGTTTCGGATAGTTCTACCGAGTTTTGGGATTGGGTTCAGCTGGGATGCTTGGTTCGGTCGTGAGGCTCGAGATAGAGAAGGTGATAAGGATGGTCATGGTGTGGGTTCGGCTATGGTGGCTGTTCACGGTGGCTGGACGACGTGGTGGTTGGGTTCGGCTGGGTCTGTTCAGCTACTTCAATTGGGGTTGGTTGTTGATAGCTTGGGGTGGTTTCGGCGAGAAGCTCATGACCCATTCGGCTGGTTGATGGTGGCCGAAGGTGGTGGTAGCCATGGATTGCATTGACTGGGTTATGGTTGGTTTGGACAGTGAGCTGTTATATCGGATTTTTGGTTTCTCTTCATGGAAAATGATTTGAGTTATCATGGTATTTAATTCTTGTTTGGGCCTCAAATTTGATTTAAGCTTGAGTTATTTCATTGGCCACAATATTGGATCATTGAATTGGGCCTCACGATAATTGGGTTGGATTTGATTTAGAGATGGGCTAAAATAAAGTTGGGCTTCGACAGCGGGTTAGAATTGGTTTACGAAATGAGTAAATGGAGTTGGTATATGGGTTGAGCTTTAGAATGTAAATTGACCCAATGGTTGAGACATCATAGATTTAGATGTCTGGGCTTGAACTTGGAATTGAGTTATGATGAGGATTGGGCCAAGCGCAGGAATTAGCGAGGAGGACATGAACTGGTCCAGTGGATTTGTTCGTGTGGGCTTCGACACGGAACTGGGCCGGGACTTGGAGATGGACCGCCTTGCAAGCGCGGATTTGGCGAAACGGGACCTAAGGCAAGTTGATTCTTGCCTCTATCTCTATGTATTTTAGATATGCTGAGTAATTTTACATATGTTCTTAATTTGGTCATATGTGGTGTTTGCATATATATATATGTGTATATGTATATATATATATATATATATAAAGGTGTTTATATATATATATGTGGGATGTGAGGACACTTATATATGTGGGTAGATATATCTATACATATATGTGGGCTTGGAGGGTTAGAGCGTTGTTATATGCATGTTTAGAGATTGAGACATGTAAAGCATGCTAAATTATATATGTATATTTAGCTAGATGTTGCCTTGCATGCTCATATGATTCTTATGCAGGAGTTGAGTATACATAAATATACATGTGTTTATATATTTGGTGCAGTTGTAGAAATGCATGCTAAATTGATTATAGCATAGAAGAGCATTGAAAAAGCATGAAATATGTGAATTGTCCTGTATGTTTTTACTACCTGTATGGGTGACATGTTACATATGTATATGTATATATGTATTTGCGTGATTATATATAGTTGTAAGAATGCATGTGGGTTGCTCGTAGTAAATGCATGATTGGAATGAAAGCATGATTATATTGGTGCTAATATATGTATATATGTGATTATATGCAAGAAGTGACATCTATATATATGTTGTGAATGTGCAAATCTGATTATGAATGATTTCTGTGAGAAATGTGTTCATTGGTGAAAACGTGACGACGTGGTGTTTACAGATTTATGCATGAAAGAAATGACTTTCTTAAAAAAATGCATAAGCATGATGGTTTCCATGATTTGAGTGTGATGACATTGTGACAATCTTGATGTGAAGGGAAAATGCATTGATTTGACAAAAATGCATTCATGGTGTGGATAAGTGCATGGGTGTGCTTACATGCACTATATATATGATTTTGGGGCAGGAGTGTGAAAATTAAGATAAGGGGATGGCCCCTAGGGTGAAAGACCCAAAACTTGGCCAAGAGGAGGTGCTCCCTTCGGGTTAGTAACCCGATAAAGCACAAGCAGAGTTTGGGTGCCGAAGAGACCCTTACTATTGGAGTGATGAGAAAGCCCCCTATGAATTAGTTTGGTGTGAGTTATATACGTATGTATTTGCACTCATGTGAAGCATCATGCATGATTTGAGAAATGTGGATGTTTGGGTAAAAATGCATGAGCATGTGCATTCATGCATGATTCCATGGATCTTGTTGAGTAGGTGACGTGGTATGTGATTTTCATTGTTCATGTAAATGCTTCTGTTCATATATGTTTTCTATACATAATGACGTTGGATGTGTACTGCCTTGAACATGTTGTAAATGATTTCATAAGTCATGTATAGTTGATCTAAATGTTCATAAATGCTAAAACTGCCATGTGCATTATCGGTTCATGTATGTTAGGAGGGGCATGACTTTAAATATTATGATATATTTAAGTGCATGTATAGTTTTGAGAATATGTGAGGATCGACCTGCTGCTGCGATGATAGTATGGTTCTATATACCTTGTTGGGCCTTTGAGCTCACCCCCTCCCAGGTTTTGCAGGTATTGCTGATTACGGAGTCAGTTAGAGGACTCATGGTACTGGAGGCAGAGGTAGTAGTTAAATTCTTTAGAATTTAATGTATAACTAGGACATTTGGGTTAGATGTATGGAGCGAATATGGTGATTCAGTTCCTTCAGATGTATTTCATTCATGTGATGTATAGATTTAATACGGACATTCAAGGACTGAGGCATGTATGATTATGATTGTTTTATGCATGTTGTAGAAAGTTTGGGGGGACACGGGCCCAGAAGTGTCCATTTTATTGTTTAGATATAAATGCTGGGGGGACACGTGCCCAGAAGTGTCCATATAAATTGTAAAGCAGGTACATCACACCAGGGGCTGATTATTTAGAATGGGTCATGCCCGATTTTCGTGAAAATCATTTGCAAGGGCCATTGATGATCTTATGTCACCTGAATGGTGTACATATAGAATGCTTCCGCAATAGAATAGATTAAAATGAGATTAAGGTGTGGGAACTTGAAGTGAAATTACGGATTCACCCCCGTTTCCCTCGCTCCTAACCGGGTGTCGGAAACCGGGGCGTGACAACATGGTATCAGAGCTCTAGGTCAGAATACCTAGGGACGACGGGTGATGGTTGGATCACGTTTGGGATTATGAGGATTAGATCAAGTGTCTGATGCCAACAGCATGGTATCAGAACTCTAGGTCAGAATACCTAGGGACGACGGGAATGGACATGTCACGTGTATGGTTGAGAATGTTGGGTTTTGTACCTGATACCAGACTGGTATCTATAAGAGCACTAGGTTGGAATACCTAGGGGCGACGGGTAAAGGTTGAAGATTTGAGGAACTTATGGATTGCTAGTAAAGTACTAGGTTTGGAAAACCTAGGGTACCAAAGTCGTAGGTTCGAATACCTAAGGACGGATGGTCAAATCACGTGTTGGTTTGGAGATAGGCAATGGTTGGTAGTTGTCTAAATGATAGGTTTGATTACCTATGGACGGTAGTGGAATGATTTGCTCGGTTTGAGCAACCCAAATGAAAGATCAAAGTGTTGGTATGAAATTGAATTCAGTTGGTAAGACTCCCAGAGTTGGTTGAGTTTAGGCCTTTGATTTGGTGTTTAAGTCTCCTTAGTGAGCAATGAAGAGATACCGCAAGGAAGTTTGCGAGTGTTTAAGTCCTTAGAAATACTGAGGGACTTATGAGATTGACGAGTGTTTCGCCAAGGTTGGCAATTGAGATGGGATACAAGGAAGGCATATTGCTGGAGTTGGGCTAGCTTTGGAAAATGGCTCGGCCGAACATTTTTCTTTGATTAGCGCTTCTCTTACAATACGCTGGCTCTTGTAGACGTTGAATTGTTTCGTTCGGATGACGATGGGTAAAAGATTCCCTATAATAGGGAGATGTCACTGAAGGTGATTGGTATAGATAGTCAAGGTTGCTACCTTCGACTACAGATGTGGATAGATTGGTAGGTGTTTACCAATGAGTACGGGGGATGAGAGTAGGTTGGTTTGAACCACTCTAGAGTTTGTGTTTTAGTAGGTGTGTAGTAAGGGGACTGGGCCGTGTTTCACACTTGCTCAGGTAGAGGAAGTACCGAGACCGTGTATAGTCAGGGGTATTTTCCTAGTATTAGCCCGAGGGCTAGGATTTTGATTTGATTTGATGCATCATATTTCGTATCATGCATGGTATGTGTTTATTTGATTAACATGTTGTATGTTATATGCTATGTGCTATACGTGATTTATGTGACTGTGCATTACCTTTTTTTTTTGTTACATTTGGCGTCACATGGCTAGTAGTGGCATGTAGTCACCTAGAAATTTCAATCTTGAGAATTAGCAAACCTAGGTAGAGGTTTGGAGTTGAACGAACTGTGATGTTGAAATAGACATGTTGTGATAGACCTTGAGAGTAGGAGTCTAGTGTTGATGAAGAAGGGCATGATTTGCCTTGGGACTTTCCAAACTGAGAGTTTGTATGATTAGTGCAATAGCGATGCATGGAAAGATTTGTGGGGTCCTAGACGAAGCAGTCAGGATCTTGGGGTATCAAGTGAGATGCTGGAAAGGAATGGATAAATACCCAGCAAGTCGGAAACGTCCGTTAGGATCAATGGACGAGTAAGTGAGATTCATTCGTCAAGGAATGAAATTGTGAAGTTAAGGGCATGTAAAACCCTAATCTTGGCACTAAATGCCAATGGAATGTAGTCCACGAAAATGGACAGGACTGGAGGACTTGTTTTGACAAGTGCACTCCTTATGTGCCTTGACCTTAGTGGTGTGCTGTGGTATGCGCATGATAGATGCAATTGGGTCATAGTGAGGATATGATGTTAAAAGAAGGATGGGTTGATAGTGGATGAGGATCCTGACATATGGTATCTGAAGTGAGGATAGTTTCTTACCATGAAGGGGAGAGGTGGACGCAGTGGATATGTAGATGCAGTGGGCTGCGGCCACTGTATGATTGCTGATTGGTTACTGTAGGCGACCTCAAACTTTCATTGGTAAGGGTTGTCTAAAGTGAAGTGCTAATATGAAAGGAATTCTCTCTAATTGTCAACTAATTCCTTGGTATGAAGGATGAAAAAGGGTAGATGTTTCTCCTCTTGAATAATGAGATCGTGAAACCAGTGGGATGTGAGATCCTGGACTTGGCATTGGATTCCAGTGGGTTGTAGTCTATGAGACTGGGCAGGATCATGTGGCTTGCTGCGGCAAGTACACTCTTTGTGTTGTTTTTATCGGCGAGCACACTGTCATGTGCCTTGCTGGTGAGTGCGCTTGTGATGTGCACTGGATTGATGTGATTTGTGTAGTGATGATGCCCAGGATATTGGACCAAGCCCGGGAATAGTATGCCAGAGATTGAGAGTCATGTTGGATATTAAAAGAATGAGTTTGAGTATTAATGATCCCGAATTATAGGGAAGTATCACTGTGAGTGATTGGTATGAATAGTCAAAGGTGTTGCTTTAGACTAGAGGTAGAGATGGACTAGATAGGTCTTGAGGTAGAGATTGTGGGCTCTAGGAAGCAAGTGCTTCGGAGGATTTTGTGGGAGAACCGTACATGGTCTTAGGAATCACTCAGCTATGTCACGGAAGTGGTTATACTGCCTTACGGCAGTTGAGACGCACTGATTGTGCCAGACAAGAGTGTTATGAGTTAGGTGTTGCAAGGGTAGCGCCTAGGGTATGTGGAGAGAGAAAGTGACGATCATTGGTGAGAATGACGTCTGGTAAGGATTGGTTTTGGAAAGACCATGACTATGCTAATTTCGAGGACGAAATTCCTTGAAGGAGGGGAGGTTGTAAGGACCGGAATTTTGTTGACCGGTTCCGGGTGGATTTTGACCGGATTTAATTTTTCGAATAAATTAATTTCGAAAAATATGTGGATATATATATATATATCTATATAAATGGAATTATATAGATATATATATAGAAAGGGATGATCATATATGTGGGATTACATATATAGATGGAGGATGTGATTATATATATGGGGATACATATATATAGTCATGGTGTATTTTTTATTTAATTATATATATATGGGTATACATATGTATAAGTATGGTAGATGGAGAAAGGTGTATGTGTACAAGTATATGTGTATTAGATGCCCATGTGATATAAGTATATATATATATATTATATATATTATGCATATGTGGCTAAGACTAGTGGGGAAAACATGTGGACCATAATAAAGGATAAGGAATCTGCTGAAAAGAGAAAAGAAGAAAAGAAAAGAAAAGAGAAAGAAAAGAAAAGGGAGAGAGAAGAGAGGGAAGTCGGGGAGAGAGAGAGAACCGAGAGAGAGAGAGAGGGCTGCCGAGAGGGGGGATCGGTTCCGGCGGCCCGATCAGCGGCGGCGGGGAGCGTTTCCGGCAGAGGCGTTGACGGCGGCCGTGGTTGCCCATGGTGGTGTTGTCCGGCGGCGCGTGGCAGCTCGATTCGGCCGAGCTGTTCGCGACTGGGTTGGCTTCGCTTGGTTCGATCCTGGACTGAGCTCGGTTGGGTTTGGCTGCAGAGGCTTCAAATGGGTCTTCTGTGGTGGGTTTCTTCCATGGTGCTTGGGGGTTTTCGGTTGTCTATTCCGGCGGTGGAGCTGGGTTCTCACGGCTGATTGTACAGCCTTTTTCTTGGTGGTTTCGGATAGTTCTACCGAGTTTTGGGATTGGGTTCAGCTGGGATGCTTGGTTCGGTCGTGAGGCTCGAGATAGAGAAGGTGATAAGGATGGTCATGGTGTGGGTTCGGCTATGGTGGCTGTTCACGGTGGCTGGACGACGTGGTGGTTGGGTTCGGCTGGGTCTGTTCAGCTACTTCAATTGGGGTTGGTTGTTGATAGCTTGGGGTGGTTTCGGCGAGAAGCTCATGACCCATTCGGCTGGTTGATGGTGGCCGAAGGTGGTGGTAGCCATGGATTGCATTGACTGGGTTATGGTTGGTTTGGACAGTGAGCTGTTATATCGGATTTTTGGTTTCTCTTCATGGAAAATGATTTGAGTTATCATGGTATTTAATTCTTGTTTGGGCCTCAAATTTGATTTAAGCTTGAGTTATTTCATTGGCCACAATATTGGATCATTGAATTGGGCCTCACGATAATTGGGTTGGATTTGATTTAGAGATGGGCTAAAATAAAGTTGGGCTTCGACAGCGGGTTAGAATTGGTTTACGAAATGAGTAAATGGAGTTGGTATATGGGTTGAGCTTTAGAATGTAAATTGACCCAATGGTTGAGACATCATAGATTTAGATGTCTGGGCTTGAACTTGGAATTGAGTTATGATGAGGATTGGGCCAAGCGCAGGAATTAGCGAGGAGGACATGAACTGGTCCAGTGGATTTGTTCGTGTGGGCTTCGACACGGAACTGGGCCGGGACTTGGAGATGGACCGCCTTGCAAGCGCGGATTTGGCGAAACGGGACCTAAGGCAAGTTGATTCTTGCCTCTATCTCTATGTATTTTAGATATGCTGAGTAATTTTACATATGTTCTTAATTTGGTCATATGTGGTGTTTGCATATATATATATGTGTATATGTATATATATATATATATATATAAAGGTGTTTATATATATATATGTGGGATGTGAGGACACTTATATATGTGGGTAGATATATCTATACATATATGTGGGCTTGGAGGGTTAGAGCGTTGTTATATGCATGTTTAGAGATTGAGACATGTAAAGCATGCTAAATTATATATGTATATTTAGCTAGATGTTGCCTTGCATGCTCATATGATTCTTATGCAGGAGTTGAGTATACATAAATATACATGTGTTTATATATTTGGTGCAGTTGTAGAAATGCATGCTAAATTGATTATAGCATAGAAGAGCATTGAAAAAGCATGAAATATGTGAATTGTCCTGTATGTTTTTACTACCTGTATGGGTGACATGTTACATATGTATATGTATATATGTATTTGCGTGATTATATATAGTTGTAAGAATGCATGTGGGTTGCTCGTAGTAAATGCATGATTGGAATGAAAGCATGATTATATTGGTGCTAATATATGTATATATGTGATTATATGCAAGAAGTGACATCTATATATATGTTGTGAATGTGCAAATCTGATTATGAATGATTTCTGTGAGAAATGTGTTCATTGGTGAAAACGTGACGACGTGGTGTTTACAGATTTATGCATGAAAGAAATGACTTTCTTAAAAAAATGCATAAGCATGATGGTTTCCATGATTTGAGTGTGATGACATTGTGACAATCTTGATGTGAAGGGAAAATGCATTGATTTGACAAAAATGCATTCATGGTGTGGATAAGTGCATGGGTGTGCTTACATGCACTATATATATGATTTTGGGGCAGGAGTGTGAAAATTAAGATAAGGGGATGGCCCCTAGGGTGAAAGACCCAAAACTTGGCCAAGAGGAGGTGCTCCCTTCGGGTTAGTAACCCGATAAAGCACAAGCAGAGTTTGGGTGCCGAAGAGACCCTTACTATTGGAGTGATGAGAAAGCCCCCTATGAATTAGTTTGGTGTGAGTTATATACGTATGTATTTGCACTCATGTGAAGCATCATGCATGATTTGAGAAATGTGGATGTTTGGGTAAAAATGCATGAGCATGTGCATTCATGCATGATTCCATGGATCTTGTTGAGTAGGTGACGTGGTATGTGATTTTCATTGTTCATGTAAATGCTTCTGTTCATATATGTTTTCTATACATAATGACGTTGGATGTGTACTGCCTTGAACATGTTGTAAATGATTTCATAAGTCATGTATAGTTGATCTAAATGTTCATAAATGCTAAAACTGCCATGTGCATTATCGGTTCATGTATGTTAGGAGGGGCATGACTTTAAATATTATGATATATTTAAGTGCATGTATAGTTTTGAGAATATGTGAGGATCGACCTGCTGCTGCGATGATAGTATGGTTCTATATACCTTGTTGGGCCTTTGAGCTCACCCCCTCCCAGGTTTTGCAGGTATTGCTGATTACGGAGTCAGTTAGAGGACTCATGGTACTGGAGGCAGAGGTAGTAGTTAAATTCTTTAGAATTTAATGTATAACTAGGACATTTGGGTTAGATGTATGGAGCGAATATGGTGATTCAGTTCCTTCAGATGTATTTCATTCATGTGATGTATAGATTTAATACGGACATTCAAGGACTGAGGCATGTATGATTATGATTGTTTTATGCATGTTGTAGAAAGTTTGGGGGGACACGGGCCCAGAAGTGTCCATTTTATTGTTTAGATATAAATGCTGGGGGGACACGTGCCCAGAAGTGTCCATATAAATTGTAAAGCAGGTACATCACACCAGGGGCTGATTATTTAGAATGGGTCATGCCCGATTTTCGTGAAAATCATTTGCAAGGGCCATTGATGATCTTATGTCACCTGAATGGTGTACATATAGAATGCTTCCGCAATAGAATAGATTAAAATGAGATTAAGGTGTGGGAACTTGAAGTGAAATTACGGATTCACCCCCGTTTCCCTCGCTCCTAACCGGGTGTCGGAAACCGGGGCGTGACATTCCGGCAGGTTTTTGGCTGGTTTCGAAGGTGGTTTGCATGGCTGGGACGAAGGTGACGGCAGTAGGTGGTCCATGGTGAGTTTACTTGAGCTGTCTTGGATCCTTGCACGATGGTGGTGGTTGATGCCGTGAGTCTTCTCGGCTAGAACGGACAGCGGGTGGTTGTGGTCGTGGACTATGGAGCTTGCGAGTTTATGTGTTTTGGGTTGGTAGCTGGGTATGCTGGTTGGTGTTAGCGGCTGTCCGTGGAGGTGAGAGTCCGGTGGTGACGGTTGGAATGATGGTGCCGGCGAGGCTTGGCTGGGCTGTTTGACAGGGGAGGTGACCAATATATATATATATATGTGTGATAGATAGTGTGTTTGGGCCTATACTTTTGGATTGAAAATGGTCTTAACATTTGGGCTTATTGATGAAATGGGTTTGGATGGAAGGTAGGTATGCTTGAATAAGTCCAACATGGCTTATGGTTTCGGACTACCCAATTGACTTGGGCCTAATTGTTGGGCTGCCAATTTATATATTATGGGCTGAAATTAGATACTTAAGTTGGACCTTGAATGTGTTTTTCAAATGGGCTGCCTAGCTAAATGGACTTGGCAATTGAAATGGAATTTAATCAAATTGGGTGTTGAGAGAGCTTGTAATAAATTGGACTGGGTTAATTGGCTTGAAGATGGGTTGGACTTGGAACTTGGACTTAAATTCGGTTTTCCAAAGACTTTGGATACGCATGGCCGTGTAACAAAATTTTGGCAAAACAGTGGAAGGCGATCTTTTCAATTTTCTCAAAATTGGAGATTTTTGGAGTTCTCACTCCAAATTGAGGTAGGGGTGCTAGACTCACTTCTACTTTGATCTTGTGGTCCCTTTCTAAATATCATAAGAGATAGCTTTTGATTTCTTGAAACTAGGTCTATGTATATATATATATGTATACCATGGTGATTTATGCATACATAAGTGTCCAACATGTTAGTTAAGGCTTATGCATGGTATGTGTGTGCAAATGTGACTATAATGCTTTTGGTGAAAAATGTGTTTGTTTGATGAAAACATGAAAAATATGATTTTTAGCAAAATCCATGAGCATAGTGATTTTCATGATGTGAGTGTGATAGCATTGTGACAATCTTGAGTTGGAAGGAAAATGCATTGATTTGATGAAAAATGCATGCATTGTGTGACTATGTGCATTGGTGTGATTATATGCACTATATGATGATTTTGGGGCATGAGTGTGAAATTAAGATAAGGGGAAGGCCCCTAGGGTGAAAGACCCAAAACTTGGCCAAGAGGAGGTGCTCCCTTCGGGTTAGTAACCTGATAAAGCACAAGCAGAGTTTGGGTGCCGAAGAGACCCTTACTATTGGAGTGATGAGAAAGCCCCTTTGACGTGATTTGGTGTGAGTTATATATGTATATATATATAAGTTGTGACTTGTCCAATTTGATATGTATATATATATATATAGACATATGTATTTGCATTTTATGTGAAGCATCATGCATGATTTGAAAAACGTGGATGTTTGGGTAAAAATGCATGAGCATGTGCATTCATGCATGGCTTACGGGTTAGAGTGGGGATGGGTGGATCATTTCTACTGAGCCGTTGAGATGCTCACCCCCTATATACAAATTTTTTTCAGATAAAGCATCACCGGAGGATGAGACTTAGAGTGCTAGAGTGATCGAAAGAATACTTTAGAATTTCTTTTAGATATAGTGTTATGAATTGTATATTTGGCTATCCATGCCGGCATGTGGCATGTGGATTATATTGATCTGAGATTACAATTACATTGATGTAACTTATTTTTTTATATGGATCCATGGACATTAGAAATGTGAGTTAGTGTTTATACATTGTGCAAAAACTTGTATAAGGATTATGAGAGTGTTGAGATATAAATTGATGATTTAAAGTATGTATGTTTTACGCTTCCGCATTGACTTAAGGGTTGAGACCTCGGCACGGTGATGGAATCTCCGGTGACCGAGGCTTTGATGTGTGATTTCACCCGTTCACACCCCTCTTCCTTCGCTCCTAACCGGGTGTCGAAAGTCGGGGCGTGACAGGTTGTGTTTAGAACTTTGACTTAGTGTCGAGTCTTGTTAGTGAGCAATGAGGGGATACCGCAAAGAGTGTTGCGAGTGTTTGAGCCTGTACGGATATTTAGGGGCTTATGATGTGTGATTGATAAGTGTTTTGCTGGGTTGGCAATTGAGATCGATATGGGATACAAGGAAGGCATATTGCCGGAGTTGGGCTAACTGGGAAAAGTGGCCTGGCCAGACATTTTTCTTGGACTAGTGCTCCTCTTACAATACGCCGGCTCTTGTGGATGTTGAGTTGTTTCGTCTGGATGACGATAGATAAAAGATTCCCAATAGTAGGGATATGTCACTGAAAGTGATTAGAATTGATAGTCAAAGTTGCTACCTTAGACTATAGAAGCGGATAGATTGGTAGGTGTTTACCAATGAGTACGGAGGATGAGAGTAGGTTCGTTTGAACCACTCTAGATTTTATGATTCTAGTATGTGTATATACTAGGGGGACTGGGCCGTGTTTCACACTTTCTTAGGCAGAGGAGGTACCAGGATCATGTGTGGTCAGGGGTACTTTCCTAGTTTTAGCCTGAGGGCTAGAGTTTTGATTTGATTTGATGCATCATATGTCATATCATGCATAGTATGTGTTTATTTGATTTAGCATGTTATGTGTTATATGCTATGTGTTATACTTGATTCATGTAACTAAGCATTGCACTTTAGTGTTTCATTTTGCATTGCATGGATAGTGGTGGCATGTAGTCACCTAGAAGTTCTGGTTTTGAGAATCGGTAAACCTGGGTAGAGATTCGAACTGAGTAGACTGTGATGTTGAAATAGACATGTAGTGATAAACCTCGAGAGTAGGAGTCTAGTGTTGACGAAGAAGGGCATGATTTGCCTTGGGACTTTCCAAACTGAGAGTTTGGTGGTCCAGATTTGTGTTGCGCTCTTACACGATTATTGAGGACTAGAGGTCAGTTAATTGACTAAGGATATTGGTGGTATTGGGACACCGGGGTTCTAGACAGGGTATGTCTAAGATATGTTATTGAGATAGTCGGATGAGGACTCGGAATCGACCTAATTCTTGGAGTCAGCGGACCTGTGATGACTTTGACAATGCATCGACGACACAACGAAATGCCTAGATGCTGATTAATGCAATAGTGAGGCATGGAAAGATTGTGGGGTCCTAGACGAAGCAGTCAGGATCTTGGGGTCTCAAGTGAGATGCTGGAAAGGAATGGATAAATACCGAGGAGTCAAAAACGTCCGTTAGGATTAATGGACGGGTAAGTGAGATTCATTCGTCGAGGAATGAGATCGTGAAGTTAAGGGCATATAAAACCCAAATCTTGGCACTAAATGCCAATGGAATGTAGTCCATGAAGATGGACAGAACTGGATGATTTGTTTTAACAAGTGCACTCCTTATGTGCCTTGACCTCAGCGGTGTGCTGAGATATGCGCATGATTGATGCAGTTGGATCAAAGTGTGGATATGATGTTAAGAGAAGGATAAGTTGATAATGGATGAGGATCCTGACATATGGTATCT
This sequence comes from Cornus controversa, assembly GCA_026545225.1. Taxonomy (NCBI): domain Eukaryota; kingdom Viridiplantae; phylum Streptophyta; class Magnoliopsida; order Cornales; family Cornaceae; genus Cornus; species Cornus controversa. Next base: position 50,115,167 of record CM048846.1, on the reverse strand, counting down.
GAAGTGAGGATAGTTTCTTACCGTGAAGGGGAGAGGTGGACGCAGTGGATGTGTAGATGCAGTGGGCTGCGGCCACTGTATGGTTGCTGATTGGTTACTGTAGGCGACCTCAAACTTTCATTGGTAAGGGTTGTCTAAAGTGAAGTGCTGATATGAAAGGAATTCTCTTTAATTGTCAACTGGTCCCTTGGTGTGAACGATGAAAATGGGAAATAGTTCTCTTGAGTAATGAGAGTGTGAAATCAGTGGGATGTAAAATCCTAGATTTGGCATTGGATTCCAGTGGGTTTTGGTCTATGAGATTGGGCAGAATTATGTGGCTTGCTGCGGCAAGCACACTGCTTATGTGATTTGTATCGGCAGGTGCACTGTTATGTGCCTTGCTGGTGAGTGCGCTTGTGATATGCACTGGATTGATGTGATTTGTGTTGTAATGATGCCCAGGATATTGGACTAAGCCCGGGAAGGGTATGCCAAAGATTGAAAGTCATACTTGATGATAAAAGAATGATTTTGAGTACTGATGATTATTGGTGAAAATAACGTCTGGTATGGATTAGTTTTGGAAAGACCATGACTATGCTAATTTCGAGGACGAAATTCTTTGAAGGAGGGGAGGTTGTAAGGACCGGAATTTATTTTGACCGGTCCCGGATGAATTTTGACCGGATTTATTTTTTTGAATAAATTAAATTCGAAGAGAATGTGGATATACATATATATATACATGGAATTATATGTATGTTGATGGAGGGTATGGAAAAATCATATATATATATATATGGGAATATATATATACTTGGTTGCATGGTGAGTGTGTATATATATATATGGAGACATGAGTATATATATATATATTTAATGGGTCTTTATGTAATTATGAATACATGGAGATGCACGTTTGTGATTTTGTGCATGAAGAGGGTCAATAGTGTATGTGGGTTAAGTATGTATATATATATGATACATGTACATAAATAATGTGGTGTATATGGTATTATACACACATGTATATATATAAATATATATATGTGGACCAAAATGAAGAGGAGGAAGACCACATGTGTGGTCAGCCGAAAAGAGAAAAAGAAGAAAAGAAGAAAGAAAAGAAAAAGAGAAAAAGAAGAAAAGGAGAAAGAAAAGAAAAAGGAGAAGAAAGAGAATCGGGAAGGAAGAGAGAGAAACCGAGGGCCAGAGGGAGAAAGAGAGGAAGAGAGAAGAAGAAGCCGAGAGGGGCTGGTTCGCGGCTGTGGGAAGGAATTGCGGCTGGTGGTGCTGCCAAGCAGTGGCGGCTGAAGTGGGTCGATAGCTGAGGGTGGCCGTTGAGGTGGTGCTCCGGCGGCGGCTTACGGCGACTCACCTTTAGAGAGAGAGAGAGAGAAACAGTGACGGTGGCAGCTAGGTTTCGCCGGTGGGTTTCTTCGGTGGTGGTGGCGTCGAGACACGACTAGGTCGTGTCTGGGGTTGCTTCGGGTGGTTCGATCTTGGGTCGAGCCCAGATGGATCGGTGGTGGTTGGATCTTGGTAGTGTAGAACCTGGGTTTCGGCAGTGAGTTTCAAAAACTGGGTTGTGGATTGTGGCTGTTCTGAGTTCAGGTTGGTGGCTCCGGTTGTGGAAGCCGAAGGGGGTGGTTTGACCAGGGTGTTGACGGGGTTTCGGTTGGCTGAGTTTTGGGTTCCCTCTCGGCGGCCGTGGCCGGTAGCGACGGTGGTGGAGCTTGTGGGTTGGTTCGGTTTGGGTTTTCTTATTCTTGGTTGTTCGTGACACATGGTAGAGCTTGTTGAATTCCGGCGAATGCTGGTAACGGTGTGGGTTCGGCTATGGTGGCTGTTCACAGTGGCTGGACGACGTGTGGTTGGGTTCGACTGGGTCTGTTCGGCTACTTCAAGTGGGGTTGTTTGTTGATGGCTGTGGGATGGCCGGAGAAGATGAACGGAATGGTGGCTGGTTTGGGGTTCAAATAGTGGCCGGAAATGGGTTCCTGTGTTGGGTCTTTGTTGTTTCAAGTTGAAGATGAGAATGGGTTTAGTTTGGGCAATGGTTGGCTGTGTGTGAGGCGGCTCATGGTGGTGTGGGCTGTTCGAATTTAATGATTGGTTTGTGGATAGTCTTGCAGCTTGAGTGGGTTCATGAGGCTACTACCATAGTTAGTAGAGCTTGAATGATGGCAACTTGGTGTTGTAATGAAGGTGGTGATATATGTATATGTGTGTGTACAGTTATATACATATATGGATAAAGATGGGTTTGTCATAACTCACAGTGGGTGGATTGAATTCCATGGGCGGTTGAGTTGGTATGGGCTCATGGCTTTTGGGTTGGTTCACTTATGGTGGATATGAGGATTGGATCAATTGATTGGACAGCCATGATTTTGGGATGGTTTATTTGGGGATTGGTGATAAATAATGTTGGACTTGGTCTCCAACTAATTTAAAAGTGGACGAGCGGGCTGCCATGGAAAAATGAGTCGTATAGACTTTTGAACTGAACTTTGGAATTTGGCCAGTTGAACATGGTTCGGTTGAATCGTTTGCGTAGACTTTGGCACGGGACTGGACCAGAAATAAGTCGCCTTGCAGGCGCGGGCACTATAAGAGCGGGACTTAAGGCAAGTTGATTCTTGCCTCTATCTCTATGCATATTTTAATTATGCTGATTAATTTTACATATGTGCTTAATTTAGTCATATGTGGTGTTTGCATATATATATATATGTGCATATATATATATATATAAAGGTGTTTATATATATATATATACGTGGGGTGTGAGGATAAATACATGTGGGTATATATATATGTGTGGGCTTGGAGAGTAAGAGCATTGTTAGATTCAAATGTCGATTTGCATTGTTATATGCATATTTAGGGATTGAGCCATGTAAAGTATGCTAAATTATATATGTATATTTAGCTTGATGTTGCCTTGCATGCATATATGATCCTTATGCATGATGCTAAATATATATATATATATATATATATACGTGATTATATATATATAGATATGGTTGCAATGTAGAAACGCATGCTAAATTTGAATATAACATTGATGAGTACTTGAGAAGCACGATAAATGTTAGGTGTGATATGTGTGCATAATACATTTACGAATGATAGAATATATTATGGTTATATATATTGTGATTTGAATACATCCTAGATTGCTGTAGTAAATGCATGCACGGAATGATAGTATGATTCTATTTGTGCTAGTATACGTGCATATGTGATTATATACAGGATGTGACACATGTGTGTTTATATGTGGGAATGTAGTTGTTGAATGCATGCTGTTTCTATGTTCTAAATGTATGTATTGGGTGGGACATGAGTAAAGTATGCTGATCTTGAAGTTGTATGCATAAGTGGTATAATATGCATGTGTTATACACATATGGGCTATATGTAGTGAGTTGTGACAGGAGATTTGCCATATACTTCTTTGTAGTATTAATGAGCATGGATTAGAACACGAAAATAATATGATAAGTGTATATGCATCCACATTGTATATAAGAGTGGGAAAGGACATTCACGTTATTATATGGGGATCTATGTAGAAACGGATACACGCTAAGTATCTGTAACCAGTGTGTGCATTGAATGGGAGTATGATTACATTATGCTAGTTTATGTACATAGGTGACTTATATGCAGGATTTGGTATGTATGTGAGTATGCGTTGGAGGTGTGAGTGGGATGCAGACTAGTTACCTGTAATACATGGATGTGTTGAGTGGAAAGCATGAATAATATATGCTAGATTAGAGGATTGTAAGCATATATGATTTATATGCAGGAATTGACATACATGTGTATATGGGATTGTTGGAATGTTTGTTGCTATGTTTGTTGCTTGAAAATTGATTTAGTTGACGGGGTTGTGCCAGAAAATGAAGGGAAACTATCCTAAACTTGGCCAAGTGGTGTCGGATTCCATCGGGTTAGTAGCCCGTAAAACCGGCAGTGCTACGTGACTTGTTTTAACAAGTGCACGGAATTTACGTGACTTACCTTGTGTAAGTGCACGGAATCTACGTGACTTACCTGGTGTAAGTGCACGGAATCTACGTGACTTACTTCTGTAAGTGCACGGAATCTACGTGATTTATTTCGATAAATGCACGGAACTACGGACAACGCCCGGAATTATATGCTTAAATTGTAGCTTATGTTTTATTGAAAATGATGGAACAAAATATGATTAGCCTCTTGAATACCGGAGTTGAAATTTGCTTGATCTGTTAGTGCTTGATCATATGACTATAACTATGACTATGATTGGGAATGTAGAGTGATGCTTTTGTTTTCTTCTTACTAGCATGTTATACCATCGTTTATGTGCATGTTATAGTATCTCATGAAGGATTGCACAATTTAGTTAGAACATTAACTACGAATACCTTGATTTGTATGACTATTGGAGTTGTCCTATCCCACGAGTGTCGTCGGAGTCAACCAACACTTTGGTGTCGTTAGAGTGACTTAACACCACATGATCGTCGAAGTGGACCGATCATGCCTATGTATCGAGTTAGAATCGAAGGTGTAAATACCTTTATGCTTACATGATTGACTGTTAAGCATGTTGTACGGTTTAAAAGCATTCATATCGCATTTGAGATTGCTACTTATAGAGTAGATGACGTAGTGATTGATTTATATTGGTCACGTAAATGCGTGGATACTTGTGTTCTTCATACATATTGATGTTGGATTTTTACTATTTTCAAGCATGTTGAAAAACTGATTTTTTTTTAAAATCATATGTAGTTGATTTTTATGTTCATAAGTGCTAGAACTGCCATGTGCATTGTTAGTTCATGTATGCTAGGGGGGCATGACTTTAAATATCGTGATATATTTAAGTGCATGTATAGTTTTGAGAATATGTGAGGATCGACCTGCTGCTGCGATGATAGTATGGTTCTACATACCTTGTTGGGCCTTTGAGCTCACCCCCTCCCAGGTTTTGCAGGTTTTGACGATTATGGAGTCAGTTGGGGAAACTGATAGCGCCAGTTGCAGAGGTAGTAGTTAGATTCCTTAGAATCTAATTTATGTTCAGGATAGTAAATGAATGTTGAACAATTGGATTAAATGTATGAAGTAATTATGTTGAGCTAATCCCTTCAGATGTATTTCATTCATGTGATGTATATGTGTAATACGGACACTCAAGGACTGAGACATGTATATTTTCGATTCTATTATGCATGTTGTAGAAATGCTGGGGGGACACATGCCCAGAAGTGTCCATTTTGATTGTTAGATATAAATGCTGGGGGGACACGTGCCCAGAAGTGTCCATATGAATTGTAAAGCAGGTGTATTATGCCAGGAGCTGATTATTTAGAATGGGTCATGCCCAATTTTCGTAAAAATAATTGGAAATTAAAATTGTATGATCAGGTGGTGGTTATAGCGTGAGGTTGAGTAAACGGGTTCGCGACTCGAGGTTCGGGTCGGTTCGGGGGAGTCCCGGCGGTCTGAATTTCGGGGCGTGACATATTTCGTTCCCTTCGAATTGCAATATGGTTCACCTTTCATTTTCAGCAAGTAAAAGAAGAACCACAAATCCAATGCTCTGATTAGCAGATAATTTGATACAGTCTCTAAACAGCCAATCAGTAGTAGAACACCATCCTAAATATCACTCGTGAAATATTGATGTGTGCTCTCAAAATATAGAAAAATATTTTATCCAAATTATATTGTATAAGATTTCTCTCTCTAAAAGTTAATTCTCCAAGCGTATTCTATAGAGAAAACATAAATACATATTTATAGGCAAAGGAGTCCTAATCCTACTAGGAAAAAAAGTTGAAAACCAAAATAGAACTCTCCTAAAAGTTTCAAATCCAATAGGAATCAGAATTTTCGTCAAAATAACTTTCCTATTTAGAACAGGCTAAGTGGGACTAGTGGCCAAATGCTAGGACCAGTGAAACTTTGTGCAGACCTGCAGAAACCAAAGGTACCAAACAAAGTTGGACCGGTCCTAAAAATTGTGGATCGGTCCTATTTTGAAAAATCAAAAAATTTTCCAGAATACCTTAGTTTTACAAAATAGGCTCAGAAATATAAAGTACAACGTGTCCTACCATACTTATCTATACTATATGATGTCCTTCTTGAAATGACTGTGTCCTTGCACTTGAGTATCAGCTCGAAGATGTTGATGATCGATACAGAGAAATAAATAAATAATTATAACTCGATCAATCCAGTTTTGAACATCGAAATTTGCCAATTACAAAATCATATCTCATAGTTTCTTCTATTTGGAATTATTGTTTAAATTTCTCATTCAATAAATGTATTAAGAACCTATGATTAAGTTTATCTTAAAATGAAAGTTGAAGGTATGCTTTGGATTAGGTTGAAATGCTCGAAGAATGTTCCTTCTTTATTATTTTATTCTAATATGTTAAGCTAATGACAAAAAAGTTATGCTCATGGTAAATGAAATATTTTGATATTTTTTATTTTCTGCCCCATTATATTAGATAGATAGGATATATAGACATGTTGTTTTTTTATTAAAAAATATATATATTATGCTATTGCAGCGCACCATATTTTCACGAAAAGCAGAAGTTATGACAAACGCAAAACAACTGGCATTCACAAAAGTATAATGACAAGTTTATAACAAGTTTGAAAGCAAAATTTAAAGGAAAACATTCAACATTCATTACTCAATATCCTTGATTCTCATTATTATCATTGTGCCCGACATCTCTCCACATATTCAAAGCTATATAAACTCTTCATTCATAAGTATTCTCTTATTGTTGCTCTTGTGTTTGGCAAACTGGTTCAGGGTCTCCTTCATTAATCGGTAATGATGAAGACGAAAAAGATTCGTTATCCGGTTTAATATTGTTAGAGAGGCTAAATTGCTTCACATCAAATTCGGATGGGGAAGGACTTGGCCATACAAGGGTGGATATGCATGCAGCACTATCCAATATAGCTTAGGCTTTTGGGTTAGAGGGCAAGCACCCAACCAATTACATTTTGTATCAGAGTCAAATCCAGTCATTGGTCTGGTGTCACGCCAAGCGCCTGGCCAAGAGAAGTCCGGGTCTGTCCTGATAGGCAGAGTGGCCCGACCGCAACGAGGGCGTTGCGAGTTCGAATAGGGGAGAATATTAGAGGGGCAAACTTGTTCCACATCAGATCCAGATAGAGAAGGACTTCAGCATATAAGGGTGGTTATGTAACACTACCTAATAGTTTAACCTTTTGAGTTAGAGGGCAAGCGCCCAACTCGCTAACCAACTCTTTTCTAAGACAATGTATGATAGTATTGATATTCATTATGTACTTATTGTCTAAGTAGCATTTTATTGTCTAGGTAGCATTTTTCATGAAAATATGCATTCCTATATTTAATATATTCTTTTTCTTTTCATTTTAACTGCTTCATAATTAATATATATATATATATATATTCATCTCAACAAATTACGTTAGTATGTGTGAATGATTCATTGAAGCTAACACTAACCGAAAATAAATAAACCAACTTCTACTTCAAATTCATTAACCTTTCATAGCTATCTAGAATTCAATCGGTGAATTATGTGTCCCATTCATGGTTACAATAGATTCAAATTTTTACCATGATTCGCAAGGACAAAATATCCAATCATGGACATTAATAAATATCATCATATATATTATTTATAAGTTGGAAAGAAGTATTTTTTTATAAAAATTGGAAAAATAATTTATAGTAGCAAGAATTTTAACTTTTTGTTTCTTACTTGGCAATAATATTTCTGTGGACTTTCGAAAATCTGTTTCATGTAAAAATTTCCCATAGGGCCAGCCGAGCTTAAGCCTGACATTTTTCAGTTGGATAAGATTAACTCCACAAAAATATAAATATGGTCTAATTTGTGTTAAAAAACAAAAATAAAAAGTTTTACTCAAGAATTTGAAAGACAATGAATGTATTGAATATTACTTTTCAACTTTTGTTCACTTCTTTTTTTAACGGCTTTCACTCCAGTGGATAACCAGCTCTTTTCTAAGATAATTTATGATATTTATTATGTACTTATTGTTTTAGTATCATTTTTGCATGAAAATATGCATTCATATATATAATATATTATTTTCCTTTTCATTTTAACTGATTCACATTAAACATATTTTCATTCTTTTTTTTTTTCCATCTCAACACATAATAAGTCTTCTAACTCAATGAGTTGATATTTATCAATTTTAAGCTCACATCTAAAACATGTGTACATATGTATGTTAGTATATGAGTTAATGATTCATTGAAGTTACCACTAACCAAAAACAAATAAACCAAATTCTACTTCAAATTCATTGACCTTTCATAACTGTCTAGAATCCAATCAAATCAAGGAATTATGTGTCCATGGTTACAATGGATTCAAATTTTTACCATCATTTGCAAGGGCAAAATATCCAATCATGGACATGGTAATTGGTGACAGAGTGAAGTCCATTGAAGGGAATAAGTTATATATATATATATATAATGAAATCCATATTTCAGGTTTATCAATTTCAAGGCTTTTTTATCCAATTTAGGAACTCGAGTGGGGGGAGAAAAAAAATGAATTTCCCTTTTTGGTTCCCTGGAGTTATCTCAGCAACCCCTTAGGAACACAGCTGACTATAGGAGGATTGTGACTCGAATCAAAATATTATCTTGTGCAATTTTAGATTATGTAAATGTGTTAGAATTCTTGATTTAATAGCATTGTAACATTACAATACGATGTATGTGTTACATGAGTATTGTATCTTCAATGTAAATGTATTGCATGTGTACGTGTAGCGTTGCATTCGCAATGTTACATGAGTATTGTATTTAACCCATTGGTCATTGTCTGTTTGAAAATTTAAAAGTTGAAGTTTGATAACCCTAGTTCAAGATTTACAAAATGTCACATGATTATGAAGTTTTCAACAAGCTATTTCAATGTCAGTATATGGCAATTTCTACTTTCAGCATTCATGGCAGCTTTCAGAAATTTCACCTAACTTCACATAAATTTCCAATTTTGCCTAGCAAAATTTATTATAATAAACTGCATTATGTTTAAGGGAAATTGGTCCTTGTGAACATGAAAATTTTAGATAGATAACTAACAATTTTAGTAGCCATATATACTTCTTAAACTATTTCTTTACTTTCTTTAACCTCAATTTTATAGCATATAGCCACATATCACATACAGTAAAAACCAAACAATTAAAATCAATTTTCCATTAGAGAGATAAATGAATCTTTTTTTTATAATTATATTTATATACAGCCTTGGTCCTTGATCCATATGAAAATGAGGAGTTCTTTGTACCAAAGTAAGCACAAAATGAGACAAGAAGCAAACTTGTTTCATGAAAATAGGGAATGGCATTGCAAAATGCAAATGGAGTGGCAATGTGATCCTCGAAACACATTTTGCCTAAAATATAGCTAAATTTTATTATATAAGACAAGTGTCTCCATGCCACCCATTGATCAATATAATTAAATTTAAAGCTTTTGATGAAATCAACTAATGGGAAACAATGATGGTGTCAAGATTAGAGTAAAGATCCTCTCCAGCATTGGAGATGATAGTGTACCGCGTGGATTGGATTACAAGATGAGATTCACTTATAATAGTCCACTCTATCACTTTATAATGCAATCTTCACCTTTGATGGTGGATTGGATTACAAGATGAGATTCACTTGTGATAGTCCACTCTCGTCACCTTATAATGCAATCTTCACCTTTGATGGAGTACGTGATCCTCTCCGGCGTCCGGAGAGGATCCTAGTCTATCAAGATTAAGCATTGACATGCAAATCCATGACAAATGATAAAAAATAAAAAAAAAATTGGAGTTTTAAGATTGGAACTTAAGAATAGCTATCCCAACTCTAATTAGATATAAAATTTTGAACTTTCTTGTAGATTGCACTCTTAAGCAGCCAAACAGAGCACAAAGTTATTGTGGAAAAGCAAAATAATCTTCCATTAGAAATGTACCAAAGAAATGGAAACCAGAGAAGCAAGAACACCAACTCTGGCTGGTAATTAACCCCTTAAAGCTTTAGAGAGTTTAAATATATGCCTCAAGAACAAAGCCATCAAGAAATTGATCATCAGATCTATGCCCTTGTAGCCGAAAGGAGAGGCAATATATTCACATATACATATATACATTCATATCAAATCATGTCTGATAAGATATACACATACAGCTATACACTCGTATATCTATGATTTATTACATCAAACAGCTGGTAGATCCACAATTTTACAATTGATGATGATGAGTAAGAGCTCTATAATATGAAAGGATATGGTTTTTTGAACTGAAACTTGCCAATTGAAACAGAACAGTGTGCTAAAGATGATCAATGAAATTATTACAGATGGTACGAGTATACTAGTGTTGGTCATGGAATTCAATCAGAGACCATGGATCAATGATTATATATAGTAGTAGATGATGATGTAAAAATTCAGAGGAATTTGAAGACAAACATGAAGCAGAGACTCCAGAGAGACATCAGAAGCGTGATCTGAAGAAGCAACTCCAGAGAGACAGCAGAAGCGTGATCTGAAGAAGCAACTCCATGACGCTGCAAAGTCTCATCTTCCGATTCTTCACTCTATCCATCACCAATTCTCTCTTCAGCATCTCCACCGCTCTCTTCAACATCATCATCTCCCTTTCCTCAGACTACATTCAAACCATCAATATCAGTTGTTGCAGATTCACATAATACACTATATATATATATATATATATATATATATAGAGAGAGAGAGAGAGAGAGAGAGAGAGAGAGAGAGAGAGACCTTGTCTTCTTCTTCGTCTTTTCCGGTAGATTTCAGAGAAGAAATCAGAATTGCGGCTTTTGCAGAATGAATGGCTATATGTGATTTCACTGTTTCTTCCATTTCGGCTGTGTGTGTTTCAAATTCTGCTCTCTGCTTCTTTGACTTTCAAAAACTGGGAATCGAGGGGAAATTACGCTCTCTTTTCATTTTTAAAAGGTGCCTATGAGGAAGCATCAGTTGGTAAAAATAAAATAAGTGGGCGCTAACACAAGCTTTGTCTGTGCGTATATGTGTGTGTATACAGTGTGTGTAGATATATATATATATATATATGATTTCTCTCATAATGGGTATGGCTTGTACAAATCGGAGGTGTTTGAGTGGGTGCCAAAGATTGTGCAATACTACTGCAAATGATTCATGTGTAGATGTCTAACTAATTCTATATTGATGCAGCATGGCCCCTTGTAATGTACAAAGGACAATGCTTAGGTCCTGTCTTGGCAGCACTAACTTCATCCCTTACGTGGACTAATAGAATTTAAACAGCGATTTAAAATTAATTTTTTATTAAAGACGGACATTACTTATCTTCTTGGAGGTTAAACGTCTCCATGCTCACGCCTCACAACAGGTTGTTGTCTTTCTCCACAGCAAAGCTTGCATCCGCCTCCCCTGCTCGCTGCCACCTTCCTTCTCCACTGATCATCATCGCCTTCCTCCACTGCTCGTCGCTACCTCCATTCCCAAACCCTAAGTCTAATCACAAAGTTGAAGTCATCCATACACTGGATATGGATATCTTTAGTTTTTATATTTGCAAGTGTTCTTTGTCTCTCCAGAAGAGACAGAACCCCTTTTTCCCTCTAGCTAAATACTATTTATGTATGTATGTATGTCTCTCACTCTCTGTGTAGATATGTATAGTAGATATATTGTATATGTCCATGTTAGTGTGATATTATATTTAGATTGAAAATTCTATGTATGAATTTGAGAATTTTGTATAAGAACTCTTAAAGACAACTTTTGAGACAATGAATGGATTCTAAACGGAGATTGCATTTCCTTTTCACTTACCATGAGATTTGTTGTTAATCTTTTTTACTTTATTGAGTTCAAAAAGACATATAGATATTTTTCATGCAATGTTCTTTTTTTCTGTATTGGTTAATCAACTAGAAAAATAGATCCACAAGATATGTTACTATATGTGCTTTCAAATTAAGATGCAAAGAGGGGGTCTGAAACATGTAAAACTCACAAGCTACAGCTAAAATAAATTTATTAAGATAGAACAATTATTTACAAAAGTCAAGGAGTTATCCCTCTCACAACAAAAACACAACACTACAAGGGGCAAACACCAAAGCAGCCACCAACCTGAACTGATCAATAAACTAACTACAATAGGCATTTAGCAATATTGCTATTAATGCCATTTCATCAGTAACGCAGTTTGAACTCAAGTGCCATGGCCTTTCAGATCCATCTCACAGGAGTTTGAACTCAAGTGCCATGACTAAAGCTAATGCTTCTTACATCTTTCAATCTTGACATCCACTAATTCAACCAAATAAGAAAATCACAAAGAGAATTTTCAATTGTACGTCTTTACTAAGTTAAAATTATAATCTCATATAAACAACTTTGGTTAAAATTTGGCAATCCAAGCCCATTAACTAACAAGGCAACCATCAAAATCATCTCCATTTTGAGCCACATGCACATTCTTGATTCTTCTATTCGAAAAATTTATAATAAACAAGGTATTGGATTTTTTGTTAGAGAGGTATGAGTCCAAGCAGAAATCTATTGAACAATTCTGTATTTGATAATCAATAATTCAAAATTTGGTACCCCATTGTAGAGCAGCTTTTGTTCTCATCTGATCAGGACCAAAATCAACCTCACATTGTTCCATCTTGATGTGCATTATGCAACCCGAAAACAAAAATTATGAAGAGACAAATAGCCTATTCATTGCACACTTACTCCCCCAACTTGATCATCACCAAATATTAATGCCTGCAGATCAGGCAAAATTAGTGGACTAAGGGTTTGGGAATGGAGGTAGCAAATCGGGCAAAATTAGATGACTTCAACTTTGTGATTGGATTAAGGGTTTGGGAATGGAGGTAGCAACGAGCAGTGGAGGAAGGCGACGATGACCAGTGGAGGAGAAAAGTGGTGGTGAGCAGGGGAGGAAGGCGACTTCAAGCTTTGTCGTGGAGGAAGACGACGACATGTTGTGGAGCGTGAGCGTCGAGAGAGAATGGGCAGAAGGAAGTTGAAGAGAAATAAATAAATAAATAAACAATCATTTGGTTTAACGCGCAAGAAGTTGAGTAATATCCATCTTTAATAAAAAATTAATTTTGAGCAGCTATTTAAAATTATAAGCTTAAGCGACTGTGATAAATGTCCTACTTTTTCATCAATCAATATACTTTTCTAATTCTAAAGTATTTACATTGGTACCATCAACAAACAAATAAAAATATTTATATAAAGGATTAAAATATTTTTATTAATATTTGTTTATATAATTTTAAAATTTTGTAATTATATATAAATATAAAAATTAAAAAACCCTCACACTTTTAGTAGATAATAATAATAATAATAATAGATTGATATATATATATATATATATATAAGAGTCGCATGTATATATTTACTACTTTAAAGATAGATATAGATATGGATAGATATAAGAGTCGCATGTATATATTTACTACTTTAAAAATATGTTCTTTAATTCAATTAACCATAATTACAAAATTTTAAAATTATATAGGAAATGATTATAATAAGTATATAGATTATTAAAAATATTTAAAAGCAACGAAATATAAACAAATATTAATAAAAATATTTTAATACTTTATATAAATAGTTTATTTGTTTGTTGATGTCACCAATGTAAATACTTTAGAGCTAGAAAAGTATATTGATTGATGAAAAAGTAGGACATTTATTACAGGAAAGTATTTAATTTTTGTGATTAATTTCCACCAAGAGCGAGCTAGCACTCCTCTTCTATTAATTCACATAAACAGGGAGAATGAAGTTGGTGTTGTCACACAGACCCAAGCATTGTTCATGCAATGAACAATGTAATTAATTGTTTATTTATAATTTATTATGTTGGTGCATGTCAAAATCTTAGCATGCGAGCGATGGAGAGAGAACCGAGAGAGAGAGAGGAATCTCAACCCAACCCATCCAATCCCAAATGAACATCCAAACACTAGATTTGGAATTGGAGCTTCCAATACCAATCCCAAATCCCAATCTGGCGCTGCCAAACACACCCTTATTTTATTACTTAAATATTATTTATTATTTAAACATTCTTTATTATTTATTGGAATACTTATATAACTCTTAAATTTATTACTAATATAAATTCTTTACTACTAATAGTATCATCATATTTATTATTTATAAGTTGAAAAAAATTATATTTTTTTTAATAAAAATAGGAAAAAAGAATTTATAATACAAAAGAATTACAACATTTGTTTCTTATTTCAGACAATTGGCAATAATTTTTATGTTCACTTTCATAAATCAGTTTCATGTATTTTGGCAAGAATATTTTTCGCATTTACCCAACAAAACTCAAGCCTGACAATTTTCAGTTGGATAAGACTAACTCAACAAAAATATAAGAGTAATTCCGAAAGCAACTTATGTGAGTGAGATGGTGGTCCCACCACATACAAATGATTCTGAATCAACTATAAATCATTATCCATGTTAGTATAATAACATATGTGACATGTGCATAATAGTTGTCTCTTGATTCTCTCCCACAATATTGTTTGTCTCATGATTCTCTCCCACAATGAGCTCCTTGATTAGCTCTCTGTATAAGCTCTATATATTGGTCATCTTATACAGTAAATAAATTGTATTGTACTTCATTCATATATACAAGAAATCCTTTTCAATCTTTTCTCTCTCGAATCAAAACATGGTATCAGAGCCATAAATGATTCCTTCAAACTTGTCCAGCCATTATTCATCATCTTCAACCATGTCCAGCAACTGTACAAAACTAGTCCAGAGTCATTACTCATCACCTAAGAAACAACCAGTGGCTCCAAACAATTGAAACCTTCTCCTGGATACCAGTGGCTCCAAACAACCAAACAATCCAATCGACACACCATTCTTGCCGCTCTCGTGAGTGCCCAGAGCAAACACCTTAGCCTCGCAACTCCTGAATCATGTCCGATTCGACCCCAATCATAGTTCTAAATAAGAGCAAACACCTCAGCCTCGCAACTCCTGAATTACGTCCGATTCGATCCCAATCGTAGTTCTGAACCAAACATCCCAGCCTCCGAAGCCTTCCCTGACTCGCCGGACCGTCATTGACCTCCGAACAAACTTCAAGTTCCTGGCAAGCTTCTTCCCAAACTTGCCGTCTCTGAGCTTTTTGACAAATGCAGCCTTGCTGCCCAGCCTTGCAACAATGATTGCCATATTTGTCGGAGCTCCTCCAGGAATCCCGACGCCTCTACTAGCGACATGCCAAAAATCGTCGACACGAAGTCGATTAGTATCTCAACGAAGCTCATGATCATCCCAATCGAAGACACACCATTATTCACGTGCCACTTATTCGCTCTTGCATCGACCCAATATAGATATAAGATTCTGCTCGACCCAATTTTTTTTACCTGTGCCACATTAGATCAATCTAGCCCAGATCAGACCGGTTCAACCTGGTTCAAAAAATATATATATTTTTTTGTTTCAACGCTTTGCATCTATGGAGTGCTCTGAGGTATCTCAACCTATCACTATTATTTTTTATAGCCCTAATTACTATTCCTGGGCTCCAGCTATGTTCTTGAAGGGTCGTAAGCTTTGGTGTCTTATCACTGGTGTTATTACTGAACTTAAGAAAGAAGATTTTGAATCCAACGATATATATGCAGAACGACTTGATGATTGGGATAACAAAAATTATCAAGTTATCACATAATTCTGTAATACCTCAACTTCATCTATTGGCCTACAATTTAGTCATTTTGATACCACTAAAGCTGTCATGCCCCAATTTCCAATACTCGATGAGAGTGATTATGTAATAAAGCATCACCTTTGACCATTATTTCTACTATAGTACCTTGCTTTAATACCATGTTGTCACACCCCTACTTTCCAATACCAAGATCGATATAGAAAATGGAGGTGAATGATGAAAGTCTCACAGGCTCACACTCATGAACCGCCCAATTCCATAACCTAACTCCCTGTATGTTTCAGATTTTAGATTTATTCTTAGTCCCTTGGAAATAGCATCTAAAAATACTCAATTTCAAAAAAAACTACTGATAACTTGCATAATTTAGTATATTTTTATCACTTCTTAACTTTAACTTTTAGTCTAATTTTATTTATTTTTGTTAATTTTAGGCTTCATTTTTATTATTTAAATTATATTTCAGATTTGAAGAAAATGAAGATCAAATTTTTAGAAGCCTATCATCTAAGGACACTCTCTCATTTAAATGAAGATTTATCTAAATATGAGAGCTAGTTATCAAAACTGTTTTGAAGATAAATATCAAGTTGAAATTAAAAGCCAAAAAAATGAAGTATTTAAAAAAAATGATTTGACTTGGTCTTGGACGTGGAAAGAATATGGTTTGAATTAAAGGATATTATGTAAGTCCCTTTTTATTTTATGGGATATTTGACTTGGTAAAAATCCTAATTATCTAATCTGTTGCATGCAGGATGAAAGATGGAGAAATTGGTTTATTGGGGCACAAAACACGAAGCTTTATTGCCTTTGAAAATGTGACTTGGGATAGAGATAAACAGCTGGAAGATGGGAAGATAAAAAAGAGAACAGAAGGCATTATTTTTTTTTTTGGCTCTTACCAGCACGGACGGTTTTTTTTTCTTGGCTGGAAAATAATTGTTCTTCGGCTTGGCTCTGGGAGGACGCAACAGAGGGACATATTTAAAAAAATTAATTTCCTTTGGTTTGGAAGAGGAGTTGCGACTATGAAGACGCTGCTGCGACGGAGAGTTGCGACTGCGAGGAGTATTTTTCAGTGTTTATTTTCCTTCCATTATTCTCAGAAAAATTATGGTGAATTCGTTTATGTTGAATTTAATTTTTAGCATGAACTAAATTTCATTTATTCTAGGAAAACGATGTAATCTAGTTCTGAACTATGCTTGAGTTTCTATGCTAATTTAAAGCAATTTTTTCTTTGATTATCTGATTTATTCTGAGTTTATTGCTTCGAATTAACTGGCCATTAATTAGATGATTTTAATCTTGTGATTTGCTATCGAAAGAGGGAATTATAGGATAGATCTTGAATATTTTGGCATAGGTAAATATAGAGATTGAAATACTTGTATGAACCTATGTAGTATTTAAATCATTGGTCTTATTGCTTTCTTGTTTTATTAATTTGCATACTCTTGTGTAAAATGATGAACAAGAATAATTTCCAATTGACTATCAAAAGAGGCTTTTGGATGAATTAGAGATTTGCTAATAAACAAAAATAATTAAATTAAATTAGTTAGATGAGTAAAGCATAGTGAGGAATTAAGTGAAATCGATTTCCTAGAAGTTCTATTTCCCATTAATTTGATCTTCGAACATCATTTTTATTTTCCTTTGCGTATTTTTCTTTGAATTGATTTTATTTTAAATTGCAATTACAAAAATCTTAGTGACTTCGCTAGATAAAATCAAGATTAGTATAATTTCGGTATTTGTCAAAAGTAAGTTACCAATCCCTAAGGACGATACTCTTCTTATCACTTTACTATAAAACTACGATACTGTGCACTTGCAGTTTTGCACCGATCAACTACACTCAATTCTGATCTAAAATGAAGAAGTTACGCCCGTTTGAAGTTTGAATCAATCCCGAAGTTTACTCGCAATTACAAGGGCGATTTTGTCCATTTACTTCTAATACACCACCTCAATCACTAAACCAACGTAGAATCATAATTGTGTATGTACAATTACTTATGACGTCACACGTGGTCCCATATTTCCTCTCTAAATAATTCTCCAATTTTATTTCAACAAATACACTCAGCCACACAGTTCGATGCATCGAAGTGGTGACTTCGATGCATCAAACTTGCGATACATTGAACAAGATGCGAAGTATCCTGCGACACGTACTGGATTTTTATATGGAATCCTTATCCTTAATTGACGATGCATCGAAGTATTTTACGATGCATCGACACGCTTCGATGCATCGAAATGGTGACTTCAATGCATCGAACTTGCCTAGCCTGGAACACTAACAAAACACAAAGTGATAACAATCACAATTCTCCTCCCAATCCATTCTTCTAACAAACAATCATATAATATAATTATTTTTTCAACAATTTTCTAAACATTCATAAAGTGATAAATCATTACCATTTAATACTATCACATACACGTATAACGAAAGACGAAATTTATGCATTATCATACACCTATTGCAACAAAACATCATTTTTACATGGTCCTCAAAAGTCATCAAACTATCATAGATAGTTGAAAGTTTCATACATGCTTCTTATCCAAAAATAGGTACAATAATTCTAGTCTAGTCCACATGCCACAAGTCAGCATGGACGTCCATACACACGTCTCAAAAGACACAAAAGTTCAAAAATGATATTCTTCTACTCTAGGACCAACTCATGGTTGTGCATCTTCAACCACCTCCTTGTCATGTCCTGAAAGTGTTAGTGTAGGGGGATGAGTAATTTTCAACGGACTCAAGGTTAATGTATTATGCAATCCATTCAAGGTCACATTTCATATTCAATGCATAAAACACAACTCATATCCATCAACTACGTGTCATGTTCCCTAGCATTCTAGTTACAAGCTTAAAAGCTCAATTCATTCACGTCATGGCATATACATCAATTATAACTTGACAACCATATAAACGTAATTCGTACACATAACACATTTCCATCATACATATAGCATATGACAAAGATCGAAAATGGATAAATATCCACATAAGTCATGTAATTCACTTAAGTTACACGTAAGACTCAACACACTCTCTCGGATTTGGTTCACACTCACACACACACAAGATAGGTACCGAAGTCCCATATCTCAAGTTTATGGTTATTGGAGCTACTAACCCATCAGTTACCACCCATTTTCTTGTGCAAGTTTGAGGTTTTTCAACCCCAGAGGATATGTTCCCTTACTACTTTCCCGCGAGCCACTTCCAAGACACACCCCACACTCACACAAAATAGTTCACATTTTGCACACACATTCACAAGTTTGATCCATTGCACCCATTATATCTTAGTTCAATCCTAGTATGTCACATAAGACTCATAAGAATATATATAGATACTTAACCCCCAAAGTAGATTTTCATCATTTATCCCCCAAAATCCCATATATGCAATTTAAGCTATATTTTTCACATATATGTAATTCATGTAATTCCAAGCATACACTAACCATTTCTAGTCAAAAGAAACATATGCACATCTATATAGAACAAGGAACTTAACAAAAGTTCATATTATCACATTTGATATGTAAATCATTCATGTTATGAAAAAGAAATGAAATTAAACTTGAAACTAGAAGACACAACACACACCCCCTACCTCAAGAGATCAAATCTCTAGCAAAGCTCCAAATCTAGTAGATCAAAAACTCTTAAACTCTTGCTTTGTTCGGTTCAAAACGACACCCTCTTCACGTAGAACACACTTCCCTTCTTCGGCGCCGTCCAAATCAAGCCCTAACACCTTCTAATTCTAGAGAGAAGAAGAAGAACACAAAGAAGAGAGAGAAGAGAGGTTCACAGCTGATTTGAGAGAGAAAATAATCTGTAAATATCTGTCTCCCAGATATTTATAAGCCCTAGGGCGCAAAAAGACCAAAACGCCCATAATTCACTTAACGTACCTTCCCGACCTCTGTTTTTGAATCCGAAAGAAGTTATGGACTCAAAATCACTTCTACATCTCTCCAAATATTCTAATTGGTGTATAACCAAAAATAAAATTTTTCAAAAAAATATCCAGGTTCCCGGACTCATTAAACTTCATCCTAGGACCCCGTTGACTGAAAAGTCAAACTTTTTCAAAAGTTCCAAAAACTCTCCAAAACCCTAAAACAACTCTCCAAACATGTTTTCCACATTCAAAACACGTTAAATATCATTTAAAACGCATTTAAAGTAATAAATGATAAAAAAAAATGAAAACCGGCATAAATTGGGCACTGTCTCTACAAAAATGATCTGGGATTTCCTTCAGAACAAGTATACCACTACTGATCTTGATCATCAATTTTAACTCCAGAGAACTCTTCATCGTACTTTTTAAAAGCCTGGTCAATCTATCAATAGCTTTTTCTCTGAAATATATGCTATTTGGGATCAGTTAACTCTTTCAAAACTTACATCGAATTGTTCTACTGATACCCAAAAATTTACTACTTACAGAAATCAGCAAAGGCTGATAACTTTTCTCATGGCTCTCACCAATAATTTTGAGCCCATTCGGGCCTCTCTTCTACAGAGGCATCCACTTCCCACCATAGAAAGTGTTGTCTCAAAGCTTCTATCAGAGGAAACTCGTCTTAGTACTCTTCAATCTCAAAATCTTCCATCACAGACCACTGATACAATTCTTGCTACATCCTACCATAGGAGCAGTCACTCCTCATCTAATTCTTCTTCCTAGCCAGGTTGTACTTACTGTCATGATCTTCATCATGCCCTTCTGAACTACCCTATTAGAGTCTTCAAATTTTTTCACAAGAAAGGACCTGATCATTATCAGAGAGATTGTTTCAAGAACCCTTACAAAACCACCTCCTGAAATGCTAAACCTAATTCTAGTCACTCATCTGTCACAATTGTTATAGCTTAAGGATCTTCTTTGTTAGATTCCACATCATCTGTCTTTACTAATGATCTAAGGCATCTACTCCAACAACTCCTGTCTAGTTCTGGTACTCACTCTAATGTTACTTCAGGTAACTCTTCTTGGTTTTTTTATTCTACCTGTTGTAATCACATAACTTTGGATTCCACTATCTTCACCTCTCAAAATTCTACTACTCGCACCCCTCTTATTACCATTGCTGATGGATCTCATATGAAAGTAAATCACATAGGACAAGTGTTCACCCCAAGTGTCACGATCTCTGAGACCTTTCACATACTTGAACTTACTATTAATCTTATCTCAGTTAGTCAAATATGTGAACTAGGACTTAATGTTCTTTTTTTTTTCTTCTGGTTCTTCTGTATAGGATCCTCAAACAGGACAGATCCTTGGGATAGGTCGTAAAATTGGAAGACTATTTGAACTCATCAATCTTCATTTTCTTTCTCGTTATTCTTCTATTATTGCCTCCACCTCTACAACTCCTTCTTTAAATCTTTGGCAATCAAGACTAGTGCATGTTTCTGTTAGGCACCTCCGCTCCTTAGTGACTACTGGTCTATTAAGGTTTTTCAATTATGATGATGTCACTTGTTTGCATTGTCAATTTGGTAAACAACCAGCATTATCCTTTAATAAAAGTGACTCTGTTTCAATTGCTTCTTTTGACTTAGTTCATTCTGATGTTTGAGAACCTTCTCCTCATCCCACAATAGGGGAGGGGGGTCAAAATATTTTTTCATTTTCATAGACAATTTTGGGAGAAGCACGGACATATCTTGGATACTGTTCGCACTCTTCTTATTTCCAGTTCATGTTCTAAAAAATTCTGGGAGAAACAGCTTTTACTGTTATTTATACCATCAATCGTGCTCCCATGCCTATCATCCAAAATTAATCTCCTTATAAGCGTCTATATGGTGTTACCCCTTCTTATAATCTTCTCAAGATTTTTGGTTGTGCTTGTTTTGTCCTCCTTCAACCTCATAAACGTACCAAGTTAGAACCTCCTGCTCGTCTTTACTATTTCTTAGGCTACGGGATTGAACACAAAGGTTATCGTCATTGGGATCCCATCTCTAAATGATTACATATCTCTCGTCATGTCATCTTTTGGGAGCATAAGATGTTCTCATCTCTCTCTAAATTTAACATTTTTTCTCCATGTACATCGTTCTTCTTTAGTGATCCCACTATTGACCTATTTTCTTCTAACATAGACACAGATCAATCACCAACCGCAGGTCAACTATCAGCTCCACCAAGTACCATTATTATCTCTCCAGATCCTACACTTCCCTTTGAGCTCCCACATACGGTCTCTTCTGATGGGTCTGCTTCCACTAATGATCATATTGCTGAATCCTCTACATCTAATGTCCTTCCCACTGAGCCATCTTATGATACTCATCATTCAAATCGGGTAAGAACAACACCAAGTTATCTTTATAACTATCATTGTTTCTCCACTATTTTATCTCTTCATGAGTATCAATCTTATCGAGAAGTTAGTCTAGTCCTCATTGGCAACAATCAATCTATGGCAGATGAATTACATGCTCTTGACCACGCTCATACATGGGACATAGTTGGTCTACCTTTTGGGAAAACTGTTGTTGGCTGTAAATGGGTTTACAAAATAAGACTCATTCCAATGGCTCTGTGGAACGATACAAAGCTCGTCTGGTTGCCAAATTTTATCCACAGGAATATAGTGTTGACCTTAAGGTTTCAACCAAAGGTTATTTGTGTGATTTTGATGATAAATCTATTGTAGTGTAGATCTAATAAGTTTACTTGAGTGTGTATTTTACAAGGTATCAAATTATCTCAAGTATCTTAAAGGTTTTGGACTTCAAAGGGACTTACAAGAAGATATATGAAGCCACATGATCATAGAACTCAAAGATCAATAATCAAGATCAATAGCGAAGTTGAAGCAAATTCAAGCCACATGATGAAGGAACCAAGAGCTTACAGATTTGAAAATCAAAAGACTTGGGTAGGCTAGTCTTGGGTGAGTGCTTATATAAGTAATATGCCATGAACTTCATTTATAACATCATAAGGCCTTTACTAAGGTTGAGTTAGTTTAAGTTTTCCTAAGCTTTGAAAGAACTCAATTATTAAATCATAACTAGGACCATGTATTTCAATCATATCATTTAGAATGGTCTATAGGAATTAGAGCAATAAGTCTTTAAACTTATATGTTTAAATCATAAAAAACCTTATGTAATATTGAGATGATCTCCAATTGAGAATATCTTTAATACTCAATATTCACATTTAGTCAATGAACTTCATATCCAGTTTGAGCTTGCTGAAAATCCAGTTTCAGCTTGTTGAAAACTCACTTTGAGGCTGCTGAAAAATACAATAGGAAATGGCATTTCTAGAGCACTTCATCAACCGACTGAAACATTGATTTCAGCCAACTGAAACATCACTTTCAGTCGACTGAAAGTTGCTAGATCTGAATCTAACAGCTAGTTTGGTGCATTTAATGCTCTCAACAACCCTCCAACAGCTATATTTTTCAAAGACTCTATATAGATGTGTGTTTGGATTGTATTTAACTAAGAGAGAGAAGAGAGCAAGAGAGAAACTCACCCTGTGCATTTAGTTTATACATATTATGAGTGAGTTCTACCATAAAGCCTTCATTTCATATCAATTAGTAGAAACTCTCTTGTAAGAAAAAGAGAAAGAGTGAACTTACATTGCATATCTATTGTTCATCTTTCATATTCATCTAAAGTTAAGCTTTCATACTGATTCATCAATTGTAACTCTAGGTATGTGAGCTATCATTTGTGTATCTATCCATTGAGGGACATTCTCTATTGTACTCAAACTCTTATTCATCCTATTTGAGAGGAAGTCCAAGAGGTGTTCTTGGCAAAAGGGATTGCTTCATGGAAGCTTGTAAAAGTTCATTCTCTACCTTAAAAGGAAAATAATTGGGTAGCACTCTCCACCCTTTAGAGTGAGCAATGGTTCTCACTTAAGCCATCAAAAGTGAAATGAAGTCCAAGTTGTGCGCTTGGCAATGAAGTATTGGTAAAGTGTTCACCGGAGCAAAGAAGCCCAAGTGTTGGACTTGGCAATTGTAAAGGTTTACTTTCCACCCTTAAGGGAAGCTTCATAGTGGAAACCTCAAGATGAGCTCTTGAGGCATGGACGTAGGCTAGAGATGCTGAACCATGTAAATATCATGGTGTTGCTTGGTTTGCATTTCTCTAACCCTTAACTTCTTTACTTAATAGGATTTTATATATTTAATTTCATTATACTTTATATATGAATGTTATGAGTTTATATGCTTTAATTTATATGAAGAGGAAGGGATGAATGATTGGAGTATGTTGATTGATTGAGTACTTATTTGATTATCTATTTGTCAATCAAGTTGCATACTATGTGTTTGATAAAATGTGCAATCATCATTTTCACACATTACAAGCATGAGAAATTGCACTTATATGAGCACTCACACTTGTTGCATCCACTAGATCATCTAAGTGTAAAAGAGCCTTATAGATAGAGATGGATAGAGCATTTTCATTCTCACATGTTGAATACATAAGTTTATCAAGTGTTTGACAAAATTCCAAGCAAGCCTACTTTTGTCAAAATGAGCTCAATCGAAAAACTTTCATTGTTTGCTTAGAGTCCCTATTCAACCCCCTCCCCCCCCCCCCCCCCCCCACCTCCCCCGGCTCTAGGGACACTTTTTGGGTAACATATAGTATTGACTATAAGGAGACTTTTGCTCTTGTTACCCGATTGACTTATGTTCGCAGTTTACTTACAGTTGTCGCTACTCGTAAGTGGGAACTTTTCCAAATAGATGTCAAAAATGAATTTCTCAATGGGGATCTTGCAGAAGAAGTTCATGAAACCTCCTCCTGGATATAATCATTCTCCTCATCAAGTTTGCAAACTTCATCGTGCTCTCTACAGTATTAAACAAGCTCCTCAGGCATGGTTTGCAAAATTTAGTTCTGTTATTGGTAATTTTGGTTTTACACCCAGCTCTTATGATCCTGGTATATTCATTCGCAAGGCTACGTCTAGTATTACTCTTCTACTTTTCTATGTTGATGATATGATAATTACCGGAGATGATCTTGATGGCATTTCTACTCTCAAACAATCTCTTAGTCATCATTTTGAAATGAAGGATCTTGGACACCTGAGTTATTTCTTGAGTCTTGAGATTCATTATGATTTCAGTAGTTATTATATCTCACAAACCAAGTATGCTTCCGACATTCTTTCTCGAGCTGCTCTCACTAATTGTAAAACATCTTCTACTCCTCTGGAAACTAACATTCGTCTCACTCCTCTAAATGGTGCTCTTCTTAGTAATGCAACATTATATCGGCAATTGGTCGGTAGTCTTGCTGATCTTATAATTACTCACCCTGACATTGCTTATGCAGTTCACATTGTCAGTCAATTCTTATTAGCTCCAAGATCTATCGATTATGATGACGTTCTTTGCATCCTTTGATACATAAAAGGTACTATGTTTCAAGGGCTTCATTTTTCTACTCATTCTTCTCTTGTTCTACGTGTCTGTTCTAATGCTGACTGGGCTGGAGATCCCATTGATCGTCGCTCCATTACTATTGCTTCTTCTTGGGTGATTCTCTTATTTCTTAGCGTAACAAGAAACAATCTATCACTTCACGCTCCAGTGCAGAGGCTGAATATCATGCCCTTGCTGATACCACTCAAGAGCTTCTTTGGCTTCGATGGTTACTTGAGGCCATGGGTATTTCACATTCCACTATTACAACGCTCTGCTGTGATAATCAAAGTGTCATTCAGATTGCTCACAATGACGTATTCCATGAACGTACCAAACATATTGAAATTGATTGTCATTTTGTCTATCAACATGTAATTTGTGGCACAATTCGTCTCTTCTCCGTCACTTTTGCTGATCAAACAGCCGATATTTTCACCAAAGCTCATCCGCCAGAATACTTTCACGATTTGGTTTCCAAACTTAAGTTATTTTTTTCTTCACCTACTTAAGTTTGAGGGGGGATATTAGTATAATAATATATGTAACAGGTGCATAATAGTTGTTGTCCCATGATTCTTATCTTGTAGAGTAAATCAATTGTATTGTAGTTCATTCATATATATATACAAGAAATCCTTTTCTATCTTTTTTTCTCTCGAATCATAACAATCCAAAATATAAATATGGCCTAATTTGTGTTAAAAAAAAATAAGTTTACTCCAGAATTAGAAATACAATGAATGTATTTAGTATTACTTTTCAACTTTTGTTCACTTCTCTTTTTACGGCTTTTCAACTTTTGTGCACTTCTTTGTTTATGGCTTTCAATCTTGTGGATAACTAGCTCTTTGCTAAGACAATTTATGATATTTATTCTGTACTTATTGTTTTAGTAGCAATTTTAATGAAAATATGCATTCATATATATAATATATTATTTTCCTTTTCATTTTACTGATTCACATTAAACATATTTTCTATCTTTTCTTCCATCTCAATACATATCCAGAGTCTTAGCAAGCCTTCTAACTCAATGGGTTGATATTTATTCAATTTTAAGCTCACATCTCAAACATGTGTACATATGTATGTTAGAATATGAGTTAATGATTCATTGCAGATACCACTAACCAAAAATAAATAAACCAAATTCTACTTCAAATTCATTGACCTTTCATAACGGTCTAGAATCCAATCAAGGAATTATGAGTCCATGGTTACAATGGATCCAAATTTTTACCATCATTTGCGAGGGCAAAATATCCAATCATGGACATGGTAATTGGTGACACTGTTAAGTCCATTGAAAGGGATAAGTTGCAGAACATATATAGACTGATTTCCATATTTCATGTTTATCAATTTCTAGACTTTTGTATCTCATTCAGGAACTCAGTTGGGTGAGAGAAAAAAAATTGAATTTAATCGGCAATGCAACAACTATGTACTATGTAAATGTAGTATTACTAACACGATGTAACATGTTACATGAATATTCGATGTAAATACACCGTTATGTAGTCTGTTGCACTGTTATGTAGCATAGAAAATTTTGATTACATTAATTATAAAAATAAAAAAAAAGAAGAGAAATCAATAGAGTGAAAAATAGAGCTTATGCATAATATAATGCCCATGTCAAAAATGTGCATCACCCTATATTCTAAATCGATTGATAGTAATTATCATACAACAAATAGTTGAGATCAAAAAATTAATTAAAATGATAATTACAACGATAATTTAATTTCCCTCAGAAAATAAATCCCATACTCCCGACTAGAACTCAGTATAATTAGTTGGGGCATTCTATGATTATCAAATCAATTTTAGGCTTTCCTCTTCTTTGACTTGAAGCCACCATCTTCCTTGCGTCTTTTGTTTCCACTCTGGTGGCCACCCTCTTTCTGTTTTCCAAGCTTTTCCACCTTATTTCTACTAGATTTCACACTAACGAGACCACCTGAGGGTATCTTCCCGCTACCGTTCTGCAAAGCGTTCTCAAAATCTGCTTCACTGCCCACGATTGCATACTGTTGGAGGAGCTCAGGATTCAACATACCATCCATCTTGGCTTTCATACCATCCTAGATATGATCTCAAGAAGTAAGTTATTGAAACTCTACTAAAAAAGGGAGAATAAGGAATCAGAAATATGTGCAAAAAGTTCACCACACCTTGACTTGCTTTGCTGCTTCATTAAGATCATCGTCTACGGAAATACTGTGAGGTTCCATTACAATCTGATAAAAATTGAGAAACCAGAGAAATGTTATGATCAGTAGTTCAATGTCGAAGGTGAAGAAGGTAACAATAAAGGAGACATGGACGTAAACTTGCATCTGGAAGGATGAGAAAAACCATCATCCTCGTGTCTATTCCAGACAGGACAACACTCTGTCTAATTTTAATTGCTGTTAGATATGATTTGATATTATCCACATATTCATATCAGTTGGATCATAATCCAACCATTGACGGGCCTTTCAGAATGTTCTCTTTCTAGTGAAAATATTTGCAAGAACTATAGGCTAAACTTCCCCCAGAGAACACGATAGAGAGAGAGAGAGAGCAATTGAGAGTTAGTCGTTCTGAACTTTCTAAACACATCCATACACCAAATCATAATAATAAGAGCTATCACTGAACAGACCAGGTCTTATTGAGGAATAAGTATATTAAAATGGAAAAGCACAAATATAGGATAGCAAAATGGTAGGAAGTGGATTTTTGAGACCTGCTGCTACGCCATTGTAAACAAAATACATTTAAAACGTCACGGTATACTGTGATATGGCAGAAAAAAGCAGACAAAGCTCAAGTTCATACGTGTAATATGGAATAGAATCAAGTATAATGGTAATATTCTCAAAGCAAGTCATAGCAGATTTGTGAAGCAAAATCTTCCTCCAATATAAATCCAAAAAATAATTCTGTCTCAACATAAAACTCACCTTCGACACTTTTTTCAATAAACAAGTTTTTCTACTTTTAATGCTATGCTCATATAAATACTTCAATTTCTCTGGATGTTGCTAATTAAAGTGCCCAATATTTGCGCCCAAGAAAATACAAGATTTAGCTATATTACTACCAAAAAGAGGACTGAATTGGAGAAGACAAAGCAGTATCTAAACCTGTAATAAATATTCTACTTCCCTACTTACTTCTTTCAGTCGAGGTAGGGTTGAATCTATCTCCTTTGATGCAACACCATACAGATACTTGTAGAACTTTTTCATAACTTTGATGAACAGTGACAATATTTGCTGCCCTTCCAACTTCATCTCTCGCTGTAAAACAACAGATAAAAGGAACATGATTTCATCAATAAAACTTATTTCACGGTTTTGCTTCTCTATGTTATTTCTTAATAAAGCTTTTACACATTAAATAAAACATCATTAACCCATGGGAAATCAGCCCATCCACCAGGGCTACTACAAATATCAAAGTACATATTAAAGCTAGGAACATCTTCATTCAAGTGTCAGATTACCATAAATATCCCAGTAAAATTAGACATCAGCATATCCACAAAGATCAAAGCCTTTTTAAACAATAAAAGATAACAAAAACAACAATACCACCATTAAATATCAGCCCATCAACTAGGACTACCACAACTATCAAAGTAGAAATTAGAGGTAGAAGCATCTACATTTAAACCTCAGACCAGGACAGGAACCTTCTGCACCCAGAATACTCCTCACACAGTTGGTAAGAAACCATGATCACCAACGAGATCATGTTGGCCATAACTATTATATCAAACAATTATAGACGATATCTTTGGAAAAATCATCCTAGTAATTTCTCCATACACCATCCAAAAGAATGAAGTGATTCATAAAGTCTCAATTGCACTAAAAGTCAAAATTATTTCCAAGTAAATCTCCTAGGTGAAACCCAAGGATCATTGGGTCATGACCATCTTTGCAAACCACAGCCACAACTTTCTACTCAGGATGATAAAGAAGATTACAAAAGTTTACTCTAAATAAGCCAGTTTGATGTGCGTAAATTATTAAATGAACCATTAGTTGAACAAGTCAAGAACCAACCTCAATATCAGAGACTTCTTTTTTCTGCAAGCCAATGCAGAGCAAAACAGAGGCCTGGGCATAAGAGAGTGTAACTGGAAGTTTCTCCTGGAAATATTGATATGAAAGGTCCGATACAAAGTGCAGAATCTGTAAAATGCAAAACTACTTAGACATACAAGTACAAGAAAAAAGAAAATAAGATCAAATATATTAACTACTTTTCTATTATCAGTTCTAGAAAAAAGAAATCCACCAACACTGAGTTTTACACCTCCCGGCTGATACAAAGAAAGCATTTTCTTGCGACAAACAAAGGCATAATTTTGGCCTAAACAAACGCATAATTTTGCCACCCAATGCTTGTTAGTAATTGTGTTACCCAATTAGAACATAGAGGAATTGGATAAACACACTCAGAAAAATCCAGATATAATCAATTACCAGAATTCTGTGAGTAGCATGTGAATCTAAGATCCTAGGTCACAAGTTGAGCACCCAATTCTACAACCAAACTTGCAAGACAACAATCTTTTTCTGTTTTTCTTTTATAAAATTCCAGCTAAATACTTTTAAGTTTTAATTAAAGACCACGTCCATCTGCACTTCTCCTTAGACAGTTATTCATAAGTTACTCCATATCAGTCACCTATTTAAAAAAGTCCACTAAAAAGTGTAATAATTGCAAATTCCTAAAGTTAAGATTCAAAAAGAATGCGGCAAATTTGAAGTTGATTTTAGTAACTATAATAAGTGAACCAGATGGCAGATACTAGACTACTTTAACTGCCCTTGAGAAATATATACAATACCAGACACTAGGGCATGAAGTGGAGCAGATCCATGTTTATCTGAGTCCGAATCCATGTTATTATGTTACAATCCATACCCTAATCTGATTTTATTAGGGTTTCTTGCAGATGTGAAACCAAATGATATATATATATACACACATTACATATCTATACAAACAGATACAAGTATTTGTAAATCAGATCAGAATTCAAGCAGCAAGGCAAACAACTTACAGTCCAGAAGCAAAGGGAGAGGAAGATAGAAAAGTTACAAATTGCCATGGAAGACTTTTCAGAGTCATCATTGTTGAGTGCCCCAAAACTTTCTTCTTCCACATTCTGTCTTACCTTTCTCTTCCATTTCACAATGTCTGTGAAAAATCCATATTATACCCTCTGGTTTTCTCTCACTCTCAATTGGAACGCATCTCTCTCTAGTTCTTGCACTCACCTGACCTCTCTCCTCTCTCAAACACACACACCAAAAAAAAAAACTATATTCAATCTGACTTCTCTTGATCTCTAGAAATCTGGAAGCCCGATGATAGTTTATTTGGTTTCGGAAAATGACATGAATTTACAAGAAGATCCAACTACCAGTTTCTTATTTCCAAATAAACCATTAAAATTGCTATTTTATTATGGGTATTGTTGGACTTTAAAACAGAAAGTATTGATATTAATGATCTGAATGAATCTTTCAACCAAATCCGGACCCACCCCGTGCTCAGTTCAGGTAATAAAATCGTCCTTTAAAATTAAGATCCAAGTCCAGAAAAATAGACCTTGAATCCAATCAAATATTGGGTCAAACCTGCTCCATTTCATGGCCAGCCTGCTGGACACCTCATGAGATCTCTCTACACAACTTTTTACCTCTTCTATTTGCTCAAATAAGAAAAATGAAAGGAAACTATTCTATACTTTGCATGGAGAACTTGGCTTGAGGCTATTTTTACACTATAATTGTGTGCAACAATCACTAGGTACTAAAAACTTACAAATGTCATATCCATGTCGTATCCATAATAGAAAAGATCAAAATAAATACATAACAGAAGCTACTCTATACTTTGCATGGAGACGTTACCGAGCGATAATCAGCAAGATTGTTTGTGTATAATTCTAGTCGCTTCATATCATATGGTGATAAGATCCCACCAAGTGACTTCAAAAATTCATTTGAAGCGAATGATGCAGACTCATGCTCCATGAAGTTGATCTTTGGATCCAAGATGCTACAAGATTAAGAATAGCATGAGTATTCTGAAGAATAAGAACATTACCAAAAGAGGCTGAAATTTCAGACTCTAACCTTATAGCAAGCTTGGATTCCATCGTGTGGAAGCTCCTATCCAATAGTCCTATAAACTTTTGTTTGAACTCTGAAGATGGACTACTGAATATCAATCTATGAACTAAAGACATCTGGGAAAAAATGTAGTAAAACATTGAACTTAAAACAATGGACCCACCTTTGTAAAAAGGACTGAAGAAACCCCATTCATCCGATCCACTAGATTCAATATCATCATTGTTTAACGGTTTTAGGACCATACATGTATGCTCTCCAGTCACAGTACTCTGATCCGTGAAAATATGTGTTACAATGCCAATTAATGCACCAAGTACACTGTAAAATAAATAAATAAAATAATGATCTTAACCGGAAGCTGGCCAATGTAGAAGGGAGCAAACTTTTGTCTTCTCCAAAAGCGAAAAAGGTCCAGGGTAAGCCCAAAAGAGACACCGATATAATGGAGCTTTTCAGGCCGTCGTTCACGAAGATGTACAAGCAGAGGTGGGAGGTCCGTCCTAGGTTTTATCTGTTCTTCTAGCAAGGAAACCTGCATGGGTAGAATTACCAAAGTTAGGAAAGAAAATCTGTGTTCCTTAACAGATTATTCCGGACAAAACATTTCTTTTGCAGCTGACTCCACACGAACGATACTGACTCTACAGTTCTACCAGCTGAATCTAGAGGTAAAACTCAAATTGGCAGATCAGAGAGAAGTAAGCAAAAACTCCTCCCAAATCTTATGAACAAGCATTTGTTTCAGACAGAACTGTAGAAGAAATAACTATAATAGCATTAATAACAGAGTATCCCAAGTGTTGAGGCTCGGCTTAAAAAACCAAAGGCAATACTCGAGCTTGATTAAAAGGTGGAGGAGGTGTTTATAACCTCGGCAACATAATATTGTAGACCGTTTCAAGCATGGGTTCCCCATAGATTCCCGTTAGCTTTAGTTTGAAACAGACCAGAAAACAAATAAAAAAACCATTCTTATGAAGAAAAATATCGATCCTGCCTTAGTTGTTATATTCTTATTGATAGATGCAACAAAATTTTCAAAATTATATTGAGTAACAGATATTTTTTGTAGTAAAAAAGGAAACAGACAAAAGAAATGCGCATCTTATTAAAGTCATCCACTCATTCAACAAAATTATGAAGCCCCTAATTTTACCTTTTGATATGAGAAGTACTTCAATGTTATCGTTTGGAAGTTACACATTGACACATCAAATGCCCCTTATAATAAAAATAATTACAAGAGATCCCTGGTACCGAGCCTAATTGACCCAAGACGTGACTCAGAGTCAGCTCATCCTGTTTTCTAACTTTTTTACTTGTAGGTACTGGTTCTGCTTGTCCCATATGCAAGCTAACTATTAAGTTTAAGCTCAGCTCATCTAGAAAACAAGTGGCCTAGACATTTATTAGCGAGTCAAGCTCGAGCAGAACTTTAGCAGCAGCTTTTGTTCAAGAGCCTTAATAATGACATTTTTCTAGAACAGAAAGCTCAATGTTTTACAAATAATACCTCCCAAAAATAAATAAAATATAAAACCAAGTATAATTCTCAGAATGAACCTTCTCTGCCGCCTCCATAACTCTGACATGTTTAGACTCCGAAGTATTTTCAACATCTCCATCAGAAATATAAGTCAACTGTCCTTCAAAGTACCTATACACAATAATATGGTCATTGCTGCCCTTCTAGAGATCCTTGAATATGTAAATATCCAACAACACGAGCTAAAGCAAAAGAATATATGTAAATACATTTAATAAACCGCTTTTTTTTATGCATCAGAATACTTCATAATACGACCCATTTTCTCATTGAGCAAAGGGTACAAAATAAATCAGATTGATTTTTCAATCCTATAACTGATAATAAATATGCTCATTGATAGATGTCCAGTAGAAACTTTATCTATAACATGTTAACATGCTTCGCCACATTTATATCATTGATAGGCTCAGCAATGTAATCATCTAACCATACATGGACACTTCTAGGAGGAGTCGTGTCTGTATCCGACACCATGTAAGATGCGACACCTCCAGCAGTCCTAGAAACATGTGGATGCATAACAGGATTGATTATGGATGCCACCTATGGCTATTTTAAAGCAATTCCAAGATAAAGCACCAGCCATTTTATATCCAGTCAGAACCTAGGCAAATTGATTGAAGTGTGTAACACAAGTAGTAGACCTGTAGATCCTAGAACAAATAGGGTGGGCAACTTGTGCGCATAAATGATTCTTCCTAATAAGGAAAGGGATATAATTCAAAGAAAGAAATATAATAGCAACCTAGCAACTAAAAAACTCCTTCATTGATGAAGAAACACCAAAGAGAAGAAGTATCAATGTAAAATACATCCCTGGCCACTGGACAATGAAGGAGAAGTAATTCGTATCATATGCGGCTTTCTGACACTTAGAACAATACTTTAAAATCATCTTTCCGAATCTCCCAACTTATCCATAGTAAAAATGTTCTTTAGAACTGCAGTCCAGAAAAGGAGACTTAAAAGGCACCTTAGCTTCCATAAGCCCTTCTAAAAGAAATTTTAGGCCATACCCCTCCAATAATACCCTATGGAGTGATTTCAGCCAAACTGACCTGATGTATCAACCCCAAATCCTGTAGAACCCAAAAGAGATGAGGTTCCCAAGAAGCATAAAATAAACAGTTCCACTACCTAGGTTTAATTATTCACAAGGAAGAAATTACGGATGATGTTACTTATCAAAAAATAGGGATGATGTTAACCATAGAATTAAAGTATGATGAGTTAAATGGGGGAATGCTTCTATTAAATTATGCGATCAAGATATAGCTCTTAAATTAGAAGGCAAATTTTATAAAACAGCGATTACACTAACATGCTTTATTAATAGACAGTTGAGCGACTAGGAAACAACATATTCATAACATGAGTGTGGCTGAAATGCAAATGTTGAGATGGGTGTGGGTATGATGAGTTAAATGGGGGAATGCTTCTATTAAATTATGCGATCAAGACTTAGCTCTTAAATTAGAAGGCAAATTTTATAAAACAGTGATTACACTAACATGCTTTATTAATAGACAGTTGAGCGACTAGGAAACAACATATTCATAACATGAGTGTGGCTGAAATGCAAATGTTGAGATGGGTGTGGGTATGGAGCTACATTACCCGGACTCGTGTAAGTATAGTGTGTGTCCAAGTGTCAGACCTCCTCGATTCCCAAATCTTAGAATACGGGAATGTGTCCAAATGTTGGATACAGATACATAGACACATACTGCACATTTAAATCACTACATGTTTTATTATAGTGTAATGATTAATGTTGTTGTTTCATAAGAATATGTTCAATTATTACTTAAATTAAATGGGATGTTATAAAAGTAGTTTTCATCTATCTCATAGATATCAAACTCATCTCTACTATTAAATCTGAGTTTTTCTTTAGTCATGTCATGTGAAGAGTCAGGGTGACCAATTTAGGTTTGTGCATAGGACACATTTACTGTACTTATACCATATTGTGACATCACTGACGTGTCGACAAAGGTACATGAAGGGAAATAGGAAACCATGTAACGGAGGTGGAGTTAGACAAGAAAGAATTAAGCTAGAAATAAGCACATTTGTGAGACGGTTCTAATGACACCACTGGAGATGAAACAAGAGAAATCTACTTAGAAGATTGGTCATGTGCGAGGAAGACCAATAACTGCACCAGTGAGAGTAATATGATTCAAATTGAGAAGAAAGCTAGGTAAGAGGAAGGGAGCAAGGAAAGATTTGATATTACGTAGTTTAACTGAAAATTTGGCCCTATATAGAGTAGAATGGCGAAACAGGATTCATATTGCCAACCTTGAATAAATGGAAAATAGGATAGTTTGTTCTTGTCATTTATGTAACATCCCATGAATTCCAACCTTGCCACTCTCACAGGAACATCAATGAAAGCAATGCATTCCTTTATTTAGTGTAGAACCCATATCAACATATGCTTCCCCTTCTCGTCAAAACCCATCAAAACAATCACCCCCTTTATTCCCTAGGACTAATGCTAGTGAGATGCACTCCAAAAAGAAAAAGCAATATTGCAGTACACTGGCCTCATCAACCGATCTCCAAGCTTCGTCCTTTTCCACCCACCATATCTAATCACCAATCTATTACTTTTGGCACATCCAGTGCCGGCCTATAGATGCTTTCGTGAGAAGAGGAAGATTGATTTGCATAGAGGGTAAGAGACAAAGGCCAACCAAAACTAACATGGAATGACCCCATTGTTGTCAAAGGGCACACGCCTAGGCTCCAGGCGCACCCCTTGCGCCAGTTGTGTGCCCAGGCTTAGCGCTGTGCATTAGGCGCGCACCTAGGTTGCGCCTCATAATGGTTGTCAGGCACGCCTAACTGTTTACTTTTTTTTATTGGTTTCCTAACCCAAAAAGGAGACCTTCCTAACCCCAAAAAGGAGACGTCTGTCTTGTTCAAAAGAAAAAAAAGCCCATTATGATTGCGAGACGTGAATGGAGCCAAAACCCTGTGTCATGACGCGATAAGCCCTACGTCATGACGCTGAAAGCCTTCGTTGCTAAGAGTTGCAAAGACGATCAGGCATGCGTGCTCTTCTTCTGTTCTCTCTCCTCCCCCTTCACCTTCTCCTTCTCCTTCTCCTCCTCCTCTCTTCGTCTACTTCTCTCCCATTTTTTCTTTCTCTGAATGTTGTCCTAAACTTTTTTGTTAACAGTTTCTTTTTTTGCTGTCCCTCTCTCTCTCTTCGTATTATTCTTCTCTCTCTCTCTTTTTTTCTTTTTCTTTTTCTTCTTTGACACTCTGTCTTCTTCTATTTGTTTATTTTTTGTGCTCTATTTTTTTTTGTTGACAGTTACTCTTATTTTTTTGGCTGTCCCTCTCTCTTTGTATTCTTCTTCTTCTCTCTCTTTTTTTCTTTTTCTTCTCCTTTCAATATTGTCCTAAATTATATCCTGCTGTTTTTTTTTTTTGTTCTCTGGTTATTTTAACAGTTCTTTTTTTTTGTCCCTCTCTCTCTGTCTACTATTTCCTGCTCTCTCTTTTTTTGTGCTGATCCCTTTTTTGATGTCCCTTAAGATTGTTTGGTTTTAGGAGTGAAAACTAATATTTATTGCTTTGGTTTCATTTCACGCAATATTAGTTTTTGGAATTGGATATATTGATTTATTTTTAATATTCTTGAATGATATTAATTTATTTTTATGGTTGATGGATTTATTTTTTCATGTTTGATATTAATTTTTAGAATATTGATATGAGATATGAATGCTTTTATAGTATAATTTTTCAATTGTGTGCCTCGCCTCGCTTCACTCGGGCGTGCACCTTGCCTTGCGCCTAGGCTCCAAAGGACCTCTAGCACCTTAGTGCGCCTTGGGCCTTTGATAACACTGGATGACCCTACCAATGTCAAAAGTTCCTCCTTGATGCACTGCCTGGTATCGCATTCCTCAACAGCAACCAAGCCTGAGAATGCACTAGACAGTTACCCGACACTCTTATGAGTCAGAGTGTGAGCAGTGAGTTTTGATCTATAGAGTAGGGCGGGGGTGAACAGATTTTATGGATATTTTTCTACTTTAACTAACATTTCAAAGTTCATTGATCTTCCTTATATTCAGTTAGTTATTTGTGAAGTTTGATTTTTTAACACAATAAAGCACTAAACATAAAATGAAGTAGAGTAGAGAAGAGCTGAGACACGGGAAAACCACGAGACCTAGTCCTGTCAGGCACAATCTATTATCAAAAAAGAGATTACAACTAGGTTCACAGTTCACTTACAACTGAACCCCTAGTTACCTATAGACATAGATGATGCTATACTTTCTCCCAAAAGTCTTCTTGCACTCCATCCGCTTGTCTACAGTATTCGCTAATCACGAACTTACTTCTCTAGTGATTGCTTGCCTATGTCTGATTTTTCCAATTGAATAGGATTAAACTGATAATATGCTCCTTGAAGAGTATTATGGTCTTTTGGATAGCCAAGATTGAATAAACAAAGTATCTCCCTCAAGGACTTTCTCCAAGAACAATTAGAAACACTATCTCCTCTCTTTTTTCCTAGACGGGCCATAACTCTATATATATAGCCAATATAGGAGTCCCATTCGTAGTTGAAACCTTATAAAATTGTATCTTGAGAGAGTTTCCAAAAACTTAGGTCTAACAGCTTCGATCAATCGAGCCTTCAGTTGAAGCCTACTATAACCATTTCAATCAATCCAGTCTTCGAAACGATTTTGATCGATTGACTATGCATTGATGCTCTCTGAAAAAGATTCGATCGATTGAAGCACTATGTTTTTCAGTTTGAATTGTAGTTTCGAAAAAATTCAAAACTAAGGTTTCGAAAAGTCATTGTTTAAGAACAATTCCACACACCACGGCCTACCCCACCTCCTCCGCACAATCCACAGCTCCTCCCACAAAAGTCCCCTCTCCCAATCCTCAACCGGGTCATAAACCCCTGAAAACACCCACTGAATATCATCCTCCTCTAAAGAAAATATGTAAGAGATTAAAAACCTCCCCTTCCACACATCCACCTTCGAAACCCATCTCCTATCCCAAAGCATAAGGATACCTCCCACTGAGCCAACTCCATCCAACGCTTCCCACTCAACAAACCTACCACCCCACAAGCTCTGGACAATCACATCCGAAGAGGAAGCAAGCTTAGATTCTTGAAGACACACAAATTCTACTGATATGATAGCTCCTGCATACCCCACAATGAAGATAAATAAAGATCAAAGGGAACGTATTCCTAATAAAGGCATCAATGGATTTGTCCAAATGTGAGGTTTTGGGACATATCACGAACCTTATTCTCCATAAACATTCCTATCAAGAGCATGGATCCCACTAGGGTCCACCATACAGTTGTTATTGAGACTACAACAGCTCTCATTTCATTCTCCTCTTATTTTCCCCTCTTTGTATTGGGTTTTTTGGGTGGGGGGTAAAAAGATTTTACGTGCTAGAATATTCATAGTTCTGTTTTTAAGGAACATGCACAAATTTTAACAAAAAGGTTTTCAAGCACAATAACTAGACACGCAACATGTGTTCCTAACATAGCTGAGCCTCCTTGCTATTTATTACCAGTGAAGTGGGACTCACTGATAGGCTCAAATATCCAATTTTGCAAGTCCATTGAAAAAAATTATGTGCTGCCGGCTGACCGCCACAAAAACCCATCAGGAATAAGAATCATCTACATTCTTTTCCCTGGAAAGTAACTCGAATACAAACAAGGGCTCGAATTTCCTCCTTTCGCTCTCTTCCTTGTGTGCATTGTCGTATAAGTTCAGGTTGTCAACACTTCAGTCTAATGAAGTGCTGATCTGGTGGCTTTCTAGAATGCTAAGGGAATATAATTTCCAGCAAGGAACCAGAACATATTATTTATAAAAAAAAGGGAGGAGGGGGGGTGTGTGGGGAAAGGCTGAGTAATCCTTTCGAACCAACTGAGAGGAAGGAGAAGCCTAATGAAAGATGTGCTTACCTTGTCAAAAGTTCCACTGCAATTGAACCATATCCAAGCTGCACTCAAAAAAAGGAATTTTATTAATTTTCTATGAATATCAGGTTAACAAACTCAATTTCATATTCATATAAGAGAGATACCCTCATTGCACTTGGATGGGTGGCAATCCGTACAATGCGAGCACCTGAAAGACTTGGAAAAACTGTATCAGTAAACTGTTCACAGAATTTCCATGGTATTTGATCTCCAGAGGGCCGATGACCATCACTTAAACTTTTGATAGCAGATTTACGAGAAATCTGCCCTTCAAGACAGACCTGTAAATAAGACGATGGAATATATGATTTCAAGCATTAAGAAAATAACTAATTTTGACTGTGAGAACACAATGAAGTAGAATGAAAATAACAGAAAGTTAAAACATCAACAAAAAAAAAAAAAAAGGAAGAATGAAAATAAAAGAAAAAAGGCACAAAACTCGGCATAAGAGTTTTCTATGGGAGAAATTAGTAAGATCATATCAAAGAACTCCCTACAAGTAAGTGATACTGACTACTAGATTCAATATAAAAATAAAGCCCAAATGAGCAGGCGAAACCAGACCAGGATGATTATAAGAATTGTCATTATGTTTGGCCCTGTTAGAGAGTTCATTATTTCTGTTACTAAGAGTTTATTATTTCTTTTATGCATTAAGGGCATTGTTGTAATTTTGTCTCCTCAATGAAATAAATAGGTTTTTCTGGAATACATTCCCCTTTTGAACGCTTTCTAATACAATCTTACTTTTTAAAAAAAAATGATATAAATAGGTGAGAGGTGTGGGAAAACCTTAAAAAACTCTCAACCTTAACAGAATTTCTTTTCTTCCTCTACCTCTTCCTCTCGATCTCTACAAAGACAAGATCCTTCAACCTCAACTAGGTATCAGAAGCTACGATTGAATTCCAGAACTCAACCAAATATTGTACAAAGTATCAGAAGCATAGAGACCAGGGTTGACGTCAACGTCTGTCCACTGACATCGGCATCTGGTAGTTGAGATGCTCGAAAATCATACGGGCTTAATCGTCTCGATTTTCTGACACTTATGGTGATTTTTGTAAAAATTTCTGAAGCCATTTGATGGGCATTTCCATTTTTTGAATCTTTTTGTCTTTCGGCCCAAAATATTTTGATTTGGATTTTGGGTTGTTTTTGTTGGTTGGAATTCATCCCATGTGGTGCGCCTAGACTGGAAAGGAGCCTAATTGTTGTTTGTTGGATGATTTATCAAATTTGGATATAGTTTTTGGCTCAAAGGTGGTTCAGCCAGTCAGTTTTTCGGTGTTCTTGCGGCTTCTGAAATTGGATTTGACCAGGGTTGATGTCAGCGTCTGTCTGCTGACATCATGATCATGCATTCATGCTAACATCGGCATCTGGTGGTTGAGATGCTCGAAAATCATATGGGCTTAATCGTCTCGATTTTCTGATAATTATGGTGACTTTTGTAAAAATTTCTGAAGCCATTTGATGGGCATTTCCATTTTTTGAATCTTTTTGTCTTTCGGCCCAAAATTTTTTGATCTGGATTTTGGGTTGTTTTTGTTGGTTGGAATCCATCCCATGTGGTGCGCCTAGACTGGAAAGGAGCCTGATTGATGTTTGTTGGATGATTTATCAAATTTGGATCTAGTTTTTGGCTCAAAGGTGGTTCGGCCAGTCAGTTTTTCGGTGTTCTTGCAGCTTCTGAATCGGATTTGATCTATTGTTGCTTTTGAAATCTGTTCTGGATGCTTGGGCCTTTGAATTTAGCATTTAACTTGACATTTAAATCTCACTTCTGCATCTGAATATTGTAAACCAAGTCCAGAGTTTGTGTTTCAGCTTCAGATTTCTTAAACCAGAATCACATTATGTTCTCTTTTGCATATTTCTTGCTTCTAGTTCTTTCCTATTGGTTTGAATCCTACCCATTGCTGATGATAAACCACAACACCTCAAAGATGATGATATGTCTAAGTCGATCACCTAAAAAATATTGTCAACAATGAAGGACTTTTAACCAAGAAGATAATATGGAGTTCGAGGAGCTCAAAATTGGGTGAGAAAAGGGCTGTCCAGGAAGAAGAAAAATTTTAATGTGATGGGCCTAAGAGGCATGCTTACCTACCCAAAGGACACCAGTTCATAAGATCTTGCCCCTATGACAAGGAAATTGGACCTTATATAGAGGTCCGAGGATACAGGTAGATGCATGGCTGACAACATATCCACAATTGCCTTACCATGCTCCTAATGTGTCCCTTACTCCCCTTGCCAGCTACCTAACACCTCCAACTGGATCTTGGTAAGACTTGTTACACCCCAAAAATAGACCACAAATCACTAGCCACCATACAATGTACCAAGTGGTGATTAACATTCTCCTCCGATACCTTACAAGTGCAAAACCAATCTGGAAGAACTTTGCCCTTATGCACAAATTCTTGATGATCAAAGAATCCCTAAAGCAATGTCCATGTAAAGAAAGTTGTTGGGTTGGCTCAAATTCCTATTGTAATTAGGTTTCCATTATAGAGTAGTATCTTATTAGGTAATTTCTTAGCAGGCAAGTCTTGGTCTCAAGGAAGGAAAGTTCTTGTTGGGCAAGTCTTGAGCTCTAAGGAATTGTAATCCTCATCCACCAAGGAATTGGGTTTTGAGCTGTATAAATACTTACCTACATTATAGGTTGAGACTCATAAGAAGAAAAAAAGAGGCAATACTCTCTTTGAAATTGAGAGGTCATTTTCATTGTTTTTTGAGAGGGCACTTAGAGAGAGAATTCTTGTTTAGAATTTGAGAATTCCTTTTGAGTGAGATTGGGTGTAAAAGGGTTGAGAGTTGAGCGTACTCTTGATACAATCATTCAACTTGTACTGATACAATCTATATAGTGAAATCGGTTCTCCATGGACATAGGCTTGTTTAGCTGAACCACGTATAATTATTGGTGTGTTATTTCAAATTGCTTTGTGCTTGTTTACTTATCGTCACATCATAACATTTGGTGGTACGTGATTGGAGGCTTTTTTTTTTCTCAACATAAACCACCTTAGAAGGCAATTTGACTATCAAATATTTTACAAGTTAACAAGGAACACATACCACTCCAAGAAGGCTTCAATCTCAAGGCATCCCTTCTAACTTCTGTAACACTTAACAATAACCCCATAGAATAACTTAAAGAAATCTACTCAAACTCCTAATCCTCCTATACCCTCCTAAATCGAGATCCAACACCATTCCACTCCCACAGACTCGCATAATCTGCTATAAAGGCCTCCTTTCTGATTGCAACACCAGAGAAGTTCAGAAACACCACCACTGAAGCAATATTCTCGTACCAGGTATTATGCCACAAACCAACCCCATTAGAACTCCAAACTTTTTCAAAATCCAACCAGTCCTAGCATTCCCATATTTCCCTCCACCGTTAACTATTTTTATCGAGAACA
The DNA here is from genome assembly GCA_026545225.1 of Cornus controversa. NCBI lineage: Eukaryota > Viridiplantae > Streptophyta > Magnoliopsida > Cornales > Cornaceae > Cornus > Cornus controversa. Next base: position 50,072,688 of record CM048846.1, on the reverse strand, counting down.
TCTCTCCACAACCACTTACGCAAAAAAGCTTACTTGAATAAACTAAACATCTGAATACCCAAGGCCCCAACCTTGAAAGGAAGCAAACTTTATCCAGTCAACCAAATGATAGTTGAACTCATCATCTGACTGCCTACACCCTTCCCCCAACCCACACCCCAAGAGAAAAATAAAAAAATATATGAAACTCCAAAGCTCACTACTATCTGGTGCTACTCTCGTAACAGTAAGCTTACCACTCTATTCTATACGTATGGAGCCCAATATCACAAACGCCAAAAAGTTCCATCATAGAAAACAATAGCTACAACCAGCTTTAGTGGATTTCCCAACCTGGAAAGAGCAACGCTAACCTAAATTGTTTTCTGGCATGGATTTATTATTTCCAGTGTCCATTATTATACTGCTAAACTCCTCAATTATCTTCTGACAGCAATCAAACAACAAACAACATGCATTACTTATTACTCAGTCACCATGCTAACATTGAGGAGTGTGTTGTCCATAGGCATGCATACCCCTACAAACACTTAAACACCAACAAGTCAAAGTCACTGTAACTTTTAAGTTACAGCTAATTTCTCTTCAAAGCATGCCTGTTTTACTTCAATTTGTTGTACAAGCCTGTTATTATGCTGAGAATATGATCTACACCATAATTTGTTGTCTAAATGGAACTCCAGAAACAATTTGTATCAACTGGCATAACAGCATAAAGAAGATAAGGGTGAAGAACTCAATTCAGAAAATTGTGGATATCCAAAAGAAAGAGTTCTGGACATCTAAAATCGTGAGAAAATGCAGATGACCAATATATTTGAGACTGATTAATTAAATAAAACCTCTTTCTTCATGTCTAGGCAGACGGGGAACAAAAAGTGATATGCATATCTGTGCACAAAACAAAAAAGAAAGAAAGAAAGAAAAAGAAGAGAACCTGGATGACGCACAAAATATCAGGAAGGTGGTTTTTTGACTGATCAACAGGACCTGCATACAGTGTAGTAAGTAGAAGTCCAATAGTAGCAAGGCAACTAGAAAAGGCATAATGGAGAAAAAAAATTACCAAGTAACACAAACAAGTGATGGGCAGGAGCATCAGCCAATAATTGTAGATCATTTGGGGAATTCTTATAGTGAGAAGCAACATAGAGTGCCATCATTCGCTGCAAGTATTAGAATATGTAAACATCAAGCCTGTGTTGAGAGAAAAGAAATAGAAATCAACATCAAAGTAATATAAAATTACCTGCAAAAATAACTCACTATCTTTGTGATATGAGAAAAGTGTGTCCCGGTTAACATAGTAGAGATCACACTCACCGGGTGGAGGTAACCTAATTGCACAAGAGAGAGAACTTCAACAGAGACAAAGAAGATGGTTTCATTTCTCATTGCCTTAAACAACTAAATTCTAACCTGCTGATATTAGGGATGGAATTTGCAACATCCAAACAAAGTAAAGCATTAAGCCAAGATTCAATTGGATCACCGGATGCATATCTTATAGATTCGTTCAACTCTATCTTCTTGAAAGACCGACCTGCATTAGGAACCAATTGAAATCTGATTTAATTTCCTAAACAACTAAACTAATGAATCAATTATATATTTTTTTACCAGCAAGATCCAAAAATATCTCATAATTTTGAATCATGGCATAAGTCCAGAGTGTGCTATGAATAGAAACTCCATTTACACTCAAAAGAAAAGTGTCCTAAAATGGTTTTAAATGGAATGACATGGGCCTAGTGGCAACCAACTCTTTTTTCATTTAACATAAGAATTCCAAATGTCATTTTCACTCAGACAAACTTGAGTTTCATTTTACTTATTTTCTATTCAGGAAAGATGAAGTATATATAAAGGGAAAACAACTTCTTAAAGAAAAAGATATGATTGCAGAAGCAGCAAAAATTTAAAAGGGATCAGTGGCATAAAAAATCAGATATGCCTCTCATTCCAAAATGATAGAAACAATGTCGAAGTAAAAGACTACATAACAGCAGCCCTTCCTTTAATGGAGTGCTAGTTGGAATGCATGCAATCAAGGTGGATATCTAGGCATCTAAATCCTATAAGAACTCAAGTTTAAAGCCAGCCTATGTATTAATAAAATGAACATTGATATAAAAGTATGATTATCAAGAACATAAATGGAGTTATCTGATTCACATCACTGATAATCTAGACCAAGAAAACCATGATTCTTGGACAATCAGGCTTCTGTAAATTGACAAGTGTAATAAGTTCTAGCACATGTCAACTGCCATAAAATGATAATCGGGCACAACCCATGCTGAATTGCTCTCAGCTTGATAAAACAGTAACCTTACAGAAGATTTGCAATTACGAAATTGGTTCATAGATCTAAGAGATACGAGAGAATCTGAGAAATACCAGAAAGGGAGCTCTCCGCACTCTTAGCAGACATCTGACTTTGCTCTTCCAATTGCTGCAGAAGCTTTAGAGATAAAGACCGACCAGTACCTTCATAGCTTTGAGTAAACAAAGGGTATATCATTAGCTACAATCCTTAATACTAACCTCCAGAAGTGGAAAAGCACTTTAGGAATGCTTAAATTTGTAATGACAACATTCGACATTGTAGGGGAAGGAACATGAGAGTTAATTTAGGAAAATCCATGTTCTCTCACTCAGTATTCATGACATGATCTGATCAAAACTTAAATCAGACCCATACCCATTAACAGTGGATGATAGGAAGACCAGATAAGGGCCAAGCAAGGACTTCACAATTGGTAATGGGATAGCTGCTGCTTCATCAACAACCAACAGTTCAACTTGGGAAAGCTTTTCATGTTCATGTGGTTGTATATACTGCCAGGACATATAAGAAGACAAGAGACATATCATCAGTTAAGGATATAAAAGAAAACAATTCAGATGCCAAAAAGTATACATACAGCCCCAACTAACATTAAAGTAATCAGTCAGTCAGTCAATCTAGCATTTCAATAATTAACTTATCAACCCTGAAGGCCAAAGCCCAAAAAAAAAGAGTCCAAGAATACATTCATACAACAAATACCATAAAACAGAATTCTCCATATTTCAAGTACAATGATATTCAGTTTTAAATGAATGAAGTTAGCAAGATAAAAAAATGAAGGTGATAACACAACAAAGCCCCATACCTTCTGATACTTTAAAGGTTGTAAAATAGAGGCACCCAGCTTATAACATTTTTCAAAGTAGATTAACAATGTTAACTAAAAAGACATCCCTTAATGATCAATTACCTCATCTGAAGGATGTGCTCAAAAAAAACCAAATTGATTGTGTTCATATATAACTCTTGACAATGTCAATAATCAACTATGAATTATCCTTTTACTTCTTAGAATGGGTTCGCTTGCTGTCTAAGCCGCACTATTTTCATATTCTATACTAATTCTTGCCCTCATTTTCCTGATATAAAAGAGAATTGAAATACTATAGATAATTCGACAGACCATGTATTATTAAAAATAGGCTTAATTGAGTTGAGCATCTCCTTGTATAGAGTAGAGTAAGTCATACATAGAGACCAATTGCTTTTCCAGCATTAAGAAAGAAGAGAAGAAAGAACTGATTTAATCCGAAAGTGCTTATATAAATCAGAAATGGTGAACAAAATCGTAGCAGAAATAGGCACACAGCCAGAAAACTTTGCACAGCATTATGATAAACTTGATTAAGAAGTGATATCACATAGTTAGTGAATAGGTAGAAATCTAGAGGTACTTGTATAGATCAGAATTTATAACATAGCAATCAAAATCTAAAAACTAGCAGCAAGTACGAACACAGCCAGAAAACTATGCAACATCATGATAATCATGATATATAGAAGTCATCACACATAACAAGATTCTCGTAGTTCCTAAAAAGATAAAAATAGGGAAAAACATGTCTTCATATTACTAACCTGAATTGTTTGTCTGTGCTGTTTGTAAATATTTATACGCACAGTTGCTTTCTTGAACTCCGGATTGGTACTTTTCACCACATCATAATCTAAGTGCTCCTGTATACAAAATCGCAGTGGTTATGTCAAGGTATAGAATTTATCTCAAGCAAAAGACAAAAAAGTCATAAATAATGGCAATTGCAAAAGTCTTGAACCTTCGTGCTGTAGCTCTCTCAATTTTCCACAAAAAAAGGAATAGTGTAGCTCTCCCAATTTTCCAAAAAAACAGTGCAGGTCTCTCCCTTCCCCTCCCCTTTCTTCCATTTCTAATAGGTTACTAGTTAATTCAAACATCTCCAGTAAATTGCTGGAAACTTGGAAAAGATTACTAAAGCTTTCTAGTTGCAGATTACAAACATCATTAACAAACACAAGCGAAATGACAAGAAACATGTTAATTTGTTAAGAGTTTAAGATTACATGTCCAGAAGCATCTCCTAAGAACGTATTATCTCTTTCTTTTATTTTTTTTTTCTTTTTTTTTTCTCTCTTTTTTTTTTTTTGTTGAAGAAACTATGACAGAAAATGAAGTACAGATGGAATCCCCTACTACAGAATCTTGTTTAAACACTGTTAGGATCATGATTAGACAAGAGATTAATCAAAAGATGATGTACTTCATCCGAATGGATGGAAACAATCATACCTTATATTCAAGTGCATCAAATCCCTTACATATAAACTCAAACAAAGTCTTCAAGTTCTCAGGGCTCGGTGCAGTTACAAAGATATTTGAATAACTGTAAAGATATATTTTTGAATCAGAAAATAAAGAGGGTTTATATGAAAAGAAAGGAAAATAGAAAGAGAAGAGAGAGAGAGGTGGGGAGAGGGAGAGAGAAGTTTAACAAATTAAATATCATTCAAGTGCATTACCCTGCAGCAATAGCTCCAGAAATTGCTAGACCAAGTGCAGCGGATTTCCCCCGTCCTCGAGAAGCAAGCAAAGCAACTGTGCTACGAAGTGTCTTGTCCAAGATTGCATCAAGAAATGTCATGACAGCTTTTCCCTATTCAAAAATAGTAAACAATAAATAAGCTAAAGCTATTAAACTACCATTTAACCTGACAGACAATTTAAATTCCACAAAGGTCAAACACACAACTGATACCTGGTCCATTGTACAACACTTCCTAATAAGAGGACCAACTGGAAAATCATCATTTAGTTGTTCTTTCAGATCCTTCAGGTCCCGCTCTGCTTCCGAAAGCCCCTCCAAATCCTTCAATTAATCATTTTAGTAAATCTATCAGCCAAGATAATCCAAACCAAACATAGCCTAAGAACAAATTAAGCCAACAACAGCCAACAACCTCTCCATTCAGCATTTTCATTAAAGAAGAACACAAACACGTGAAATTTTGCACTCAAGGTGCCATTGGCACATAACACTTTATAACAACTCTATATCATGAAGTATTCAAACCAATAAGAAGTTCACAGAAGCAGAAGGCTACCTCCCTAACTGGAACAGGGGTAATCGACTTCATATGAGAAGAAATTGGTAGAATATTCAGCTCATCATCCATCACTACACATGCTTTACATGATGCAAGTGATAATAAAAAACGTTCATTGAAGCGTCCAGCAGCCTCAGTATGAGATTCGGTACGAAACCTCTCGTGAACATCCTGTATTTAACAAACCTTCCATAAGTATTGAAAGCAATGATTCAAGCTAAAGAAAAATACAAGAATCATCTATCACATAAGTAGCACTCAATACATAACTATGTGAAAGTTGAAGCTCTACATCCTATAATAATATGGCCTTAGAAGGTAGAATGAATGTTTTTACACTTGAACCTATCATCTGAAGGGGCTGCAAGGCAATCTCTGCTGCTAACATGGTTATCAAAACACTAAATCAATCAGCTATGTCTAAGAAGAATGAAAGTTCCATGTCCATGTCAGGCACCACCCCTTCACGAATATTCCTGAACGCATATCCAACACTTTTTCTTCTTTTTTGACAAGTATGATTTCACTAAATCATGAACGTGTCTCTATGTTAGAGAGTTATATGTACATGTTTTGTTAAGGGTAGTATAATCTTTTACCTTTTTAGTTAGGGCAATTTCTTTATTGTTAAAAATCATCGTTCGTAACATTACGATTAGCAATATGCTCAGTAGTAGATGAGGCAATAGCACCACCCTGTCTTGCATTAATAATTTAATAGTCATATCAAACGGAATAGTAGAAATCAAGCAAAGGAAAGATGAAAACACAAAACATAAAATAAAGAAGAATAAAATAGAAAGAGGTTTGTTGAGCGCTCTTTATTGAATTCTTACGTATCAAAAAGAATTTAGAAAGAGGTTTCACAATTTCTCAATTCCTTAGAAAATTTCCAAAAAGAGAGCCATATAGCATTTAGAAAATATGACTCATACCATGACCATGGTGCACAGACTAGTGAGTGAGGCCAGAGAACGGAGCAGCAATAAAATTAATCCACCACCCTCTACTGTTTCAATCGTTCTCGCAAGAAGATTCGGTGTCAAAGCCTCAAAATCCTGTCAAAGGGAAAACAAGAAACTAAAAGGATTTAAAAAATATATTGAATCAACGGAATTATCGTAGCATTAACCAGAAAGTACAGACAAATGCTATGCTACAATTAGTTTAATGACAATAGACAAATGGCATCTACCTGTAGTATACACATGCCAAAAGTATTCCCAAGAATTCTCTCTGAATCTTTGTACAGGCAATATGTTATTCCTCCAGTTTCAACAAAAAGCGAAAAAGGATCAACCTTCTCCGGATCCAGCAGTCCCCTCTGCATTAACTTTTTAATCTGCTTCGCACGTTTTTTCTTGTGACTGCAAAAACACAATCACCAAACGTGATTGAGCAAGCAATTGGCTTGGAAGTCCTTTGTCCAATAAAAGTCAGACAAAAAAAAAGGTTTGCATTGCAAAAAAATTTTGAAATAAAGGGGAAAAAAAGGAACTAAGCTGAAACTTCAAAAGAAGAGATAAAACAACATATAGGCTGATCAATTATTGAATGTGGTGTAACTTCAACTAAGATATAGGGGAATAAGGATTATAATTTGATATCTGAGTTGAATGAGTAGTATCTCAATCTGTGGTCGTTTCTATGTCCATAGGCAATATAAATTCCAGCAGCCAATGGATAAATTTCACTCAGTATGTGTCACTTCAAAAAATGATTTTCTTTGGATTCTAAAATGCATTTTGGGAACATCAGCACACCCATCTTAACACAATGCATATAAACGAGTATGCATAAATACAGAGTATAACTGTTTTACACTAGTACTAGTATAAGACTATCTGCAGGAAAGGAGGTCCAAAATATTTCAAGTCAACGATATGCGGGATATAAACAGCACCACAATTTATATAAGCTCAATTTAGCTTTGGCCCTTTATTTGACATTTTAAGTTCCAGAAATTCAAATGAATCAAGCAATAATAAGACTAGTTCAAGAGTAAAATTTTCCCAATCCCGGATACCATTAATCAAAATATTCAAAAGCATTGAGAGGTTCTCTCGACTATATGATGATCAAGGTACAAAGCCACCAATATTAAATTCACCCACGAGAAAATAGTCCAAAAATTACCTGCTGAGTTCAAGTTTATCCTTGTAACACCAAAGAACACTCGGCCTAGACTTGACCACCGCTTTACTAAGCATGTAATGGAGATTCACAATCTATACAACCAAAACAATAGTGTTATAAAAATCAAGTAATGAAACAATATGAGATACACACACATATGGATATGTATATATATGTGTGTGTGTGTGTGTGAAACTGGGAGAGAGAAAAGAGAGGGTAGTGCCTGGTCACGAGATTTGTCGCCGATGATGAAGAAGATGGAACGGTGTTTGGTTTTGACACCGTTTTCAATGAGAGTTCTGATTCGTTCATCGACCTTCTTCCTCATTTTTCTTTGGCTATAATTCTCTCTGCAAGAAATAAAAAAGGGAGCTTTCGTTGAAGTGATAAAACTCTCTCTCTCTTTCTCTCTAGCTGTTCGCTTTCCCTCTCTTCAGGAACCCTAGTTTGAGGACTGGTTGGAGTGAGAAAAATGGCGGTTAATTTGCTGTTGTTGAGATTTTAGGGTTTAACAATAACTTGTTTGCAACAGAGACTGATGAACCGGAACGTTGGATTGCCAGACCGGCCTAAGCCCGTACCAAACAATAAACGACGCTCAACAGAGGAACGTTAAAAGAAGAATAATTTTACCTTTATATTCCGATTATTTTAATAATAAAAAGGATAAATTACAATGACCTCCCTAAGTTTTGATCTAATTACACCCAACATCAAATTAATGAATTTTGTTATAATGACCTCCTCAGAGGCTTGCTCCGTTAGATAAAGACCCTCTCCCTCCAAAATTGCATTAGTTTTGTCAAAAAAAATTAGAATAAATTACATTAACCTTTCATGAGATTTGGCCTAATTACACTCGGTATCAAACTAATTGATTTTGTTACAATGACCTCCCTTGTAATAAAAATGAACTAACTGACATTAACTTTTGGGTAAAGTGTCTATTATACCCTTAAATTATATTGATATAAAAATTAAAATATTTATATATATATAAAATGACACTTTTGCTCATCTAATATCATAATATTTACTATATTATATATATAGTAAATATTATTATTATTATTATATATATGTGTAGATATATATATGTGTGTGTGCGCGCGCGCACAACTCCAGCTGACATTATCACTTCCATCAACACCACACTAAGATCACCGCCATGCCACAGACCATACCCACCACTCACGACTGTCATGCCGTGAACCATCACTAATCGAGCCACCATGAGCCATCGCAACCATCGTGCACAAACCCCAGCTATCATGATCATCACCATGGTGAGGTTGATAAAGCCGAAGGTGGGATCATGGTGGTGCCCATGTTAGCTGGGGTTGTGCACGATAGTTGTGGTAACTTGTGGTGACTCGGCTAGTGGTGGTTCACTGCATGACAGCCGTGAGTGGTGGGTCTGGTCTATGGCATAACGGTGGTTTTGGTGTGGTGTCGATATGAGTGATGATGGTAGCTAGGGTTGTGCGCGCGCACACCCATATATATATATATACATATATATATATATATACATATATATATATATATATACATATATATCTACATATATATATAATGATATTTACTATTAGGAATCATACTTGATATTATTAGAAATGCCCAAAAATATATAAGATAGTAAATATTATTTTATTAGATGGGCAAAAATGTCATTTTATATATATAAATATTTTAATTTTTATATCAATATAATATTAAGGGTATAATAGACATTTCATCCAAAGTTAACATCGACTAGTGCATTTCTGTTACAAGGGAGGTCATTGTAACAAAATTAATTAATTTGATACCGGGTGTAATTAGGCCAAACATTAGGGGAGGTCAGTGTAATTTATCCTAAATTTTTGACAAAACTAACCGAATCTAGGAAACCTCAAGGGAGGTCATTGTAACAAAATCTATTAGTTTGATACCGAATGTAATTAGGCCAAATCTCAGGGGAGGTCAGTGTAATGTACCCTAATAAAAATGATGAATTATTCTAATTGGGAAATGACTTGTTTGCCCAATTATTATTATTATAATTATTCCCCCTCCCTAGTAAAAAAAATATAAATAAATAAATAAACTAACATAAAATAAAAATAAAAACAATTTGTATAATGATGAGAATCTTGCTTAAAATAGTTTAAAAATAGAAAAAATTACTGTTAAGTCTTACTTTTACTGTTTAATGACAAAAAAGTCCTAAAATTTATTTTATTACCAATTAAGTCATACATTTTTTCATTAAAAGACAAATAAGTCCTAAAAAATTCTTTAGGACCAATAAGTCCTACTTGTGAATTTTTTTTTTTTCATTTAAGTCCTAAATCACTACATATTTTATTTACACCCTAAATAGAAGTAAAATTTCATAATTATATATTTATCCAAGAATTGATATATAATCTATTTTTTATATATTCCTTCAAGTTTTAATTAGTTACTTAAAAATATTGAATTATGAGTTATAATAATAATTAATTTAAATTCAATTCAAAAAGTCATGTAGAATACATGATTTTAGTAAAAAAAATAATAATTATGCTATACAAAAATTAATAACATGTATTTTTTACCTTTTTATTCAAATTTTATGTTTACTTTTGTAAGGATATATATGAAAATTTGAGTCAAAATTTTATATCCAATTTAGCAAATAGTATATATAATTTATTAAGGATATAAATGAAAGATTTAGTGATTTAGGACTAAAATGAAAAAGAAAATCAAAAGTAAGACTTATTAATCCTAAAAGAAATTTTTTATAACTACTTTGTCTTTCAATAAGAAAAGTAGGCCTTATTGGTCCTAAAGAAAAAAAAAATAGGACTTAATTGTTATTCAGGAGAAAAAAAAATTACGACTTATTTGACTTTAAATGAGAAAAGTAAGACTTAGCAGAAAAATTCCCGTAAAAATATGGTATTTTTATAAACCATGACCAATTTTGGCCGGTTTGCATTTTATGCATCATAATTGTCATAAATGTATTTTGAATGATGTTAAGAATGTTATAAGTGTGGAAAATATGTTTGAAAAATTGTATAAGAGTTTGGGAAGTTTTGGAAACATTTGGAGAAGTTTGACGTTTTGGTCAAATAGGGGCCCAAGATGCGATCCCGGTGGGCCCAAGAATCCAAAAAATTCTAAAAAATAATTAATTTTGATTTTAAACCAAATGAAATATTTAGAAAGTTAAGGAAGTGATTTCAAGTCCGTATGAGCTTTCGAAATCGAAAACGGAGGTCGGAAGGATACATTAAGTGGCCCGAAGGCGTTTTAGTCATTTGACGCCCCAAATATTATAAATATCTAAGGCTAGGATACTCCAGCCATTCTCACGCCACTTTCTCTCTCTATATTTCTTCCAACTTTAACTCTCCACCTTTTATCTACATTTCGGGTAACTTTGGCTTGGATTCGGGATTCGCCGAAGAAGGAAAGTGCACAGAGTTCAGCAATGGCTTCACTTTGGACCAAACAATCTTGGACTTTGGCAAGGTAGACCTCAGTGGAATTCTTGGAGATTGCTTGAAAGCTTCCAAATTCAAGGTAGGGGTTCTCCTTCTCTCTTAGTTATCGATTCTAGGGTTCTAGGTGAAATGGTGAGGTGTAGGTTGAGTTTTGCATGGATGTAACTAGTGAGAGGGGTGAGATTTGATATTTTCTCCTTCCCTTGTGTTCTTCCTATGCAAAATTGATATACCTTGTGATATTGATAGCATGAATACATATATGTGCCCAAGACGGACAGGACCTAAGAGGCTCAAGTGGAGTTTTGTAGTATTTTTTGCTTTACACTCTGGATATTGTAGATTTGGCTATCCATGCCGACATGTGGCATGTTGAAATGAATTTTGTAGTTATTTATGAATTTTTGATGCTTTTGGACTATATGCATGTAATTTAAACTATGACTATGAGATTGTAAAGATTTTCTTATGAAATGTATGGTTGGATGATTTGTGTTTCTATTGAAGATGACGAATGGGGAGAGAAAATGATTGGTGAGTATAGAATAGGTTGTTGGGGTTGAACTCCACAAGTGTTGAGCTCATGAATGTACATATAACCCTATGTTGCAAGCATGAATGAATTGGGATGTGAGAATGATGGAATTATACTTTAATTATATGTTGTATAATGTATGAATGTTTACGATGGAATTGAATGCATTAGGGAGGATAATGGGGGGACACATGCCCAAGGTGCCCATTTTGGATTCATGGATAAAAATTGTGGATTTCTACCATTTTTAATGGATTTTAATCATGCCTTGGAGTAGATTATGATTGTGTATAGTTGTTATATGCATTTGGACTTGAAAAACACAGGTTATAGGCTTTTTAGCACTTTCGGTCGCCTAAGCTCTACAGCAGCTAACTAAAAGTGTGAGATCCAGAACATAGAAAATCTAGGAACCTATTTCGGAAGGCTGAAAGAGGGCTTCAGCCGACTGAAAGCATCCTTTCGGCCTACCGAAGCCACTCTCCAACCGACCGATAAAATTAGTTTCCTGAAGATCAACTGAATCCAGGTTTCAGCCGATTGAAGGGTAGTGTCAGCAGACTAAAACTACCCTCGGGTGAAACTTTGTGACTTCTGAGATATAAGTGAGCAAGTATAGATACATGGACTAATGTGGGGCCCATTGAGGTGATTGATGATAAGTATACGTACCCACGAGTGCGTGTATAGATTTATGCTTCCATGGTGTTTTGAGAGGTTAAGAAGGTTCATTAGGGCTTAATGGACGAGTTCACCCTTAGCTTCTGGGAGTCAAAAATTGGGACGTGATAGCGTGGTATTAGAGCATGATATCATAGCATGATTGTTGTTGGGATCGTTCATGGGGTTGAGTAAATGAGTTCACTCTTAGAATTCGAGTTTCAGAATGGGGATTGCGGTGACTCAGATTTTGGGATGTGACAGCATGATGTCAGAGCACTAGGTTTGAACACCAAGGGACGACGAGTGAGGGTCGTTAGAGAAATGGTTTGAATACCTTGGACGAAGGGTGAGATTTGGTTAAGTGTTTATTAAGGTCAATGACCCAAACATAAGGATTTAGACTTAAGGTTTATTAATTGCTTATGTGTAACATGATTTTGTGTTTACGCCTTATAACATGCTAGTTTTGAAATGACTTGGCATGGCATTGTGTGAACATGATGGAAGTTGTGTGTATATGTTTATACTTGGTGTTAAAATTTCTTGTTATGTATATAGCAAAATGCAACCAAGAAGAGCACAAGGTAAAGGCGTTGATGCTCCAAATGAGCCTATAGACGAAACACAATTTATGCGTGACATAGTAGATACCATGAGGCAAATGACAAGAGAAGCGAGGAGGAGGAGGTTCAGGCACCACCTAGGGTTGCCTTGAGCCGACAGATGGTTATAATGAGTATGTGAAGTTTAAATTGCCTACTTTCAAAGGTGGACGTGATCCACTAGTGGCAAAAGGTTGGATTAATCAAACTAATAAGCTCATGGTTGCTCTTGTAATTGATGAGGACCTACGAGTGGGTGTGGCAGCGCTTCATTTACAAGAAAAAACGGATCGGTGGTGGCAATTCATTGGAAATACCCACAACACCGATACTATGGATTGTGAGATTTTTAAGAGATTGTTCTTCGATAAGTTCTTTCCAGCTTTAGTAAAAGACCGGATGAGGTAAGAGTTTCTGGACTTGGTCCAAGGGGATATGGATGTTATGGGGTATGAGATCAAATTTACATCCTTGACTCGTTTTGCCTCGGAGATAGTTAATGATGAAGAACTAAAGGTGAAAAAGTTTGTGAAGGGGTTGAAGACCTCTATCAAGAAGCGAGTGTCCATTCTAGGTTTGAAAACATATGATGAGGTTGTTGACAGGGCCTTAGTGGCGGAGGAGGATGATAGAGATATCCAAATGATATGGGACTCTAAGAATGAGGCGAAGGGTGCTAGAGCATCTTCGGGTAGTCAATGGAGGAAGAAGCACAAATGGAGTATCTCACATTCTTAGGGGCAGCAACAGGCTCGCCTGGTGCCTTCATTGACTTTACCTACCGGATCTTCACGATCATCGATAGTGTGTTATTATTACAAATAGTTTGGCCACTACTATAATAAGTGCCCTCAGAGGCAAGCAGGGGCACCAGTTCAAGCAGGGAATAAGGCATGCTTCTATTGTAAGCAACCCAGACATGTTAGGGCTAACTGTCCATAAAGATAGGGAGCATAAAGTGGTTCAGGGTCTCAGCAGAGGTCCATACAGACGGCTACAGTTCAGTCTAGCTTTAAGGCGTTGCCATTGCCTCAGATAGCACAATCAGTTCAGGGATCTCGGGCAGCGAGAGGAGATATACATGTTTCTAGTCAGCAGTCGGGTTTACAGGGGGCTGTCAGAGAGTTCAATAGACTCAGGGCCATGTTTTTACACTTGGCCAAGTAGAGGATGTACTAGGGCCGTTAGTGGTCAGAAGTATTTTCCTGGTTTCTAGCTCATGGGCTAGGATGTTGATAGATTCGGGTACATCACATTCATTCATATCTGTTACATTTGTTTGTGCCTTGGGGATGGAGGTGTCATCACTAAAGTCACCTTTGTCTATTGATACGCCTGTGGGGGGTAGAGTTACCCCGAGTAAAGTGTGTCAGTCTTGTGAGATCGATGTTGTCGGACATTGACTAGTGTTCAACTTTGTTGTACTAGATATGACCGCTTTCGATGTCATTCTAGGTATGGATTGGCTATCTACATTTAGAGCCACGATCGATTATCTCCGTAGGAGAGTGACGGTATGCACACCCGAGGGTGATTACTTCTATTTTGTGGGAGAGTGGGATGATTTATACATTCCGTCATTGCTTAGTTCCAACATCTGGGATGGGGTTGGATATTTCTTAGCTAGCTTGTTAGCTGAGGATGACGAGATTGTGACTTATGGAGGATTTCCACCTGTGGTTTGCGAGTTTTTGGATGTGTTTATTGGGGAGTTGATAGAGTTACCTCCGATGAGAGATATAGTTTTTAGTATTGATCTTACTACTGGTATCACGCCTATCTCTATGGCACTGTACCGTATGGCACCGACAGAGTTGAAAGAGTTGAAAGATCAGTTGCAAGAATTATTAGATAAGGTATTTATACGACCTAGTACATCACCTTGGGGAGCTCCGGTCCTATTTGCTGAAAAGGACAGATCTTTACGATTATGCATAGACTACCGGAAGTTGAACCAAGCAACGGTGAACAAGTATCCTTTGCCAAGGATAAATGGCTTGTTTGACCAACTAAAAGGTTTGACTTACTTTTCGAAGATCGACTTGAGGTTGGGGTACTACCAGTTGAGGGTAAGGGAAGAGGACATTCTGAAGACAGCTTTTAAGACTAGATATGGCCACTATGAGTTTCTAGTGATGCCATTTGGTTTGATGAATACACCAGCGACGTTCATGGATTTAATGAACCGAGTCTTCAGTGTATATTTAGATAAATTTGTGGTTATATTTGTGGACGACATTCTTGTGTATTCTTCTTTTGTGGAGGAGCATGAGATCCACTTGAGGAAGGTATTAAAGATTTTGAGAGAACACCGTTTATACGCCAAATACAAAAAATGTAAGTTTTGGCTAACGGAAATGAAGTTCTTAGGACATGTGGTGTCAAAAGGAAGAGTTTCGGTGGACCCTTCAAAGATAAAAGTAATGATGAATTGGGAAAGGCCAAAGAATGTATTTGAGATACGTAGTTTCTTGGGATTGGTAGGTTATTATCGACGTTTCGTAAAGGACTTTTCGAAATTAGCGGCGCCGATGACTAGACTTACTCGTAAAGGAGTCAAGTTTGTTTGGAATGATGCTTGCGAGCATTCTTTTACAGAATTGAAGAGTAGGTTGACTAGTGCACCTATCTTGATTATTTTTGAACGTGGTTTGGGTTATATCATCTACTATGACGCTCCACGAGATGGTTTGGGATATATACTAATGCAAACCGAGAGGGTTGTTGAATATGGTTCCTGACAGTTGAAGATCCACAAGAAAAATTACCCAACTCATGACTTGGAGTTAGTGGCAATAATTTTTGCTTTGAAAATGTGGCGGCATTATTTGTATGGGAAAAAGTTTGAAGTTTTCTCCGATCAGAAAGCTTGAAATACCTTTTTATGCAAAAGAACTTGAACATATGGCAAATGAGATGGGTGGAGTACATGGAAGACTACAACTTTGATCTTCAGTATCACTCAGGGAAAGCTAATGTGGTTGTCGATGCTTTGAGTAGAAAGTCACATGGCACCTTAGCTAGTATTGCTATTCGAGAGTGGAAAATGATGGAAGACATCTTAGAAATGGGATTGTATTTTATTGAAGGTGGTGAACTGGCTACTTTGTTCACACTCATTGCACAACTAACTTTAGTGAGTAGAGTGGTTGAGGAACAGAGATATGATAGTGAGATGGAGAGCATTCGCACTCAGATTTTGGGTGGCGAAGTGGTGGAAGATTGGGTTATCCATTCAGATGGTGGTTTGAGGTTCAGAGGCAAAATAGTTGTTCCATTAGTTTGTAAGGATGAGGTCTTGAGAGAGTTTTATAACTCTAGCCTTGCGGTGCACCCTGGTGGCACCAAGATGTATAATAATTTGCGTAGGCAATATTGGTGGAAGGGCATCAGAAAGGACGTCACACAGTTTGTGGCGATGTGCCTCACTTGTCAGTAAGTGAAGGTTGAGCATCAGAGACTGACAGATTTACTACAGCCATTACCGGTGGCTATGTGAAAGTGGGAACACGTCGCTATAGACTTTGTGATGGGGTTACCTAGGACGAGGAAGAGTCACGATGCAATTTGGGTCATAGTGGACAGATTGACCAAGGTGGCTCATTTTCTTCTGATTCGAGTGACAGATAACGTGGATACTCTTAGTTGGCTGTACATTGATCAAATTTTGAGACTGCTCGGAGTGCCAGTTTCAATTGTGTCCAACAGTGATCTGAGGTTTACGTCACGATTTTGGCAGATGTTTTAGGTTGCACTTGATACAGACCTCCATTTCAGTATGGCTTTCTATCCTTAAACAGATGATCAGTCAGAGCGTACCATTCAGATTTTGAAGGATATGCTTAGAGAATGTGCACTTGATTCCTATAGTAGTTGGGAAGATCACCTTCCATTGGTGGAGTTTGCATACAATAATAGCCATCAAGCTAGTATTGAGATGGCTCCATTTGAGGCCTTGTACAGTAGACCTTATAGGTCACCGGTTTATTGGATAGAGGTCGGAGAGACAGAGGCTTTAAGGCTAGATATAGTCCGAGAGACTACGAAAAAGATAAAGACTATAAGGCAACGGTTGCTCATGGCTTATAGTCTTTAGAAAAGCTATGCCGACAAGAGGTGGAGGCCTTTGGCATTTGAGGTGGGGGACCACGTCTTCTTAAAGGTCTCACCACGATGAGGTTTGGACGTAGCGGGAAGCTAGTGCCACGATTTATCGGTCTGTTCGAGATATTGGATCGTGTAGGTGAGGTTGCATATAGCTTGGCATTGCCACCGCAATTGTCAAGTGTGCACAGAACTTTTCATGTTTCTCTATTGAGAAAGTATGAGCCGGATCTTTCACATGTGTTAGATTGGACAGATCTTGAGGTGGAGGTGGACGTGTCTTATGAGGAGAGACCGATACAGGTTTTGGATGCTAGAGAGCAAGTGCTTTTGGGGAAAAACCATTCATTTGGTTGAAGTCCTTTGAAGGCATCATGGAGTCGAGGAGGCTACGTAGGAGCAGGAACAAGAAGTCCACCCAAAGTATCCGGAGTTGTTTACTACTTGAGGTATGTTCCAAATTTTGAGGATGAAATTCCTTGAAGGTGGGGAGGTTGTAGAGACCGTGACCAATTTTGATTGATTTTCATTTTATGCATCATAATTGTTATAAATGCGTTTTGAATGATGTTAAGCATGTTATAAGTGTGGAAAACATGTTAGGAAAATTGTATAAGAGTTTTGGAAAATTGTGGGGACATTTGGAGAAGTTTGACGTTTTGGTCAAACAAGAGTCCGGGAATTCGAAAAATTTTAGAAAATAATTATTTTTGATTTTAGACAAAATCAAATATTTAGATTGTTAAAGAAGTGATATCAAGGCCGTATGTGCTTTTAAAATAAAAAACGAAAATCGTTATGTTAAGTGGCCCGGGGATGCTTTAGTCATTTGACGCCCCATATATTATAAGTATCTAGGGCTGGGACATTCCAGCCATTCTCACACCAGTTTCTCTCTTTATATTTCTCTCAACTCATCCCTCCACTTTCTTTTTGCATTTTGGGTAGCTTTAGCTTGGATTCGGGATTCCCCAAAGAAGGAAAATGCGTAGAGCTCGACAAGGGCTTCACTTTGGATCGAACAATCTTGGATTTCGACAAGGTAGACCTTGGTGGGATTCTTGGAGATTTCTTGAAAGTTTCCAAATTCGAGGTAGGGGTTCTCTTTCTCTCTTAGTTGTTGATTCTAGGGTTCCAGGTGAAATGGTGAGGTGTAGGTTGAGTTTTGCATAGATGAGAGTAGTGAGACGGGTGGGATTTGATATTTTCTCCTTCCCTTATGTTCTTCCTATGCAAAATTGATATACCTTGTGATATGTATAACTTGAGCAGCTAGTATGTGAAGTGTGTGAAGTTGAGAGCATGAATACATATATGCTAATTTTTGTGTGCATATGTGATTATGTGCAACAATGAACATGTATGTGATTATGTGTTGATGATGTAGTGTGAAATGCATGCTAATTATATGTAGCTGGTGTATGCATTTGGTGAAGCATGAACAATATATGCTAAATTGGAGATTTGTGGACATATGTGAATAATATGCAAGTTTTGACATAGATGTGATTATATGTGTTTATATGGTGAGAAATGCATGTTATGTACATTTAGAACTAACTTGTGCATTTGAGAAGCATGAAAATGACATGCTAGACATATTATGTTTGAAATGCTGATGAACTTAAAGGGGGAGGGGGTGAATAGGTTCTTTGATTTTTCGTCCTAATATTGCAAGTTTGGCTGGCACATGCGATCACATAATTTGATGGACACACAGATTTATAAAGGAAACCCCAAGGTGGGGAGAAAACCTCTTTGAACTGAACTCCACTATGTCTGAAAGGGTAGTACAGTAATTCTCTCAATCACTCTCTCACTCACCCAATTCACAACATAGTTCGCTCCAGCACTCACCCAGTTCATAGCCTCCCTAGGCCTGAACCACTCTCACCAAATCTCACAACAACTTTTTCGCTCTCAATCCTAACTTAGGCTTCCCGAAACCCAAGCTATCTCACCTCAATCTCACCACAATCACTCACACTCCCCCCTGTCCAAAGTATCCCAATACTTGTACTATAGTGATAGTGGAGTTAGTTCGATGTCTTGAGCAGCAGCAAAGTCTTCAAGCTTTGTTTGTTTGGTCTTCAAAGTCAATCTTCAATCTTCAACTTCTGATAGTTAGTCTTCAAGGTCCGGCGTGACAATGACTCGGTCACTTGTCTTCTTGACAGATCATGACACTTGAATTTCTTCAATGATTAGCTTTGATATGTACACCTTTGAAGGTGTAGCTGAAATGGCCTTGCAGAAGTCTACTCTTTCAAAGGAATCCCGTCCTCAGCTTCTCAAACTTCCATTAGGCTTGGTGTAATTCCTTTTAACAGTTGTCCTGGTACTGCTTGGTCAGTGTACCTATTATTTAAATATACTTGGCAACACTAGAGTAGAAGTTAATAGCACAGAGCTCATGTAAACAGGTATAATAATTGACAGCATAATTAGCAATTTAAATTCAACACATTTATCAATTCCAAATCAGCATTATTAATTAGCTCAAATCAGCAGTTCAAAATAAGCTTTTTAATTTCCAAATCAGCACTTATAGAGCTCACCAAAGAGCTCATGTAAACAGGTATAATAATTGACATCATAATTAGCAATTTAAATTCAGCACATTTATCAATTCCAAATCAGCTTTTAATTTCTAAATCAGCATTATTAATCAGCTCAAATCAATAGTTCAAAATCAACTTTTTAATTTCCAAATCAGCATTTATAGAGCTCACCAAACAACAACAAATAGCACTATGTAGTTCACCAAACATTAATATATATTCAGCAAAAACAACACTTTTGTAATTCACCAAACAACATTATATATTCAACAAAAACAGCACTTTTGTAATTCACCAATCAGCATTATATATTTAATAAAAAACAGCACTTTTGTAATACACCAATCAACATTATATATTCGGCAAAAAAACAGCACTAAGTAGTTCACCAAACAACATTATATATTCAGCAAAAAAATAGCATAAATTCAACTATATTGATCAAGAAAATCAGCAGCATAAAGACCTCAATTCAGCAACAATATTTCAGCAATTTCAACATTAAAAACTCAGCAAGTGAACAGCATGAATTCAACAATATTGATCAAGAAAATCAGCAGCATAAAGACCTCAATTCAGCAACAATATTTCAGCAATTTCAACATTAAAAACTCAGCAAGTGAACAGCAAAAATTCACAATATTGATCAAGAAAATCAGCAGCATAAAGACCTCAATTCAGCAACAATATTTCAGCAATTTCAACATTAAAAACTCAGCAAGTGAACAGCAAGAATTCAGCAATATTGATCAAGAAAATCAGCAATAAAATGGACAGCAAACCCAACAAATTAAGCATAAAAAATCCAGTATATTCAGCTCAAAAACTCAGCAAATTTCAACAATAAAAATCAGCATATTCAGCCCAACTTAGCATAGATTAAACCTCAAAAATATCAGCATAGTGAGACATCAAGATATCATGTAAGTATCAAACATATCAGATCATGAGACATCACAAAAAAAAAAAAACGAAATCAACCTTTATATCATGAGAGATATAACCTTCAGATTTGTGAGAGATCAATTTAGCACAAAGCGTGAGATCGAAGATGAGCTCAGTGAGATTCTGCGTGAGAGATCGATGTAAAGCACAGTGAAGCTTTTGAATTGCATCTCACGGCCTAACACACTCATCTCACTGTGTTTTCTCTCCCAGCGTCGCTACCTCTTCTCCCTGTTTTCTTTAACCTTATCTCGTATATATATATGTCAGTCTGTTTTTCCACTTTTGTTAACCTAAAAAAACATATGTATACCCCAGCCACTCACAACCTCCCTTCACGCCACATCATCTCTCTTTCTCCTCACTTTTCTTATTCTTCACATTTGGCAATGATCTTGAATCAGCTAATATGCATATTTTTTTGCCTCATCTTTAACATATATTATATATAAAAATGTATAAATAAATCATGAGCCTAAAATGGGTGGGTCTCTCCAACCATCTCATTTGAATTTAATTTACAAAACTAGCACACTCTTCTTTTCTTTTTGTTTTGCTTTTGTTTCCACTTTTTCTTTTTAGCAGAGACATAAAACTCTATCAATTAGAATTATCAAATTGTTTCTGCACTTTGTTGCCCTAGAGATAATTCTCAGAATGACCTTCCAATATAAATACTCAGCATGTCCCTACAATTAGGTTGATGCACATAAAATAATAATAGGATAAATAAATAAATTATGAATAACAAACCCAAAATTTATCATTCAAAGTAAAATGACACTAATGCCCTTAAATATCCTTTCGACATTAAAACTTGGGCAAACATGTTCATGAGTTTCCTGGATCATCAAATGCATATATGGGGTTTTTCAGTCATACTATGTAAGAGGCATTATTGCCAATTGAGGTATGACCATCGGAGTGGTCACATCATACCAAGGCTAAGGCCTAAAGTCGGAGAACATCAATGTTTGGTGAGCGTTGAAGTTGTCCACTCACCTTGAGGCAAACCAACATATTGTCAATGGAGTATGACATTGCCGGAGTTGTCCAAGTTATACGAATGTATTGGAAGTGTCCAAGGTCATATGATTCGTTAGAGCGGTCCAATCATGTTGGGATATCGTATTAGGTCCAAGAGAGAGAAATTATATCTTTATGCTTATGTAATTATATGTTGAGCATGATAGATGTTTTAATACATTTTCCTTAATATGCAATGCTTGAATGAACATGTGAGTGTTGAAGGTGACATGTAATATAATGACATACATTTATGTAGGTCAGTGTCGGGTCGATACCTAGGTGGGTTGGGGTATTCCTACTGAGCCGTTGAGTTGCTCACCCCTTTTCCCCCAAACTATTTATAGATAAGGCGCCCAAGATGGACGGGACTTAAGAGGCTCAAGTAGAGTTTTATAGCATTTTTGCTTTACACTTTGGATATTGTAGATTTGGCTATCCATGCTGGCATATGGCATGTTGAAATGTATTTTGTAGTCATTTATGAATTTTTGATGCTTTTGGACTATATGCATGTAATTCAAATGATGGCTATGAGATTGTAATGATTTTCTTATGAAATGTATGGTTGGATGATTTGTGTTTCTATTGAAGATGATGAATGGGGAGAGAAAATGATTGGTGAATACGGAATAGGTTGTTGGGGTTGAACTCCACAAGTTTTGAGCTCATGAATGTACATATAACCCTATGTTGCAAACATGAATGAATTGGGATGTGAGAGTGATGGAATTATACTTTAATTATATTTTGTATAATGTATGAATGTTTACGATGGAATTGAAGGCATTAGGGAGGATAATAGGGGGACACATGCCTAAGGTGCCCATTTTGGATTCATGGATGAAAATTGTGGAATTTTATCACTTTTAATGGATTTTAATCATGCCTTGGAGTAGATTATGATTGTATATAGTTGTTACATGCATTTGGACTTAGAAAACACAGGTTACAGGCTTTTTAGCACTTTCGGTCGCCTAAGCTCTGTAGCAGCTGGCTGAAAGTGTGAGATCCAGAACATTGAAAATCTGGGAACCTGTTTTGGACGACTAAAAGAGGACTTCAGCTGGTTGAAAGCATCCTTTTGGCCGATTGAAGCCATTCTCTAGCCTACTGACATAATTAATTTCCTGAAGGTCAGCTAATCTCAGATTTTAGCCGACCAAAGGGTAGTGTCAGCTGACCGAAACTACCCTAATGTGAAATTTTGTGACTTCTGAGATATGGGTGAACATGTATAGGTACATGGACTAGTGTGGGGCCTATTGAGATGATTGATGATAAATATACGTACCCACGAGTGCGTGTATAGACTTATGTTTCTGTGGTATTTTGAGAAGTTAGGAAGGTTCGTTAGGGCTTAATAGACGATTTCACCCTCGACTTCTAGGAGTCAAAAATCGGGATGTGACAGTGTGGTATCAGAGCATGATACTGTAACATGATTGTTGTTGGGATAGTTCATGGGGTTGAGTGAACGAGTTCACTCTCAAAATTCGAGTTTTGGAATAGGAATTGCAGTGACTCAGATTTTGGGGCGTGATAATATTGCTTGCAGTTGTACACTTTCAATTTGACATTTTTCAAAGGGTATAAATACAACTAGTACTCAAAGAGAGAGAGAGAGAGATCTAGGAACAACTTCCTACTGTGAATCCATATCGATGTAAGAAGCCAACACCAATGCAATTGAAGCTCGAAGACTGGTTAATGAATTAAATCCCAAAATATTGATACAAGAAGCTGTAACCCCACCCAGTTTTTCGTACAATCACCCTTCTTTTATCTTTCTAAAATTCGATCAGATATTCTTCTGTGCTTAGCAGACTGCCTGGTATGTATAAAACTCTCCCTCTTCTCTATATATATGTGTATATCTATATCTATACGACTATTAAAAGTACAAAGGGGTTTTTAGTTTTAGTACACTATTTTGTTATTTTTAAATTAGAAAAATAGAGGTATAACTTATACAAAACCCTGTTTTAGTGTCACTACATTATTTATTTTTAAATAGAAAATAGAGTTAGAACCTAAACAAAACCTTAAAACCTATAAAATCATAAACACAAACATGACTCTCATCAACAAGTGATTCTTCCTCTCAGCTTTCATCAACTCTCTTCAACAGACATTTCAATTCGATTTTCTCTCGACTCATATCAACTCTCATGTGAGTTTTTCTTTTCTTTTTATTATTATTTGTTTTCTTTAATTTTTTCCTAAAGTAGGTTTTTTCTTGTATGTTTTGTCTCGCCCCGATTCCCAACTCTTGAGAATTGAGTGTGATTGGATTTACGAGCCACACTTTGAACCACAATCCCCCTTGATATCATGTTCTGATACCAAGGCTTCACCTCAATATTCTCACTAAGGTGCCATGCTTTGATATCATATCTATCATGCTCCGATTTTCGACTCCCGAAAACCGAGGGTGAACCCGTCCATTAACCCTAATGAACCCTCCTTATTCTCAAATAATACAAAAGCTTAACTCTATTCTTGCATATGGATGTGCCTAACATTAATGATCTGAGAAGGCCATGAATATGTTTGCCCAAGTTTTAATGTCAAAAGGATCTATAAGGGCATTAGTTTTTTTTTTCACACTCAATGCATTTACTAGCCTTAATTTAAATGATTTCGTTAGTTATCTTGTTCTATTATTTGTCTCTGTGTTATGCACTAATGAAATTGCAGGGAAAATTTAGTCATTCTCTAAAGAAGGGCGATTTGAAAATTAATGCTAAGGCAAATGAGCCCTAAGGGCCTTTTGGGAACACAATTACATTAGGGTTTCATGCTTTACACAAAAAAAATGAAATAATGTTTTTTTGTAAAATTGTTGTCTTAAGCGGCGCATATAGAGACATTTTTTTGAGAAAGTAAAGGTGTGGCAGTGAAAATATGTGGCTGAGATAATACAATGGTTTTTTGGTGCATTTAAAAAAATATATCAAGAGAAAAATATGAGGTGGAAGATAAGGTGAGATAGAAAGTGGGTGAGGCGCTGAAGATAAAATAGAGAGCAACTGGGGTTGTGAATTGGTGATGATGGAAGACTCCATGGCTCTCGCTGAATCTGGGTTAAGCTTCATCAAAGGTTCTCTGTTGTTGAACTAAAATCTCAAATGGATGAAACCATGCTCTATTTCTATTTTTGTCTTTCATGTTCATGATTCTCGTTGAATCTAGAGTAAGATCAGCGCACATACAAAGGGTGTGAGAGAAGAGCATAAACAGTGAGCTAAGAGAGTGGGTTTAGTGTGAGAATAATGCAACTAAGGGTAAGATGACTGAAACAGAAGCATCGATCAAACCGTGATATTCGTTATCTTCATCTTCATCAATCTGTGACCCTCTATTCATCATCATAAACTATTTCTACTGATTTAAATGTTGGAACTCTGTTGAGAGACTCTGAATTTCAAGTTTAGAAATTGGGTAACTAATATCAGCTGATGTATGAAATGTTCTTGAACTTGTTGAAGCTAGTTGGTAACAAATTTATCTCTATCTCTCTTCACACAAACTCATTGGTGCACATCTATATCACAATTAATTTCATGAATAACTTATTGATTGAGTTTATTGTGGTTTAGTTTAAGTTTTCCCCAAATTTGATTTCTAAAAATCCTAAACTCAGTCTCTGCTGCTACTGTTATATATATATGTTTTGTTTTGTGCATTCGTAATGGAGCTATCATATTTTGAGGATTGGTATTGATCTTATTTTTTTTTGCTCAAAATCTGTTTGGTCACAAAATTTATGTTTAATCTAATGTATGAAAAAAAAATTTTTGGTTTCTCAGGAATTGCTGGAATTATATTAAATCTGTTTCAACTTGACCTTACGTTGGGAAACTATTTATTATCTTAGTGTTTTGAAAAATCTGTTTGCTAGCTTAGTGTTTTGAAACTTTATATTGTAGAAATTTGTTTTGCTTTCTAAACTTCTAATTTTCGATTTCTGTATTGCTGGAAATATGTTGATGAAAATCTAATCTGTAAATTTGTTTTGCTTGAATATAAGCTGTCTCAAAAATCTGCTTGAATGTATGTTGAATCTGAACCTTGCTAATTGAGATTATATTTGCTAAAAATACATGCTCATTTTGGTTACTTTTAAGTACTAATTACTGAACATGCATTTATAATTTTTATGCTACTAAAGTATGCTCTAGTTACAGTTGTGTCCATTTTAAGAACAGGTATAAAGACAAAGAAATAACAGGACCACTGTCTAGAGTGAATTCTAAGCTAAATGTTGTTCAATAAGCTGAGAGCCAGATTCATAGAAAGAGTGTCCACTACTAGTCTATTGCAGTTACACTTTAAGGGTGTATTTATTGAAGCCTATCTTTGAAGAAATTCAAGTATCATTATCTGCCAAGAAGTCAAGTGGCCGTGTCATTATCAAGTTGGACCTTGACTAACTATTAGAGCTTGAAGATTTGAAGATTGATTTTGAAGACCTACTATCAAAGCCTAAAGAGTTACTGCTCATCACATCGAACTGACTCCACATCACTATGTATAGTCTAAGTATTGGGATACTTTGGACAGGGGGAGTGTGAGCGATTGTGGTGAGATTTGGTGTGAGATAGCTTGGGTTTTGGGAAGCTTAGGCTAGGTTGAGAGTGAAAAAGCTGTTGTGAGATTTGGTGAGAGTGGTTCAGGCCAAGGGAGGCTGTAAACTGGGTTGAGTGCTGGAGCGACTATGTTGTGAGTTGGGTGAGTGAGAGAGTGATTGAGAGAATTATTGTACTAACCTTTCAGACATAGTGGAGCTCAGTTTGAAGAGATTTTTTCTCCACCCTGGGGTTTTCCTCTATAAATCTGTGTGTCCATTAATTGTGTGATTGCATGTGCCAGCCAAACTTGTAATATTAGGAAGAAAAATTAAAGAACCTATTCACCCCCTCCCCCTATAGGTTCATCACATGGATGTGCCTAACTCAATCTCAACCAACATAAATGGGCCCCACATCAAGCCACACTTGCATAACCAACTTGTGGTGGACTACAACTTTTCGTACATGTGAAGTTACAAACTTGCCACACATATAACCTACTCAACTCTAGAACTCAACTCCTTTTTGTGGCTAGAACTTGAAATTGAAACCTACATCATTAGATGAGGGATTCCAAAATACTCGATTTCAGAAAAAGAATCACTCAAATCAGGTTTGAGACGACAAAGTTATGCCTATTTCAAAATATTTGAAAATTTAGAGCAGTAAAATAGTTGACTATTCCTGAGGGAAATTTGATTGTTTTACTTTCCTAGAAAGCTCAAAACACTGTTGTTCAAAATAATTAAAAATTTAGAGCAGTAAAGTAGTTGACTATTCCTAGAGGGAAAGTCGATTGTTTTACCCTTCTAGAAAGCTCAAAATGCGGCTGTTCAAAATAGTCGACTTCTCTTGAAGGAAAAGTCGACTGCTTCCACCTGGGAACCCCTTTTTAGCATCTTTTGTCCAAAATTTACACCAATCCTCATACACATACATTTCTAAAACACAAAATTCATCCAATAATATTCTAATCATCTACAATTGTTATATCAACATCCACGTAATCCAAAAGATGCATTTAAATCACAAAATCTCATGAATCCTCATACATTTCTTTCAAACTCATACATCTTTTCATCCATTCACAATATCTATAAACCAATCGCATAGTTTATACATAAGGTCTAAATAAAATATACGAGTTACATATAATTGAATATAAATATAACATATACATAATCCTCATGCCACATGCCGGCACAGAAAGCCAAATATACATATCTATACAAAATCTCTAAAACATCTCAAAACATGCTCTTATGAGCTCTAAGTGATTCATCAAGTCCTTTCCATCCATCCTCAATGCCTTACCTACAAAATGTTTAGGGGGAGAGGGGTGAACAACTCAATGACTCAGTAAGAACGTCCCAACCCACCTAGGCATCGACCCGACACTGACCTATATGTCGCTATGATACATAGCATGCAAGTGCTCACATGCCAACAACACAATGCAAGTCAAGAATGAATGCATTTAACATGTACATCATGCTTAATAAATTAACCATATAAATAATAAGATATAAACTCTATCTCTCTTGGCCCCAATCCAATACTTATACATGATTGGCTAACTCCGAAGGTCATGTGCCCTTAGACCCCTCCGATGATGACCATATGATTGGGATAACTCCAAAAATCATATTACCTTGGCAATGTATTGATTTGCCAAAACATGAGGGGACAACTCCGAGGCTCACTAGTTATGGACATAGTCTGATTCTAGGCCTTGGCCTTGGTATGACGGGACCACTCTGAGGGTCATACCTAGTGGATGGTTATCCTACTTTTACAACACGGTTGGACCACTTTGAAGTCCCGTGCACGTCCCATCTACGCCATTTTTCCACAACCTCTCATATATGCATTGTAGACATATATATATCATAAACCGTATCATTTTATGCTCTTCAAATGCTTATGCATACTATAATAATTTCTAGCATACATTATCTTTACACTAACCATATATAGCCACATATATATACATACTCTCATATATCACACTTAGCATATCATATACTCATGCTCTTCAAATTTCATTCATGCGACAATGTATCTAGCATGCATTTTCACTACTCTGCATCACATATAACCACATATATGTCACACAACATGCATATCATTTTCATATACACACAATTCACAACATAGCATATTTGGTTCATGCATAGCTAATACACATACATGTTATGATTATGTCGAGCATGCACTCAACCTTCCTATACCTCCATAACTCACATATAATCGCCTATAAGTACACAACTATGTACATATTTCACATATGCATAAAAATTACTACATGCCTAGGCATGCTCTACCATTACATATAACACATGTATTTCTACTATACATCATATATATCATCACATGTATCTATCTAGCATGTGAAGACCATAAGAGAATAGGGATACATCAATTTTCAGCCCCACACATCTTTAACATACAAGCCACTCAATTAAAATCTCTCCAATTTCACCCAAACCCTAGAATCGACACTGAGGAGAGAAGAAACACCCCTACCTTGAAAATGAAGGCTGTCCAAGCTTCTTCCAAGATTACCACAAAGTTCCACCTTGCCAAAACTTGCGTTTGTTCATTTCAAATTGAAGCCCTTGCCAAGCTCTACAACTTATCCTTCACAGGTAACTCCCGAATTATGCTTGAAGGCCTTCGAAATGAAGAGAGAAGGAAGAAGAAAGAGAAAGAAAAGCCATGGCCGACTATTGGGATAAGAGAGATATGAAAATATCTCTACAATTCTGATATTTGAAGTCCTTAGGGCGCGAAATGACTAAAATGCCCCCGGGCCACTTAACGTACCTTCCCAGCCTTCGTTTTTGATTTTGAAAGTTCCTATGGTCTCAAAATCACTTCCTTAACTCTTTAAACATTTCATTTGGTCTAAAACTAAAACTAAGTATTTTCTAAAAAATTTTTAGATTCGCGGGCCCACCGGGACCGCATCCAGGGGCCCCCGTTGACCAAAAAGTCAAACTTCTCTAAATATTCTGAAAACTTTCAAAAACCTTTAATTAACCTTCCAAACATGTTTCCCACTCTCAAACATCCATAACATCATTTAAAACACATTTGTGGTGAAAATGATGAAAAATAAAAAAATCAGTCAAATTTGGTTCCGGTCTCTATAACCTCTCCACCTTCAAGGAATTTCATCCTCGAAATTAGAAATGTACTCCAAATTTTTTAGTGTTGTCACAAAACCTTTAGTGACGTCTCCTAACTCCCTTTTACCATTGGTAAAAGCTATCATATTGCTGATCTCCAATACTCTGCTTTCATTCCTTAACCAACGAGATTTTTAATTACTCTCATACATGACTTCACTCTGAGTACATGAAACATCTCAACTATTGACATACCTCAACTATGTCCAGATATCACCAAAATCGTAGTGCAATAATCATACCGTGAACTATTACGACAATCATTATCTTCTTAGACAAGTTCAGGAACGATCAAGACTATAATTGACCCACTTTCAAAATAGCGAAAGTAGGTGCACATATCTCTATCCAACAACTTATCTATCTTGAGCCACAATTCACAAAATCCTTACACAAGACAACACCATGTGTACAAGTCCAAACTCACGTTTCTCATATATGGCCTAAAACCAATGCCTCCTAAAGATTTACAACATAATCCTCAACTAGTTCGACCACGTTCCTCTTCCCGATGAAAAGTACAGAGAATTCCTCTAAGGTGGCGTCTCAAGATGCATAAAACTCTCATCCACCCAAATCTCACAACTGATCCTATTAATTCCATGGACACCACAAGGTATGGTCCAACAGAAATCTTACTGCTTACTTGTCACATCCTTTCCCCGGTTAGCAACTAACCAAGAACAAAACTAATGGTATTTCCACTATCACTCTCTCATGATGTCAAAGCTAATCATGTTCTGAAACTGAGTCAAATTCTGTATGACAATCAAAACTTCGATCTCTCAGGGCCATATTACCCATAACAGTACATCACAAGACAAAACTGTGTCCAGAGATGAAAATCCCACTTCAACGAATGTGTCAATAGACAAAATTGTGTCTAATTGACAACAAATACTCTCTCAAGTGTGTCAATAGAGAAAACTGCCCCCCAGATGGGTCAATGGACAAAACTGTGTTCGGAGATGACACCAATCCTCTAATAAGTGTGTCAATAGACAAAACTATGTCTAAGTGACAAAATTTCAACAATGTACAGGTCAATGGACAAAACTGTGTCCCGAGATGACACCAATCCCCCAACTGATGTGTCAATGGACAAAACTGTTTTCAGTGACAACATCACTCTCACCGGCGTGTCAATGGACAAAATTGTGTCTAAAAAACACCCGTGACTGCAATGGATGCGTCTATAGACAAAACTGTGCCTATACTGACAATAACCAACGCAATAGATATGTCAATAGACAAAACTGTGCCTTATAGACATTCTGCCTTGACAACAATTCTAAAATATGTTATTTTCTAAGAACCTCGAACTGTCTCCTCAAGTACTCTAACAAGTACCACTACACAACCTCAAGAGTGGTTTAAAACTAACCTACTCTTATCATCTTGAATTCTTTAATAAGCATTTTCCTGCTCACCTATAATCGTATATTCAAGTAATTCATTATACCGACCTTTTCAGTCATATTCCTATTTATGAGTAAAAATGTGTTTATACTCAAACCATCCAAACCTCATTTCCTTACTCGTCAATACCCAATGAGTTAATTCCATAACTACTTGGACCTAACACATTGTAAGAGAAGCACTAATCAGAGAAAAATGTCCGATCGACCCATTTTCCCTCGTTAGTCCAACCCCGACAATATACCATACTTGTCCTCCCAACTTCAGTTCCATCAAACATGTAATCACAATCAGTTCCCAATTTTCCCCACATAGGAAACATGACATTAAACCTTTCTCAATGTCTTAGGCTTTCACAACTGGAGTTTATCACAACTCATATTTCTCAACTATCGTGAGTTTACTCAAGCTCAAATCTTTGGTCTGTCTCATCAAATCTCCAAACTAGAATCTCTAGGCAATAATAATACGCCCAGATACACCACGTGATATCTAATGTAAACATTTTATACACTCTGTATCGTCATGTAAGTCATGCTAATAACCTAGCATATCACATATTATATAAAGCATATTCAAAGTTTTCTAAAACCAATCCAAACTAGACATTATTCTCGCCAATAATTGTCATTTTCTCTTTCCATACACACTAAGCGTTACACTCTCAACACCTAACTCACAATACTAGAGTCTAGCACAATCAGTTTATCTCAACCACTCTAAAGTAGTATAACCAAGATAATGATCTTGCTAATGTGAGTGGATAATTATACTACTTCTGTGACATGGTTGGGCAACTCCGAACCCCATGTACAGTTCACTTAAACCATTCTCTGAAGCACTTGCTTCCACCACTTCAAGATCTGCCCAATCTTTCACCATTCATAGTCTAAGGTAACATCCTTGACTAACTAGATCAATCACTCAGTGATACTCACCTATTATTGGGATCATCAACACTCAAAATCTTTCCATCATCATCCAACATAATTTTAAAATTGGCATGCCATTTCGAGCATAGTCCAAAATCTCGTGCATTTTCACAACCACCTAACATCAATCCAGTGCACTTAACATAACAAGCACACTAACTAAACAAGACACATAAAGAGTGCACTTGCCAAAATAATTCACATATTTCTGTCCAGTTTCATATATTACAATTTGTTGGAATTCAACGCCAAATTTAGGGTCTTACATCCCACTGACTTCACAATCTTATTTTCCAAGAAATGAACCATTTCTCACTTTATCCTTCACTTAAACATCACATTCAACCTTTATCACACAATTCTCAACTCATTTCATATAATCTAAACGTCTCATTTTCAGATGTACCATGTCATCACATATCCATTAACTCAAAATAGTTAGATAAATTCCATGTCCTCATCCAACTATCTCAATAACGCATCTTAGACATACCCTGTCTAGAATCGTGGTATCACAATGCCACCAATAGCCTTAGTCAATTAACTGACATCTAGTCCTCAATAGTTGTGCAAATATTGCAATGCTAATATAAACCACTATCAAACTCTCGGTTTGGAGAAAGCTAAGATACATTATATATTTTCCATCAACCCTAGACTCACGCTCTCAAAGTCTATCACAACATATCTATCTCAACATCACAATCTGCTTGAGTTCAAACCTCTTCCTAGGTTTACCAATTCTCAAAATCAAAACTTCTAGGTGGTGACTATATGTCACTACTAGTCATGCGACGCAAAATGAAACACTAAATTGCAATGCTCAATCACATGAATCACATATTCGACATAGCATATAACATACAACATGCTAAATCAAACATCACTCACACCATACTTGATATGACATATGATACATCTAAACAAATCAATACCCCAGCCCTTGGGCTAAAACTAGAAAAATACCTCTGACCACTTACGGTCTTGGTATATCCTCTGCCTAAGCAAACGTGAAAACACGACCCAGTTCCCTTAGTATACTAGCACATACTAGAACACATAATATCAAAAGTGGTTCTTTTAATCCTTAACCTCAAAGGAACCCATGATTATTTCTCATCTTTTGTCCAAGGTATTCAACCCAAAGCTTTGATAAGCTATATGCCCACACATAATTCCAATCTAACATGTGATCGGACTTCACCCTATGTCCTTAAGTTTTAAACCTATTGATTTGACATAAAACTAGTGCTCAATGTAACACTCCAAATCCACACGTAATCTAACCATAACCCTTTTGTCCCTAGGTATTCAAACCTAGTGCTTTGCGAGCAATCTGGATGTCATCAAATCCTTTCAAATCAAGATGTGGTTCAACTTTTACCCGTCATCCCTAGGTATCACAACCTAGTGCTCTGATAAACTACATGTCAACATATAATTCCAACCAACACATGATCGGACCATCACCCTTCGTCCTTAGGTTTTCAAACCTAACGCTTTGATGCCACACTTACATAGCAATCTTATGGTGGCCTGTAAGTTTTTGTACATGTGAAGTTACAAACTTGCCCCATATATAACCTACTCAACTCCAAAACTCAACTCCTTTTTATGGCTGAAAGTTGAAATTGAAACTTATATCATTGGATGGAAGATTCCAAAATACTTGATTTCAAAAAAAGAATCATTCAAATCGGGTTTGAGATGACAAAATTATGCCTATTTCAAAATATTTGAAAATCTAAAGCAGTAAAACAGTTGACTATTCCTGATAGAAAGTCGACTATTTTACCCTCCCAGAAAGCTCAAAACGTTGTTATTCAAAATAATTAAAAATCTAGAGCAGTAAAGTAGTTGACTATTCCTAGAGGGAAAGTCAACTGTTTTACCCTATCAGAAAGCTCAAAATGAGACTTTTTAAAATAGTCGACTTCTCTTGAATGGAAAGTCGACTGCTTTCACTTGGGAACCTCTTTTTAGTATCTTTTGTCCAAAATTTACACCAATTCTCATACATATATATTTCCAAAACACAAAATTCATCCAACAACATTCAAATCATCTACAATTGCTATATCAACATCCATATAATCCAAAACATGCATTTGAATCACATAATCTCATGAATCCAAATACATTTCTTTCAAACTAATACATTTTTTCATCCTTTCTCAATATTTATAATCCAATCGCATAGTTTATACACACAAGGTCCAAATAAAATATACAAGTTACATATAATTGAATGTAACTATATGTCATGCCCCAATTCCCGAGGCCCAAAAACTGAGGTGTGAACCCCGTGAGATCACCCTCACGACATAACCATCACCTGATCATACAACCTCAATTTCCTATTATTTTTACGAAAATTGGGCATGACCCATTCTAAATAATCAGCTCCTAGCCTGTTACACCTACTTTACAATTCATATGGACACTTCTGGGCATGTGTCCCCCCAGCATTTATATTTAACAATAAAAATGGACACTTCTGGACACGTGTCCCCCCAGCATTTCTACAACATGCATAATACAATCAAAATTATACATGTCTCAGTCCTTGAATGTTCGTATTATATACATACATCACATGAATAAAATACAATTGAAGGGACTGAATCAATATAAATCGCTTTATACATTTAATCCAAATGTAAAGCATCTATCTATCCACTATCCTGGACATACATTAGATTCTAAGGAATCTAAATACTACCTCTGCAACCGGTGTTGTCAGTCCCCTAACTAACTCCAAAACCAACAATACCTGCAAAACTTGGGAGGGGGTGAGCTCAAAGGCCCAACAAGGTATGTAGAATCATACTATCACCACTGCAGCAGGTCGATCCTCACATATTCTCAAAAATATACATGCACTTAAATATATCACAATATTTAAGACCATGCCCCACCTAGCATGCATGAACCAATGATGTATATGGCTACTCTAGCACATATGAACATACAAAATCCACTACACATGATTTTAGAAATCATTTTCAACATACTTAAAAGCAGTAACATTCAGGCATCAATATGTCTATAGAACATATATGTCAACACATTTACATAAACGATGTAAATCAACTACCACATCTCCTACTCGTTAAGTAGCACATCTCAAATGCAATACAGATGCATTTAAACAGAAAAATATGCTTAACAGATGAACACATAAGCATAAAGGTATTTTCACCTTCCCCGGTCATAATTCGATACATAATACAAGCATCAAAGCTTGCACATACTCTCACTCTCTGTCCTCATCCGATACCCCACATGATTGGCCCGCTCCGAGGATCATGTGACCTAAGACAACTCCAATAACCATCCTATGACCTGGACCACTCCGAAAGGTCATTCTACCTTGGCAATGTATAGGATTGCCATTATGTGAGGGGACAGCTCCGAGGCTCACATTCGTTGGACATACTCCGAATTCCAAACATTACGCCTGAGTATGGCAGGTCCACTCCAAGGGCCATACTTATTGGACACACTCCGATGGCAATATATTGATTTGCCAAATTGTGAGGGGGCAACTCCGAAGCCTACAAATGTTGGACATACTCCGATTCTAGGCATAAAGCCTTTGTATGGCGGGTCCACTCCGAGGGCCATACGTAGTGGATAGCTATACCACTTCTCGTGACACGGTTGGGCCAAACCCACACATATATATATATACACACACATATATATATATATATATATATATATATATATATTTTCACTCACATCCCACGTATACACAATGTCCACCTCTATACATATATATATGCACCATATATGTATATATATACACAACCGCCACATATGATTAAATTAAGAGCATATGCAAATTTATCAATATACTTAAAGTATATACGTAGGAGATAGAGGCAAGAATCAACTTGCCTTAAGTCCCGCTCTCAATCGGTCCGTGCCTGCAAATTGGCCTGTTTCCAAGCCCGATCCAGTCCTGTGTTGAAGTCCACACGAGCAACTCCGTTGGACTAATTCATTTCCTTTTCAATTTTTATGCTTGGCCCAAATCATTTCGTGGCCCAATCCCACACTGTTTAGCCACCGCGAACTACCATCTTCCTCACCAACCGTGAGCGAATCCATCCCTGACATTGGAGCTGCCACAAGCCCTCCCGAAACCAGCATGAACAACAATAAACGACCAAGAAGGTCCATTAAAACAAGCTGTCCGAACAGCCGTGAGGAACAACCATCGGGCCACCCAAAACTGCCATTTCCAATCGTG
Source organism: Cornus controversa (assembly GCA_026545225.1). Taxonomy (NCBI): domain Eukaryota; kingdom Viridiplantae; phylum Streptophyta; class Magnoliopsida; order Cornales; family Cornaceae; genus Cornus; species Cornus controversa. The sequence continues at coordinate 50,036,829 of CM048846.1, read as the reverse complement.
GACCAGCCGTGCCCAACATGGCCTTCAACCGCACTGTACTTCCACCACCAAGGTCGAGCAAAACCCCAACCAATTTCAGCCACCACAGGCTGTCCAAACTGAACCTGCAAGCTATACCCAATGATAAGCACAGAATGTTGTGCATTCGGTCCTTCTAATTTACATATGTTAATCCTTTAATTATGTTTATATTAGTATTTTTATAATTTTATTCTGTTTTTGTCATTTTCAGATCCTTAGATGAAATAGTGGTTAATTCCATGGTTCTTGGGCTTTCAATGAGGCTTCCATAAGAAGAAGAAATTGCCATTAGTTTGGGCCAAATTCCAATGATGAGTCCATGGATTGGGCCAAGCTATATTGAAGATTTAATGCAAAAGGGGCCAAAAATCTGAATTAGTTCATTCATTGGGTCAAGTACAAGTGCAAGACTAATCTCAAGCCCAAAATTCGTTCAAAATTCTGATCTGCACACTGTTCGTATTTTGACCATAACTTCATGCTACAAACTCCAATTAAGGTGATTTTTGCGGCTATGGAAAGATAAAAGAGAGTTCTAAATACGTTTAGTTTTGAGAAATCTCTAAATATGACATCTTTGTGGTTGAAAGTGGCCAATATAGTAGGATAAATATTCTGGGCAGATTTTTCTTTGGCTGCTTTGAAAATTTTGTGACAAGTGACCAATGAGATGACTAGCAACCACCCCACTCAATTAATTCACCAAAGTGCTATACACATGGAGGGAGATGATCCAATTCTTCTAAAATGGAATACATATGGAGCTATTTAGGCCATAGGATGAGTTTTAGTGGAAGAAATGGTGGACACTCATATTGCACTAACTTTGGCTATAAATGGAGGGGAATTGAGTAGTGTAGAGGAAGAGAAGTGAGTGGAAATATTCTGCACACATAGAGAAATATGAAGTATTCTTCAACCATGAAGACTTGTAAGTTAGCCATGAGGAGCTAAAACTCTTCATAGGGCATTGATGTAGCCCTAGCCAAGCATCAATGGTATGATTATAGTATTTTTATTTGGGATTGTTATATGTGTATAATAAGTTGTATAACTTTGAGGATTACATTTGTAATTGAAGTATTAAGTTATGTTTAATCTTGACTTCATTCTTCTCTTGTCTTATAAAGTATGAAAGTTATACAATAGTTTTATTAGAACATAAATTCATTAGATTTGATAATTCATGCTTAAGGAAGATGAATCATTCTACACTTTTAATTTCATGTTATGTCTTTTATTTAAGTAGTTAGGTAGACGATTCATGCTAACTAGAGATGAATTATTCTTATCTTTTGATTTATGTATTTCCTTGAAGATATCATGGTGGTATGTGACAAATCCCATGAATCATGATTATACATATGTAACTTTCCCAAGTTGAAATACATTCTTCCATTGATGTAAGGCTAGTGGTGAAATCAATACCCTAGTCCCTCTTATATTTATCAATTCAAACGTTAACTAGTGCCATTTATTTTATGTTAAACAAATACCAAAAATATCAACCTCTCTTTCAATGAATCAAATGAGACTAATTTAATCACATTCTCTGTGGGATCGACACCTTCACAAGAGCTCTATCTTACAAAGATTCGTGCTATTGCAAGTGGTTTATTAAGAATTGGATAAGAATTATTTTGGTAAAATGATTCGGTCCTTCTAATTTATATATGTTAATCCTTTAATTATGTTTATATTAGTATTTTTATAGTTTTATTCTGTTTTTGTCATTTTCAGATCCTTAGATGAAATAGTGGTTAATTCCATGGTTCTTGGGCTTTCAATGAGGCTTCCATAAGAAGAAAAAATTGCCATTAGTTTGGGCCAAATTCCAATGATGAGTCCATGGATTGGGCCAAGTTATATTGAAGATTTAATGCAAAAGGGGCCAAAAATCTGAATTGGTTCATTCATTGGGTCAAGTACAAGTGCAAGACTAATCTCAAGCCCAAAATTCGTTCAAAATTCTGATCTGCGCACTGTTCGTATTTTGACCATAACTTCATGCTCCAAACTCCAATTAAGGTGATTTTTGCAGCTATGGAAAGATAAAAGAGAGTTCTAAATACGTTTAGTTTTGAGAAATCTCTAAATATGACATCTTGGTGGTTGAAAGTGGCCAAAATAGTAGGATAAATATTCTGGGCAGATTTTTCTTTGGTTGCCTTGAAAATTTTGTGACAAGTGACCAATGAGATGACAAGCAACCACCCCACTCAATTAATTCACCAAAGTGCTATACACATGGAGGGAGATGATCCAATTCTTCTAAAATGGAATACATATGGAGCTATTTAGGCCATAGGATGAGTTTTAGTGGAAGAAATGGTGGACACTCATATTGCACTAACTTTGGCTATAAATGGAGGGGAATTGAGTAGTGTAGAGAGGGGAAGTGAGTGAAAATATTCTGCACACATAGAGAAATATGAAGTGTTCTTCAACCATGAAGACTTGTAAGTTAGCCATGAGGAGCTAAAACTCTTCTTAGGGCATTGATGTAGCCCTAGCCAAGCATCAATGGTATGATAATAATATCTTTATTTGGGATTGTTATATGTGTATAATAAGTTGTATAACTTTGAGGATTATATTTGTAATTGTAGTATAAAGTTATGTTCAATCTTGACTTCATTCTTCTCTTGTCTTAGAAAGTATGAAAGTTATACAATAATTTTATATGAACATAAATTCATTAGATTTGATAATTCATGCTTAAGGAAGATGAATCGTTCTACACTTTTAATTTCATGTTATGTCTTTTATTTAAGTAGTTAGGTAGACGATTCATGATAACTAAAGATGAGTTATTCTTATCTTTTGATTTATGTATTTTCTTGAAGATATCATGGTGGTATGTGACAAATCCCATGAATCATGATTATACATATGTAACTTTCCTAAGTTAAATTACATTCTTCCATTGATGTAAGGCTAGTGGTGAAATCAATACCATAGTCCCTCTTATATTTATTAATTCAAACTTTAACTAGTACCATTTATTTTATGTTAAACAAATACCAAAAATATCAACCTCTCTTTAAATGAATCAAATGAGACTAATTTAATCACATATTCTATGGGATCGACACCTTCACAAGAGCCCTATCTTACAAAGATTTGTGCTATTGCGAGTGGTTTATTAAGAATTGGACAAGAATTATTTTGGTAAAACAAGATACCCTTTCCAAGCACAACAATTTTTTGGCGCCGTTGCCGGGGACTGCTGATTAAATCTTGTTTGATTATAGTTAGGATTTGTAAATATTTTGGTATATAATTTGTTTGTTAAGTGTGAAGGTACAAGAGTTGCTACAAGCTTTGAGAGTTGATCTTTCAAAAGAAAGTGGGTAAGTCTTGTATTTTACATTGTTTTAATTTTTTTTTTAGTATATATATTTGTTTTGTTTGTTTTTGTGAATTGTCAAATCTCATGTTCAACATCGGCACCCTTGAGAGTTGATCTTTCAAGGACATCGGGTAAGTTTTGCAATTTACATTGTTTACTTGTTTTCTTGCCGTTATATTTAGTGTGTTTGTTTGAGTATTACTACTATTTTCATTCTAAAAAAAAAAAGATTTTCTTCTCCGAAGGACTCAATTTTTAGTCACTCCGGTGAGTACCCTTTAATTTGAGTGGCAAAGATAGTTAATATGAAAGCTTGGATGTTCCGTCATTAAGCAAGCCTAGTGCTTCTCCTCCTTTCATATGTACTACTTTGTTCTCGTTTTAAAGGCTCTTAATCGGTAATCTATTAATTGTAAAATCCAAAGAGAAGTAGTTTTTAAAATAAAAAAAAAAAGTTTTTTTTGGTTGTTTTTGTGTGATTAATTTCTTATTTTGTTTGTTAGTTTATGTTTGGTCGCCGTTCGTTATCACTACCATTACTTCCATTAGATCCTAATCTTGAAAGAACTCTTAGGCATCTTAAAGGAACTGTAAGGGACTTTAATTTACCTAGAGAATCTTCAATTGAAAACATGGCAGAAGATGGTGTAAGACCAGTAATTGTAGAAGAAGTTGTACCACCCATAATGGTTGAGGAAAGACCAATGCTCCTTCGGGATCATTACATTCCTACCACATACAACTTTCCTTCAGGAATTCAATTACCAAATGTAACGGCCACCCATTATGAAATTAAGTCCAGTGTTATCCAAATGTTACCATCTTTTTATGGACTTAATAATGAAGATCCATATAGGCACCTTGATGAATTCCTTGAAATTTGCTCTACCCTAAGGATGCAAGGTTTTACTGAAGATGCCTTAAGGATGCAACTTTTTTCATTCTCTTTGAAAGACAAAGCTAAGCATTGGTTGAAATCCTTAGAAAATAACACGATTACTTCTTGGACACAATTACAACAAGAGTTCCTCCAGAAGTACTTTCCTATAGGAAAAACCAATCAAATTAGAAAATCTATCACTGGATTTGTACAAAGTGAAGGAGAACATTTCTATGAAACTTAGGAGAGATTGAAAGATCTTCTTAGTAAGTGTCCTCATCATGCTGTCCCAAAATGGCAATTGGTGCAATGTTTCTATGATGGATTAGCTGAACCACATAGACAAATGGTTGATGCCTCTTGTGGTGGAATATTCATGCTAAAGAGTGAAAGTGAAGCTTGGAAAATTTTTGAGAATCTTAGTGAAAATTCCATGCATCATGCTTCATCTAGTCGTTCTAAGGTCAAATGTCTCTTTGAAGTAGGCAATTTAGTAGATGTGTCTATTAAAGTGGATGCATTGTCAAAGAAGCTGGATCAATTGATGGCAGCAAATCAAGCACCTCCTACTCAATCATCTGTGCCACCTGAGTTGTGTTCATTTTGTTCTAGTCCATCACATCATGCCAAAGATTGTCAAATCATTGGCCAATTTTCTGAACTTGGGCAAGAACAAGTGAATGTTACTTTCTCTAGACCAGGGAATAATCCATATTCTAATACCTATAACCCAGGATGGAGAAATCATCCTAATTTTTCATGGAGACCCCAAGCTACGGGAAATTCAAATCCTCAACCTATTGGACAACCCATATAGTCTAATTTTGCGTCCAATAGTCATCCTTTCAATCCCTCATCTAATTACCAACCTTCTCAACAACACCAGAACCAAGCAACTCCACTTCCTAGGCATTCAGCTTTTGAAGATAAGGTGTTGGCTGCATTGAGCAATCTTGAGTCAAATACTCAATTGCTACATTCCCATTCTCAATCCATTTCTAAGCTAGAATTCCAAATCGGGCAAATAGCTAATTCTTTGAATAGAAGAGAGGAGGAAAAACTTTCAAGTCAGCCAGTGGTCAATCCTAAACCAAAAGGACAATACATGATTGATGAGAATGCATCTAGTTCCTCTCATCATGAGCATGTCCAAGCCATCATGACCCTTAGAAGTGGGAAGGAGATAGATAACAAAATTGAGAAAAAGGAAGATGAAAAAAATGAGATTCCAAAAGTTCTAAAAGAAATCCCTAAAAATCCAAATAATTTGCCCCAAAATCCAAAAGATTTGGTGAAACAATTGTCAAAGGACAAAGAAGTTAGGAATGAAGTTCTTTCTTCACCTATTCCCATTCTTGAGAAGAGATATGAGCCCAAAGCTCCATATCCTGAACGTCTCAAAGAACCATACTGTTATGGAAAGCAAGGAGAAAAGATCCAGGACATGATGGAAGTTTTCAAGCAAGTTAAGATTAGTCTTCCTTTTCTTGATGCAATCAAACAAATTTCTTCATATTCCAAATTTCTCAAGGACTTGTGTACACAGAAGAGAAAATCAAGGAGTCATGTTCCAAAGAAAATTCTTCTCACTGAGCAAGTTAGTTCCATACTGCTGTACAACACACCTCCAAAATTCAAGGACCCTGGTGCTCCTACAATCTCGTGTGTCATTGGAAACTATGAAATTGGAAAAGCCCTACTTGATTTAGGTGCTAGTGTTAATCTACTTCCTTACTCAGTATACTCACAATTAGGCTTAGGAGAGCTTAAACCAACTCCAATTGTCCTACAACTTGCGGATAGATCAGTTAAGCAACCTTGAGGAATCATTGAGGATGTTCTCATCAAAGTAGACAAGTTCTACTTTCCAGTCGATTTCATTGTCCTTGACACCGAACCCGTCCAAAATCCAAAAAAATATGTACCTATAATCCTTGGTCGACCTTTCTTAGCCACGACTAATGCATGCATAAATTGTAGAACAGGGGTTATGGACATATCTTTTGGGAACATGAATGTAAGATTGAATGTCTTCAATGCTTCACAGCATCCGTCAAATGCAAAAGAATGCTTCTCCCTTGACATCATTGATGAAATGGTTGAAGATTCACTTTCATCCTTTTTATCGAAAGATCCTTTAGAGGCATTCTTGACTCACTATGATTTTGAAGGATATGACATCGAAAATAGTGAAGTCAATTCTGCATTTGAGATTGATACTATCATGAACTTTTCACCATGGAAAATGTCAAAGGAGCCACTTCCGTTATTGTCTAGTACTCCTCCAATTCCATCCCTTGAATCCCCACCCAAATTAGAGCTCAAACCACTTCCGGATAAGCTAAAGTACGTTTTCTTAGGTTCTAATGAAACTTTTCCAGTTATCATTGCTTCAGACTTGACAAAGGACCAAGAAAGTAGTTTGTTGACTGTACTTCGACTGCACAAAGAGGTGATTGGATGGACTGTAGCTGATTTAAAAGGAATCGATCCTTCTATTTGTATGCATTGCATTCATCTGGAGGATAATGCTAAACCATCTCGTGAGGTACAAAGAAGATTGAATCCAAATATGAAAGAAGTTGTTATGAAGGAAGTAGTCAAGTTGTTAGATGCAGGAATCATCTATCCCACCTCTGATAGCAGATGGGTGAGCCCCATTCAAGTGGTACCTAAGAAGTCTGGAATCACCGTAGTTGAGAGTTCGACTGGAGAATTAATTCCGCAACGTACAACAACTGGTTGGCGTGTGTGCATTGATTACAGAAAACTCAACTCTACAACTAGGAAGGATCATTTTCCCTTACCATTTATTGATCAAATCCTAGAACGTCTCGCTGGTCAGAGTTACTTTTGTTTTCTAGATGGATATTCTGGCTATAATCAAGTAGCTGTTGATCCAAAGGATCAAGAGAAGACAACATTCACATGTCCATTCAGAACATTTGCTTATAGACGCATGCCTTTTGGGTTATGTAATGCACCTGCAACATTTCAAAGGTGTATGATGTCTATTTTTTCGGACATGGTGGAAAAATTTCTTGAAGTTTTTATGGATGACTTTTCAGTCTTTGGACCTTCTTTTGAAAAATGTCTCCAAAATTTGTCAATTGTTCTTCAGCGTTGTAAAAAGATAAATTTGATCTTGAGTTGGGAGAAGAGTCATTTCATGGTAAAAGAAGGAATTGTATTAGGACACATTGTGTCAAAAAGAGGAATTGAAGTAGATAGAGCCAAGGTTGAACTCATTTCTAATCTTCCACCACCAACATCGGTGAGGCAAATTAGATCATTCCTTGGACATGCAGGATTTTATCGTCGATTTATCAAAGACTTTAGCAAGATAGCTAAACCATTGTGCAATTTACTTGCCAAAGATACTCCTTTCAACTTTGATAAAACATGTCTTGAAGCTTTTGAAAAGCTCCGTTTTCTTCTAGCCTCTACCCCAATTATGAAACCTCCTGATTGGTCTTTACCATTTGAGATCATGTGTGATGCATCCGAATATGCTATGGGAGCTATCCTAGGACAACGTGTAGATAAACTTCCTCATGCTATCTACTATGCTAGTAAAACCCTCTCAGATGCTCAGTTGAATTATACCACAACTGAGAAGGAATTACTGGCCGTTGTGTTTGCCTTGGATAAATTTCGATCATATCTGTTAGGATCCAAGGTAGTTGTGTATTCTGATCATGCTGCTCTAAAGCACTTGCTAGCCAAGAAAGAAACCAAGCCCCGTTTGATTAGATGGATACTCTTGCTTCAAGAGTTTGATTTTGAAATACGAGACAAGAAAGGTTCTGAGAATGTAGTAGCTGATCATCTTTCTCGTATTATCATTAAATCCTCTGATTCCATCCCAATTCATGATTCCTTTCCTGATGAGCAACTATTGACAATTACTGATGAGAAAGTACCTTGGTTTGCTGACATTGTGAATTACTTAGCAATAGGTAAAATTCCTTTGAATTGGACCAAACAAGAAAAAGATCGATTCTTTTTCCAAATAAGGAGATATTTCTGGGATGATCCTGAATTGTTCAAATACTGTCCAGACCAAATAATTCGTCGTTGTGTCCCTGAAAGTGAGTTTCAAAGTATTCTTACTTTTTGTCACACCTTAGCATGTGGAGGACATTTCAGTGCTAAAAAGACCTCTCAAAAGGTTTTACAAAGTGGATTCTTTTGGCCATCATTATTTCGAGATTCTTACAATTTTTGTCGAGCTTGTGAGCGATGTCAGAAATTAGGATCAATGTCTAGGAAAGACACGATGCCTTTAAATCCCATTTTAATCGTTGAAATCTTTGATGTATGGGGTATAGATTTCATGGGACCATTTCCACCATCATTTGGATGTGAGTACATACTGTTAGCTGTAGATTATGTATCTAAATGGATTGAAGCGGTTGCCACCAAATTGAATGATCACAAAGTTGTGATAAAGTTATTCAAACTAACATTTTTACTCGTTTTGGTACACCGAGAGCAATAATAAGTGATGGAGGTAAACATTTTTGTAATAGGTTTTTTCAAACCTTGCTCATCAAATACTCTGTTAGTCATAAAATAGCTACACCTTACCATCCTCAGACAAGTGGACAAGTTGAAGTATTTAATAGGAAAATAAAGCATATTCTTGAAAAAACGGTTAGGCCAGATAGAAAAGATTGGTCTTTAAGACTAAATGATGCACTTTGGGCCTATCGAACTGCCTTCAAAACTCCCATTGGAATGACCCCTTACCATCTTGTTTACGGGAAAGCTTGCCATCTCCCAGTTGAATTAGAACACAAAGCTCTTTGGGCCATTAAGAAATTCAATTTTGACATGAAAATGGCTGGCTCAACCCGAAAACTCCAACTGAATGAACTTGAAGAGATGAGAAATGATGCTTATGAAAGTGCCAAAATTTATAAAGCTAAAATGAAGGCATTTCATGATAAAAATATTGTGAATAAAACCTTTGTTCCAGGACAGAATGTTTGGTTGTTCAATTCTAGATTAAACCTCTTTCCTGGAAAGCTTCGTTCACGTTGGGATGGTCCTTTCATAATTTCATCTGTTTTTCCCTATGGAGCTGTGGAACTTCAAGATCCTAAGAATGATAATCTTTTCAAGGTCAATGGTCAAAGATTGAAGCTTTATGTAGAAGATACTGTGCAAGCAGAAGATGTTGAATCCATTAACTTGACAGATCCTGTTTATTTGGACTAGAGAGGCATCATCATGTCTACCCTAGATGATAAACTTGGGTCATTCACTCCTTTTGCTTGGCGAGGAGTATAAAGATGAGATTCCAGGAATTAGTTGTATATGCAAGCCATTAGGGACCTGAACCCAACTCAGCGTTAGGAAATGGCCTACCTAGCTTTATAGGTTTTCCTTTGCACGAGTGGTAGCAAATAACAATCGACGAGCTGGAACGGCATAACCAGCAGCTATCCATTGTTGAAGGAAGCTTGACCAGAAATGGTGTATTCAACACGTCTTGACAATCTGACGTTAAAAGAGTCATTTTTATAAATTTTGCATTTTCTTTTCTTTTGGTGATAAGATACAATAGTAGTATTATTACTATAGGCAACAGATTGCTTTAGCCCCAAAAGTTTTGATTTACAGATTTTTCATGGATCCATCGTCCACCAATGATAAAAAGGATACTTTGGTTTGGCGTCCAAAAATAAAAGTGACTTCTTTATGGGATAGACTTCCATTGCACCTTCAAGAAGACATCCTTGCAAGGACGAGTGCATTTAATGGAAAGTCATCATTTGCTCGTAGACGTAAAGCCAAGCATTTGTGATGGTGTAAGAGTTGTCTCTCTGAAACCTGCCCCGGATTGCAACCATTGAGTGATTATGGCCGACCATTCATGGTTTATTACTGTACACCTCATTCTTACCAGGATCGTGCTCGATTGTATGGAAAAGATCCACCTCGATAGGAAGACCCTAACTTGGGATGATATGTATTCCTGTCGTTACTTAGGATCAAGTTTGGGGGTAACTCATTTCCTTTTGTCATTCTTGTTCACCTTTTCTTATGTATCTTTCCTTTGTTTTGAAAATTTTGATTTTGTGTTAATATCTGTTCTGAAATTCTTACATGCTTAAGGTCTAGCATAGCCACCCATTCTCTGCCTATGTATGTAGTACCAATTCTATAATTTGTGATATGATTGATAAAGTTGATGATTTTCGTTTATTAAAGTCTGGTTTCGATACCCAGTACTGTCGAGATTGCTTCAACACAGTATGACTTTAATAAAGAAAGGCAACCCCTTTGTACTCTATACGTTAGCGTGTCTGGATAATCAATATCTTATCACATACACATCTTAAAAAAATTGGGAACCACGAGTTCAGAGAATGAGAAAAAAGTAGTACCCGTGAAGATTAAGTTTTAAAAAAAAAAAAAAAAGAAGAAAGAATTGAGCATGAAAATTTTCATAAATATTTCAGAAAGCCAGCAATACATGTGCCATTGATTTTAACACTGACTTTCAAAAGGCTGACATTAATTTTGTTTTGAATGAGAAAAAGAAGGATTTTTCTCGACAATAGCTATGAGTCTCCCATGATTCTCCTGAATCTGATCACCGGAACTCTGTAGCTCATCCAGCTTCGTCTTCATGTCATTAGAATACTCAGTTACAAGCTTTCGTACTGTTTATTCTCCGCTTTCAGTTCTTTATTTTTTTTCTGAGACTCCTTAATTCTTTTCTGAAGAACTTTAACATTAGTTGTTAGCATCTAAACTTCAGTTGTTCTAGCTAACAAACGTTGGCCCATGTTTGAAATAGAGGCAACCGACCGAATGCTGAGAGTCAAAGAGTCGTCAATGGCCATAATGTCAGACCTATTTGCCAAAACTCTTTTATCTTGAAGAGTCAGCAAATTTGTAGCTGCTCTCGTAGCAGCTGTATCATTAAGCATCACGGATTCCTCCACTGGGTGAGGATCAATAGAGGAAAGGAATGTTGTCTGCCCAACATTGATTGATGGCACCTCAGGCAACACATTTAAATCGAAGTGACTTTTTGAAGAAAAAGAGGAAGCCATTTTTGAGAGCTTGTGATGAAGAAGATAGATAGATACAAAAATGTTACAATATCCAAAAATCTGCTCTTCAAATACATAAAAAATTTTGCACACCAATTATGCATCTAGAATTATGAAATCTGTCCAATTAATGCTTTTAGAGCTAGGTTAGGTCATTTTGTCAAACATAGGTGGCTTGTTTGTCAACGACATCATTAAGTGTGTGGCGGCATGTTTGGAATATGTGCAATATAGGTACAATGCATGTGTGAGGCACTCTTTTACCACCAAAGTGAAAAGAATAGTTTGATTAAAAAAAAAAAATTTGAAAGGGTAAGTGTTAGCAATTTGTGTTTCTTCTTCGTGTTATCCAAAATGTGTAAAACTCCTTGTGGTGTTTGTAAATTCTTGAGAAACAAATGTGATAAGTATTGCATTTGTGCTCCTTATTTTTGCCATGAAGATAGTATAGACACTTTTGCTGCCATCCATAAAATTTTTGGGTATCGCAACTTCTCAAAAATCCTTGCTCATCTTCCTGTAGAACATCGAGGTATAGCTGTTCTAACTATGGCATATGAAGCTCAAGCTAGGCTTCACGATCCCATTTTTGGTTGCATTTCATATATTCTTTCTCTTGAATGGCAACTTCTCAATCTACAAGCACAACTGGTTTCTCTCAGTCACCTAGCAGCTCAAAACTTTGCTTCTAGCTCCACCAGTTTAAACCCTAATGATATTTTTGAAGGGAACTTTTCATCACATCCACCCGATAATCATGTTCAAAGCTGGATTCCATCTGGAAATGTGGACATGGCACCACTACTGAACCAAGACTTATGCAACAATTTTGACACCATGTCTTATTGTCAAAATCAGTTTATGGATCCAAACATCGTACAAGATGATGGTGATGAGTTCCAATCAATTGTTTCTTCCTATCTACGTCATTCATAAATTAAGCAACATGTTCTTACTTTAGATGAATGATGAAATCTTGATCTTTTGTTCTTAATTTGTGTTTAACTTATTTTGGATGTTCCGATTAATTTTGTTGCCTTGGTTGGTATGTATTGTGTTCTGCATGACAGGTTCTTGTATCCAAGTTTGGGGGGATGGCTAACCCTTATGGATGCTTAACTAGATTTTGATATTTCTACCACCACGGTAATATTGTTCTATTACTTATCATATACTTTATGTTTTTGTTACACATTGAGGACAATGTGTGATTTAAGTTTGGGGGTAAGGAAGAACAATTTTGTGTTGTTATATTTTATTTGCAAAAAAAAAAAAAAAATTTTTTTGTGTTGTTATGTTTTATTTAAAAAAAAAAAAAAAATTTATTGGTAATTTTTACACTATGATTTGATTTTTTTATTTTCAATGAGTAAATAATTTTTGAAAATCTTGAAGCTTTAGTATATTTTATAGATTTTATCCTATCTTTTAATTAGAATAAATTTCATGAATTTTAAAACTCAGAACAATATTATTCACGATAGCCCTTCGATATAATTTGAAATAGATGAGTGATTGCATGTTAGAAATCCGAAGAATAAAAGTGGAGATTTAACCGAGTGAGCTTTTGTGATATTCTTATTATTTTGAGGGTTAAAAGGTTAAATTCTAAAATTTTCATTGAGTTCGCATAATTTGTTGATCGGTCTCATTATATTTTTTTCTTTTGATCAAATATTGGGAATTTTATGCCACACTATCTTTTGAGTTCACACTTGTTGAAGAATTATACTAATCCTTGAGAAATGATTTTAGGCCATCTTTGGATATTTTTGAGCCTTTAAATTTCTTTTCTTGGTAATGCAATACCACTAGTTAACCCGTTGAGCTTTAGCTAACCTTCCTTTCATAACCCTTTTATCAAAGTGTTTCGGAATTGATATGATCAATAAATAGCAAAAGAGCAAGCGAGAATCAAAAAGGAAAGAAAAAGAAAAAGAAAAATAGAAAAAGAAAAGTGAAGAAAAGAAGGTATGGAATTGATAGAGAAAATTCTAAAGAAGTGTATACAAAAAGAATTGATTGACAAAAGTAAGAAGAAATTGAATGCAATGTGCTCTAAGGAATTGGCTTTTCCCAAGCATTCTCGAATACACATTTCAATATCACCATCACCTTTTTATTTTTATTTTTTATTTTTTACCTAACATTACATCCTAGTAAAAGCCCTATTTGATCTCAAGGATGGTATGGTTCTAAAACAGTCATGACTGAGCTATAATGTTGTGGTATAAATTCTTAATGTTTGATATCCCTTTCATGAGACTACATGTTCCTTCATGTATTTACGGTCCTTCATATGAATCATATGTGAGATAACTTGCACTTGTTTACATTATTCTTCTCATATATACTGGAGTGAAAAATTAGCCAATCTCTGAGTATTTTATTTTGAGTGAAATATCATATGTGAGATTTGAGATCGAAGCTAATTTTCTAAAGAAATCTGGACTACAGTCGCTTTTAATTTGAGAATTATATTTTCAGGCTATATTCACACACACACACTCTGAGTTAACAATAGTAATGAAATTTTCTAATTTTTGGATAGTATTGAATCTTTCAACCTCACTGAAGTGGATTGATTAAAGTATTCTTGCCAGTTGCACATTAAATGGAGAAAATTTTATTGAGTGTAATTATTATCACTTGATGTTTGTGGTTAACATATCTGTTAAGCCCTCACGAGACTTCACTCGTCCACTAGGGATGCCTAGGGGTTTAAAAGGCTTGTTGCATTTGCTAAACGCAATCGTATTTCCCACGAAAGAGGAAAGTTGTTTTATTTTTCTTGTTGTGTATTGCTAAGGGACTAGCAATATGTAAGTTTGGGGGTGTGATAAACACAGAATGTTGTGCATTCGGTCCTTCTAATTTACATATGTTAATCCTTTAATTATGTTTATATTAGTATTTTTATAGTTTTATTCTATTTTTGTCATTTTCAGATCCTTAGATGAAATAGTGGTTAATTCCATGGTTCTTGGGCTTTCAATGAGGCTTCCATAAGAAGAAAAAATTGCCATTAGTTTGGGCCAAATTCCAATGATGAGTCCATGGATTGGGCCAAGCTATATTGAAGATTTAATACAAAAGGGGCCAAAAATCTGAATTGGTTCATTCATTGGGTCAAGTACAAGTTCAAGACTAATCTCAAGCCCAAAATTCGTTCAAAATTCTGATCTGCGCACTGTTTGTATTTTGACCATAACTTCATGCTCCAAACTCCAATTAAGGCAATTTTTGCGGCTATGGAAAGATAAAAGAGTGTTATAAATACGTTTAGTTTTGAGAAATCTCTAAATATGACATCTTTGTGGTTGAAAGTGGCCGAAACAGTAGGATAAATATTCTGGGCAGATTTTTCTTTGGTTGCTTTGAAAATTTTGTGACAAGTGACCAATGAGATGACAAGCAACCACCCCACTCAATTAATTCACCAAAGTGCTATACACATGGAGGGAGATGATCCAATTCTTCTCAAATGGAATACATATGGAGCTATTTAGGCCATAAGATGAGTTTTAGTGGAAGAAATGGTGGACACTCATATTGCACTAACTTTGGCTATAAATGGAGGGGAATTGAGTAGTGTTGGGAGGAGAAGTGAGTGGAAATATTCTGCACAAATAGAGAAATATGAAGTGTTCTTCAACCATGAAGACTTGTAAGTTAGCCATGAGGAGCTAAAACTCTTCTTAGGGCATTGATGTAGCCCTAGCCAAGCATCAATGGTATGATAATAATATCTTTATTTGGGATTGTTATATGTGTATAATAAGTTGTATAACTTTGAGGATTATATTTGTAATTGAAGTATAAAGTTATGTTCAATCTTGACTTCATTCTTCTTTTGTCTTAGAAAGTATGAAAGTTATACAATAATTTTATATGAACATAAATTCATTAGATTTGATAATTCATGCTTAAGGAAGATGAATCGTTCTACACTTTTAATTTCATGTTATGTCTTTTATTTAAGTAGTTAGGTAGACGATTCATGCTAACTAAAGATGAATTATTCTTATCTTTTGATTTATGTATTTCCTTGAAGATATCATGGTGGTATGTGACAAATCCCATGAATCATGATTATACATATGTAACTTTCCCAAGTTGAAATACATTCTTCCATTGATGTAAGGCTAGTGGTGAAATCAGTACCCTAATCCCTCTTATATTAATCAATTCAAACTTTAACTAGTGCCATTTATTTATGTTAAACAAATACCAAAAATGTATTTCAACTTGGGAAAGTTACATATGTATAATTATGATTCATGGAATTTGTCACATACCACCATGATATCTTCAAGAAAATACGTAAATCAAAAGATAAGAATAATTCATCTTTAGTTAGCATGAATCGTCTACCTAATTACTTAAATAAAAGACATAACATGAAATTAAAAGTGTAGAACGATTCATCTTCCTTAAGCATGAATTATCAAATCTAATAAATTTATGTTCATATAAAATTATTGTATAACTTTCATACTTTCTAAGACAAGAGAAGAATGAAGTCAAGATTGAACATAACTTTATACTTCAATTACAAATATAATCCTCAAAGTTATACAACTTATTATACACATATAACAATCCCAAATAAAGATACTATTATCATACCATTGATGCTTGGCTAGGGCTACATCAATGCCCTAGGAAGAGTTTTAGCTCCTCATGGCTAACTTACAAGTCTTCATGGTTGAAGAACACTTCATATTTCTCTATGTGTGCAGAATATTTCCACTCACTTCTTCCTTTCTACACTACTCAATTCCCCTCCATTTATAGCCAAAGTTAGTGCAATATGAGTGTCCACCATTTCTTCCACTAAAACTCATCCTATGGCCTAAATAGCTCCATATGTATTCCATTTTAGAAGAATTGGATCATCTCCCTCCATGTGTATAGCACTTTGGTGAATTAATTGAGTGGGGTGGTTGCTTGTCATCTCATTGGTCACTTGTCACAAAATTTTTAAAGCAACCAAAGAAAAATCTGCCCAGAATATTTATCCTACTGTTTTGGCCACTCTCAACCACCAAGATGTCATATTTAGAGATTTCTCAAAACTATACGTATTTATAACCCTCTTTTATCTTTCCATAGCCGCAAAAATCACCTTAATTGGAGTTTGGAGCATGAAGTTATGGTCAAAATACGAACAGTGCGCAGATCAGAATTTTGAACAAATTTTGGGCTTGAGATTAGTCTTGCACTTGTACTTGACCCAATGAATGAACCAATTCAGATTTTTGGCCCCTTTTGTATTAAATCTTCAATATAACTTGGCCCAATCCATGGACTCATCATTGGAATTTGGCCCAAACTAATGGCAATTTCTTCTTCTTATGGAAGCCTCATTGAAAGCCCAAGAATCATGGAATTAACCACTATTTCATCTAAGGATCTGAAAATGACAAAAACAGAATAAAACTATAAAAATACTAATATAAACATAATTAAAGGATTAACATATGTAAATTAGAAGGACCGAATGCACAACATTCTGTGTTTATCACACCCCCAAACTTACATATTGCTAGTCCCTTAGCAATACACAACAAGAAAAATAAAACAACTTTCCTCTTTCGTGGGAAATACGATTGCATTTAGCAAATGCAACAAGCCTTTTAAACCCCTAGGCATCCCTAGTGGACGAGTGAAGTCTCGTGAGGGTTTAACAGATATGTTACCCACAAATATCAAGTGATAATAATTACACTCAATAAAATTTTCTCCATTTAATGTGCAACTGGCAAGAATACTTTAATCAATCCACTTCAGTGAGGTTGAAAGATTCAATACTATCCAAAAATTAGAAAATTTCATTACTATTGTTAACTCAGAGTGTGTGTGTGAATATAGCCTGAAAATATAATTCTCAAATTAAAAGCGACTGTAGTCTAGATTTCTTTAGAAAATTAGCTTCGATCTCAAATCTCACATATGATATTTCACTCAAAATAAAATACTCAGAGATTGGCTAATTTTTCACTCCAGTATATATGAGAAGAATAATGTAAACAAGTGCAAGTTATCTCACATATGATTCATATGAAGGACCGTAAATACATGAAGGAACATGTAGTCTCATGAAAGGGATATCAAACATTAAGAATTTATACCACAACATTATAGCTCAGTCATGACTGTTTTAGAACCATACCATCCTTGAGATCAAATAGGGCTTTTACTAGGATGTAATGTTAGGTAAAAAATAAAAAATAAAAATAAAAAGGTGATGGTGATATTGAAATGTGTATTCGAGAATGCTTGGGAAAAGCCAATTCCTTAGAGCACATTGCATTCAATTTCTTCTTACTTTTGTCAATCAATTCTTTTTGTATACACTTCTTTAGAATTTTCTCTATCAATTCCATACCTTCTTTTCTTCACTTTTCTTTTTCTATTTTTCTTTTTCTTTTTCTTTCCTTTTTGATTCTCGCTTGCTCTTTTGCTATTTATTGATCATATCAATTCCGAAACACTTTGATAAAAGGGTTATGAAAGGAAGGTTAGCTAAAGCTCAACGGGTTAACTAGTGGTATTGCATTACCAAGAAAAGAAATTTAAAGGCTCAAAAATATCCAAAGATGGCCTAAAATCATTTCTCAAGGATTAGTATAATTCTTCAACAAGTGTGAACTCAAAAGATAGTGTGGCATAAAATTCTCAATATTTGATCAAAAGAAAAAAATATAATGAGACAGATCAACAAATTATGCGAACTCAATGAAAATTTTAGAATTTAACCTTTTAACCCTCAAAATAATAAGAATATCACAAAAGCTCACTCGGTTAAATCTCCACTTTTATTCTTCGGATTTCTAACATGCAATCACTCATCTATTTCAAATTATATCGAAGGGCTATCGTGAATAATATTGTTCTGAGTTTTAAAATTCATGAAATTTATTCTAATTAAAAGATAGGATAAAATCTATAAAATATACTAAAGCTTCAAGATTTTCAAAAATTATTTACTCATTGAAAATAAAAAAATCAAATCATAATGTCAAAATTACCAATAAATTTTTTTTTTTTTTTTAAAATAAAACATAACAACACAAAATTTTTTTTTTTTTTTTTTTGCAAATAAAATATAACAACACAAAATTGTTCTTCCTTACCCCCAAACTTAAATCACACATTGTCCTCAATGTGTAACAAAAACATAAAGTATATGATAAGTAATAGAACAATATTACCGTGGTGGTAGAAATATCAAAATCTAGTTAAGCATCCATAAGGGTTAGCCATCCCCCCAAACTTGGATACAAGAACCTGTCATGCAGAACACAATACATACCAACCAAGGCAACAAAATTAATCGGAACATCCAAAATAAGTTAAACACAAATTAAGAACAAAAGATCAAGATTTCATCATTCATCTAAAGTAAGAACATGTTGCTTAATTTATGAATGACGTAGATAGGAAGAAACAATTGATTGGAACTCATCACCATCATCTTGTACGATGTTTGGATCCATAAACTGATTTTGACAATAAGACATGGTGTCAAAATTGTTGCATAAGTCTTGGTTCAGTAGTGGTGCCATGTCCACATTTCCAGATGGAACCCAGCTTTGAACATGATTATCGGGTGGATGTGATGAAAAGTTCCCTTCAAAAATATCATTAGGGTTTAAATTGGTGGAGCTAGAAGCAAAGTTTTGAGTTGCTAGGTGACTGAGAGAAACCAGTTGTGCTTGTAGATTGAGAAGTTGCCATTCAAGAGAAAGAATATATGAAACGCAACCAAAAATGGGATCGTGAAGCCTAGCTTGAGCTTCATATGCCATAGTTAGAATAGCTATACCTCGATGTTCTACAGGAAGATGAGCAAGGATTTTTGAGAAGTTGCGATACCCAAAAATTTTATGGATGGCAGCAAAAGTGTCTATACTATCTTCATGGCAAAAATAAGGAGCACAAATGCAATACTTATCACATTTGTTTCTCAAGAATTTGCAAACACCACAAGGAGTTTTACACATTTTGGATAACACGAAGAAGAAACACAAATTGCTAACACTTACCCTTTCAAAATTTTTTTTTTTAATCAAACTATTCTTTTCACTTTGGTGGTAAAAGAGTGCCTCACACATGCATTGTACCTATATTGCACATATTCCAAACATGCCGCCACACACTTAATGATGTCGTTGACAAACAAGCCACCTATGTTTGACAAAATGACCTAACCTAGCTCTAAAAGCATTGATTGGACAGATTTCGTAATTCGAGATGCATAATTGGTGTGCAAAATTTTTTATGTATTTGAAGAGCAGATTTTTGGATATTGTAACATTTTTGTATCTATCTATCTTCTTCATCACAAGCTCTCAAAAATGGCTTCCTCTTTTTCTTCAAAAAGTCACTTCGATTTAAATGTGTTGCCTGAGGTGCCATCAATCAATGTTGGGCAGACAACATTCCTTTCCTCTATTGATCCTCACCCAGTGGAGGAATCCGTGATACTTAATGATACAGCCGCTACGAGAGCAGCTAAAAATTTGCTGACTATTCAAGATAAAAGAGTTTTGGCAAATAGGTCTGACATTATGGCCATTGACGACTCTTTGACTCTCAGCATTCGGTCGGTTGCCTCTATTTCAAACATGGGCCAACGTTTGTTAGCTAGAACAACTGAAGTTTAGATGCTAACAACTAACGTTAAAGTTCTTCAGAAAAGAATTAAGGAGTCTCAGAAAAAAAATAAAGAACTGAAAGCGGAGAATAAACAGTTACGAAAGCTTGTAACTGAGTATTCTAATGACATGAAGACGAAGCTGGATGAGCTACAGAGTTCCGGTGATCAGATTCAGGAGAATCATGGGAGACTCATAGCTATTGTCGAGAAAAATCCTTCTTTTTCTCATTCAAAACAAAATTAATGTCAGCCTTTTGAAAGTCAGTGTTAAAATCAATGGCACATGTATTGCTGGCTTTCTGAAATATTTATGAAAATTTTCATGCTCAATTCTTTCTTTTTTTTTTTTTTTTTAAACTTAATCTTCACGGGTACTACTTTTCTCTCATTCTCTGAACTGGTGGTTCCTAATTTTTTTAAGATGTGTATGTGATAAGATATTGATTATCCAGACACGCTAACGTATAGAGCACAAAGGGGTTGCCTTTCTTTATTAAAGTCATACTGTGTTGAAGCAATCTCGACAGTACTGGGTATCGAAACCAGACTTTAATAAACGGAAATCATCAACTTTATCAATCATATCACAAATTATAGAATTGGTACTACATACATAGTCAGAGAATGGGTGGCTATGCTAGACCTTAAGCATGTAAGAATTTCAGAACAGATATTAACACAAAATCAAAAATTTCAAAACAAAGGAAAGATACATAAGAAAAGGTGAACAAGAATGACAAAAGGAAATGAGTTACCCCCAAACTTGATCCTAAGTAACGACAGGAATACATATCATCCCAAGTTAGGGTCTTCCTATCGAGGTGGATCTTTTCCATACAACCGAGCACGATCCTGGTAAGAACGAGGAGTACAGTAATAAACCATGAATGGTCGGCCATAATCGCTCAATGGTTGCAATCCGGGGCAGGTTTCAGAGAGACAACTCTTACACCATCCCAAACGCTTGGCCTTACGTCTACGAGCAAATGATGACTTTCCATTAAATGCACTCGTCCTTGCAAGAATGTCTTCTTGAAGGTGCAATGGAAGTTTATCCCATAAAGAAGTCACTTTGATTTTTGGACGCCAAAACAAAGTGATTTTTTTATCATTGGTGTACGATGGATCCATGAAAAATCTGTAAATAAAAAATTTTGGGGCTAAAGCAATCTGTTGCCTATAGTAATAATACTACTATTGTATCTTATCACCAAAAGAAAAGAAAATGCAAAATTTATAAAAATGACTCTTTTAACGTCAGATTGTCAAGACGTGTTGAATACACCATTTCTGGTCAAGCTTCCTTCAACAATGGATAGCTGCTGGTTATGCCGTTCCAGCTCGTCGATTGCTATTTGCTACCACTCGTGCAAAGGGAAACCTATAAAGCTAGGTAGGCCATTTCCTAACGCTGAGTTGGGTTCAGGTCCCTAATGGCTTGTATATACAACCAATTCCTGGAATCTCATCTTTATACTCCTCGCCAAGCAAAAGGAGTGAATGACCCAAGTTTATCGTCTAGGGTAGACATGATGATGCCTCTCTAGTCCAAATAAACAGGATCCGTCAAGTTAATGGATTCAACATCTTCTGCTTGCACAGTATCTTCTACATAAAGCTTTAATCTTTGACCTTTGATCTTGAAAAGATTATCATTCTTAGGATCTTGAAGTTTCACAGCTCCATAGGGAAAAACAGATGAAATTATGAAAGGACCATCCCAACGTGAACGAAGCTTTCCAGGAAAGAGGTTTAATCTAGAATTGAACAACCAAACTTTCTGTCCTGGAACAAAGGTTTTATTCACAATATTTTTATCATGAAATGCCTTCATTTTAGCTTTATAAATTTTGGCACTTTCATAAGCATCATTTCTCATCTCTTCAAGTTCATTCAGTTGGAGTTTTCGGGTTGAGCCATCCATTTTCATGTCAAAATTGAATTTCTTAATGGCCCAAAGAGCTTTGTGTTCTAATTCAACTGGGAGATGGCAAGCTTTCCCATAAACAAGACGGTAAGGGGTCATTCCAATGGGAGTTTTGAAGGTAGTTCGATAGGCCCAAAGTGCATCATTTAGTCTTAAAGACCAATCTTTTCTATCCGGCCTAACCGTTTTTTCAAGAATATGCTTTATTTTCCTATTAGATACTTCAACTTGTCCACTTGTCTGAGGATGGTAAGGTGTAGCTATTTTATGAGTAACAGAGTATTTGATGAGCAAGGTTTGAAAAAACCTATTACAAAAATGTTTACCTCCATCACTTATTATTGCTCTCGGTGTACCAAAACGAGTAAAAATGTTAGTTTGAATAAACTTAATCACAACTTTGTGATCATTCAATTTGGTGGCAACCGCTTCAATCCATTTAGATACATAATCTACGGCTAACAGTATGTACTCACATCCAAATGATGGTGGAAATGGTCCAATGAAATCTATACCCCATACATCAAAGATTTCAACGATTAAAATGGGATTTAAAGGCATCATGTCTTTCCTAGACATTGATCCTAATTTCTGACATCGCTCACAAGCTCAACAAAAATTATAAGAATCTCGAAATAATGATGGCCAAAAGAATCCACTTTGTAAAACCTTGCATCCTTAGGGTAGAGCAAATTTCAAGGAATTCATCAAGGTGCCTATATGGATCTTCATTATTAAGTCCATAAAAAGATGGTAACATTTGGATAACACTGGACTTAATTTCATAATGGGTGGCCGTTACATTTGGTAATTGAATTCCTGAAGGAAAGTTGTATGTGGTAGGAATGTAATGATCCCGAAGGAGCATTGGTCTTTCCTCAACCATTATGGGTGGTACAACTTCTTCTACAATTACTGGTCTTACACCATCTTCTGCCATGTTTTCAATTGAAGATTCTCTAGGTAAATTAAAGTCCCTTACAGTTCCTTTAAGATGCCTAAGAGTTCTTTCAAGATTAGGATCTAATGGAAGTAATGGTAGTGATAACGAACGACGACCAAACATAAACTAACAAACAAAATAAGAAATTAATCACACAAAAACAACCAAAAAAAAAAAAAATTTATTTTTTATTTTAAAAACTACTTCTCTTTGGATTTTACAATTAATAGATTACCGATTAAGAGCCTTTAAAATGAGAACAAAGTAGTACATATGAAAGGAGGAGAAGCACTAGGCTTGCTTAATGACGGAACATCCAAGCTTTCATATTAACTATCCTTCGCCACTCAAATTAAAGGGTACTCACCGGAGTGACTAAAAATTGAGTCCTTCGGAGAAGAAAATCTTTTTTTTTTTAGAATGAAAATAGTAGTAATACTCAAACAAACACACTAAATATAACGGCAAGAAAACAAGTAAACAATGTAAATTGCAAAACTTACCCGATGTCCTTGAAAGATCAACTCTCAAGGGTGCCGATGTTGAACATGAGATTTGACAATTCACAAAAACAAACAAAACAAATATATATACTAAAAAAAAATTTAAAACAACGTAAAATACAAGACTTACCCACTTTCTTTTGAAAGATCAACTCTCAAAGCTTGTAGCAACTCTTGTATCTTCACACTTAACAAACAAATTATATACCAAAATATTTACAAATCCTAACTATAATCAAACAAGATTTAATCAGCAGTCCCCGGCAACGGTGCCAAAAATTGTTGTGCTTGGAAAGGGTATTTTGTTTTACCAAAATAATTCTTGTCCAATTCTTAATAAACCACTCGCAATAGCACGAATCTTTGTAAGATAGGGCTCTTGTGAAGGTGTCGATCCCACAGAGAATGTGATTAAATTAGTCTCATTTGATTCATTGAAAGAGAGGTTGATATTTTTGGTATTTGTTTAACATAAATAAATGGCACTAGTTAAAGTTTGAATTAATAAATATAAGAGGGACTAGGGTATTGATTTCACCACTAGCCTTACATCAATGGAAGAATGTAATTTAACTTGGGAAAGTTACATATGTATAATCATGATTCATGGGATTTTCACATACCACCATGATATCTTCAAGAAAATACATAAATCAAAGGATAAGAATAATTCATCTTTAGTTAGCATGAATCGTCTACCTAACTACTTAAATAAAAGACATAACTTGAAATTAAAAGTGTAGAACGATTCATCTTCCTTAAGCATGAATTATCAAATCTAATGAATTTATGTTCATATAAAATTATTGTATAACTTTCATACTTTCTAAGACAAGAGAAGAATGAAGTCAAGATTGAACATAACTTTATACTTCAATTACAAATATAATCCTCAAAGTTATACAACTTATTATACACATATAACAATCCCAAATAAAGAAATTATTATCATACCATTGATGCTTGGCTAGGGCTACATCAATGCCCTAAGAAGAGTTTTAGCTCCTCATGGCTAACTTACAAGTCTTCATGGTTGAAGAACACTTCATATTTCTCTATGTGTGCAGAATATTTCCACTCACTTCTTCCTTTCTACACTACTCAATTCTCCTCCATTTATAGCCAAAGTTAGTACAATATGAGTGTCCACCATTTCTTCCACTAAAACTCATCCTATGGCCTAAATAGCTCCATATGTATTCCATTTTAGAAGAATTTGATCATCTCCCTCCATGTGTATAGCACTTTGGTGAATTAATTGAGTGGGGTGGTTGCTTGTCATCTCATTAGTCTTTTGTCACAAAATTTTCAAAGCAACCAAAGAAAAATCTGCCCAGAATATTTATCCTACTGTTTTGGCCACTTTCAACCACAAAGATGTCATATTTAGAGATTTATCAAAACTAAACGTATTTAGAACACTCTTTTATCTTTCCATAGCCGCAAAAATTGCCTTAATTGGAGTTTGGAGCATGAAGTTATGGTCAAAATACAAACAGTGCGCAGATCAGAATTTTGAACGAATTTTGGGCTTGAGATTAGTCTTGAACTTGTACTTGACCCAATGAATGAACCAATTCAGATTTTTGGCCCCTTTTGTATTAAATCTTCAATATAGCTTGGCCCAATCCATGGCCTCATCATTGGAATTTGGCCCAAACTAATGGCAATATTTTCTTCTTATGGAAGCTTCATTGAAAGCCCAAGAACCATGGAATTAACCACTATTTCATCTAAGGATCTGAAAATGACAAAATAGAATAAAACTATAAAAATACTAATATAAACATAATTAAAGGATTAACATATGTAAATTAGAAGGATCGAATGCACAACATTCTGTGTTTATCATTCAGTCCTTCTAATTTACATATGTTAATCCTTTAGTTATGTTTATATTAGTATTTTTATAGTTTCATTCTATTTTTGTCATTTTCAGATCCTTAGATGAAATAGTGGTTAATTACATGGTTCTTGGGCTTTCAATGAGGCTTCCATAAGAAGAAGAAATTGCCATTAGTTTGGGCCAAATTCCAATGATGAGTCCATGGATTGGGCCAAGCTATATTGAAGATTTAATACAAAAGGGGCCAAAAATCTGAATTAGTTCATTCATTGGGTCAAGTACAAGTTCAAGACTAATCTCAAGCCCAAAATTCGTTCAAAATTCTGATCTGCGCACTGTTCGTATTTTGACCATAACTTCATGCTCCAAACTTCAATTAAGGTGATTTTTGCGGCTATGGAAAGACAAACGAGAGTTCTAAATAAGTTTAGTTTTGAGAAATCTCTAAATATGACATCTTTGTGGTTGAAAGTGGCCAAAATAGTAGGATAAATATTCTGGGCAGATTTTTCTTTGGTTGCTTTGAAAATTTTGTGACAAGTGACCAATGAGATGACAAGCAACCACCCCACTCAATTAATTCACCAAAGTGCTATACACATGGAGGGAGATGATCAAATTCTTCTAAAATGGAATACATATGGAGCTATTTAGGCCATAGGATGAGTTTTAGTG
Source organism: Cornus controversa (assembly GCA_026545225.1). Classification (NCBI taxonomy): domain Eukaryota; kingdom Viridiplantae; phylum Streptophyta; class Magnoliopsida; order Cornales; family Cornaceae; genus Cornus; species Cornus controversa. The sequence goes on along the minus strand of CM048846.1, from coordinate 50,010,947 downwards.
GAAGAAATGGTGGACACTCATATTGCACTAACTTTGGCTATAAATGGAGGGGAATTGAGTAGTGTAGGGAGGAGAAGTGAGTGGAAATATTCTGCACACATAGAGAAATATGAAGTGTTCTTCAACCATGAAGACTTGTAAGTTAGCCATGAGGAGCTAAAACTCTTATTAGGGCATTGATGTAGCCCTAGCCAAGCATCAATGGTATGATAATAATATCTTTATTTGGGATTGTTATATGTGTATAATAAGTTGTATAACTTTGAGGATTATATTTGTAATTGAAGTATAAAGTTATGTTCAATCTTGACTTCATTCTTCTCTTGTCTTAGAAAGTATGAAAGTTATATAATAATTTTATATGAACATAAATTCATTAGATTTGATAATTCATGCTTAAGGAAGATGAATCGTTCTACACTTTTAATTTCATGTTATGTCTTTTATTTAAGTAGTTAGGTAGACAATTCATGCTAACTAAAGATGAATTATTCTTATCTTTTGATTTATGTATTTTCTTGAAGATATCATGGTGGTATGTGAAAATCTCATGAATCATGATTATACATATGTAACTTTCCCAAGTTAAATTACATTCTTCCATTGATGTAAGGCTAGTGGTGAAATCAATACCCTAGTCCCTCTTTTATTTATTAATTCAAACTTTAACTAGTGCCATTTATTTTATGTTAAACAAATACCAAAAATATCAACCTCTCTTTCAATGAATCAAATGAGACTAATTTAATCACATTCTCTGTGGGATCGACACCTTCACAAGAGCCCTATCTTACAAAGATTCGTGCTATTGCGAGTGGTTTATTAAGAATTGGATAAGAATTATTTTGGTAAAACAAGATACCCTTTCCAAGCACAACAGAACTATTCATCTTCCTTAAGCATGAATTATCAAATCTAATGAATTTATGTTCTAATAAAACTATTGTATAACTTTCATACTTTATAAGACAAGAGAAGAATGAAGTCAAGATTAAACATAACTTAATACTTCAATTACAAATGTAATCCTCAAAGTTATACAACTTATTATACACATATAACAATCCCAAATAAAAATACTATTATCATACCATTGATGCTTGGCTAGGGCTACATCAATGCCCTAGGAAGAGTTTTAGCTCCTCATGGCTAACTTACAAGTCTTCATGGTTGAAGAATACTTCATATTTCTCTATGTGTGCAGAATATTTCCACTCACTTCTCTTCCTCTACACTACTCAATTCCCCTCCATTTATAGCCAAAGTTAGTGCAATATGAGTGTCCACCATTTCTTCCACTAAAACTCATCCTATGGCCTAAATAGCTCCATATGTATTCCATTTTAGAAGAATTGGATCATCTCCCTCCATGTGTATAGCACTTTGGTAAATTAATTGAGTGGGGTGGTTGCTAGTCATCTCATTGGTCAGTTGTCATAAAATTTTCAAAGCAACCAAAGAAAAATCTGCCCAGAATATTTATTCTACTGTTTTGGCCACTTTCAACCACCAAGATGTAATATTTAGAGATTTCTCAAAACTAAACGTATTTAGAACTCTCTTTTATCTTTCCATAGCCGAAAAATCCGCCTTAATTGGATTGTGGAGCATGAAGTTATGGTCAAAATACGAACAGTGCGCAGATCAGAATTTTGAATGAATTTTGGGCTTGAGATTAGTCTTGCACTTGTACTTGACCCAATGAATGAACCAATTCAGATTTTTGGCCCCTTTTGCATTAAATATTCAATATAGCTTGGCCCAATCCATGGACTCATGATTGGAATTTGGCCCAAACTAATGGCAATTTCTTCTTCTTATGGAAGCCTCATTGAAAGCCCAAGAACCATGGAATTAACCACTATTTCATCTAAGGATCTGAAAATGACAAAAACAGAATAAAACTATAAAAATACTAATATAAACATAATTAAAGGATTAACATATGTAAATTAGAAGGACCGAATGCACAACATTCTGTGCTTATCACACCCCCAAACTTACATATTGCTAGTCCCTTAGCAATACACAACAAGAAAAATAAAACAACTTTCCTCTTTCGTGGGAAATACGATTGCATTTAGCAAATGCAACAAGCCTTTTAAACCCCTAGGCATCCCTAGTGGACGAGTGAAGTCTCGTGAGGGTTTAACAGATATGTTACCCACAAACATCAAGTGATAATAATTACACTCAATAAAATTTTCTCCATTTAATGTGCAACTGGCAAGAATACTTTAATCAATCCACTTCAGTGAGGTTGAAAGATTCAATACTATCCAAAAATTAGAAAATTTCATTACTATTGTTAACTCAGAGTGTGTGTGTGAATATAGCCTGAAAATATAATTCTCAAATTAAAAGCGACTGCAGTCCAGATTTTTTTAGAAAATTAGCTTTGATCTCAAATCTCACATATGATATTTCACTCAAAATAAAGTTCTCAGAGATTGGCTAATTTTTCACTCCAGTATATATGAGAAGAATAATGTAAACAAGTGCCAATTATCTCACATATGATTCATATGAAGGACCGCAAATACATGAAGGAACATGTAGTCTCATGAAAGGGATATCAAACATTAAGAATTATACCACAACAGTATAGCTCAGCCATGACTGTTTTAGAACCATACCATACTTGAGATCAAATAGGGCTTTTACTAGGATGTAATGTTAGGTAAAAAAAAGAGGATAAAAAGGTGATGGTGATATTGAAATGTGTATTCGAGAATGCTTGAGAAAAACCAATTCCTTAGAGCACATTGCATTCAATTTCTTCTTACTTTTGTCAATCAATTCTTTTTGTATACACTTCTTCAGCAAATCCATACCTTCTTTTCTTCACTTCTTTTTTTTTTTTTAAAAAAAAAAAACTTAATCTTCACGGGTACTACTTTTCTCTCATTCTCTGAACTGGTGGTTCCCAATTTTTTTAAGATGTGTATGTGATAAGATATTGATTATCCAGACACGCTAACGTATAGAGTACAAAGGGGTTGCCTTTCTTTATTAAAGTCATACTGTGTTGAAGCAATCTCGACAGTACTGGGTATCGAAACCAGACTTTAATAAACGAAAATCATCAACTTTATCAATCATATCACAAATTATAGAATTGGTACTACATACATAGTCAGAGAATGGGTGGCTATGCTAGACCTTAAGCATGTAAGAATTTCAGAACAGATACTAACACAAAATCAAAAATTTCAAAACAAAGGAAAGATACATAAGAAAAGGTGAACAAGAATGACAAAAGGAAATGAGTTACCCCCAAACTTGATCCTAAGTAACGACAGGAATACATATCATCCCAAGTTAGGGTCTTCCTATCGAGGTGGATCTTTTCCATTCAACCGAGCACGATCCTGGTAAGAACGAGGAGTACAGTAATAAACCATGAATGGTCGGCCATAATCGCTCAATGGTTGCAATCCGGGGCAGGTTTCAGAGAGACAACTCTTACACCATCCCAAACGCTTGGCCTTACGTCTACGAGCAAATGATGACTTTCCATTAAATGCACTCGTCTTTGCAAGAATGTCTTCTTGAAGGTGCAATGGAAGTTTATCCCATAAAGAAGTCACTTTGATTTTTGGACGCCAAAACAAAGTGATTTTTTTATCATTGGTGTACGATGGATCCATGAAAAATTTGTAAATAAAAAATTTTGGGGCTAAAGCAATCTGTTGCCTATAGTAATAATACTACTATTGTATCTTATCACCAAAAGAAAAGAAAATGCAAAATTTATAAAAATGACTCTTTTAACGTCAGATTGTCAAGACGTGTTGAATACACTATTTCTGGTCAAGCTTCCTTCAACAATGGATAGCTGCTGGTTATGCCGTTCCAGCTCGTCGATTGCTATTTGCTACCACTCGTGCAAAGGGAAACCTATAAAGCTAGGTAGGCCATTTCCTAACGCTGAGTTGTGTTCAGGTCCCTAATGGCTCGCATTTACAACCAATTCCTGGAATCTCATCTTTATACTCCTCGCCAAGCAAAAGGAGTGAATGACCCAAGTTTATCGTCTAGGGTAGACATGATGATGCTTCTCTAGTCAAAATAAACAGGATCCGTCAAGTTAACGGATTCAATATCTTCTGCTTGCACAATATCTTCTACATTAAGCTTCAATCTTTGACCATTGACCTTGAAAAGATTATCATTCTTAGGATCTTGAAGTTCCACAGCTCCATAGGGAAAAACAGATGAAATTATGAAAGGACCATCCCAACGTGAACGAAGCTTTCCAAGAAAGAGGTTTAATCTAGAATTGAACAACCAAACTTTCTGTCCTGGAACAAAGGTTTTATTCACAATATTTTTATCATGAAATGCCTTCATTTTAGCTTTATAAAATTTGGTACTTTCATAAGCATCATTTCTCATCTCTTCAAGTTCATTCAGTTGGAGTTTTCAGGTTGAGCCAGCCATTTTCATGTCAAAATTGAATTTCTTAATGGCCCAAAGAGCTTTGTGTTCTAATTCAACTGGGAGATGGCAAGCTTTCCCGTAAACAAGACGGTAAGGGGTCATTCCAATGGGAGTTTTGAAGGTAGTTCGATAGGCCCAAAGTGCATCATTTAGTCTTAAAGACCAATCTTTTCTATCCGGCCTAACCGTTTTTTCAAGAATATGCTTTATTTTCCTATTAGATACTTCAACTTGTCCACTTGTCTGAGGATGGTAAGGTGTAGCTATTTTATGAGTAACAGAGTATTTGATGAGCAAGGTTTGAAGAAACCTATTACAAAAATGTTTACCTCCATCACTTATTATTGCTCTCGGTGTACCAAAACGAGTATAAATGTTAGTTTGAATAAACTTAATCACAACTTTGTGATCATTTGATTTGGTGGCAACCGCTTCAATCCATTTAGATACATAATCTACGGTTAACAGTATGTACTCACATCCAAATGATGGTGGAAATGGTCCCATGAAATCTATACCCCATACATCAAAGATTTCAATGATTAAAATGGGATTTAAAGGCATCATGTCTTTCCTAGACATTGATCCTAATTTTTGACATCTCTCACAAGCTCGACAAAAATTATAAGAATCCCGAAATAATGATGGCCAAAATAATCCACTTTGTAAAACCTTTTGAGAGGTCTTTTTAGCACTGAAATGTCTTCCACATGCTAAGGTGTGACAAAAAGTAAGAATACTTTGAAACTCACTTTCAGGGACACAACGACGGATTATTTGGTCTGGACAGTATTTGAACAATTCAGGATCATCCCAGAAATACCTCCTTATTTGGGAAAAGAATCGATCTTTTTCTTGTTTGGTCCAATTCAAAGGAATTTTACCTATTGCTATGTAATTCACAATGTCAGCAAACCAAGGAACTTTCTCATCAGTAATTGTCAATAGTTGCTCATCAGGAAAGGAATCATGAACTGGGATGGAATCAGAGGATTTAATGATAATACGAGAAAGATGATCGGCTACTACATTCTCAGAACCTTTCTTGTCTCGTATTTCAAAATCAAACTCTTGAAGCAAGAGTATCCATCTAATCAAATGGGGCTTGGTTTCTTTCTTGGCTAGCAAGTGCTTTAGAGCAGCATGATCAGAATACACAACTACCTTGGATCCTAACAGATATGATCGAAATTTATCCAAGGCAAATAGGACGGCCAGTAATTCCTTCTTAGTTGTGGTATAATTCAACTGAGCATCTGAGAGGGTTTTACTAGCATAGTAGATAGCATAAGGAAGTTTATCTACACGTTGTCCTAGGACAGCTCCCATAGCATATTCGGATGCATCACACATGATCTCAAATGGTAAAGACCAATCAGGAGGTTTCATAATTGGGGTAGAGGCTAGAAGAGAACGGAGCTTTTCAAAAGCTTCAAGACATGTTTTATCAAAGTTGAAAGGAGTATCTTTGGCAAGTAAATTGCACAATGGTTTAGCTATCTTGCTAAAGTCTTTGATAAATCGACGATAAAATCCTACATGTCCAAGGAATGATCTAATTTGCCTCACTGATGTTGGTGGTGGAAGATTAGAAATGAGTTCAACCTTGGCTCTATCTACTTCAATTCCTCTTTCTGACACAATGTGTCCTAATACAATTCCTTCTTTTACCATGAAATGACTCTTCTCCCAACTCAAGATCAAATTTGTCTCTTTACAACGCTGAAGAACAATTGACAAATTTTGGAGACATTTTTCAAAAGAAGGTCCAAAGACTGAAAAGTCATCCATAAAAACTTCAAAAAAAATTTCCACCATGTCCGAAAAAATAGACATCATACACCTTTGAAATGTCGCAGGTGCATTACATAACCCAAAGGGCATGCGTCTATAAGCAAATGTTCCGAATGGACATGTGAAGGTTGTCTTCTCTTGATCCTTTGGATCGACAGTTACTTGATTATAGCCAAAATATCCATCTAGAAAACAAAAGTAACTCTGACCAGCGAGACGTTCTAGGATTTGATCAATAAATGGTAAGGGAAAATGATCCTTCCTAGTTGTAGAGTTGAGTTTTCTGTAATCAATGCACACACGCCAACCAGTTGTTGTTCGTTGCGGAATTAATTCTCCAGTCGAATTCTCAACTACGGTGATTCCAGACTTCTTAGGTACCACTTGAATGGGGCTCACCCATTTGCTATCAGAGATGGGATAGATGATTCCTGCATCTAACAACTTGACTACTTCCTTCATAACAACTTCTTTCATATTTGGATTCAATCTTCTTTGTACCTCATGAGATGGTTTAGCATTATCCTCTAGATGAATGCGATGCATACAAATAGAAGGATCGATTCCTTTTAAATCAGCTACAGTCCATCCAATCGCCTCTTTGTGCAGTCGAAGTACAGTCAACAAACTACTTTCTTGGTCCTTTGTCAAGTCTGAAGCAATGATAACTGGAAGAGTTTCATTAGAACCTAAGAAAACGTACTTTAGCTTATCCGAAAGTGGTTTGAGCTCTAATTTGGGTGGGGATTCAAGGGATGGAATTGGAGGAGTACTAGACAATAACGGAAGTGGCTCCTTTGACATTTTCCATGGTGAAAAGTCCATGATAGTATCAATCTCAAATCCAGAATTGACTTCACTATTTTTGATGTCATATCCTTCAAAATCATAGTGAGTCAAGAATGCCTCTAAAGGGTCTTTCGATAAAAAGGATGAAAGTGAATCTTCAACCATTTCATCAATGATGTCAAGGGAGAAGCATTCTTTTGCATCTGACGGATGCTGTGAAGCATTGAAGACATTCAATCTTACATTCATGTTCCCAAAAGATATGTCCATAACCCCTGTTCTACAATTTATGCATGCATTAGCCGTGGCTAAGAAAGGTCGACCAAGGATTATAGGTACATATTTTTTTGGATTTTGGATGGGTTCGGTGTCAAGGACAATGAAATCGACTGGAAAGTAGAACTTGTCTACTTTGATGAGAACATCCTCAATGATTCCTCGAGGTTGCTTAACCGATCTATCCGCAAGTTGTAGGACAATTGGAGTTGGTTTAAGCTCTCCTAAGCCTAACTGTGAGTATACTGAGTAAGGAAGTAGATTAACACTAGCACCTAAATCAAGTAGGGCTTTTCCAATTTCATAGTTTCCAATGACACGAGATTGTAGGAGCACCAGGGTCCTTGAATTTTGGAGGTGTGTTGTACAGCAGTATGGAACTAACTTGCTCAGTGAGAAGAATTTTCTTTGGAACATGACTCCTTGATTTTCTCTTCTGTGTACACAAGTCCTTGAGAAATTTGGAATATAAAGGAATTTGTTTGATTGCATCAAGAAGAGGTAGATTAATCTTAACTTGCTTGAAAACTTCCATCATGTCCTGGATCTTTTCTCCTTGCTTTCCATAACAGTATGGTTCTTTGAGACGTTCAGGATATGGAGCTTTGGGCTCATATCTCTTCTCAAGAATGGGAATAGGTGAAGAAAGAACTTCATTCCTGACTTCTTTGTCCTTTGACAATTGTTTCACCAAATCTTTTGGATTTTGGGGCAAATTATTTGGATTTTTAGGGATTTCTTTTGGAACTTTTGGAATCTCATTTTTTTCATCTTCCTTTTTCTCAATCTTGTTATCTATCTCCTTCCCACTCCTAAGGGTCATGATGGCTTGGACATGCTCATGATGAGAGGAACTAGATGCATTCTCATCAATCATGTATTGTCCTTTTGGTTTAGGATTGACCACTGGCTGACTTGGAAGTTTTCCCTCCTCTCTTCTATTCAAAGAATTAGCTATTTGCTCGATTTGGGATTCTAGCTTAGAAATGGATTGAGAATGGGAATGTAGCAATTGAGTAGGCCAGATTATGCACCTTTGTACTAAAACATGCATATCTTATTCAATTTAGATCCAAACAAGACTCATGATCTATCAATTTAAAGCTAAGACAATCCTCCTTCCATATATTTTAAGTATATGAAACCTCATCATCCAACAACAATCATAACATGAATATATATATATATATATATATATATATATATCAAGACCAAATCATAAAAAGAACACAATTCAAATGAAAACCTACTTGAAATATATATATTGGTCCAAAAATCATCATTCAGGGCATAAGTACTTATATACAACTTTTCCCAACATGGAATCTCATGACACATAACCAAAAGCACCTAGTCCACATCCCAGACGTGCAATCACAACAAAAATAACCAAAAGAAATCTTCTAGCTTTACATCCAACTCATAGTTGTGCATCCTGAACCACTTCTTTGCCATGTCCTGAAGTGTTAGTGTAGGGGGATGATCAATTTCAATGGCTCAAGATTAACATGTTGTACAATATATTCAAGTCCACATTTCATATTGAATGCATAAATACCAAAACATGTTTCAACGACTACGTGCCATGCTTCCTAGCATTTCTAGTCAAAGCTCACATTTTTTTCATTCAAATCGTGGCATAGGCATCAAATGTAACTTGACAACCACATAACTACAAATCATACATTATTGCATAATCCATCATATCTATAACATATGACGTAACCAAATTTATTACCAATTTCATACAATTCACATAAGTCACATTATTTCACATAACTCAATACATGGTCACATTACTCTCGGAATTGAACTCACACTCATAAACACATCCTCAAGATGTGTACCGAAGTCCCATATCTCAATTCTTTGGTTGTTACGGGCTACTAACCCATCCAGTTACCATCTAACTTGCGCAAGGTTGAAGTCTTTCAACCCCAAGGGGATATTTTCCCCTCTCTTTCCCATGAGTCATTTTTGAGAATTCAACACAAACACACAAGATATATCACGTCTTGCACATAAATTTGCACGTTTCAATGCATTGCACCCAATACATGCCCTATATTCATTCTAGCAAATCATACAACAATTCATAATGACACATGTACACATTCTAATTCCGAAGCTAGGTTTCTCAATCAATTCACCAAAATTTCATATATACAATACATATCCCCATTTGCATATATAAGCTATTCAAACATTGTAACACATATATCAATCATTTCTAACAAGAGAATAATACATATATTGATCTAAAACATGAATTTCATCACAAATAAATCCACTTCCATATGTCACATGAAAAGGAAACATTTATTCTATGCTTAGACATGAAATTTCACTTGAATTAGAAGACACACCACACACTCCCTACCTCAATAGCTATAGTCTCAAGCTATCCCACACCTTCAAAAATTTCAAAGTTGTCTACTCACGACTTTGTTTGGTTCAAAGCGAAGCTCTTGTCGCTTAGAACACACTTTCCTTCTTCGACACCGCCTGAATCCAAGCCAAAGATCCTTAAAATCTAGAGGGAATGAATAGATCACGAAATCTTTCACCGAACCAAAATGCTCTAAATCAACTTTTCAATCCATAGAGATCGTAGATAATGTCAATGTGAACAACATTGATGTTCAAAACTTCATCTAAATCCAAGCCTAAGCTACAGATATTTTAGAGAGAAGGGAGAGCTTGCAAGAGGGAGATATAGAGAGAGAAATGAGAAGACAAATGAAAAATCTAATTTTCTTCACTTAATGCCTATATATATCATATATCTATCTTTTCTTGCAAGACTAGTCAACTCTTGCAACTAAGTCCCTCAACCCTCTTAATAATGCTCCTTGTTACGATATATTTTATCGTAATTACATACTAACATTATCTTCTTTCTTCTTTTCACTTTAGTCCTTAAAAATAATATCACAATGACTCGACCTCTACTTAGAGAGCCTGAACACACCTTTCGGGTCACCCGACCCATCCTGGGTCCCAAGCTCGTACCAAAATACGTGAGGTATCCTATAATCCGAAATTACACAGCTCAAGAAATTTTTATGCTAAATCATATTTAACATATAACTAAATTAAAATAATTACCCGGGGCTCTACAACCTCCCCACCTTAGGAGATTTCATCCCCGAAATTGATCATACCTTGAAAAATAAACAAATCCGGGTACTTGGAGCGAACCTCTTGATCCCGTTCCTATTCCTAAGTGGCCTCTTCTAATCCATGGTGTCTCCCCAAAACCTTGATCAATGGAATAGTCTTACCCCTCAACACCTGATCCCTAGTGTCTAGAATTTCCACTAGTCGCTCCTCATATGATACGTCTTCCTCAATCTCAATGTCTGTCCAGTCCAAAATATGTGATAGATCTAGCTCATATTTCCTCAATATAGAAATATGAAATACATTGTGAACTCCCTTCAATTGTGGTGGCAAAGCTAACCGATAGGCTACTTCACTAATGCATTCCAATATCTCAAAAGGGTCTAATGAATTTTGGTGATAACTTGTCACTCTTACTGAATCTCATCAACCCTTTGCATGGAGAAACCTTGAGAAACACATGGTCTCCCACCTCAAATGACAAAGGTCTCATCTTCTGATCGGCATAACTTTTCTATCTACTTTGTGTCATAATCAACCATTGACGAATTAAATTAATATTTTTCGATGTCTTCTGAACTATATCCGGTCCTAAGGCAGCTGTCTCCCCCACCTCTGTCCAATAAACTGGTGATCTACACAGTCTACCATATAATGCCTCAAAAGGTGTCATTTCTATGCTAGCTTGGTAGCTATTGTTATAACCAAACTCCACCAATGGCAAATGGTTTTCCCAATTATCTTCAAAATCCAAGATACAAGCTCTCAACATATCCTTCAATATCTGAATGGTACACTCTTACTGACCATCTATCTGAGGATGAAAAGCTGTACTGAAATGTAACTCTGTATCAAGGGCTGACTGGAAACCTACCAAAATCATGAAGTAAACCTAGGATCTCTATTTGAAATAATAGACATTGGCACTCCATGAAGCTTCATAATCTGCTCCATATATAACTTACTGAGTTTCTCCATACCATTCGTGACTCGAATAGGTAGAAAATGAGCCGTCTTAGTCAATCTGTCGACTATGACCCACACGGCATCATGTCCCCTCTGGGACCTCGGAAGTCCTGTCATGAAATTCATGGTAATATGCTCCCATTTTCATTCTTCCACTAGCAATGGTTGTAACAGACTAGCCGGTCTTTGATGTTCGGCTTTCACTCTTTGGCATGTAAGACACTTAGCCACGAATTCAACCATATCATTTTTCATTCCTTTTCACCAATATTGTCACCTTAGGTTATGATACATTTTTGTCCCACTGGGATGTACCACAAGTCTAGAACTGTGGAATTCCCAAAGAATACCCTCCCTACATGGAATAGGTATGCACATTTTCCCTTTGAACCATAAACTCCCATCCTTATGCAAAGACCAACCTTCCATAACCTCACCACCAGAAATTCGAGTGTGAATAGCCTTCATCTCCTCATCTTGCCCTTATGCCTCAATTACTTTATTAACCAAAGTCGGTTGAGCAATAAGGCTAAACAAGGTAGCCAATTCACTATCCTCACTGAAGTACAAACCCAACTCCGCTATGTTTTCCATCATCTTCCACTTTCGAATGGTAATGATAGCCAACATTCCATGAGACTTTCTACTTAAGGCATCTGCTACAACATTGGCTTTTCCCGGGTGATATTGAAGATCAAAATTATAATCCTCCATGTACTCTACCCATTTCCATTGCCTATAGTTCAAATCCTTTTGTGTGAAGAGATATTTGAGACTCTTGTGATTAGAAAAGACTTCAAATTTCTCCCCGTACAAGTAATGTCTCCACCCCTTCAATGCAAAGATAACTGTCGCTAATTACAAGTCATGAGTCAGATAGTTTTGCTCGTGAGTCTTTAATTGATGTGACCCATAAGCAACAACTCTTCCCATTTACATCAACACGCAACTCAATCCGTCACGTGAAGTATCACAATATATAACATATTCCAACCCACATTTTGGGATTACTAAAACTGGAGCGGTAGTCAATCTCTTCTTCAATTCCTAAAAAATAAGGTCACAAGCTTCATTCCATGCAAATTTAACTCCCTTACGTGTGAGTCTCGTCATAGGTGCTGCTAACATGAGAAATTATCCACAAATCTTAGGTAATAGCCGGCTAACCCCAAGAAACTCTGAATTTTAAACACATTCTTAGGACGTTCCCAATCCATTACGGTCTCTATCTTGGAAGGACCAACAAAAACTCCCCCTCCTGAAACCACATGTCCGAGAAACTTCACTTCTGGTAGTCAAAACTCACATTTATCATATTTGGCATATAACCGATTTTTCCTTAGAATTTGCAACACCGTCCTCAAATGATTCTCATGTTCCTCCCTTGATGAAGAATACACAAGGATATCATCCATAAACACTACTACATAGTCGTCAAGGAATGCATTAAACACTCAGTTCATTAAGTCCATAAATGCTGCCGGTGCATTTGTTAACCGAAAGGCATCATAAGAAATTTATAATGAACATATCGTGTTCGGAAAGCTATTTTAGAAACATCTTCTTCCTTGATTCTCAATTGATAGTACCCTGACCTTAAGTCAATCTTGGAGAAACACTTAGCTCCTTTAAGTTGATCAAACAAATCGTCTATCCTTGGCAAATGATATTTGTTCTTGATCGTTACACGATTTAGCTTTCGGTAGTCAATACACAACCGTAGTGACCCATATTTCTTCTTAACAAAAAGGACTGGTGCTCCCCAAAGTGATACGCTAGGACGTATGAAACCTTTTGCCCTTAGGTCCTCTAATTTCTCCTTTAACTCCTTTAATTCTGCCCGGTGCCATCGAAATGGGTGTCGTACCGGGTATGACGTTAATGGCAAACTCTACCTCTCGCCTAGGAGGTAATTCTGTCAACTCCTTTGGAAATATATCCTCAAAGTCACGAACTACTTTGGGAAAGATCCCAAAGTGTCCTCATTCTTCCTCGGTCACAAGGCTAGCTAGGAAAAAATCATAACCATCTTGACCCCATAGTCCATAAAGAGATTAAGAATGAAATCCACTTCGTTCTAACACGAAGCAAAAATAATCTCCTTCGGGTGTACACACTGATACCCTTCCCCGGTAGCAATCTATATTGGCTCTAAATGAAGGCAACCAATCCATTCCGAGAATGACACCAAAACTCATCATCTCTATGAGCACAAAATCAAACACCAACCACCAATTTGCTATCTCTATCTCACATGCCTGACACATCATATTCAGAGTCACGCTAAACCCAACTGGCGTATCAATGCACAAGGTTCTATCTAAGGTTGACACCTCTAACCCCAATGCAGAAGTAAATGCAGTTGATATAAAGAAATGTGATGCACTCAAATCAATTAAAACTCTAGCCCATGAGTTAGATACAAGAAAGATACCTCGCATACCGAGGAACCCGTTGAAGTCTCTACTGGAGTAATAGTATAGGCACGACCCTGTATGCCTTATCCGGTTTGACCACTCCCCTGATGGCCAGACTGCTGTGTAGAGGCAGTAGGAGTCGCTCTCCTCCCCGGTTATGAACTCCGAACAGACTGTGCAGTCTGTGGTAACTGAGGGACTCTGAAACCTGACTGCACCCCAGAAGCCTATGAATAATCCTGCAGTGACCCCACAGCACCATAAAAACCACTCCCCTTCTGAGGGCAATCTCTCACCACATGGCCTACCTGTCCACACCTATAGCATTTCCTCACATTTCCCTCAGGTGTAGGTTGCAATTGTGGGCATTCTGATTTGTAATGACCCATCTGTTAACATTGATAACACTTCATCTTGTCCTGAGATGATCCAATAGGAATAGACACCGTAGAGAACGACTGTGTCTATTGTGGTCCTTTAGGGAAAGAATTACTCCCCTTATGCTTCTTCTTCGAATTATTCTCCAGATGAGAACCCACATTCTGAAACTTATTTCTCAAGTTTCGTAACCTCTGAATATCATTGTCATCTACCTCCGCCAACCATGTCCGCCTCACCACCTCTACATAGCTTGGCAAGTCCAAATTAGTAACTTTATCCCTTAACTCAAACCGAAGCCCTTTCACGAATCTTCTTGCCTTGGCTTGCTCATTTGCTACCATCTCCGATGCAAATTAAGATAAGGCTGTAAACTTATTTTTATATTTCATTACACTCATCCCTCCTTGAATCAAGTGTATGAATTCATCTTGTAGAGCTTCTTTTACCGTGTCCAAAAAATACTTCTCAAGAAATAACCTCCTGAATGTTTCCCATTCCATGTTCCTCACTTCATGTGTATGAGTCATAGATTTCCACCATAAATCCACTACCCCCGGCAACTGGATAGTAATCATTGACATCCTCAAATTGTCTTCATCTATCCTAAGCACATCAAATGCTTTGGACATCTGTTCCAACCAATCTTTTGCCTCCATAGGATCCGATCTCCCATCAAACATAGGAGGGTTCATTTTCTTGAACATCTCAAGAGCCTTTAGTGCCTTATTTTCACTTCCTTGAGCTTGATTCTGTGGACCTTCATTGGCGGTCCGAGCAAACAATTAGATGGCAACAGTCATCTCTCTGACCAACTGCACTCCATCAATCAATGGTGGTGAAGCTGGATTCACACCCCTACCACGTTCTCTTCTCGGTGGCATGGTTCTAATAAACATTTCCAATTAAAGTTTAATCACATGCATATGTCAATTAATCAATGTTACTCGCTTTATAGAATTATGTCAATGCACTCAACATAATTTATAACATATAACACGTAAGAGTCACTTAAACCCAACCCTTACCCCACATCCTTAGGTATTTCAACTTAATACCGACATTAGTCCCTAGGTGTTCCAAACCTAGTGGCTTCGACAACTGTATGTCAACACACAATTTTAACTATTACTTCATCGGATCTTCACCTTTCGTCCTTAGGTTTTCAAACCTAATGCTCTGATACCATGTTGTCACGCCCGATTTCCAACACCCAATTAAGAGCAAGGAAAATGAGGGTGAATAGTGAAACCAACCTATTTACATCCATAAATCACTCATGTCCAAAACTTAACTTCTTGTGTGTTCTGAATCTCAGCTTTAATCTTATGCCAATGGAAAGAGGGTTAAAAAATAATCAATTTCAGAAAGAAAAATCATCAAATTTTGATTTGAAACGAAGAAGATATGTCTGCTTGAAGTTACGCAAAATTTGGGTAAGGTCTGCTGTAAAAGCGATTGAGCGCCGTAAAAAAAGGGATCGAGCTCATTCATTCCAGAAAGTATTCTGGGACATTTTACAATGGAGATCGAGCGCTGTAAAAAGAGATCGAGCACTGTTAATGCTAAGGCTAAAATCCTGCCACCCAGACTTAGCCAATTTTCACTTTGACTTCAAATCCAATTATCTCCCAATCCGTGACTCTGTTTGATTCAAAATTTGACTTTGAGCATCATCAATATATCTAGATTCCAACCAAATTTTCGATCACCTAAAAATCTTAGCCATAACTCAAGTTATACTCCATTCAACAGTGTAGGCCAGATTATGAACCTTTGTACTAAAACATGCATATCTCATTCAATTTAGATCCAAACAAGACTCATGATCTATTAATTTAAAGTTATGACAATCCCCCTTCCATATATTTCAAGTATATGAAACCTCATCATCCAACAACAATCATAACATGAATATATATATATATATATATATATATATATATATATTTATATCAAGAACAAATCATAAAAAGAACACCATTCAAATGGAAACCTGCTTGAAATATATATATTGGTCCAAAAATCATCATTCAGGGCATAAGTACTTATATACAACTTTTCCCAATATGGAATCTCATGACACATAACCAAAAGCACCTAGTCCACATTCCGGATGTGCAATCACAACAAAAATAACCAAAAGAAATCTTCTAACTTTATATCCAACTCATAGTTGTGCATCCTCAACCACTTCTTTGCTATGTCCTGAAAGTATTAGTGTAGGGGGATGAGCAATTTCAACGGCTCAAGATTAACATGTTGTGCAATCAATTCAAGTCCACATTTCATATTCAATGCATAAATACCAAAACATGTTTCAACGACTACGTGTCATGCTTCCTAGCATTTCTAGTCAAAGCTCACATTTTTTTCATTCAAATCGTGGCATAGGCATCAAATGCAACTTGACAACAACATAACTACAAATCATACATTATTGCACAATCCATCATATTTATAACATATGACATAACCAAATTTATAACCAATTCCATACAATTCACATAAGTCACATTATTTCACATAATACAAGGTCACATTACTCTCAGAATTGAACTCACACTCACACCCACATCCTCAAGATGTGTACCAAAGTCCCACATCTCAATTCCTTGTTTGTTATGGGTTACTAATCCATCCGGTTACCATCCAACTTGCGGAAGGTTGAGGTCTTTCAACCCCAAGGGGATATTTTTCCCCTCTCTTTCCCATGAGTTATTTCAGAGAATTCACCACAAACACAAGATATATCATGTCTTGCACATAAATTCGCACGTTTCAATGCATTGCACCCAATACGTGCCCTATGTTCATTCTAGCATGTCATACAACAATTCATAATGACACATGTACACATTCTAATTCCGAAGTTAGGTTTCTCAATCAATTCACCAAAATTTCATATATACAATACATATCCCCATTTGCATATATAAGCTATTCAAGCATTGTAACACATATATCAATCATTTCTAACAAGAGAAACATACATATATTAATCTAAAACATGAATTTCATCACAAATATATCCACTTCCATATGTCACATGAAAAGAAAACATCTATTTTATGCTTAGACATGAAATTTCACTTGAATTCAAGCTATCCCACACCTTCACAAATTTTAAAGTTATCTACTCGTGACTTTGTTCGGTTCAAAGCGAAGCTCTTGTCGCATAGAACACATTTCCCTTCTTTGACACCGCCTGAATCCAAGCCAAAGATCCTCAAAATCTAGAGGGAATGAATAGATCATGAAATCTTCCACTGAACCAAAATGCTCCGAATCAACTTTTCAATCCATAGAGATTGTAAAGAATGTCGAGGTGAACAACATTGATGTTTAAAACTTCTTCCAAATCCAAGCCTAAGCTAGAGATATTCTAGAGGAGAGAAAGCTTGCAAGAGGGAGATATAGAGAGAGAAATGAGAAGACAAATGAAAAATCTGATTTTCTCCACTTAATGCCTATACATATCATATATCTATCTTTTCTTGCAAGACTAGTCAACTCTTGCAACTAAGTCCCTCAACCCTCTTAATAATGCTCCTTGTTACAATATATTTTATCATAATTACATGCTAACATTATCTTCTCTCTTCTTTTCACTTGAGTCCTTAAAAATAATATCACAATGACTCGACCTCTACTTAGAGAGCCCGAACACACTTTTCGGGTCACTCGACCCATCCTAGGTCCCACGCTGGTACCAAAACACGTGAGAAGTCCTATAACCCGAAATTACACAGCTCAAAATTTTTTTTATGCTAAATCATATTTAACATATAAATAAATTAAAATAATTACTCGAGGCTCTACAATACATATCTATATAAAATCTCTAAAACATCTCAAAACATGTTCCTATGAGCTCCTAGTGACTCATCAAGTCCTTCTCATCCATCCTCAATGCCTTACCTGCAAAATGTTTGGGGGGAGAGGGGTGAGAAACTTAATGTCTTAGTAGGAACGCCCCAACCACCTAAGCATCGACCCGATGCCGACCTACAAATCGTTATGCTACATGACATGCGAGTGCTCTCATGCCAATAGCACAATGTAAGTCAAGAATGAATTCATCTAACATGTACATCATACTTAAAAGATTAACCACATAAGCAACAAGATATAAACCTTCGCTCTCTTGGCCCTAATCCGATACTTATACATGATTGGCCAACTCCGAAGGTTATGTGCCCTTGGACCCCTTCGATGACGACCATATGATTTGAACAACTCTAAAAATCATACTACCTTGGTAATGTATTGATTTGCTAAAATATGAGAGGACAACTCCGAGGTTCACTAGTTATGGACATAATCCGATTCTAGGCCTTGGCCTTGGTATGATGGGACTACTTTGAGGGTCATTCCAAGCGGATGGTTATGCCACTCTCATAACATGGTTGGACCACTTTGAAGTCCCGTGGACATCCCATCTATGCCATTTTTCCACAACCTCTCATATATGCATTGTAGACATATGTATATACATATATATCTATATATATCATAAAGCATATCATTTTATACTCTTCAAATGCTCATAAATGCTATAATCATTTCTAGCATACATTATCTTTACACTAACCATATAGCCACATATATATTCATACTCTCATATATGCATTTTAGACATTGACGAGTGTAGAATAATGGATGTTTGTCGTTGCTTTTCTACACTTCGTACAAAAAATAATAAAACCTGCAAAAACTTTACTAAAAACTGTATAGTAGTAAGCAGGGTCGAACCACTCTCAAGTGAGAATCAATAACAAGTCTAAACTTCAAAACCTAATTCTCTTGAGATGAAAAATGAATATTTAAAAAAATAAAATTCTGATTTTTTATTTAATAATAAAAACTAATATTAAATGTCTTAGATCAAATGATGGAAAAAATCTCAAGGAAAGAGAATTCACCACCATGGATCCATATAAATAAAGTTTTTTTTATATTCTTATCTAGTTTTTCCTCCAATAACCAATACACTTCACCAATCCAATTAGAACTTGGAAAGATGAAGGAAAATATGGAATAAAAAAGAATGACTTGATTATATATGAGAGAGACATTCTTTTACTTAATCTGATGCACATTGGCTAGGTAAACAGAGGTAGGCATTCTTCGAATTACCATTATTTGGCAAACACGAAGAATCCTTCCTCTACTTTTAGAAAATAAAATCCAGAATAGAAGAGTAGAAGAATGCTCTTGGGAGGAAAAAGTAGACAAGAAAATAAAACAACTTACCTATACTTCAGCCATGGTGGCTTCATCACTCCCTTGAGAAGGATGTTTACGCTTGCATATTAATAAAAAACAAACAAATATAAATGAAACTACTACTCATCATTGAATCAATAAAATAAATACACTATTTTTTTCTATAATTTCTCTACAATTTCTAACTCCCCTCACCATCCCCTAAGACCCCCTATTTATAGAGTTAGAGGGGAATGGTTTAGGTGGGAAAAATTTAAAATACAAAAATTCAAAATACAAATTTGAAATTCAAAATTCAAAATTCAAAAACAAAAATTCAAAATACAAAATTTTGAATTTGAATATCTAAAATTTGATTTCCATATCTTTAATTTCAATTCTGGACTGCAGACGTGGCCGTGTACAAAATATTTGGCAAAGTTTTGAACTTGAGACCTCTTGTGAAGTGGATTGCACAGAATACCATCTCTCCTACAATTCTTCTTATGTTCATCTTTGGCTTTATATATCCTTTTTAGCCCTCTTTTGCTGCTTTTCTTCTTCTTTGGAAATCAACCCCTATAAAACATAAAATGCAAAGATAAAAACCTTTAAATAAAATAAAAGATGAATTAAAAACTTATTTTAGGATATAAAATAGCAAGTTTTGTGCACTTATCAGACATATATCACACTTAGCATATCATACTCATACTCTTCAATTGCTATTCATGCTACAATGTATCTAGCATGAATTTTCACTACTCTACATTACATATAACCACATATATGTCACACGACATGCATGTCACTTTCATATACACACAATTCATAACTTAGCATATTTAGTTCATGCTTAGCTAATACACATACATGATATGATTATGTCTAGCATGCACTCAACCTTCCTATATCTCCACAACCCACATATAATCACCTATATGTACACAACTATACACATATTTTGCATATGCATAAAAATTATTACATGCTCAGGCATACTTTTACATTACACATAACACATGTATTTCTACCATACATCACATATATCATCACATGTATCTATCTAGCATGTGAAGACCATAAGAGAAGAAGGATACACCAATTTTAGCCCCCACCAATCTCTAATATACAAGCCACTCAGTCAAAACCTCTTTAATTTCACCCAAACCCTAGAATTGACACTTATGAGAAAAGAAACACCCCTACCTCAAAAATGTAGGCTTTCCAAGCTTCCTCCAAGATTTCCACTGAGTTCCACCTTGTCAAAAATTGGGTTTGCTCGGTTCAACCCGAAGCCCTTACCAAGTTCTATGACTTATCCTTCATGGGCAACTCCCGAATCATGCCCGAAGGCATCCGAAATGAAGAGAGAAGAAAGAAGGAAGAAGAAGGAGAGAGAAAAGCCATGGCTAGTTGCTGTGGCAAGATAGATATGAAAATATTTCTAAAATTCTGATATTTAAAGTCCCTAAGTTATGAAATGACTAAAATTCCCCTGAGTCACTTAATGTACCTTTTTGACCTCTGTTTTTTATTTTGAAAGTTCCTACTGCCTCAAAATCACTTCTTTAACTCTTTAAACATTTCATTTAGTTTAAAACTAAAAATAATTAAATTTTAAAAAATTTCTAGATTCCCGGGCCCACCCGAACCGTGTCTTAAGGCCCTTGTTGACCAAAAAGTCAAACTTCTCCAAATATTCTGAAAACTTTCAAAAAGCTTTAATTAACTTTCCAAACATGTTTTCACTCTCGAAACATCCATAACATCATTTAAAATGCATTTATGGCGAAAATGACGAAAAATCAGAAACTCAGTCAAATTTGGTTCCGGTCTCTACATGTTTGTTCATGTGATTAGATGCTCTATGCTATTTATTATCCATGGATTTCGGTCTTTTCTTGCTATTTAATTATTGTAAATCTTTTCTTTTTCTCTCTTTTTTTATTATTTGTTTTCTTTAATTTTTCCCTTAATTAGGCTTTTTATTGTATATTTGTTAATGTGATTAGATGTATAAACAAAGAGAAAAAAAAATGTGAGAGAAATGCAATCCCAATAATTCCTCAGAGTAGGTCGATTACCTGATTTCACTTTGATAGGAGTACAAAGAAGAGATGCGAGATGCGAGATGAACTTGCATAAACCATGTAGGTAGAAGGAAACCAAAATTTAATATTTTAGTATTATTAGAATTATTATAAAACTAAATGATCATAATTCAATATATATATTTTTCAAAAATTCAAGTTGATTGTATAAATATATAAGTAACTTTGTAATCATTTTTTCTCACTCAATTAGTAATTGGGTTGAATATTTGCTTTCAAGTTGGAATTAGGGTTTTTCAATTAGAGTTGTTTGTTTATAAATATATATATGATCTATATTTAAAATATAATTTTCATACATGTAATTTAGGGATTTTTAGGGTTTTCAATTTGGAATTGGTGTTTTACAAAGAGGGTTTCAAATATGGAATTAGGGTTTTTCAATTAGGGTTGTTGAGTTATATATATATATGATCTTAAATTTTGGTAATGAAATTAATATATATATATTAATTTCAGTTGTCAAGAAAGTGGAAAAAAATAAAAAAATAATAATTAAGTTTCAAATCAAATGTTTATTGGTCTTGACTTTTAGGATATGAAAATCTAACCCATCTAAGGCCTCTAATATCTGAAGCTCGGCAAATAAATATTTTTGTTCATTTGAGTTGAAAATGATGGTTTCATTAATCAAATTCGTATTTATTGACTTAATGTACATTTAATTGTGTATGTTGAGTATTTTTTTTCACTAAATCATGTATGTTGAGTATTACTACTGTGTTATTACTAATTTTTTTATTTATATTAACATTTATGATTCATTTTACTGTTTAGTTTTAACCATCAGATCAATTTAGCTAACCATATTTTTTAAGCTAGCCTGATTCTGAATAGTTCAATGTTGCCTTCATGTAGCATTTTTTTCATGCTTGATTTACAAAGTTTTGGTCTTGGATATATATATATATATAAAGGTATTTTCTTTATTTTTTTCTTTTTCTTTTGAACTAAATTTTTTGGTATGATATATCAACTAAATTTTCCTCATTTAATTAGTGTCATGTTCATCACATTTAGTCTGGAATCTTATGTTTTAAATAAATAGGCTGGTCAAAATTGGATTTGTTGTTACCATTGCTACATGGTTGCATATTAATAATGAATTTTCTTTAGATGTTTGATAATTTATTTTTTATGTACATTAGGTAGTTGTTGATGAAGGAAATGAACCATCTCTGTTTATTTTGATAATCAAATTGTTTTGCTTTCACAGAAAGATGTCGAGTGGAACACCCTTTGAGCTAAAAAGTCTCAGGACTCAACCTTTCACATTATAAGTTTTTTATGTTTCTTCAAATAAAGCAACTAGGCTCACTTGATGTATGAGAAATCTAACCATGTGTATAATTATGTGAATAATTAAATATATGTCTAAAACAAACTAATAAAAATAAAAGAGGACATATTATGTCTGTTTCCTTAGATTTTAGAATTAGTAATAATTAAAGTCAATTAATTATTTATATAAAAAACTTTAATTTAATTTTTATCTACATGCATCGCACGTGCTTTTTTCTAGTGTATATATATATATATATATATATGAAAAGGAAATAAAATTTAATACTCTTTTAATCTTAAAACCCAACAAATCTAGAAACTCTTCCATTAAACTGGAAAACAATTCATGATTCAATTTTTTTTCTATAGTTGTTTATTTTTATGTTTTATTATTAATCAGAGAGAGACTTTGAAAATTAAAATATAATTATTTAAATTAATTAATTAAAAAGGTCGTACCTGGTTAGAAGTGGCAAATTCTTTCCACACCCACGAACCCGCCCGTTAAGTAATGACAGTTGGGCAAGTGATTTAAATAAATGGGCCCTAAATAGACTAGTTAATAAAGAAGAGTGTTAGCGAGTCGAGATTGAGTACCCGCTTTCAATTCGCTTCAAACATAACTCTTTTCTTAAAGGTTGCTTAAACATAATTAGACAAAACCTATGACCCACTCTCTTTTGCTTTCTCTCTTCTTTGCATTATCTCTCTGAATATTTATATATATATTATGCATGTTGCTGTTGGGCTTATGTATCACAGCTTTGTGGGTATATATATATATATATAATTTCTTTCATAAATACATGGCATTACGGAGAAACAATGACATTGCAGACTCCATTTTCTCACTATTACCATTATCACATAATATATTATTATATGTGATGATGCAATTTGCTGCATGATTCGGTTTGGCTTCGGTTCCTACAAAACAGAGAATAGATGAGACTGAACCGACATTGGTAGGGTGTCGGCCGGGGACTCTAATGTTTAAGGAAGTCATGAGAGACTATAAATTAAGAAAGAGAAAGTACGATATTCAATGTGTGTACCTGGTCCGTCCCCCTCCTCGCATTTATGGAGGATCAATTAATGTAATGTATGACTAATTCTCCCCAGTTTACCTAAGCTGTTTGAATTTGAATCATCTTAGTGTAGGGCTACCCTCTTCGAATTTTAGTAGCCTCATTTTATCGTCAACCTATTTTGAATTACCTTATTTGATTAATATTCCCCTATCAGTTGTCCCCCATTCTGGAGGTTTGCTTGTCTAACCTCCGGTGTTGGGTTGGCTCAAATTCATATTGTGATTAGGTTTCTATTATAGAGTTGTCTCTTATTAGGTAATTTCTTAATAGGCAAGTCTTGGTCTCAAGGAAGGAAAGTACTTGTTAGGCAAGTATTGGGCTATGAGAAATTGTAATCCTTGTCCACCAAGGAATTAGATTTTGGGCTCTATAAATAGTTACCTATGTTATAGGTTGAGACTCGTGAGAAGAGAAGAGGCAATACTCTCATTGTTTTTTAGAGGACACTTAGAGAGAGTATTCTTGTTTAGAATTTGTGATTTCCTTTTGAGTGAGATTGGGTTTATAAGGGTTAAGGATTGAGAGTTGAATGTACTCTTGATACAATTCTTCAACTTGTACTGTTAGAATCTATATAGTGAAATCGGGCTCTCTGTGGACGTAGGTTTGTTTAGCTAAACCACGTATAATTTTTGGTGTGTTCTAGCAAATTTCTTCGTGCTTGTTTATTTATCATCACATTGTAATATTTGGTGGTTCATGATTAGGGGCTTGTTTCTCAACAAATTGGTATTAAAGCTTCATGGTGTATACAAGATGTTTGATAAAAAATCTTGTCTAGATTTTTCTTTATAACACGAGTGTTGTTTGTCTTGGGCACTTGTGAAAATCATGGTCGGTAATATTGCCACATAGTACAAGGTGGAGAGATTTGATGGTAAAGGTAGCTTCACCCTATGCCATAGAGAGGGTGAAGGACATCCTAGTTCAACAAGGCTTAGCGCGGACGTTGAAAAGGAAGGATGGAAAACAAAAAAAAAATGTCAATTGATGATTGGCAGGATATAGAGTCAAGGTGTGTTAACACTATTCGACTTTGTATTGGGAATGTTATCACAATTTACAAAGGTAACACACTTACTCAATCTAGGGAAAAAAAATCCCCCAGCTATTCATGTGGGCTTACCAACATATGAATGGGCTGAGCCCAAGAGGAATTAAGCCCAAAGTTCAGCGAAAGCCCCAAAGAATGGACCTAGTTGCCACTTTTAAAGGCCAAAACGGCACAACATGGACATTAGTCCAAACTTTACGAGGAATCTGCATCCTTGAGAGAAAAGATAGATGCAAATAAAGGAGTTTGAGTCCTAAAATGATTCAAATTCCAACTTGTATAAATATATAAAAGGATGAATGAAAAGGTATCCCCGAATCCTCACCTCTATCTCTTTGAAAAAATATTGTGTTCTTGAAATTATTGGATGTGTGCATTGAATTTATTAGCAGGAAATTAGCTAAACAATTTTTTGTACCAACACTTCGGCGCCGTCTGTGGAAAAATTTTATCGTTTTCTATTCAAAACTTGAAGAATTTGTAATCATGGTGGACACAAGAAGGAATACTTACGACGTGGCAAATCTGGGAAGACCCATTAGGAATCAAAGGTGGGTGTTGCCTATACAACCAAATATCCAGGATCCTCTGGCTCAACCAAACGTTCAGTAGTTAACCCAGCAGAACGAGACTCTATGCTAGCAGATCACAAATCTCTAAGCAAGGGTCGAACGTGCCAAATACACGAGAGACCCTGGATGACAGCGGAATGAAGGGGCCGAATCGAGTAACCACTCATTGAGTGCCTCTCATCACAACCAACCTGCAGGTAAAAACCCCCACCTTAACTGACCCAATGATGATCAGATTAATCTCGCGCAGCTCTACTCGGAGTGGGAGGCCCAGATGCAACGGGAGATCGATGAGCTGAAAGGTAACAGATCTTGTTATCCAGCTAACCAAGTGTTCGCAGGGATCAGGTTGGTCTAGTCTCCTTTCATAGAAAATATAGTCAGGACCGAGAGGCCGAGAAGGGTTACCCTGCCTATGTTCATCACCTTCGATGGAAGGACAACTTTGGTAGAACATATCTATCAGTATCAGCAGAAGATGACCCTGGATGTGGAGAATGACGCACTCATGCGCAAAATATTTCCGTCCAGCCTATTTGGGTCAGCATTGCTGTGGTTTAAACAACAACCGCCCCATTCGATCTCGAGCTTCACAAGGTTGTGTGAATTGTTCATCACCCAGTATGCTGGATGTAACACCTTGATTTCCAGCACCCAGTTAAGAGCGGGAAAAATAGGGGTGAATAGTGAAAGTCAAACTCGTTCACACTCATGAACCACTCAATTTCAGAACTCAACTTTTTGTGTGTTTGGAACTTCAAAATGATACTTAGTCCATTGGAAAGAGAATCCAAAAATACTCAATTAAAAAAAATCATACTCAATTCTGATTTAAAACGAAGGAATTATACTCGATTGAAGTTTGGACCAATTTCGGAGCATGACCTATCGTAAAAAGTCCATAATTCATCTAAAAAAATTCAAAACATGAATAAATGAAGGATACATCATAAAACATCAATCTAAGTTGGATTCAAATCTCGAACAAAATCACACATTCATTCACAGTCCAATACACATATATACTTGAACCCATGCTTAACAAACTCTCAACCTATTTTCAAAATTCGATTATCTCACAATCCATAAGTCCGTTTGAACTAAAATTTGACACGGATCATCCTCAACATATCTATTTTCCAACCTAATTTGAAACAGCTAAAAATCCCAATCACAACTCGAGTTATACTCAAATCCATGGCATAGGTCAGATTATGCACTACCCTTACATTAAAACATGCATATCTGACTCAATTCAAATTCAAACAAGGCTCATGACCTATCAAATTAAAGCTAAACATCATACATACATTTCTCAAAAGTTGTACATATGCCACATATGGCGAAAACATTTAAAATCTAAATGCATCAACATAATTCAAATGAAAAGATAGCATTGTCAAAAACTAGTCAACATGTCACAAGCCGGCATGGACATCCATGTACATATCCAAAATGAATATCTCCAAAATGAAAATCAAAATCCACTCGAGTGCTCTAAGCCTCATCTTCCACCAGTGCTTTATCAGAAACAGAGTTTGAGGGAAGGGGGTGAGCATACAACTATGCCCAGTAGAGATGACCAAACCCGCCTAAACATTGACTTGACATCAACCTACACGATATACATCATGTCATCCCTACACTACATGGCATGCTCAAATGCTCATACTATCAACAAGACAATCATACATGTAATCACGTATAACCACAAAACCACATAACATACGCCTTAAATTCACAACCAAAATCATCTACATGAATCCACCATTCAAGAACCAAGCTTATCCGCCAACTCAACTACTTAACTCTACAAATTTTGAAAATGTCACTATCGGAACCTTTCAACCTCATAGACCAACCTCATAACCACCAAGATTATCATATTTTGACACTTGTCAACCTAAACATTTTCACTATAGTTACTTATCAATTGAAAACTGCCAATTGAGGGAGAGGAATCCTTTTGTCGCCAACTGAAATTTGTCAATTGGAGACATAAACTCATCACACCATTCGTGTGTATCCATCATCATAGTTCAAAGCTTGAAGCTGGCGTGGTGACAGAAACTTTTTCACAGAAGGACGAATGTTCCAGACCTTCTCTTTTAAGAACTCAATCTGTTCAGCTACAAAACAAAAGAGGAACAGAACAAAGTTATGAAAGGAGAAATAAAAAAAGTTATTGAAAATCTCCTACAGTATCTACAAAAAGACTTGCTAGACAGGGTGAAAGAAGGAATCACAACGTCATTGAAGGCACTAGGAATAGGGAAGCGTTGAACAGCCCTAACATTTCAGGCCCCTTTCACCAGAATAAGTCTTTCCTTCCATAACTTGTTAGAAGTAGAAGTGTTGAAGTAAATTTTCTGTCCTTATTGGGGAACAGATGGTAGCGGTTATCCTCTGATCTAACTCAGTGGAGAGAATAATAGAATAAGGGGTCATTTAGATTCAAGTCTAGTTTATGTACATGGTTCAAAGAAAGTAAACAAGAAACAATGCAAAAAAAGTTAGGGTTTAACTGAAGCGGCATAAGCTTCAGTTTGAAAAGAACGAAACTATAGAAAGAGTGAAGAGGGAATTTGAAGGTTTTCAAATGAGAAGTTGAAAAAATCACTTCGCCTCTTTCAACTCCTTCCCCAACACTATAGTCAGAATCTAAAGGGTAACCCTCGATTATGACATCATTGGGGATTTGACATTCCTCCCTAATCATCTTAATGTCAGCCCACTGCCTAGTTACCGGAGCAACAACCACACCCTGATCGGATGTGACTGCTTTCCCAACAACAATAGTAGGTTGGGCAATTTCTACGATTTGAAGGGAGGCATTGGACATGGTGACTTCACGATTATCAAAAAGAGTACGATCGCTGTCACTAGAAGACATCATAAAGAAGAAAAAGACATGGGTAAAAGGATTGAAGACTGACTTGCAAAGACAAACCGGTACCAGGAAGTTTAAAAGAAAATGAATCTGGAATAGAAGATAATCAGTTGTAGAAGATTTATGGCTGAGAGTAACAAAGTATCAAGACAAAACATAAGAGATAACGTAAAAAGATCACTTATGTGCTCAACGCCGTCGTTGGTACCTCATCATTAATGAGGGTCGTCGATACAGGCAATGGAATCATAAAAATGCCTATATGAACTCTCTCCAGTTTGGCAAAAGCTCACACTAAAGAGAATTGAGGGCAATGTGTAGGGGAAAAATCCGTACTTATTCAAATGGGCCAAACTGGTGTGCAAATGGACAAGCCCAAGAGGGTTTGAGCCCAAGCATCAGCAGAAGCCCCGACAAATTATTTCAAGAAAGAGAATGGGCCTAGTCACCCCCTTATAATCCCAAAGCAGCCCAGCCTAGACATAAGTCCAAGCTTAAGTAGAAATTTGAATCATTAAGAGTGAAAATAGTTACAAATAAGGGAATTTGCATCCTAAAAGGATTCGAATTCCAAACTTGTATAAATATCAAAAGAAAGATGAATAAAAGGGGGGATCCCTAATCCTGGTCTCAATTTATATATGAAAAATATTGTGTTCTTAATATGATTGGGTGTGTGCGTTGAATTAATTAGCATAAATTAGTTAAGCAATTTTTTGTACTAACACTGATCATATGGTTTATTCATGTATTGTGTTGAGATCCCTTGAACATGAGTGTTGAAGCATGTCACGTAGTATATAAGAATGTCATGATTGCATTTCACGAACATTGGAAGTATGCTATGTAGTACGTAAGAATGTAATGATTGCATTTTATGTAGGTTGCGTCGGGTTGATGCATAAGTTGGTATGGGTATCTCTACTGGGCATATTGGTGCTCACCCCCCTCCCCCCACACATTTTTACAAATAAGACACTGGTGGTCGATGGAGCTTGGGTGCTTAGATTGGAGTACTCAATCTTTCATTTGAGATTATCTGTGTTATATTTCTTTATGCCATGTTCGGGCATTCATCGAAATTCTGTAATGAATATGAATATTGGATAGTATATGTTTGACACTTGAAACGATTGAGGACAAGATTTGGGATTAATGTATAAGTTTGAATTATTTCCTTTCATATGGCATAAGTATGATTTCATTATTGTTTATGCACGCCATAACTTAAATTGGATGTATGCAAAGTCATTTAGAATGTTGCATGTTAAGGATGAGGGTTAAATCACGAAATTGAATATTGGAAGAAACCAACAGGATTTCTGTTAAGTACTTACGATTGATCATAAGCAATCTTTCGATTGATCGTAGATCTTCGATTAATCGAAGATAACATTATGATTGATCAAAATTCCAAGATAAAATAGAGGTCATATTCCAGTGTGTTTCGATGGATCCTACGATGCATCTTTGATTGATCGCATCTTCGATTGATCGCAGCTTCGATTGATCATAACCTCAATTACAATTAATCGTAATGAGAGTTACGATTAATCGAAAGAAAATGTTCGATTAATTGCACTGAGTAACCAATATGAACTGATGTTGAAGCTTAAGTAAACATATGCCCTAATGAGGGACCCACTTGCAGGAATTGACTTATATGTGTTTACGTATGCACAATGTATGTATGAATATGACTATGCTTCCGCGGTTATGAAATTTTGAATTGATTAAGAGTATGGGTGACGGTTTGGGTCACACACATCACATTTAACAATCACCAATCTCATTTCCCTCGCTCTTAATCGGGTGTCAAAAATTGGGACATACTAAGAATATTGTACTCTTTTTTCTTTACTAGATTTTTATCCTATTAGGTTTTTTCTAGTAATGTTTTAACCAGGCATATTTTTAGTTTAATATGGTCCCAAGGGAGAGTATTATATATATGGGGTCTACACCATTGAAAATGAGTCAAATGTTCTATGTACACTTGGTGGGCAAGAATTTCATATGGTAATATGGCAAAATTGTATTGGTTGAAATTATATATATATATATATATATATATGTGATACATGTAACCTAAAAGTGAGATCACTAAAAAGAGAACCCTTTTTTCTCTCTGCCTCCTTTTATTACTATATTACTTGAAGTTTGGCTATATCTCTTATTACTTATTCATATCAGAGTGTATGTTACACAACTTACACCTAATATTATAATTTTCTCTTCTTATATAACAATGAGGTTGATGTAACATTTTTATGGGTACTAGGAAATGTGTACATGCCATGCACGTTGTTCAAAAAATTTTAAATATACAAATATAAATGGTAAGAAAACAAAAATATATATAAATTCAAAAGAATAAAAAAAAAATGTGTCCTTTAGAAAAAGAATCAATAACAGTAATTTATTTTAAAAGTGAAAACTTAATACTACTATCACAATTTCAATTCACAACTCTTGAACAACTTCAAATGATTATATATATATATATATATAAAAAGAAAGAAAAAGAAAAATAGAAACTCGTGGCAGTAGATTTTGAAAACAGATTCATAAGCAATGCCCCTGCCCTTGCTTATGCAAGCCTTAGCAATATCAAGCGAAAGTTTCACAATAGCTTCAAAAGGTCAAGTTAAACCAAGTAAATCAACTATCTCATTCTTTTCAAAAAGCCATCTTTTTCTCTAATCAAATACTCGATATGGAAAAATAACATGCATTAGCACAAATTCTATATACTTGTGTGTATGTATGTGATCAACAAGCAAATAGATTAGAGTGAAACTTAATGTTGAAGATGTCACTGCATTGACAATATTCCATCTCAATGAGATCTCTTTGAGTGTTCAATATGCCCTTATTCACTTCAACTAATTTGAAAGATGCAGAGGAGAGCTTTACATTACTTCTTGATTTAGGTCTTCTCTAATTTTGTAATCAAAGTGACTAATTGGGTCCGAGATGGCTTTGTGTATTCCAAGAGACATCAATCAAGCTATCAAAGAGGGGAAGAGAGAATGAAAAAGAGACCTAATTATCCAAGATTCCAGCATTTTTGAGATCTTCGCAATCATTTTATGTTCTAAGCTTTAATATTGCTCCCCATCCATTCAAAATGTACTCAAACGATGTGTCAATTAAAAAAAATGAAAGAATGGATCATTTAAGAAAAAATAATAAAGGTAATTTTGCTTAAATATTAACTTTTTATTTTAAAAGCTTTCACACTGTTTTGGATCCATTCAAAATGTACCCAGAGGATGTGTCGGTTAGAAAAGGGAAAGTATGTGTCGTTTAAGAAAAATTAATGAAGATAAATTAACTTAAAAAGTATTGACTTTTTGTTTTAATTTATATATATATGACTAAAAATGATAGACTTCTTGGCATTCATAAAAGAATATTAAAAAAAGTTAATACACTTTTAATATAAAAAAAAAACTTGTAATACACTTTTAATGAAAGGAAAACCATTATTTTCTATTTAAAAAATGTGAAAAATGTATATAAAAATCTTCACAATCATTTTTATGTTCTAAGCTTTCACATTGTTTCTGCATTCATTCAAAATGTATTTAAATATTATGTCTGATAAGAAAAGGAAAGAATGTGTCATTAAAAAAAAAAAAACTAATTTAGCTTTAAAATATCAACTTTTTATTTAAAAAAGTTTCACATTGTTCTTGATCTATTCAAAATTCTAGGCTTTCACATTGTTATGCGTACTCAAACAACGTGTCATTTGGAAAAAGAAAAGATGTTTCATTTAAGAAAAATTAATAAATAAGAATTACACTTAAATAAAGTTACGAGGCTTAAATTACAAAGTGGTCTATTTTAAAATTTTATTTTTCACTTTGGCTGAATTAAGTAAAATAATTACATATGCATTGAAAAGTATTACTCAGTCCAAAATGTCATTCAATCCGTTATTCCAAAATATCAAATTATCCTTCTTAAATCAAATAATTTCTTCACTCAAGAAATTAAAAAAATATCTGAAACATCGTTTGGTT
The DNA here is from genome assembly GCA_026545225.1 of Cornus controversa. Classification (NCBI taxonomy): domain Eukaryota; kingdom Viridiplantae; phylum Streptophyta; class Magnoliopsida; order Cornales; family Cornaceae; genus Cornus; species Cornus controversa. The sequence continues at coordinate 49,978,517 of CM048846.1, read as the reverse complement.
TCTGAAAAATTGCAGGAATATAAAAGTAATTTAGTAAAAGTGAACAAATCCATAAAGTAAAACAAAATATACGTTATTACTTGTGAGTATGCTATTATGTCGTAAAGTAGTCAAAATTAGATCGTTTGATATGGCCCTGAATAACAGCCAACTTCTTTTTCCTCTTAGATTAATGCAAGTGGATACACTTATTGTATCACAACACATCAACTATATCTGGATGGAAATGAAGTAGATTTTCCAGATGTATTTGGGTATGCTTAAAAAAATATAAGCATCAAGAAGAGATATTACATCAAAAATGAGACACAAAGATAAGAAAAATTCAAATTTCACAAGTAAAACTCCTATAAATTTCAAGTATGCCTACAAATGCAAACAAAATTTGAGTTTTATCAACAAATAAGTTATAAGTCATTCTACATAGGATATGTCTATTCACTAACTCAAATTAAGAACATATTTAAACAAGCAAATATGAATTAGATAGTTGATAATGACAACTTAAAAAAGTGACTAGTGAAGCTGTTCATCACATTTAAAAAATCGCAAAATTAAGAACCATTGGCACATTAATTTGTCATACAATTCAAAAATTAGTTCACTAATTTATTATTATTATTTTTTTGAGAAGTAAAAAAAAGTAGTTCACTAAAGCAAAATAAAAAGACCATATTTTTGTGACGAGAGATGATCCAGGAAGTGGTGCTTTGCAATGAATTCGATTTTCTTCCAGTGAGACGAAAAGACAATGATCTGTTGAATTTTCTTTAGTCATGCACAATGTTCCTTCAGTCGCACAGGAACCAAACGGAGTTTAGTGTGGGTTGGAATAAGAGATTGAAGGGCATTTTGGACTTGAATAATATTTTTTAATGCATATCTGATTATTTTGTTTAATTCAACCAAAGTGAAAAATAAACTTTTAAAATAGATCACTTTGTAATTTAGACTTTCTAACTTTATTTAAGTGTAGTTTTTCCAATTAATAAAGATAATGTAGCTTAAAATTATCAACTTTTTAATTTAAAAGCTTTCATATTGTTCTGGATCCATTTAAAATGTACTGAGATAATGTGTAGTTTAAGAAAAATTAATAAAGGTAAATTAGCTTAAAAACTATTAACTCTTTGTTTTAATTCATATATTAAAACTGATGTATCTCTTGACATTCATAAAGGTAAATTAACTTAAAATGTACTAACCTTTTGTTTTAATTCATATAAAAGAGTAAAACTAATGGACTTCTTACCATTCATAAAAGAATATTAAAAAAAAAATAATGCACTTTTAATGAAAAAACTTGTAATGCATTTTTAATGAAAGGTTCATATAAAGACCAAAACTGATGGACTTTCTTACCATTCATAAAAGAATATTAAAAAATTAATACACTTTTAATGAAAAAACTTGTAATGCACTTTTGAAAGGTTCGTATAAAAGACTAAAACTGGTGGACTTCTTACCATTCATAAAAGAATATTAAAAAAAATTAATACACTTTTAGTGGGAAACTTGTAATGCACTTTTAATGAAAGGAAAAACATTATTTTTTATTTAAAAAATATGAAAAATGTAAAGAAAAAATAAAAAAGTCTCACACTTTTATAAGTAGTGTAGATATAGATATAGATATAGATACAGATTTAGATTGTAGTTCAAAAATGTTTGAAAATAAGAGATAGAGGTTAAAAGAGTATGTTTTGTTTAAAAGTAGACAAATCAAGTTGGATTATAAAGTATACCACTTGGTCAAACAAATTAAGTAGGCCACATTGTAAAATACAGTAAAATTAAATAGGGTTAGGGGTTGGAAAGTTTTTACTTTTTATCTTTCAAAAAACTCGACTATTTCACAGGTTGAAATCATTGGATCCTATCATACTATATAGTTTTATCCTTGTGACAAATTTATAGAACCCAAAATTACAAGTACAGCTTGTGGGTTTAAAAGTTTCTAATGTTACAAGGCACATAACAAATGCACTAAATAGTAAATTCAGTTGGAAGAAAATTTTACTCCAAAATTTCACAAAAAGTGATTTCTAAAAAAGGAACCCTCATTGGGTTGTTTTTATTTAACATAGCATAAAATATAGAACATTTCACTTGTTTTGAAGAAATAATATAATAAAATTGAATTATTAAATATAATTTTTACATGCATATCCAACTAAAAATGTCAAATACACATCTCATATTCATGTAAAAATATTGTGTGTCCAACACGGATACTTTTGAAATTGTTTAAGCATGCCAGGCAAAGCTGCCAAACTTGAACAGCCTAGGATGAGTGCACTTAATTTTCCAAGTAAAAAAACCCACAACAACAATCAAGGCTTGTCAATAACAGAGTCCACTTCTGAACCTTTTTTTGGAATAATAATTAATATTCCAAGAAATTTATCTGAGAATTTTTTTTTCTTTCCTTGTGTAATCCTATATCAGTAGTCAAGCCACATAAGACTTAATACTGCCAATCAAATAATAAGGTTAACAAATATTGCTCACTTGCACAAATGCACTTCTCTCTCTCTCTCTCTCTCTCTCTCTCTCTTTTTCTTCCCAAACATACACATTTGGACAACAACAAAAAAAAAAAAGCGCCCTGCTGCCCATACAACCGTTATTCAGATTGTACCATAACAGCCTCCTCTGCTACAACCCATCCACCACTACTGGGATTTTCTTGACTGGATGACAGAGAACAGCTCTGAAAAATAACATGAAATGTGAAGTTACATAACTTAAGCAGAAAAATATCTGAGAAGACCGATGAACACAAACCAGATACCCAATTCTACCAGTAAACATGAAGAAAGAGGAAGAAGGATTTTTTTTCCCCTTTTCCAGTCATAAGTATTAAGAATCAGAACAATCTACTCCACCCTTCTAAAAGACATTATCACTGTGTTTGGATAAAATTAGCCAATAGAGGAAAGTCCTAAGTATACATCATAATGTAGACCCTTAAAAAATGCCTCAAGAGACAAATTAGGAACCACAATGCATATGGATCATTGTTTCCTCTCTTTTCTATTTTTCTTCTTCAATCCTTTCCCTCTTTGTACAGGATTATAAAGAGACGTCTTAATATGAACAAAACAAACTAAATTTTCAAAGAAATTTAATTGACTCCAATAAAAACTTAGCTCACAATCTAGTCAAAATCTAGAATTAGGCAGTTTAAATAATCAATCAGGTCAATTTTGGAGGAAGAGATTTGATGTTTAGAACATTGGTGGGAGATGAGAACAAGTATACTCAATATTTTCTGTGCATTTATTAATGTATTTTAAACCTCACCTTAGAACAAGTATATACAATCAGAGTCATCCAGTTCCAGTTTTCCAGCATGTGTTCCGAAGAACCATTGCCGGCTTCCTGTAGAAAATACAATAATGGGGGCATCAGCTGCATTTCATAGTTCCTTGACGCACCACAGAGCCTGCATGTCCCAGGATCTATTGATGCTGCTGTAGCCAGGAGTGGCTTTCCACCATATGAGTATCTGAAGCATAAGTACATGAATATTGTCAGAAAGGACAAAAGAAGATATCAGAGAGCAAACAAAAGAGAGTGTGTGTTGGATCAACACAAAAACACTTTGCTCTTTTTCTTTTTTCTCCTTTTTTGCATTCTTTTTTTTGCCTGAATGTTATGCAACAATTAGGTGTTAGAAGGTTTAAATGATATCTTCTTTGGAAAGAACTTGTATAATAAAGAATATTACATATAGAAGCAGAAGTAGAAACATAAGCAACAGCCGCCACAACCAAATCCTTTTCCCAATTACTTGGGTTCAGTTACATGAATCCTATTTTTCATTCCATTCTATCTAAGGCTGTGGTCTCAGTCAAACCAAATGTATTCATAAGATTCACGGTCATATTGGCCATGACAAAAGTTTTACGCTGGCTGTCAAGCTGCCTAACACAACCCTCCTCCTTTATCTGGGCTTGGGACCGGCTGTGTAAAGATGACATAGGTGGCGTTAAGCAGAAACATAAGCAGCCACAGAAAAATGACACCGACAAACAAAAAATGAAAATATCAATCAAAGGGAAATATAGATACTGAAAGTAACACTGATCCATGTGTCACCAATTAAAAATGGTTATAAAAATGGATCGAGTAACCAGGGCACAACTTTAATTTTCTATTAATTTTAACAATTAGCAGCTCAATTTTGGCCACATGACAATATAGTCAAATAGGATCTGGATGATATAAAATAACATCTTAGCAATTTTGTGGGCGATCAACAAACTAAATCTTGCCCCTATATCTATTGATGTGGTCTCTCAGCTGCCACATTGGAATCCACAAAATAATTAAAGTTGAAAAACATAACCTTCTCTGACCCTCTCAACCCAAACTCTGCATCATATTTAGTGACAACACAAGTTTGTAAAACTGGCAGGTATCTTGGTCTATGGGAGTTATCTTAGGACAAAACTTGAAAGGTCTCTTGCATAGTTTAAAAGTTCCATATTCTAGGATCCCAAACTATGTGATTGAATAAATCCTCCCCTCTCTGTTGCAGCTCGAGGGCTCCTTCTCCTTCCCCTTCTTCATACTCTGATTTTATAGGTTAAATGCTTCAATATTGATAAGGACCATCCAATATAGGTAAAAGTATTTTTCGTTTGTCATCTCCCAGAAGGTGAAGAAATTTCTAGAATTGATCCTCAACCAGTAGCATCCAAGCACAAGCTGGGAGGAATAGAGAGTGCTATGCATCGAAGGTAGGAGCAAGTACAAATATTATAGAGTTCCCATAACTGATAACACAGTACCTGAAACATTGCTCTGGGAATAAATCCATCCGCTTCTTGAACTTGAGGTAAATCCTATCAGCATTCAAAGCTCTATCATATTCATAACCCTCCTCTTCCCATGTTTCTCCCTGTTCATGATCATCAAGATCACTTTGGTTTTCCTTGATGGAAAGTGAGGAGTAGTTTGAACAAACAGAATTAATCTCCCTCGGGGATCCCTCTTCCTGAGTATATGTATAAAAGCAAGGTGCCACTGCAACCAAACAAATACATGAACCATATATTCAACACAGCCACCACACAAGTTAGTCTCTTCAAGTGGAAGCAATTATAGGGGGTTCGGGTCTGAGTACATGAAACATATATTCAACACAACCACCACATCTCAGAAACACAGCACTACACGAAGTATTAACAGAAGATCCAAAAGCGAACCGAAAGATCATGTTACAAACATATGCAATATTATATATGACTAAAACAAACCAATTATATGCGTTCACACAACCACCACATTTCAAAAGCACAACACTACAAGCATCAGAACCAAGTAAGAACAATTCAGAAAATCATGTAACAAAAATATGAAATATTGAAATGACTAAAAAAAACCAAGTTTGAAGTAATTTAGCATGTTAACTAATCATTTCCAAGTTAATTTATTTAGAAAGGAAGATTCCCATGATGCATGTATCTTAATTAAAGATATTCCCAGTCATGGTCTTTTCAGTATTTAAGCCTTGGAATCAAGAATAAGATAATGGCTTTTATGCCACATATTTTCCTTGATGAGGACATAGTTCTACTGATCATATATCCCTATTTCCTTACTGTAAAGAATTCTTTGATGAATTATAATCCTGTCCCACAAGTCAGAAATAATTTCTCTCCTACTATGCACTTCATCTCTTCATTTATAATCCAGTTTCATGTTGAACAAGTTCTCATATATTACTTTGTTCCAGGAACAAATGAAAAGGTTCAACTGTCATTTGTGTTAAATGACCAGAGACCAGAAAGAGCTTGAATTAAGTATAAAAAACAATGCTTTTGTCAACGCCAGTGACCAAATATGAACTGGCACCATAGGCACTTTGACGGCAAAAGAGGCGAAAGAAGGAATCCATCGGACCCTCAACTAAATACGTGTAAAAGAAATAAGGCACAGGAAAATTACCAATAACAAGGAAGACTATTTTAAAAACTAGGCAGCACAGTAAATGAGCAACATTATGTTGAGTGGTTTCTTCCTCAAAAACATAAAATATACCAGGTGTATTAGTATCAACCACTCTTGCCATTTGGCTTGTAGGTGAGGACTTCACAATAGCCTCAGGATGATGATTACTACTTTGTTTCTTGGAATGAGAAGCCAAGTTTCCAGCTTCAGAAAGAGCCCTGCCCAACTCCTCTAGATCTATGTCATCACTGTTTTCATCATCATCATCATCTTCTTCTTCTCTAGCATCGAATGTCCAAAAATCCTCCTGCCAATTGGTGTTTGAAGCTGAAAGAGAAGTTGCGCTCGGAGGGACCATTTCACTACAGGATGTGTTTGATTCCTCACCACTGAATGATTTTTGAATGCGAAGAGCTCGCCAACTGAATATGTCAACAGAAAAACAGTACAAGGAAAAAATATAATTGCAACACTTATTGGGCTATAAAATTCTTTCATTCCATAATAAAAGATCAAAGAGAGAATCTAAGAAGACCTTATGGGGTGGCTCCCACATTTTGGCATTACACAACCAAAAACATAGATTACACGCTCTTCAATCTTCACAGTTTTACTTGATATTGGAGCATAAACCTTGAAAAAGAAAGAAACAAAGGGGAAAAAAGTAAATATTTTAGCCCTCCCTCATTAAAATGATAGATCTTCAACAACTGCAATAATATGGTTTTAAGATGTAAAACCTGAGCAATGAGGCAGAGATTGCTTCCACATGCACTGCACTCAAGCAGATCATGTCTTATGTCAACATTTGGACTAGGCCAGTCCTGCCAAGGAAGGCTGTTATTCAAAGAAAAAATATATTCTGATTACACGACTATATAGAATAGAACCAACTCAGTTACTTACAGGAAGTCCACCAATTTTTGTTGTATAATGATCAGATGCTTCACATTTATCATCAGCCCACGGCCCTGGCATACCTAGAATGACTTCATCCATCTCTTACTCTGATAGAACAGAAACAATGACTATAAACGCAATCAGTGCGTGATGCAATCATATACAACGGGGCAGTAAACATTCATTGTCTCACATGATTTTGAAATAAGTTGGGTAGGTGACATAGAATATGCAAAACGAAAACAATAAGTTTTGAAATTAAATTTATATAATTTGAATGCCATTTCTTGCTCAATCAAATGGGAACATCTTCAAATGCACAGCATGTAACTAACATAGTCCACTCCCCCAACCCCCCCCCCCCCCCCCCCCCCCCCCCCCCCCCGGCGAGTAAGGATCCTCTTGCACGTTGCTGAGGATATGTATTATACCAAAGGTGGAGATTGGATCACAAGATGAGACCCACCCGTGATGTCCACTCCCATCACCTCTCCAGGAGAGGATCCAAGTGCCCCAACACACACACACACACAAACAAAAACACAAAGAACATATTATAAATTATGCACAAAGTTAGAGCATATTAAAAATTAAAATTTTACAGTTCATAAAAATTCTAGTGGTAACAGCTATAGAAGATATTCTTGTACACAATATGACACTCGAATTAAGAAATAGGCTCTCAGTTTCTGTGTGTGTTGTGTGTAAATCATCAACAGGAAAAGCCGATAAATATCTACCAAAAACGAAAAAGGAATAAAACCCATATGTAAACACAACAAGACCTAATTGTTAGCAAAATAAGAGAACCTATATGTAATTAGAGAAAAAAATTATGCTTACTTTGCAGTTATGTAATATCCTCACTCCTTCCAAGCGCTAATTGAAGTGAGACTTCTGTTTACAGTTTCAAACTGACAATAAAATGCATAATGAAGTGGGGTTGAAAATAAAATCCAAAATAAAACTTCTCTGCAATTTTCTGCTGTGAAAATTAATGCTTATATGTTCTTTCAGTTCCAAAGAAATGCAAGAAAACCCAACTCAATTATAAGAAAGAATTTCAAACACTCACACACGGATATATATATATATATATATATACACACACACACATATATGCACACCTTTATATAGTTACTAGAAAAGGCAGAAGTACCAAAGAAATCCGACAGAGCCTACGATTTTCTGCTAAAACGGCGAGGGTTTTTTAGCCAAAGCAAGATCGACCTTGAAGATGGACCCGACATTCACTGGTCAGGTAATGTTCCTTTATCGGGCCAACCCGAACCTAGCCGGAATTATTAATGAGGGCCTCTTTGATTCAGTTATCAAGATTTCAGAAAACAGGAGTTTTCAACAATTATGAAAGACTATTTTATAAAACAGACTTTTTTTGTGTTTTCAGAAAATAATTTTTTTAAAAAACAAATGTCAACTTTTCAAGCAAATTCATACTGTTTTCTGAATTTGAGTTATCTTAAAACAGCGAGCTATTCTCGTAAATCAAAATTTTTTTTTGCGACAAATGTTACTCACACACTAATGCTCTTACTTTAAAAAAAGACCCACTAGACTAGAACTTTTGGTATCAAACCAAATCACAAATGGCAAACTCAACATGAGACGTAAACTTACTCTATATATATATGTTGATATAAAAAATTGCTTAGCAAATTTTGATTAAGTCAATTTGTGAGAATAGTATATGCTCAAGAAATTGGATTCAATTTGCCCTTCTTTTTCATAGTTTTTACCTTTATTTATAAAATTAATATTTGAATCCTTTTTGGATTCAAATTTCTATTTTTATAGTTTTTTTTTCTTTCAGGTTAATCAAATTCCTTATAAGGATTTGGACTTCTTATTGAACTGGACAAGCCACCCTCCTCTATGGGTTTTGCGAAGCGGATCAAACTTGAGAAACTTGATCTTTTATTGTAACGATGAGCCAATTTACTGGTTTGGTTTGTTTACAATTGATAACTCGTCTGATTCCCATGGGATTGGCCCACTTTCGACTTAACGAATTCACTTGCCGCACCATGATTGATCGAATGATTTTCTCTCCTAAACTATGCCCCCAATTCCCTTCACTATGTACTTGCTTCAACTAGAGAGAATTTTTAGTTGTTGGTTCAAATTTCTCGTTGCACGCAAAATGTTACATTAATTATCAGCAGCAGAGGCGACGTTCTGGCATGTAACCATCCCTTTTCTTTTATGTTTGTTCTCATTGGCTTGTTACTTTATTCGTTTCCAACCACAAATCTCTACAACTTCCAATTTCTTCTCTTCGACTTCACATTCATCAACTCTGAGTTTTCTGCTGCTGATTCATCTCTTCAGGTCAATTCATCCCTCTTTCTTAATTCAAGTTTCTCCTTTTTATCACGTCCTTTAGTGATATCGATTGTACGTTGACTGATAATCACGAGACCATGATGTCTAGCTCATTAATTCACATAATCGAGAATGTTCAACTTGTTTTTGCTATCGAATAAGCGGTTACATTTGATCAAGATGTTGGGACTGCTTCCTTGGTCAGACTACTGTTGATATCAAAAAAATTAGGAAAGAATGTTGTATCCCTAGTGATGTTGCAATTGAGGGATATCGTTTAGATCTTGATTACAACATCGGTGAAGGGGTTAAAAAAGATGAAATTCTATTTTCAGCTTCTCACTTGAAGACCTTCAGATTTCCCCTCCACCCGTTCTACAACTATGTTCTCTTTACTCTAGGGCTAACGCCACTTCAGTTGAACTCTAATTTCTTCCATATTGTCACTTGTTTACTTTTTTTGAATCACGTCAATACACTGAAACTATGCTTGAATGGTCTTTTATTATGTTATTCTCTTCATGGAGTTAGGTCTAAAGATAATTGCTATCGTCTTTTTCCAAAAAAAAAAACATAAAAACTTGTGTCGATGCCCCCACTTCGAATAAACTATGAAAAGAAAAATTAGTACTTGTGAAGGGAGCTTAGAATGTTAAGGCCTCTCAGTGCTATCTCATCCCTAAAGTATTTGGTGACGTGGTGATTCCTTCTGTCACTGTGTCCGGCAAGTCTTCCCTAGTTATTTTTAGATGATTTTCAGAACTTCTTTGCTAATTTTTACTAACCCACTTCTAACGTTTACCTATCTTATTCATTCAGATGATCAGATAAATTATTTGAAGAAGAACGTCTGGAGTGTTCGTTCTTCAGTGAAGAAGTTCCTGACCCCTATCAAACTCCAAACTTTTGTGGCTGAGGCTACAATCCAATCCTCAAAATTGTACACTAAGTCTGATTAGTCCTCTTATTCAAATATAGAAATGCCTGAACTGAAGACTAAGAGAAGGTCATCTACCTCTGGCCAACACAAGGCCAAAAATAGCAAGGGAAGATCGAAGGCCAAAAACAATAAGTAGAAATCCGCTGCTAATGTTGCTTCTCAAAAGAGGACCTTAGTAGGGACCGAACCTTCCCCAAAGCGTTCAAAGTTAGTGGCAGATGCAATGAAGGGACATAGTTCCTTCTTTTCTACTCTAATATTCGTTGATCCAACCTGTGACACTTCTGATGAACCCTTTGTGGGTTTAACCGAATAGTGGATCCTTGACCTAAAGAAATCAAATAAGTCTTACATAACGATAGGGGATTGTGCCGCCCTTGATCACCATGTGATGGACACCCTAGCCCGAGGAATTTGGCCTCTTCAAGATGAACTTCGTCAGCAGGGGGTTGATGTGATGAGCTTTTGGCAAACTATAAGGACCAGGTTATTTTTGACCGACTCTGGATTATTTTTGGACTGATTTTCTTTTTCTGAATTAATTAATTTTGAAAAGGTGTGGATATAGATATATATATATATATATATAAATGGAATTATATATATATACATATGGATGGTGTGTATATATATATATAAATTTATGTATATATAGGTGGAGGATGTATGTATATATATAAATGAGATTATATGTATATCATGGAGAGTGTATATATATATATATATATATATATAATGGATATGTTAGTATGTAGTTATAAATATATAGAAATACATGTATGTAGCTATGCATGTGTAGAGAGAAATGTATTTATGCACATGTGGGTATTATGTGTATATATATAAGTATATATATATGACATGTGGCTGAGGATGGCTTGTGTTTTATGTGAACCAAAAGGATAAGAGAGGTAGACCACATGTGTGGTCGGTTGACTGAGGGAGTGAAAAGAGAAAGAAAAAAAAAAGAAGAAAGAGGGAAGAGAGAGAAACTGAGAGTGAATCCGAAAGAGAGGGAGGAGCTTGGTGGTGGCAACCATGGTGCTCCGACGGTGGGTCTTTGGTTTCACGGCGGCGGCTGTCCAACGGGTGATGATGGTTGGGTTCAATCACCGATCCTCTTATGTTGGGTCTTTGAATGAGTTCTCATGGATGGGTCTTCACATGGTGGTTCATGGGATTTTTTTGGCTATTGTGGTGGCTTGAGAGGTTGTCGCGACTAGCTGATGGTGGGTCAAGGTTGGACAACCACCATGGTTGACGGTGACGATGGTGATGCTTGGTCGAAGTGGTACTTCTAGGGTGTTGCAGAGGGTGCTTTGATAGTGGAAATAGGTGGTTTCGGTAACCCGTATCAGCACTCTGGCAGGGGCAATGGCCATGAGAGCTTTGGTTAAGCTCGAGCCACACAAATTGGGCTTGATTTTGGGTCTTTGGTTGATGCCCGTTTGACGGTGGTAGAGATTGGGCTTGATGGAGGTGGCTAGTTTGTGGGTTCTCTTTAGTTTGGTTGATGGTCCTTTACAGCTGTGGTTGAGGGAGATGGAGGTGGTGACTCCGATTTGGTTGGTGGTTGTCGGTTTTGGCGGGTTTCAATAGGTTGTTTGAATGAGATGGATTCTTGATTCTTGGCGATGCATAGCAGTTGCCATGGCTGCCATGGTTGGACTTCGGGTGACTGTTCCTACAAGAGGGGGGTGGCTGAAGGAAGCTTGAATCATGGGTCTTCACTCGATAGCTACCAAGGTGGTTATAGTGGCGTGTAGTAGTAGGTGTGTGCGGCTAATTTGAGTCTTTTATGATGGCCTTCTTGGCCAGTTGGGGGTTTTGTTCACAAATGTTAGGATGGTGGTGGTAACATGATGATCCATGGGTTTGGTTCAATTTTTTGTGGTGAAGGTTGTGTATGGCTATTGTTTGGGTAGTCATTAGAGTGAGCGGCCAGTTGTGGATAGCCATGGTAGTGGTGGTTTATGGTGGCCTTCTTGGTCGGCAGTGGTGAGCTTGAGGCTAATATATATATATATATATATATATATATATTTATAATGATGGTCAATAATGGAGACTACATGGGCTGGATTTCGTGTTTGGGTTTAAAGTAGGCTGTCTAATTAAATTGGGCCCAAAGATTTGGATTTAATTATCCATTTGATTTAAAATGGGTTGGTTTTGCATAGGTTGTTTATGGTTTATTTGGACAGCCATGGTTTTGGCTGAAATGGTGAACTGGGTTGACTCACAATATTTGAAATTGAATTGGATTGGAGCATCAAACTTGGGGTACTTCTTGAGACTTGTGCTTGAACTGTTGGCTTTGACACTGGACTAGACTGGGACCAAATTTGGACCACTTTGTAGGCTCGGACTTAGTGAAAGCGGGACTTAAGGCAAGTTGATTCTTGCCTTTATCTCCTAAGTACATATTTTAATTACCTTGATTAATTTACATATGTTCCTTAATTTGATCATATGTGGTATATATATATATATATATATATATATATATATATATATATTATGTGTGTGTGTGTGTGTGTGTGTGTTGGAAATGAAAGCATGATATTTTAAATGCTTGTTTACATTGTGATATGTATATGTGTAGATTGAGCCCATGTAGATTATGTTAAATAATATATGTTTAGCTAAGTGTTGTTTCGTATGAATAGGTGGATTTTATGCATTCGTTAAATATATATGTGATTATATATTGGTGTAGTAATGAAAATGCATGCTAAATATGAGTATAGCATCGATGAGTATTTGAGGAGCATGATATATGCTAAGTGTTATAAATGTGCATAATACATATATGAGTGATATGATATATATACATAAATGTGTGTGTTTATATATTGTAGTTGGAATGCATGCTAGACACTTATGTACATGCATGCATTGAATGGAGCATGACCATTACATGCCAAATTGGAGAATGGTAGGCATATAGGGCTTAAATGCATGATTTGACATATATATGATTATATGTGTTGTTATATGAGTTGAATGCATGCTATCTTTTATATTGAAAATGTGTATATTTGTGAAGTATGACTAAAATGTGCTTAGGTGAATTTTGATGTGGTCGGAACTAAATTATATTGTAAGCTTAATTTTTGCCCTTTTTATCAAAATATAATTTAACCACTCGCAAGAGCACGAATCTTTGTAGATAAGGTTCTATATAGAGGGTATCGATCCCACGAGGACTAGTCGTTAATTGTCATAAAGAAAGATTAATTCTACTTTAATTCTAAAAACAGGTTTTTGGTTTTGTGTTTAAAACTATTGCGTAAATGAAATGACGATAAAATTAAAGAGTAAAGTTGGGAGAGAGAACTAGGGTTGGTTTCCACCACTAGCCATTCACATGTTCATAAGTGTAGCAAGCATGGGATTCATTAATTAAATGCCTAACAATGTCATTAGGCTTGTGACCTCAATGACATATCAAAAGATCAATGTGTGTGCTAACCTATCATAATCCATCTTCAACAAGCATAGCTCTTCAACCTAACTAACTACCTAATTACTCTACTCTCTACGTAAACACTACATGCATCCAAACTACCTTGTCTTGGCATGGTCTATACAAACTAGCATCACACATTCATTTAAACACCATTATCTAGCCATCATTTGCACTTCTTGTGGAATATGCAAATGTTGTGCATTCAAGTGACAAAACTTAGTGACAAAACTTACTCTAAGACAAGAATAAATTCCATATCAAATGAATATATATAAGAAATGTATTTGTGTACATAATCACTAGGCTAAATAATCAACATTTAATTACAAATCCCCAAGAGCTACAAAGATGAACAAGTTTACATGGCTAGGGGTTGAAACCAACACCCTAGTAGAAGAGTTAGTTGCTCATGGTTGCCTTGCACCCTTCCATTGATGAAGAGAATGAAGCTTCTTGGTCTGGTTCAGCTTTTCTCTTCCTCTCCCGAAGGTCTCTCCTCAAGTCTTCTGATGTGTATGTTGAGAGATATGAGATATGTGGCTTTTGGTGCTTTTTGTATGCTTTTTGGCTCCTTTGGGCCCACCATATATATATATATATATCATTATATATATCTCTTGTATCAAGAAGGCCCCCAAAAGTCTTGTTCAAGTCAGACAATCCCCCTAAGTCGTGCAAAAAGGGGGATTTTGTTGCAAGTGGGAGAGCAGGTGAGCAAGTGGCCAAGTGGGCTCTGCAGCATTTCGATTGATCGAAATTGCCTTTCGATTGATCGAGATTTCGATCAATCGAAATGAGATTTCGATCAATCGAAATCTCGATTGATCGAAATCCACATCTCGATTGATCGAGATGCCTTGGCAACATTTTCTGATTTCATCTCTTGACTGCAGAAAGCTTCCAACTTTGCTCCATTTACTCCAATACCTGCAAAACATCAAAAACACAAAAATACCGTAAACATATCTCGGTAAACGCAAAAACGGAACTAACATATGCAATAAAGAGGGTTCAAATACATAGAATTGAACACTTATCAAATTTTGTGAACATATATAAATTGTATGCTAGACGGTGCATGTGTAGGTCATCACACATGTCGCTTTGTGGAAGTGAGATGTATGCTATGTGCTTTTATAACTAGCTTATGCATTATGAAACATGAACTTTATATGCTTGATCTCTATATGTTCGAAATGCATATATAGGGTCATTGTGAGGAAACGGGAAAAATGGTAGAATAACCTAGTCATTTGGTGTAACAACGCTCGGTGATGTTCTCAGAACAGTCTCATCACCTGGTAGGATCGATGTTCTCGGTGGTGCATTTTGAAATTATCTCATCACCTGGTAGGACCGATGTTCTTGGTGGTGCATTCTAAAATGGTCTAATCACCTAGTAGGATCGATGTTCTCGGTAGTACATTCCAAAATTATCTCATCACCTGGTAGGACTAATGTTCTAGGTAGTGCATTCTGATTGTGTTAGAAACGTCCAAGGTCGCATGATTGGTCAAAAGTCATATTAGGAAATCGAGTGGGACCTATAACTCCCCGGTCCCCCCGACTCTTGGGAAATCGGAGGTTAACCCATCCATTAGTCCTAATGGACCCTTTTTACCCTCTATAAGGTACCATGCTTTGATACCATTCTGTCATGCCCCCAAAATTCGAGCTGCCGAGACTCCCCCGAACTGACCTGAATCCTGAGTGTGAACCCGTTCACTCAACCCCGTGAATAACCTTAACCACACTCATAAGATAGTATAAAGTTTTGATACCATTATGGCACGCCCCGATTTCCATTGACCAAAAACCCGAGGTGATATCTGTCCATTTACCCCTAATGAACCATTAATTACAGTGGAAGCTTAATCACATTCATGCACCTATATATATATATATATATATATATATATATAAACACAACTCAACATCAACTAATTCCATTGGGCCTCCATCATACACCCTTCAAATGATTTCCTCACACAAGTATGGATACATAACTCCTTGTACATCCATTATCATAGGATGTAAATGAAACCATTGGAAAGAGGGTTTCAAAATACTCAATTTTAAAAAAAGAATCACTTGATTCGGATTTGAAACGACCAAGTTATGCTTATTTCAAATTTTAAAAATCTGCATTAATCGACTTATAGAAAGGAGTCAGTAGACTGATTCAACTTGAAAGTGAATCAGTCGACTTATTGAATGCATCAGTTAACTAATTTGCTGCTCTAGAAAGCTCTAAAACACACTGTCCAAATCAGTCGACTTATAGAAAGGAATCAGTTGACTGATTCAACCTGAAAATCTCATTTTTACACCTTTTTGACAAAAATTTACCTCAAAACTCATATCTAAACCTTTCCAACACATAAAACTCATCCAATAACATTCAAATAATTTAGAAATGCTATATCACCATACCCACTTATCAAATCACACATTTGAATCATGAGGATCTCACATTCCATATCCATTCCCATCAAGATTATACATATCTTTACATATGTCTCTCATAAAACCAACCTCATCTTTATCCACACAAGATTCAATGAAGAACATAAGTTACATATATGGTAATGTAAATATAACATTTATATAACCCCAAAACATCCATTGGGTCCAAAATATACATACCAAATCCAAGTGGCTTCCATGTTTATAGTCATGACAAGAATTTCATACATAAGGTCCGAAAATGCTAAAAATTCAACCATGACTATAACTACATAGATAACGTGCCACAAGCCGGCATAAATAGCCAAATATACAATATCCCAAAAGATATGAAAATGCTACTAGAGTTCCATTTGGACACTCAAGTCTCATCCGTCATCGGCGCCCTATCTGTAAAAGAGTTTAGAATAAAGGGGTGAGCACCACTACGGCTCAGTAGAGATACCCCAACCCTCCTAAGTGCCTACCCGACACGACCTACATGAATGCATGTCACTACATTACATGTGTCATTCAACATATGCTATGTTCATTCACAAGTAATGTATATATGTATGTAAAAATGCATTAAACACATAACATGCTTCACAATTTAGAATGAAAGCATTAACCACACATTTGTCTCTCTCTCGGACTCAACCCGATACCCAACATGATTCTCGACCAATCATGTAACCGAAACACTTTCCACACTATTCCAACTCCACCACCGAGTATTTACTTACTCCAAGATGGGTAGACCACCGTCACTGAGTATTTACCTACTCCAAGGTGAGTAAACCACAATCACCGAGTATTTACCTACTCCAAAGTGATTTGGGCAACTTTTGGGAATCCCCACCTAGTATTTACCTACTCCAAGGTAGTTAGATCCCGATCACCGAGAATTTACCTCCTCTAAGGTGATTTAACCACTTTAACGCCCTCACCGAATATTGACCTACTCTAGGCAATTTGACCACTTTTTACCGTTTCCTCACAACGGCCCTATATATACATTTCAAACATATTGTAATCAAGTACTTAATATTCATGCTTCACAATGCATTATCCAGTTATAAAGGAACATAACATGTATTTCATCTCCACAAAATCACACATAGCACATATATGTATAACTCATGCATATAACCTCTCATATGCATACAACTTCAAAATTAGCAAACTTTACTGATGCTACACTCAATGCATAATTTTAGCACATAGAACTAACATGCATTCAACCACCACATAATCCACATATAATCACATATATGACACAAGGTTAACACCTATATACCCAATTTCTCTATTTCACACACTTTTACCCACATGCTAAAACCAAGATAAAGAACACCAAATGTGCAAAGATAGGATTCAAGAGAAGGAGAAAATATGACTTCCCACCCCTCTCACTCTCCTAAAATATGTGATACACAACCTCCACTTCTCCTCTTCACCCGAAACGAATCGATAATTAGAAGAGAAGAAGAACCCCTACCTCAAAAATGAAGGCCTTCTAAGCACTTCACCAAAGTTCCAACAATTTTTACCTTGCTAGATCACAACTTTCTTCAGTTCAAACCAAAGCTCTTGCCATCCCCTACGTATCTCCCTTCTTCAGCGAAACCCGAATCGCACTCGAATGGCTCCAAAATGTAGAGAGAAGGTAGAGCTATGAAGATGGAGAGCTTTAGACAGAGAAAGAGGCAGGAGATATGAAATATCTCTGCAGGTTTGACCCCTTTAAAGCCCTAAAGCTATAAAAAGACTAAAATGCCCCTCGGCCACTTAACGTACCTTCTGGGACTCCGTTTTCAATTTTGAAAACTTATACGGTCTCGACATCACTTCCTCTACTCTCTAAAAATTTCATCTAAGTCATTTCCAAAAATAAATATTTTTTAAAATTTTCTGGATTCCTGGGCCCAAGTTTGACCAAAAAGTCAAACTTCTCCAAATCTTCTGAAAACTTATAAAAACCTCAATTTAACCTTCCAAACATGTTTCCCACTCCCAAAACATCCATAACATTATTCAAAAAGCATTTATAGCAAAAATGATGAAAAATCGGTAAATCGGTCAAAATTGGTCACGGTCTCTACAACCTCCCCTCCTTCAAGGAATTTCATCCTCTAAATTAGAATACTCATAGTATTTCCAAAACCAGTCCATACTAGATGTTATTCTCACCAATAATCATCACTTTTCCTTTCTATATACTCCAGGTGTTATACTAACTCATAACACTCGAGTCTAGCACAATAAGTGCGTCTCAACTGCTCTAAAGCTATATAATTGCTTCTTTGAGTCCACAGTCTCTATCTCAAGACCTATCCAGTCAATCTCTATCTCTAGTCTAAGGTAACATCATCGACTAATCATACCAATCACTCATAGTGATACATCTCTATCATCTAGGATCATCAATACTCAATATCATTCCATCATTGTCAAACATGACTTTCAATCTCTGGCATACCATTCCCGGGCTTAGTCCAATATTCTGGGCATAATCATAACACAAACCACATCAACCTAGTGCACATCACAAGCGCACTCACTAGTAAGGCACATGACAGTGTACTCGCCGATACAAACCACATAAGTGGTGTACTTGCCGTAACAAGCCATATAATCCTGCCCAATCTCATAAACTACAACCCACTGGAATCCAATGCCAAGTCTAGGATCTTACATCCCACTGATTTCGCAATCTCATTACTCAAGAGGAGAACTATTTCCCATTTTCATCCATCACACCAAGGAACTAGTTGACAGTTAGAGAGAATTCCTTTCATATTAGCACTTCACTTTAGATAACCCTTACCAATGAGAGTTCGAGGTCACCTACAGCAGCCAAACAACAGCCATATAGTGGCCACAGTCCACTGCGTCTACACGTCCACTACGTCCACCTCTTCCCTTCACGGCAAGAAACTATCCTCACTTCAAATACCATATGTCAGGATCCTTGTCCACTATTAACTCATCCTTCTCTTAACATTATATCCACACTATGATCAAACTACATCAATCATGCACATATCACAACACACCACTGAGGTCAAGACACATAAGGAGTGCACTTGTCAAAATAAATCATCCAGTCCTATCCATCTTTGTGGACTACGATCCATTGGCATTTAGTGCCAAGATTAGGGTTTTACATGCCCTTAACTTCACAATCTCATCCCATCATTTCACTCCAAGGAATTAGCTAATAGTTAGAAAGAATACCTTTCATATGTAGGTGACCTCGAACTCTCATTGGTAACGGCTCCAAAAATTGATTCGTGTGTCAGTGTGACTCAAAAAGTATATCAATTAAAAATTTTCACACTTCGCAATAGAACGAATTCCTTGCAGAATAGGGCTATCGAAAGGGGTATCGTACCTCAGGGATTATGGTCTGATGAGTTGGAATACGGAATTAATTCTAATTAAATTTATAAGAAAAGAATTCTGATTTTTAAACTAATTAAAAAGTAAAATAAAATAAATTAAAGTAAAATAGATGGTGAAGATAATATGAGAGAAATCTAGGGTATTTGACTTCACACTAACTCCACAATCAATGGTCAATTGAATCAACTATGGGGAATTACATCATGCATAAGTGGTGTCAGTGGCTACAAGCTCACCTTCATCCGTCAAGAAGATAACATATGATTAAGGCTAAGTCATGGACTATCTTCGATTGGCATGGGCCATCTGCCTAACTATTCTAATCTAGGGTGCAGTATGGTTTCATCTTCTCTAGGCATAATCCATCAAAGCTTTTAATGATATATTTAGTGATTACCATTGTGTAATAATCGCTCTCATAATTACAGAAAATAAGAGAGATTGAGTTCAATAACAACAACTAAATATCTAAGACAAGTTAAGAAATCATTAAGATTGAATTTACAAGACTTTTATTGCTCAATTCTATAATAAGAATCCTCTAAATTACACAATCTATCCATGTATATAAAGGTCCCCAATAATTAAAACAATCAAACCATTGATGCTTTGTTAGGGCTACATCAAAACCCTAGTGGATGAATTAGCCCCTCATGGTAGAAGAAGAAGCTTCAACTGTTGAGGAAGAAGGCATCATCTTCATGAATTATGCGTATGATTTCGTTCTCCAATGGCTCTACAAATATATTTCTGTTCTCTTCTCAGCCCTCTCAGACTCTCCAATCTCTCTAATCTCTCCCAAACTCAGCCTCCAAGTCTTCACTTTATACCCCAAGAGAATACACCAAAGTCCTAATCCAATTAGGAATTAATTAGGTTTTCCCGCAGCACTAATCAGGTGGGTTTTTCCTGCTGACGTTCGGCCCAACTTTTGACCCACTAGAAGTCCTATTCAAGGAATTTTCGTGAAATACAAAAGTGTGCAGAATCAAATTTTGTTCAACTCTTTGCAAAAATTAAATCAATTTGAGGCTTAGAAATAAGACTTCTGGTCCGTTTTCCAAAATGGGATTAAGACTGTATTATGCGCAGATTTGGGCTTCAAGCCCGAAACCTTCTTAAGCAGCTGTAATTCTCTTGGACCTCTTTCTTGAGCCGATTTGAGTTGAAATAAATGGTTGAATGGATCTCCTAGATCTAGGCTTCATCTAACCATCTTGGATGTCTTCTTTAAAAGTCCAAAATTATGGTTTTAACTGAAATAATCATTAAGGCCCTAAAAATACAAAAAATACTAAAACAAAGTAAAATAATAAAATAATCTATTACTAAGAGAATAAAATACATAAGTTAAGAGGATAGAATGCGTAACATTCAACGCCTATCACCCGGACCGACCTGAATTTCAAGTGTGAACCCGTTCACTCAGCCCCGTGAATGACCTTAACCACACTCATAAGATAATATCAAGTTTTGATACCATTATGGCACGCCCCGATTTCCATTGATTGAAAACCCGAGGTGACATCTGTCCATTTACCCCTAATGAACCATTAATTACCATGAAAGCTTAATCACATTCATACACCTCTATATATATATATATATATATATATATATATATATAAATACAACTCAACATCAACTAATCCTAATAGGCCTCCAGCATACACCATTCAAATGATTTCCTCACATAAGCATGGATACATAACTCCTTGTACGTCCATCATCATAGGATTTAAATGAAATCATTGGAAGAGGGTTTCAAAATACTCAATTTAAAAAAAAGAATCGCTTGATTCGGGTTTGAAACGACCAAGTTATGCCTATTTCAAAATTTGAAAATCTGTATCAGTCGACTTATAGAAAGGAGTCAGTCGACTGATTCAACCTGAAAGTGAATCAGTCGATTTATTGAATGCATCAGTCGACTAATTTGCTGCTCTAGAAAGCACTAAAATACACTATCCAAATCAGTCAACTTATAGAAAGGAACCAATCGACTGATTCAAACTGCAAATCCCATTTTTACACATTTTTTTTACCAAAATTCACCTCAAAACTCATATCTAAACCTTTCCAACACATAAAACTCATCCAATAACATTCAAATAAATTAGAAATGCTATAGCACCATACCCACTTATCAAATCACACATTTGAATCATGAGGATCTCACATTCCATATCCATTCCCATTAAGATTATACATATCTTTACATATGTCTCTCATAAAACCAACCTCATCTTTATCCACACAAGATTCAATGAAGAACATAAGTTACATATATGGTAATGTAACTACAACATTTATATAACCCCAAAACATCCATTGGGTCCAAAATATACATACCAAATCCAAGTGGCTTCCAAGTTCATAGGTTATAAGCGTTAAATGTTACACATTTATGCCTTCTTAATTGCATATGTTGATTCCATATTTATGTTTACCTTGGTATTTTTATGCTATTTTTGTGTTTATGTTATATATTAGGTTTTTTCAAAGAAGGGCGATGTTTTCGATCAAGTGCTGAGGGAGTGAAGAAATCAAGAAAAATTTATCAAGGCATTTCGCACAATTGAGATGATGATTTTGCATAATCAAAATCTTGATTGTGCGAAACCTCAATTTTGCACAATCGAAATTCTACAGACTACAAGTTGCCCACTTGTCCACTTGCCCACTTGTCTTGCCACTTGCTTCCAAGAATGACCTTTGCACGTCCTTTTTCAGGACTTTCTAACTTCAAAGAGCCATGTGAGGGGAGTATATATATAGTAGGTGAAATATATATATATATATATATATATATATGCAAGGTGGGACCCAAGGACATAAGTGGATGGACATATATGCATGTTTTTGGGAAAGAGAAGACACAACTTTTGGGAGGAGATCAGGGAGCTAAAACCAGACCTTTGGAGCTTTATATCTCTGGCCATGGAGGATTGCAAGTCTCCAATGATCAACTAACTTTCCATCTAGGGTGTGGTTGAAACCCCTAGCCATGTAACTTGTGCATTTTGTAGCTATTTTGGGATCTATATGTATATGTTGATTACTTAGCCTAGTATTTTGTATAATACTTGTGAACTTCTTCAATATATTCATTTGATTTTATTTCTTCATCTTATCTTAGAGTAGAAATGCCTCATTTTGAATGCTCAACATTTACAACTTTCATAAAAAGTGTAAATGATGGCTTTGTAATGGTGTTTAATGGAATATGATATTTCTTGCTTATATAGCCCATGCCAAGATAGGGTAGTTCGGACACACGTAGGTACATTTAGAAGGTATGATAAGTAGATAGGTTGAAGGACTATGCTTGTTAAAGATGGGCTATGTTGAGTTAGAAATCACATTTATCTTTTGATATGTCATTATAGGTCACAAGCCTAATGACATTGTGTTGCATATACTTGTAGAAGATCCCATTAGCTATATAAATGAACATGTCAAGTGGCTAGAGGTGGAAACCACCCCTAGTTCTCTCTCTCTAAACTTTACAAATTGTTTTAAAATTTAATGCTTTTACATTCTACAAAGTAGTGTTAAATTCAAACCAAAATTCTGTTTTTAGGATTAAATTAGAAATTATCTCTTAATAGTGCAATTCAACCAAACTCCTTGTGGGATCGATACCCTCTATAAAGAACCGTATCTACAAAGATTCGTTCTCTTGTGAGTGGTTTAAATTATATTTTGATAGGCAATAGTAAGTTACAAAAATAAAGAGATATTTGGCCATATCAAAATTTTGGCGCCGTTGCCGGGGAGTACGGTGTAATTGTCGCCACTAAGAGATTAAGTCTAATTTAATTCTTAGTCTAGAAATTTATTTATTCTATCCTTTTTGCATATATTTTGTTCTTATCTCTCCAATTGCTTAATTTTAGGTATACCTCACACCGTGTAGCTCAAGATTGAAGCTTGGACTTTTTGTGAGTATATAGCCTAAAAGTTGTGCATTTGATTAAAATTGATTTGTTCTTGTATATATGTATTTAAATTGTGTTTTCCTATTGATGATGCATGCTAGGTAGACGGTCATTATCACTTCCTTTCCTACCATGTAATATTGAACTTGAACGAACACTTAGACAACGTAGAGGAACCTCTAGGGACCCTATTTTGCCTAGGACTGAAAACATGGACCCAAACAATGTACAACCCTCCGGTCTACCACCATATAACCCTCCTCAAGGGGAGGTTCTTAGGGATTTTTATCTTCCTACTACATATGCTTCGCCATCATGCATTCAATTCCAAATATTGCGGCGAATCATTTTGAAATTAAGTCCTCCACCATCAACCTTCTTAGTTATTTTCATGGACTTCCAAACGAAGACCCATACAAGCATCTAGATGACTTCCTTGAAGTTTGTTCAACCCTCCGGTTGCAAAATTTCTCAGAAGATGACTTGAGGCTTCCGTTATTTTCATTTTTCCTCAAAGATAAGGCCAAATATTGGTTTAACTCCTTAGAGCCTAATTCCATCCGTTCATGGGGGTAATGCACCATGCATTCCTAAAAAAATACTTCCCAATGGGAAAGACAAGTGATATTCGGCAAGCAATCACCAGATTCACTCAACTTGACCAAGAACAATTCCATGAGACATGGGAAAGACTGAAAGAACTTTTTAGGTCATGTCCACACCATGTTATCCCAAAGTGGCAGCTAGTGCAAAGTTTCTGTGATGGGTTGAGTGATCAACATAGACAAATGGTAGATTCCTCTTGTGGAGGGACATTCCTTTTTAAGAGTCCAGATGAGGCATGGAGACTTTTTGAGAGCCTAAGTGAAAATTCATCTCAACGCTCTTCTTCTCGAAAGGGTAAAAACACCCAATCTAGTAAAGGAGTGTTTAAATTATTAAGGTTAGATGAGGTTGTTATGCAAGTAGAGGCCCTTACTCGAAAAATTGACCAACTCATGAAGAGTGGGCTTCCTACTTCTAGCCAACCTGTTCCAAATTAGGATGGGTGTTCGTTTTGCTATAGCATTTCACATTATGTGCGAGATTATCCTATGGCCGGTCAATCCCCTGATTATGCTCAAGAGTAAGCGAATGCCGTGTACTCTAAACAAATAAATGATCCATACTCAAATACATACAATCTTGGTTACAAGAATCATCCTGCATTCTCTTGGAAATCTCAGGAACCAAGTCCATCTTATCAAGGGCAACATTCCTACAATTCCCAATCTCAACAGCCTCAATATAGGCCGAATCCTCAACCGTATCATCAAAAATCTAATTACCAAATTCCACCACCACCTCCTCCGAGAAGCCAAGGCTTTGAAGAAAGAGTGCTAAGTAATTTTGAGGCTAACACCCACTTGTTGCAGTCCCATTCTCAATCAATCACTAAGCTTGTAGCCAATGCTCAATCTATGGCTAGGCTAGAAGCTCAAATAGGGCAGCTAGCTAATGCCTTGAATAAAAGAGAGGAAGGAAAGTTGCCAAGCCAACCGGTGGTGAATCCTAAGGGTGTTTATATGATTGATGATCCTTCATCTTCATCTTATGATGCTCCTCCTGAGCAGGTGCAATCCATCACCACCCTAAGGAATGGTAAAGTCATAAACTCCAAAGTTGAGCAAGAAAAAAAGGAAACCAATGAGCATCCTAAAAATCCAAAATATTCCCTCATAAATCCAAATGTGAACAAAATCTCTAAAAATCCAAAGGAAAAAGCAACTGAAGATGTTTCATCACCTACTCCAAAATGTGACACATCATTTGAGCCTTCAGTTCCCTTTCCTCAAAGATTGAAGGAACCTTCTCATTTTGGGAAGCAAGGAGAGAAAATCCAGGACATGATGGAAATTTTTAAACAAGTAAAAATCAATCTCTCTCTCCTTGATGCCATTAGGCAAATTCCCTCCTATGTTAAATACTTGAAGGACTTGTGCACTCAAAAGCGTAAATCCAGGAACAATGTTCCTAGGAAAGTCTTTTTAACAGAGCAAATGAGTTCCATTTTTCAGCACCAAGCCCCTCCTAAATTCAAAGATCCAGGTGCCCCAACTATCTCGTCCACCATTGGTAACCACGAATTTGTAAAGGCACTTCTTGATCTAGGGGCTAGTGTCAACTTACTTCCCTTCTTAGTATATAAGCAATTAGGTTTGGGGGAACTTAAGCCCACCACAATAGTGTTGCAACTCACCGACCGATCGGTGAAGCAACCACGTGGCATCGTTGAAGATGTGATCATCCAAGTGGATAATTTTTATTTTCTAGTGGATTTCATAGTCCTTGATACAGAACCTCTCCAAAATCCTACTCGGCATATTCCAATCATTCTAGGTCATCCATTTCTAGCTACGGCGAATGCTTGCATTAATTGCCACACTGGAGTAATGGATATCTCTTTCGGGAATATGAAAGTTCGATTGAACATGTTCAATGCTTCTCACCACCCATCCAATGACGAAAGTGAATGCTTTTGCATTGATGTGTTGGAAGATCTAGTCCAAGAAGTACTGCCCTCCATTCTTTCAAAGGATCCTCTCGAGGTGTGCTTAAGCCACTTCAACTGTGATGACTATGACATTGAGCAATCTATAAGTGAAGTCAATTCATTGCTTGATGCCACAGCTATCATGAATTCCCCTACATGGAGAGCACCGAGAGAACCTTTGCCACCTTTGTCAAATGCTTCCCAAACTCCTTCTCTAGTATCCCCACCACAGCTTGAGCTTAAGCCTCTTCCAGCTACTCTCAAGTATGCTTTCTTAGGTTGCAATAAGACCCTCCCAGTCATCATTGCCTCCAATCTCACTAATGAACAAGAGAGGGAACTCCTCAAAGTGCTAGAAGAGCACAAGGAAGCCATAGGATGGAGTGTTGCTGATCTAAAGGGAATAGATCCTTCCATATGTATGCATCGCATACATTTGGAAGAAGATGCAAAGACCTCACGAGAGGCACAACGTCGATTAAATCCAAATATGAAAGATGTTGTAATGAAGGAGGTTGTGAAATTGCTAGATGCAGGAATCATTTACCCCATCTCAGATAGCAAGTGGGTTAGCCCTATTCAAGTGGTACCCAAGAAATCAGGCATCACTGTGCAACCAAATGACAAGGGTGAGTTAATTCCTCAATGCACCACCACAGGATGGAGAGTATGCATAGACTATAGGAAACTCAACCTAGCAACTAGGAAAGATCATTTTCCACTCCCATTCATTGATCAAATCCTAGAGAGGCTAGCAGGTCAAAGTTTCTTTTATTTTCTAGATGGATATTCTAGATACAATCAAGTGGCTATAGACCCGAGAGACCAAGAGAAAACCACTTTCACATGTCCATTCAGTATATTCACTTATAGACGCATGCCTTTTGGGTTATGCAATGCACCTGCAACTTTTCAATGGTGTATGGTGTCTATCTTTTTTGACATGGTGGAAAATTTTTTGGAAGTATTCATGGATGATTTTTCTGTCTTTGGACTTTCATTCGAATCTTGTCTCTATAATCTGTCCTGTGTTCTTACACGATGTCAAGAGATAAATCTCATCCTCAATTAGGAAAAGAGCCATTTCATAGTTCAAGAAGGCATAGTCCTAGGGCATATTGTGTCCAAGAGAGGAATCGAAGTTGACAAAGCCAAGGTTGAACTTATTTCCAAACTTCCTCCACCATCAACGGTGAGAGAAATTCGTTCATTCCTTGGGCATGCAGGTTTTTATCGTCGCTTCATCAAAGATTTTAGCAAGATCTCTCGACCTTTGTGTCGCCTTCTTGAAAAAGAGTCTTGCTTTACCTTTGATACAACATGCCTTGAAGCTTTTGAGAAGCTACGCACGTTGCTTACACAAGCTCCAATACACATTCCTCCAAATTGGGCTCTCCCATTTGAGGTGATGTGTGATGCATCTGACTATGCAATGGGTGCAGTTTTATGGCAACATGTAGATAAATTGCCTCATGCAATCTATTATGCAAGCAAAACCCTTTCCGAAGCTCAAATAAATTATACCACGACAGAAAAGGAATTGCTTGCTGTGGTGTATGCCTTAGACAAATTTTGAGCTTATCTCTTAGGTTCAAAGGTCATTGTCTATTCTGATCATGCTGCCCTCTGGCATCTTTTGGCAAAGAAGGCACCAAACCCCAACTGATGCGATGGATACTCTTATTACAAGGGTTTAATTTTGAGATTAGAGACAAAAATGGAACAGAAAATGTGGTGGCAGATCATCTCTCTAGGATTGTCATTGAGACTCTAAATGATCCACTCCCAGTTTGTGAATCCTTTTCGGATGAGCAATTTTTTGTAGTTTCTCAAGAGAGCATTCCTTGGTATGCGGACATTGTCAATTTTTTGCCAACTGAAAAAATTTCGTCCTCTTGGACCAAGCAAGAGAAGGATCGTTTCTTCTCCCAATCTAGATCATATTATTTGGACGATCCTCAACTCTTCAAATATTGCCCTGACTAGTTAATTCGAAAATGTGTCCCCGACATTGAATTCCAAAGCATTTTAAAATTGTATCATACACTTGCTTGTGGAGGACATTTTAGTGCAAAGAAAACCGCAGCAAAAATCCTTCAGTGCAGGTTTTTCTGGCCAACACTTCATCGGGACGCATATTCATTTTGCCACTCTTGTGAGCGATGCCAGCTCCTCGGTGCAATGTCCCGCAAAGACATGATGCCTCTCAACCCATTCTTATTGTTGAGATATTTGATGTATGGGGCATTGATTTCATGGGACCCTTTCCACCATCCTTTGGTCATGAGTATATACCTATGGCGGTGGACTACATATCTAAATAGATAGAGGCTATGGCTACCAAGTCCAATGATCACGCAGTCATGGTCAAGTTTATACAAGCTAATATATTTAGTTGATTTGGCATGCCACGAGCCCTCATCAGTGATGGAGGTAAGCATTTCTGTAATCGGTTCCTCCTAACCCTTCTCACCAAATATTCTGTCACACATAAAGTAGCCACCCCCTACCATCCTCAAACCAGTGGACAAGTGGAAGTATCCAATAGAAAAATAAAGAATATTCTTGAAAAGACAGTTCGGCCTGACCGAAAAGATTGGTCATTACGCTTAAATGATGCACTATGGGCCTACCGAATTGCGTATAAAACTCCCATTAGAATGTCACCTTACCGGTTGGTATATGGAAAAGCTTGCCATCTTCTGGTTGAATTAAAGCACAAGGCTATGTGGGCCACTAAAGCGTTCAACTTTGACATGAAATTAGCCGGCTCAAATTGAAGGCTTCAAGTTAATGAATTGGAAGAATTGCGACATGATGCGTATGAAAATGCTAAAATTTATAAGGAAAGATCTAAGGCCTTTCATGATCGCAATATGCGAGTCAAAACATTTTCTCCGGGACAAAAGGTATGGTTGTACAATTCTCGGCTCCGTTTGTTCCCTGGAAAACTCCGCTCTCGTTGAGATGGCCTATTTCTGCTACATTCTGTTGCTCTTCATGGAGCGGTGGAATTAAAAGACCCTAAGGATGGCACATTTTTCAAAGTTAATGGACAACGGTTAAAATCATATGTGGATAACCAAGCTAGAATAGAGTATGTGGATGTCGTTAATTTGACGGATCCCATCTATGTTGACTCATAAAGCTGATTCAAATGTCAAGCCATAGACGTACAATTTGGCGCAACCATGGTAGTTATCATGCATTCATGAAGTCCCTCTAATCCAAATCAAATTTGTATCTAAGTGCTGTAAACTAGAGTCAAGTAGGTATCAAATAAGGTGGCATCAAAAATTCTGCAATCATCATTTCAATTGTGCAAAATTCACATTTCGCACAATCGAGATTTGAAAAAAATTTGAGAAACTCTGCAAAGTGCAAAGTCCCGAGAGGTGAATTCCGTCGATAGCATTTCGATAGCACTTCGATCAATCAAAATTTTGATTGTGCGAAATGGGCATTTTGCACAATCGAGATCTCGATTATGCGAAACCTCAATTTCGCATAATCGAAAAAGGCACGCGGACTGCACATGCGCAAACTTATAAATTTTAAACCTGACCCTTCATATTCATTTCACTTCTATTTGCGCGGCCCACACCTCCATCCCTCTTGGCTGAGCATCCCAAGCCTCTCACGCCATTCATCATTGTTCTCAACCATCCGCGAAGGCGCATCCATCGCGATTCTCCTCCTCGCACGGTTCGGTAGCGTCACTTCGGGTAAGTGCACTTCCATATTTTTCATCGCTTTTCTTTCACTTTCCTTGGGTCTAGTTGATTGCATGGGCATAACTAGGGAGAGGAAATAGGTGTTTAAATGGATTAAAGTCATTACAGCATTTGATTGTGATGTTGGGTATGCGTTATGCACACGAACACATGGGGTGGGATGCAAACGAGAGAACTGTTCGGTTGGGGTGCATTGGGAAGATTGGGTACGTGTTGTATATCTATGTGAGTCGTGATAGATTTAGATTTTTTTGT
The DNA here is from genome assembly GCA_026545225.1 of Cornus controversa. Classification (NCBI taxonomy): domain Eukaryota; kingdom Viridiplantae; phylum Streptophyta; class Magnoliopsida; order Cornales; family Cornaceae; genus Cornus; species Cornus controversa. The sequence goes on along the minus strand of CM048846.1, from coordinate 49,948,585 downwards.
GCACATAAATAAAGTCCACGGTTTGAATGGCTTTCACCATTCCTAGTGATCTTTGCTAAGCCGCCGTGAGCATGTTTTGGAATACATGTCTTGATGCCTTGACTTGGATCAATTTTTTTTAATTTACTTCATTTTGGAATAATTGTAGACAGTCCCGGGTTATGGCTCATGTGAAGAATCCCGGTATCCAGATTCGAGATGTCCCAAGTAGAGCTTGGCGCACTCGGGGATTTTATCCCGAGCATATTTTTGACCCCACGGAGTTCGAGAGGCATTGGGACACAGCATGGGCTGTGGCAGAGCTGCGGTGACGCCGACTTGATAGACTGCTCCAGCTGCCATCCGACGTTACGTATAATAGGCTGGTGCAGGTCTTCTACGAGCACATGATATACTCGTTCACCATGCCCGATACTCTCCAGACTGTGGTGGGAGGGACCACGATCACCATCACGGTGAGCCGGATAGCACAGCTCATAGGCTACCCTTACCTACAGCCTCTAGATATGATCGGTCAGGATGGCCATCCGCTCTTCAGGGAGTCCCTTCCATTAGACACCACTATTTTCTCCATGGTCATGGATATGTGCAATGGGGAGTTTACCACCCTCAATCAGAATTGCACAAGCAAATCCATGTGCCCGACGGACTTATGGTTCTTGGATACCGTCCTTATCAAGAACGCATGTCCTCTAGGACATGTGGCGGAGAGACGGGGTGACCTTCTTTGTTGCTTACATGCAGTTCACACTGGCACATGGTTTTCTGTCCCATCTCTCATTTGGGGGCAGATGTATAAAGTGTGAGATGCTCTCGTCTGGAAGACGAACAAGCGAGCAGCTACTTGGCAGCTGCCGTTCCCCTACTTGGTCACGACCTTTCTTAGGGAGGCCAATATCCCTTTCAGTTCTACAGATATCCAGATCAGACCGCCTCCCCATTTCCAGCACACTCAGTGGGTCTGGGTCTGTAGGCATCTGGAGCGCTAGCAGCGCCAAGGGCAGGAATGTGAGGACATGGACATGGATGATCCCCTTGCATTGGCAGAGGAGGATGAACCTATAGAGGGTGAGCCCTCGGATGAGGATGAGGAGGAGGAGGATTCGACCGATCTGAGCCATGAGCAGTTTGATATACTGGCCACCGGATACTCCTACTTGGTGGCAGATGTAGAGAGGCTGCAGCAGGGTTTTGACGAGCACGTCCGACTGACTTAGAGCCAGATGGCTGCCTTGAGAGGGGATATTACATCTCTGACTCAGGGTCAGAGAACATTGATTGATGAGTTCAGGTCATTCTGACAGGACCTCCAGACTCTATTGCATGGCCCGGCAACTGCTTCGACTTCTGCACCACCCACCGAGCCCCCTCCACCACCACCCACCCTGGATTAGTTTAGCAGCTTTCTATTTTATTTTCAGTTTTAGTTTTGTATTTATTTTTTTAGTGGGCCATGTAGGCCATGTCTTCGGATCTTTTTATGTATTCCATCATTTCACTTTGTACTGAACATGTTTTGCATATTTATGGAATACATTTTTGTTTTAATTATACGTTTTATTCACTGTATGTCTTTTACTTTTGGCATCGCTACTGCTATCTCCACTGCTCTGACTATGTATGTAGTACCAATTTAATAATTGGCATATGCATGATACAGTTGATGATTTCCGTTTATTAAAGCCTGGTTTCAATTCCCAATACTGTTGAGATTGCTTCAACACAGTATGACTTTAATAAAGAAAGGCAGCCCCTTTGCATACTATATGTTAGTATGCCTGGATAATCAATATCTTATCGTCTATGCCCCTTAGCAAATTGGGAACCACCAGTTCAGAGTTTAGAATGAAGCATAAAGATGCCAAAAATCATACACATGCAAAGAAATCATTGTGGTTGCATAATTGCTTTCTCTTTGTACTTTTATTTAATTTTTGTTCCCCATAATGCTTATGGTATACTGTTGATGATTCATGCAGGTCTTGATACTCACGTGGTCCATTGATCATAATTGACTGCTATTTCTATCCACAACCACATTCTCGGTAATTTCGTTCCTTTCTTTTCTTTTCAAATCATTGAGGACAATGTTTGATTTAAGTTTAAGGGTGTGTGCGATATACCACGGGCATATGCTTGCAACTGTTCAATTCTTTTGTGCTTATTGACATTGTAATGCATTTTTGTGCATTGTAATGAATTTTTTGTGCATTTTAGCCATGATGTCATACTGTTTAAGGGAAGACCATCCCATTAAATGTTCGAGGCAAATACAACAGGTAATTAGGAGCTTTGGGCATTGTAAATACCCGCACTTTTGCAAGTTATGTATTAGGTTAGAATGGTCCACATTTTTGTTCAATTGTGAATATGGTGCAGTTCTTACCCTAAATTTGTCCTTAATAGCACAAACTAGCACACATGCATTTTAAGATGTGGGGTATAGGTCTGATGGAGAATCTTGTAAATTTATGTTTTTATTTGAACAACTTAGAGAATGAGTCTTCCTGTTGTTTGCGAAAAAAAAAGAAGAAAAAGAAGAGAAAAATTTGTGCAATAAGCCTTCTCACTCAATAAACCGGATCTCTGTGCCTCATAAAGCATAGAGTATTTGCGTATAAGTGTGTAAGGTTGAGCCTTAATGAAGCGGGTGGCTTGTTTAAGCTCATCACCTTGGAAGCTCGGCTATTAAGTCTTAAGGGTGCCTTTTCACCTAATGCCTTAAAACCGTTTGGTTTGGGAGTCATTGACCCAACATCGCTACATGGGCTTTCAAGAAAGCAAAAAGAGTTTAAACATTGCACAGTCATCTGCACACAAGCATTCATGCATGCTTCGCGGTAATGAACCACAGTGTCGCGCTTTCTATGAGTTTTTCTTCTAAAAATAGATGTGTTCTTGTATTCTCCAAATATGATGATAAGCCACACATTAGAATGGATGTTCACTTTTCAAAGAGGATTTTAGGGTTGGCGTTGATATTTTTGTTCAAACTGACCATTATGTGGGGACTATCATCTAAGTCTAGTTTGCAAAGGTTCATTTTTGTTAAATGTCCACATAGCTCCATAATACTTGTTGCATTTGTTAGTCACAAGATGAATGGAAAATCATCCCTTATCCAGTTAATGACTGATAAGTGATCCATTTTTGCATAAGTTAGATCATTTTATTTTGCATTCCTAAGGGACTAGCAATATGTAAGTTTAGGGGTGTGATAAGCGTTAAATGTTACACATTTATGCCTTCTTAATTGCATATGTTGATTCTGTATTTATGTTTACCTTAGTATTTTTATGCTATTTTTGTGTTTATGTTATATATTAGGTTTTTCCCAAAGAAGGGCGATGTTTCCGATCAAGTGTTGAGGGAGTGAAGAAATCAAAAAAAATTCATCAAGGCATTTCGCACAATCAAGATGATGATTTGATCGGCATCGAATGTTGCGCATTCTAGCCTCTTAATTTATATATTTTATTCTCTTAGTGATAGAGTATTTTGTTATTTTACTTCGTTTTAGTGTTTTCTGTATTTTCAGGGCCTTAATGATTATTTCAGTTAAAACCATGATTTTGGGCTTTTAAAGATTACATGCAAGATGGTTAAATGAAGCCTACTTCAAGGAGATCCATTCAAACATTTATTTCAACTCAAATCAGCCCAAAAAAGAGGTCCAAGAGAATTACAGTTGCTTAAGAAGGTTTCGGGCCTGAAGCCCAAATCTGCGCATAATATAGTCTTAATCCCGTTTTGGAAAACGGACCAGAAGACTTATTTTCGAGCCTCAAATCGACTTAATTCTCATGTGAGGTTGAACGAAATTTGATTCTGCACACTTTTATATTTCACAAAAATTCCATAAATCGGACTTCTAGTGGGTCAAAAGTTGGGCCGAAGTCAGCAGGAAAAACCCACCTGATTAGTGCTGCAGGAAAACCTAATTAATTCCTAATTGGATTAGGACTTTGATGTATTCTCTTGGCTATTTAAAGTGACAAATTAGGGCTGTATTGGGGAGGCTTGGCAGCAGCTTTGAAGAGATTTTGGAATAGAGAATCATTGGAGAACAAGGCGTATCATGAGCGGCTAGTTCAGCCACCAGGGTTTTGATGGAGCCCTAACTAAACATCACTGGTTTGATTATTCTAATTATTGGAGATTTTTGTATTCATTCATAGATTGTGTAATTTAGAGGATTCTTCTTATAGAATTGAGCAATAAAAGTCTTATAAATTCAGTTTCAATGATTTCTTATCTTGTCTTAGATACTTGATTATTGTTATTGAACTCATCCCTCTTGTTTTCTGTGATCATGAGAGTGATTATTACACAATGGTTTTCACTGAATATATCATTAAAAGCTTTGATGGATTATGCCTAGAGAAGATGAACCATACTGTACCTTAGATTAGAGTAGTTAGGCAGATGGCCCATGCTAATCGAAGATAGTCCATGACTTAGCCTTAATCATATGTTATCTTCTTGACGGATGGAGGTGAGCTTGTAGCCACCGACACCACTTATGCATGATATAATGCCCTATAGTTAGTTCAATTGACCATTGATTGTGAAGTTAGTGGTGAAATCAATTACCCTAGACTTATCTTATATTCTCTACACTCCTTAATTTTTCTTGCTTTTGTTCAATTACTTCATTAGATAATTTAGAATTAAAAATCAGAATTTATTTCTTTTAAATTTAATTAGAATTATTCCTAACAATTCAACTCAGTCAGATCACAGTCCCTGAGGTTCGACACCCCTTTCGATAGCCCTATTCTGCAAGGAATTCGTTCTATTGCGAAGTGTGGTAATTTTTAATTGATATACTTTTTGAGTCACACTCACACACGAATCATGATTTCGCATAATCGAAATCTCGATTGTGCGAAACCTCAATTTTGTACAATCGAAATTCTGCAGACTGCAAGTTGCCCACTTGTCCACTTGTGTTGCCACTTGCTTCCAAGAATGACCTTTGCACGTCCTTTTTGAGGATTTTCTGACTTCAAAGAGCCATGTGAGGGGAATATATATATAGTAGGTGAACTATATAGATATATATGTAAGGTGGGACCCAAGGACACAAGTGGATGGACATATATGCATGTTTTTGGGAAAGAGAAGACACAACTTTCGGGAGGAGAGAAGGGAGCTAAAACCAGACCTTTGGAGCTTCATATCTTTGGCCACATCAAAGTAATTGAAGTTTTTCTTTGGAAAAATTGTGCAATTCTTTTTGAGGGCTTTTGAAAACCAAGTTTGGGGGATATAATTGGTGGATTCAATTGTTCAATTTGGGTAGAAAAATTGCCGAAAAGAAGAGGTTGAAGGATAAACTTTTATTGTGCACGCCAAGTGTTTGATTTAATTCCTCAACCAAACTTTTTCTATTTCTATGGCATCAAAGAGAGCAAGTCACCAAGGTGCTTCAAGCTCACGAAATCCTCGTCGAGCAAGACATGATCCAACACCCGGTTCCTCAATATCTCGCCGAGATGGAATTCATGAGAGATGGCATCCAAGGGCCTTGAATTTTGAAACAACGTTTGACATAGCCGAACTATATGGTATGTTTCCTGAGACACGATGGGGGATTTCTGACATCCGTCGTCATCGATCGGATTCAATTTTTGTTCCACTTTCTACTACTATCTACCCGAGGCTTGTTATGGTATTTTATCAGAACCTAATGCCAAAGCCTGATGAGCAGGGTGTGCTTATTTCTTCAGTAGATGAAACATTAGTTCAGGTTGATATATCATCCATTGCTATTGCCATGGGTTGTCCTCATGAGTGCCCTGATGATTTGACTAATATCTATACTCCTTTACCCGATGATTTGTTAGTGGATAATTTGGTTGCACGTTTGTGTGCTAACCAATTTTCTGGGCCAAAGCGGAATGCAGCTGATGTGGCTAAACTCGGATTAAATTGTAAGCTTAATTTTGCCCTTTTTATCAAAATATAATTTAACCACTCGCAAGAGCACGAATCTTTGTAGATAAGGTTCTATATAGAGGGTATCGATCCCATGAGGACTAGTCGCAATTGTCTTAAAGAAAGATTAATTCTACTTTAATTCTAAAAACAGGTTTTTGGATTTTTGTTTATAATCTATTGCATGAATGAAATGACAATAAAATTAAAGAGTTGAGTTGGGAGAGAGAGCTAGGGGTGGTTTCCACCACTAGCCATTCACATGTTCATAAGTGTAGCAAGCATGGGATTCATAAATTAAATGCTTAACAATGTCATTAGGCTTGTGACCTCAATGACATATCAAAAGATCAATGTGTGTGCTAACCTATCATAATCCATCTTCAACAAGCATAGCTCTTCAACCTAACTAACTACCTAATTACCCTACTCTCTAAGTGAACACTACATGCATCCAAACTACCTTGTCTTGGCATGGTCTATACAAGCAAACATCACACATTCATTTAAACACCATTATCTACCATCATTTGCACTTCTTGTGGAATATGAAAATGTTGTGCATTCAAGTGACAAAATCTACTCTAAGACAAGAATAAATTCCAAATCAAATGAATATATATAAGAAATGTATTTGTGTACATAGTCACTAGGCTAAATAATCAACATTTAACTACAAATCCCCAAGTGCTACAAAAATGAACAAGTTTACATGGCTAGGTGTGTCAACCACACCCTAGTGGAGAAGTTAGTTGGTCATGGCAGCCTTGCACCCTTCCATTGATGAAGAAAGTGAAGCTTCTTGGTCTGGTTTAACTCCTCTTCTTCCTCTCCCAAAGGTCTCTCCTTGGATGGTCTGATGTGTGTTGAGAGATATGTGAGATATGAGAGATATGGCCCTTTTTGTGCTTTTTGGCTTCCTTTTCAACCTTGGGGCCCACCATATATATATATATATATGACTATATATATCCCTTGTATCAAGAAGGTCCCCAAGGGTCTTGTTCAAGTCAGACAATCCCCCTAAGTCGTGCAAAAAGGGGGATTTTGTTGCAAGTGGGAAAGCAGGTGAGCAAGTGACCAAGTGGCTTCTGCAGAATCTCGATTAATCGAGATTGGATCTCGATTGATCGAGATTTCGATCAATCGAAATGAGATCTCGATCAATCGAGATTTTGATTAATCGAGATCAACATCTCGATTGATCGAGATGCCTTTGGCTGCAATTCTGACTTTTTCTCTTCAGCTGCAAATAGCTTCAAACTTTGCTCCATTTACTCTAATACCTGCAATACATCAAAAACACAAAAAGACCGTAAACATATCTCGGTAAACGCAAAAAATGGAACTAACATATGCAATAAAGAGGGTTCAAATGCATAGAATTGAACACTTATCAGCAGCTTCTAAGTCTTCTGTGCCAAATCATTTATGGTTCCTTGATGCTATTTTGCTCAAGAATATATGTCCCATTGGACATAAAACTGAGAGACGTCAAGAGTTCCTTAGGTCTTTATATGCCATACATTTTGGGCATTGGCTGTCATTCCCACAGATTGTCTGGGGCCAGATTGAAAAGTTCAATTCAAAAGTTATGGCTAAGGCACCGGATAATACAAGTGACTGGGAGTTTCCATTCCCTACTATCATTCATCAACTACTTATTGCACAGGGGTATGCAGTTCATGAGGACGAGCTTGCCTTTCCACATGATATTCATTATGGCACACATGACTGGAATTTGAGCCGATCTCATATGCATCAAAGAGTCATAGCTGTGCCAGGTGAAGTGTCTCGATTGACCTAGGGAGGGGAACCTGTAGAAATACCACCACAGGTGGAAGATCCAGATGAGATGGAAGCAGAAGAAGAGGAGGTACATGCACAAGCTGGTGGCCCTGATTATCATTATTTAGAGGGGCAGATTGTTGGGTTGACCGCCTAGTTCGGCACCCTACAAACAGAGGTTTCCACATAGTTTGGAGCTATGAGGACCGAGATGGCGGATCACTTTCGTGAGACTTGATGTGGTCGGAACTAAATTATATTGTAAGCTTAATTTTGCCCTTTTTATCAAAATATAATTTAACCACTCGCAAGAGCACGAATCTTTGTAGATAAGGTTCTATATGGAGGGTATCGATCCCACGAGGACTAGTCGCAATTGTCTTACGGGAAGATTAATTCTACTTTAATTCTAAAAATAGATTTTTGGTTTTGTGTTTAAAACTATTGCATGAATGAAATGACAAGAAAATTAAAGAGTTTAAAGTTGGGAGAAAGAACTAGGGTTGGTTTCCACCACTAGCCATTCACATGTTCATGAGTGTAGCAAGCATGGGATTTATTAATTAAATGCCTAACAATGTCATTAGGCTTGTGACCTCAATGACATATCAAAAGATCAATGTGTGTGCTAACCTATCATAATCCATCTTCAACAAGCATAGCTCTTCAACCTAACTAACTATCTAATTACTCTACTTTCTAAGTGAACACTACATGTATCCAAACTACCTTGTCTTGGCATGGTCTATACAAACTAGCATCACACATTCATTTAAACACCATTATCTAGCCATCATTTGCACTTCTTGTGGAATATGCAAATGTTGTGCACTCAAGTGACAAAATCTACTCTAAGACAAGAATACATTCCAAGTCAAATGAATATATAAAAGAGATGTATTTGTGTACATAATCACTAGGCTAAATAATCAACATTTAAGTATAAATCCCAAGAGCTACAAAGATGAACAAGTTTACATGGCTAGGGGTTGAAACCAACACCCTAGTAGAAGAGTTAGTTGATCATGGTTGCCTTGCACCCTTCCATTGATGAAGAGAATGAAGCTTCTTGGTCTGGTTTAGCTCTCCTCTTCCTCTCCCGAAGGTCTCTCCTCTGATATTCTAGTGTGTCTTGAGAGATATATGAGATATGAGAGATATGGCCCTTTTTGTGTGCTTTTTGGCTTCTTTTTCAACCTTGGGCCCACCATATATATATATATATCATTATATATATCTCTTGTATCAAGAAGGCCCCCAAAAGTCTTGTTCAAGTCAGACAATCCCCCTAAGTCGTGCAAAAAGGGGGATTTTGTTGCAAGTGGGAGAGCAGGTGAGCAAGTGGCCAAGTGGGCTCTGTAGAATTTTGATTGATCGAAATTGAATCTCGATTGATCGAGATTTTGATCAATCGAAATGAGATCTCGATCAATCGAGATTTCGATTAATCGAAATCAACATCTCGATTAATCGAGATGCCTTGGTTGGATTTCCTGATTTCTTCTCTTGATTGCAGAGAGCTTCCAATTTTTGCTCCATTTACTCCAATACCTGCAAAACATCAAAAACACAAAAATACCGTAAACATATCTCGGCAAACGCAAAAATGGAACCAACGTATGCAATAAAGAGGGTTCAAATGCATAGAATTGAACACTTATCAAGACTCACCAGGATCAACTAGAGTTGAGAAGGATGCTGCGTGCACTGATGTGCCAGGTGAACTTGGATCCGGATGCTCAGTCACCACCGTCCTTGACTAGAAGGTAACTCACTTTTGTATTTTATTTTATTTTTTCTTAGTTTTTATTTTTAGTTTTATTTTTCTTTCTATAGTTAGGATTCTTATTTTAAAAAAAAAAAAGAAAAAAAGAATTTTTTTTTCACCCATACTATTTCACTTGATCGTTGGGGTATAGTGGTTTGTTTTGACAGGCTATAACACCCAAGTTTGGGGGTGTGCTTGCATTGCCTTCATTCTATTGGTGTGCTTTATTTTCTTGCCACTACTCCATGGTCCTAGTAACATCATTCTTACTCTTCTCTATGCTTTAATTGGGTGTACATTGAGGACAATGTACAGTTTAAGTTTGGGGGTGAGGCGATGCCTTCTTTTTGTGCTTATTGTATATGGGGGGAATTTTTATGAAATTATTCTTGTTTTAGGATTTTTGTTTATTTTATTTTCTTAGTTTATTTATTTTATTTTAATTTGTTTTCTTTTTAGATAGAATGTTTTGACATTATTCAAGGGATTAGTACCTTATGTAGGTGCGTAACTTCCAATTTTTGGGTATGTTTTAAATTTTTGGAAACTATAGTTTAAATTATGTGGTTTTAATCATGGTTTACATTAACATGCTTTGGGGTGATTAGTTTTAGTTTCCTTACATGCACAGACACACTAGCATAATCTTGTGAGGTATATACTTTGGCTCTGAGTTATTGTGTTACATATGCTTGATATTAATTAGTATCTCTTGAGAATGAGTACCGATGATGTGTTTTACTTGATTTCAATGAAAAAGAAAAAAAAGAAGAGGAAAAAAAAAGAGAGTGATGAATAAGCAAATCAATTTGATCCTTTTCATGAGTAACCGGGCCTCTATGCCTCAGGAAGCACGGAGTGTTCGCGTCAAAAGTGAAAGGGTGAGAAAAGATGAGCATTGGTTATCTTGATTTGTAGCCTGATTGATTCGAGTAATTAGGTTCTTCAGGGTATCTTAAAGCCTAGTGCCCTAAAGCCATATGGTTTGGGAGTCACTAACTGAAAGCTTGCTACATGGATCTTTCAGAAAGCTTAATAGATCAAGACATTGCACAACCAATAAAACAATGAAAAAAAAAAGGAATAAAAAAGAAAAAAAATGGAAAATTCATGTATTAATGTTTGGAAGTATGATTTCAATAAGGGGAGCTAGTGAGTTGAAGGGGTATGTGCCTTAATATATTTAGAGCTGGGTTTTTGCTACAAGAGAGGACTATTAGCTCACTTTACACGAGGGAGCTAGAGTTGATTATTTTGAGATATGTTGATGTGAATTATGCATGGAGACCATTGCTTTGAATAATAGAATTTGAAAGTTTGAAATTATTTTTGAATGCAAGTTTGTAACTATGTATTGTAATCTTCTTCTTGAATTAATGTTGAAACAGAATTTTGAATGTTTGTGGGTAACATTTCTGGAAACCCTCACGAGACTATACTCGTCCACTAGGGGGAACCTAGGGGTTTAAAGGCTTGTTGCATATGCTAAATGCAATCGTTTCTCCCACGAAAGTGGAGTTGGGTAGTTTAGATAGTATTTTTTAGTTTCCTTGTTTTAGTTTTATTTTATTCTATTGCTAAGGGACTGGCATATGTAAGTTTGGGAGTGTGATAGGCGTTGAATGTTACGCATTATAGCCTCTTAACTTATGTATTTTATTTTCTTAGTGATAGATTATTTTGTTATTTTACTTCAATTTAGTGTTTTCTGTAATTTTAGGGCCTTAATGATTATTTCAGTTAAAACCATGATTTTGGGCTTTTAAAAATGACATGCAAGAGAGTTAGATGAAGCCTACATCAAAGAGATCCATTAAAATATATATTTCAACTCAATTTAGCCCAAGGAAGAGGTCCGAGAGAATTACAACTGCTTAAGAAGGTTTCGGGCCTGAAGTTCAAATCTGCGTTTAATACAGTCTTAATCCCGTTTTGGAAAACAGACTAGAAGTGTTATTTGTGAGCCTCAAATCGACTTAATTTTTGCAAAGGTTGAACGAAATTTGATTCTGCACACTTTTGTATTTTACAAAACTTTTGTGAATCGGACATCTAGTGGGTCAAAAGTTAGGCCAAACGTCAGCAGAAAAACCCACCTGATTAGTGCTACAGGAAAACCTAATTAATTCCTAATTGGATTGAGACTTTGGTGTATTCTCTTGGAGGATAAAGTGAAGAATTAGAGGCTGAGTTGGAGAGAGGTTGGAGAGTCTGAGAGAGCTTTTGGACAGAATTAAAGACATATTTTGCAGAGCCATTAGAGAATGAAGTCATACGCATAATTCAGGAAGATGATGTATTCTTCCTCAACAGTTAAAGCTTTTTCTTCTACCATGAGCGACTAGTTCATCCACTAGGGTTTTGATGTAGCCCTAACAAAGCATCAATGGTTTGATTGTTTTAATTATTGGGGACCTTTATATACATGCATAGATTGTGTAATTTAGAGGATTCTTATTATAGAATTGATCAATAAAAGTCTTGTAAATTCAATCTCAATGATTTCTTATCATGTCTTAGATATTTAGTTGTTGTTATTAAACTCAATCTCTCTTATTTTCTGTGATCATGAGAGCGATTATTACACAATGGTAATCACTGAATATATCATTAAAAGCTTTGATGGATTATGCCTAGAGAAGATGAACTATACTACACCCTAGATTAAAGTAGTTAGGCAGATGACCCATGCCAATCGAAGATAGTCCATGACTTAGCCTTAATCATATGTTATCTTCTTGACGGATGAAGTTAAGCTTGTACCACCGACACCACTTATGCATGATGTAATCCCCCATAGTTGATTCAATTGACCATTGATTGTGGAGTTAGTGGTGAAGTCAATTACCCTAGATTTATCTCATATTATCTTCACTTTCTATTTACCTTGTTTTATTTTATTTTACTTTTTAATTAGTTTAAAAATCAAATTTCTTCTCTTTATAAATTTAATTAGAATTAATTCCGTATTCCAACTCATCAGACCGTAATTCCTGAGGTTCGACACCCTTTTCGATAGCCCTATTCTGTAAGGAATTCATTCTATTGCGAAGTGTGGGAATTTTTAATTGATACACTTATTGAGTCACACTCACACATGAATCAATGTATATAAAGGTCCCCAATAATTAAAATAATCAAACCATTGATGCTTTGTTAGGGCTACATCAAAACCCTAGTGGATGAACTAACTGCTCATGGTAGAAGAAGAAGCTTCAACGGTTGAGGAAGAAGGCATCATCTTCATGAATTATGCATAAGACTTCGTTCTCCAATGATTCTCCACTCGAAAGCTTTGCAAAGTATGTCTTCAATTTTGTCCAAAAGCTCTCTAAGACTCCAGAACTCCCCCAAAATAGCCTTCAATTTGCCACTTTATGCCCCAAGAGAATACACTAAAGTCCTAGTCCAATTAGGAATTAATTAGGATTTCCCGCAGCACTAATCAGGTGGGTTTTTCCTACTGACGTTCAGCCCAACTTTTGACCCACTAGAAGTTCGATTCACGGAATTTTTATGAAATACAAAAGTGTGCAGAATCGAATTTCGTTTACCTCGCGTTAAAATTAAGTCGATTTGAGACTCAAAAATAATACTTCTGATCTATTTTCCAAAATACGATTAAGACTGTATTAAGCGCAGAATTGGGCTTGAGGCTCGTAACCTTCTTAAGCAGCTGTAATTCTCTTGGACCTCTTCCATGGGCTGATTTGAATTAAAATATGAAGTTGAATGGATCCTTTTGATGTAGGCTTCATCTAACCTTCTCGCATGTCATCTTTAAAAGCCCAAAATCATGGTTTTAACTGAAATAATCATTAAGGTCCTGAAAATACTGAAAGCACTAAAACATAGTAAAATCATAAAATAATCTATCACTAAGAGAATAAAATACATAAGTTAAGAGGCTAGAATGCATAACATTCAACGCCGATCAATTATCACCTCAGACCCGTACATCAGACAGAATAGACTCTCATCAGTCAGACGCCTTGGAGTTGTTCGGTATGCCCAGAGGATTTTAGGTAGCTCTTTCAGCCACTTTTCCTTACAATCTTCTAGCTTCTTTCAGATGCATTAGAAGATGGTTCTGTTAGTTATCTCTGCTTAGCCATTGCCCTGTGGGTACGATCTGGTAGAAAACTTCTGGTTAATTCTATACTTCTTGAAGAACTTATCTATTGGCTAGTTATCAAAGTTTATGGCATTATCCATGACAATGGATTCTGGCAACCCAAATCGGTAGATGATATTGTTTGAGATGAAGTTTTTGACCTGAACATGAGTGATTATCGCATACGCCTCTACCTTAATCCACTTCATGAAGTAGTCTGAGGCTAGGAGTACATATTTTTTGCTGTTAATAGCCGTTGGGAGAGGCCCTACTTGATCCATCCCCCATTTTGCGAATGGCCAGGGACTGGCTATGGTTGTCAAGTCTTTCGGGGGCTGGTGTGGTATATTGTCATGCCGTTGGCATTTATCACACTTTCGGTGCACTCTTCGACTTCTCTTGCCATGTATGGCTCGAAATATCCTTGGGTAAGGGTTTTATGGGCCAATGATCGTCCCCCTAAGTGATTTCCACACACACCTCCATGGATCATGGAGAATACCTCCCTCGCTTCTGCAGGGGCCACACATCCCAAGTATGGCCCTGAGAATGACCTTTTGTAGACGTGTTCGTCCATAACAGAGTATCTGGTAGAGTTCATTCTAACTTTTCTTGCCTCCTCTTTTGAGCCCGATAATACCCCGTCAACAAGGTAGGCTTTGATGGAATCCATCCAACTGGGTTGGTTCTATATGACCAGCACCTCTTGTTGGATATGTGTGCTATTTTCTTACAGGGACTCGATCAGAGCTATTCTAATTAGATCTGCCTGAGCCGCCGAGGCTAAACATGCAAGCCTATTGGCATTCAAGTTCAGGTCTCTTCAGATTTGAGAGATTCTAACTTGATTAAACCCCTTGAGCAGCTTTTCCACTAGGTTTTTGTAGGTTTTTATTTGGTCATCTTGATAAGTGTTGAATGCTAGACATTCTCACGCCTATACTTATGTATTTTAATCCCATACTGCACATAATCTATAGTTTTTACGTGTTTTTATGTTTTGATGATTTCAGGTTCAAACTCAGAATTTGGCACAATTCGACTTCTTTATCAATTCAACAATGCATTCCTATGCCCTATCGTGCTTCATGGAAAGTCCACACTAAGGAATAGTGAATGGCGTGTCAAGACTGGAGTCAAAAAGCTAAAGATTTGAAGATGTGCAAAAGAAGAAGAGATCGATGCATCGAAGTACCCACTTCGATGCATTGAAGTCCCTACTTCGATGCATTGCCCAATCCTGCAGAAGATATTATTTTGCAGATATTTTCTCCACTTGGCCACTTGTCTCAATTCTTCTAGAAGATGTCTTGGACGAAAATTCAGTGATATTTTGAGCCTTAAATTAGATATATAGTTAGAAAATATGTAATAATAAAAGATATCACAATTCTTGTAATAGAGAGCATATTGAGAATTCTAGACAGAGAAAGTGAAATTCTAGAGAGGGAAAGCTTCAAAGAGGGCTTTGTAAGTCCTTGAAAACCATTTTGAGCATGGGATCATCATCTCTGTCTATGGAGTGCTTCCGGCCCACCTTGATCAACTAATCCTTCTCTAGGGTTTTGTTAAATCGTAGTCTTGTAAATATGTTCTAACTTCAATGAATTTGGGATTTTATGTATTTTTTGTATATGTCTCTTGCCTTGACCTTATATCAATATAAGTTTACAAATTCGTCATGCTCATGTATTGTAATTTATCTTCTTATCTTAGAATGCTTAAATTCTTCAAACACTTGTAAGTTTCACAAGGACTACAAGTGATGGTTTGAGACTAGTTTTCACGATAACATGTATAGCTAGATTTGCATAGTCCATGCTTAGAGAAGGTGATTTAGCTACACTTAGGTAATTAGGTAAGTAGGGAAATCACACTTATTGAAGATGGATTATAGTATATTAAGGTGTGTGTATTCTTCTGGCGACATCATTGTATGTGGGACTTGTCAACGTGTCATTTAGTACACATTTGCATGAATTCCCCTAATTTATTAGAAGTGTGACATACTACGAGGCTAGTGGTGAAGTCTCAGCCCTAGTCCTTTACTCTTCTCTTAAACCTTGTATTTTAATTATCTTTTATGCTTTCAAATTAGAGTAAGAAACAACCAACACCCGGTTGTGATTTAAACAAGAACCAACCCTCAACCTTTAGTTAATTATACCTACGTAGTCTCTGTGGGATCGACACCCTCAACTTAGATCCCTATCCTTCAAGGATTTGTTCTATTGCGAGTGGTAAATTACAAATTACGATTAGCGCAACTGCACACAACAATA
This sequence comes from Cornus controversa, assembly GCA_026545225.1. Lineage (NCBI taxonomy): Eukaryota > Viridiplantae > Streptophyta > Magnoliopsida > Cornales > Cornaceae > Cornus > Cornus controversa. Next base: position 49,932,693 of record CM048846.1, on the reverse strand, counting down.
TTTGGTGCTGTTACCGGGGACTACGGTTGAATCATTAAAATTAGAGGATTGAGTCAAATTTAAATTTTAACTTAAATCATTCTTTACATTCTTTATTTGTAAGTATTTTTGTTTTTATTTCTAAAGTGTTTTATTGTAGGTACTTATCTAATCAAGGCATCAAGACTTAAGCTTGGATCCTTGTGAGTAGAGCACCCTAATTTCTTACACTTAGGAGTTTAAAATTTTATTTTTGCATTTAGTTTATATTTTGGTTTATTCATTGATTCGTGTGTGAGTGTGACTCAAAAAGTATATCAATTAAAAATTACCACACTTCGCAATAGAACGAATTCCTTGTAGAATAGGGCTATCGAAAGGAATGGATGTCGAACCTCAAGGACTGTGGTCTGATTGAGTTGAATTGTTAGGACTAATTCTAATTAAATTTAAAAGAAGTAAATTCTGATTTTTAATTCTAAATTAACTAATGAAGCAATTGAACAAAAGCAAGAAAAACTGAGGAGTGTAGAGAATATAAGATAAGTCTAGGGTAATTGATTTCACCACTAACTTCACAATCAATGGTCAATTGAACTAACTATGGGGCATCATATCATGCATAAGTGGTGTCGGTGGCTACAAGCTCACCTCTATCCGTCCAGAAGATAACATATAATTAAGGCTAAGTCATGGACTATCTTCGATTGGCATGGGCCATATGCCTAACTACTCTACTCTAGGGTGCAGTATGGTTCATCTTCTCTAGGCATAATCCATCAAAGCTTTTAATGATATATTCAGTGAAAACCATTGTGTAATAATCACTCTCATGATCACAGAAAATAAGAGGGACGAGTTCAATAACAACAATCAAGTATCTAAGATAAGATAAGAAATCATTGAAACTGAATTTATAAGACTTTTATTACTCAATTCAATAATAAGAATCCTCTAAATTACACAATCTATAAATGAATACAAAAATCCCCAATAATTAGAACAATCAAACCAGTGATGTTTAGTTAGGGCTCCATCAGAACCCTGGTGGCTGAACTAGCCGCTCATGATACGCCTTGTTCTCCAATGATTCTCTATTCCAAAAGCTCTTCAAAGCTGCTGCCAAGCCTCCTCAATACAGCCCCAATTTGTCACTTTAAATAGCCAAGAGAATATATCAAAGTCCTAATCCAATTAGGAATTAATTAGGTTTTCCCGCAGCACTAATCAGGTGGGTTTTTTCTGCTGACTTTGGCCCAACTTTTGACCCACTAGAAGTCCGATTTACGGAATTTTCGTGAAATATAAAAGTGTGCAGAATCGAATTTCATTCAACCTTTCGCGAGAATTATGTCAATTTGAGGCTCGAAAATAAGACTTCTGGTCTATTTTTCAAAACGGGATTAAGACTGCATTATGCGCAGATTTGGGCTTCAGGCCCGAAACCTTCTTAAGCAGTTGTAATTCTCTTGGACCTCTTTCTTGGGCTGATTTGAGTTAAAATATGGAGTTCAATGGATCCCTTTGATGTAGGATTCATCTAACCATCTTGCATGTCATCTTTAAAAGCCCAAAATCACGGTTTTAACTGAAATAATCATTAAGGCCCTGAAAATACAGAAAACACTAAAACAAAGTAAAATCACAAAATAATCTATCACTAAGAGAATAAAATACATAAGTTAAGAGGCTAGAATGCGTAACATTCAACGCCTATCACACCCCGAAACTTACATATTGCTAGTCCCTTAGCAATAGAATAAAACAAAACTAAAACAAAGAAACTACTAAACACTAACTAAACTACCCAACTCCACTTTCGTGGGAGAAACGATTGCATTTAGCATATGCAACAAGCCTTTAAACCCCTAGGTTCCCCCTAGTGGACGAGTATAGTCTCGTGAGGGTTTCCAGAAATGTTACCCACAAACATTCAAAATTTTGTTTCAACATTAATTCAAGAAGAAGATTACAATATATAGTTACAAACTTGCATTCAAGAATAATTTTAAACTTTCAAATTTCATAATTCAAACCAATGGTCCCCATGCATAATTTACATCAACATATCTCAAAATAACTAACTCTAGCTCCCTCGTGTAAAGTGACCAAGCAGTCATCTCATGTGGCATAACCCAGCTCTGAATATATTAAGGCACATACCCTTTCAACTCATTAGCTCCCCTTATTGAAATCATACTTCCCAACATGCATACATGACTTTTTCATTTTTTTTTTTCATCATTCTTTTTTTTTTTTTTTCATTGCTTTATTGGTTGTGCAATGTCTTGATCTATTAAGCTTTCTGAAAGATCCATGTAGCAAGCTTTCAGTCAGTGACTCCCAAACCAGATGGCTTTAGGGTACTAGGCTTTAAGATACCCTGAAGACCTAATTACTCGAATCAGTCAGGCTACAAATCAAGACAACCAACGCTCATCTTTTCTCACCTTTTCACTTTTGACGCGAACACTCCGTGCTTCCTGAGGTATAGAGGCCCGGTTACTCATGAAAAGGATCAAATTGATTTGTTTATTCATCACTTTTTTTTTCTTTTTTTTTTCTTTTCTTTTTCACTGAAGTCAAGTAAAACACATTATCGGTACTCATTCTCAAGAGATACTAATTAATATCAAGCATATGTAACTCAATAACTCAAACCAAAGTTTATACCCCATAAGACTATGCTAGTGTGTTTGTGCATGTAAGGAAACTAAAATCTAATTACTCCAAAACATGTTATTGCAAACCATGATTAAAACCACATAATTTAAACCACAATTTTTAAAAATTTAAAACATACTAAAAAATTGCAAGTTATGCACCTATATAAGGTATTAATCCTTTGAATAATGTCAAAACATTCTATCTAAAAATAAAACAAAATAAAATAAAATAAAAAACTAAGAAAATAAAATAAAAAAAATCCTAAAACAAGAAGAATTTCACAAAAGTCTCCCCCCATATGCAATAAAGCACAAAAATAAGGCATCGCCTCACCCCCAAACTTAAACTGTACATTGTCTTCAATGTACACCAATCAAAGCATAGAGAAGAGTAAGAACGATGTTACCATGATCATGGAGTAGTAGTGAGAAAATATAGCAATCCAATAGCATGAAGGCAATGCAAGCACACCCCCAAACTTGAATGTAACAACCTGTCAAAACAAACCACTATACCCCAAAAATCAAGTGAAATAGTATGGGTGAAAATAAATGTGAAATATTATTATTATTATTTTTTTTGAAACTGAAAAAAAACAAAATGAAAAATAAAATAAAGAAAAGAAAATTAAAAATAAAAATAAAAATAAAAATACAAAAGATAGTTACCTCCGAAAAAAATCAAGGAGAAGGGGGTGCCGAAGCATCTAAGTCAACCGAGTAGTCCACAATCAATGCGCAATGTCCTCCCCCAAACGTGTACTTCAAAACCCCTCAAAGAAATCCAACCAATTTTGCAAAAATAAACCACACCTCCTTTGAAGAAGAAACTTGAGAAAGTTGGAGCTTCAATGAGAATTTGATATAAACAAGTTGGATTTAATGTTGATGATGATGAATGATGATGATCAAGTAGGTGTATGAAAATAAAATTGGAAGATTTTATAGTGTATATTGATGTAGGAGAGGCAAAAAGACTTAAATTTTCCAAGTGGGAGCAATGAGGCATGAAAGATGCCTTGAATAAGCAAAATTAAAGCAGATTGGCATGTAGGAGGCTGGGGCGATCGATCCCCCCAGGGCTGGGTGATCGATCGCCCAGCTGGTTGGGAGCTTTCTTCAAAAATTAATGGGGGCGATCGATCCCCCCTGCTGGAGCTCCTTTGGCGTCTATCTCCCAAGGTCGACCGGGAATGCAATTTTTGGAGGGTCTATCGCCCAAGGTCGACCAAGACCTCTTTTTTTTTCCCATTTTGAGTCCAAATACCTTGGTACACCTCTTGACATCCCCCGGAAGCAACTTATACATCAAAAACTCAAAGAAAACACATTAAAACACACCTAATAATGGAAGAAAAATAAAGAAAAACATAAACTAAAAATTAAAAATTAAAATAAAATAAAATAAAAAGAAAAATAAAAGAAAACTAAAGAAATTAAAGGATAAAAATACATACAAATCTTACAATTTAACGTCCGTAGGAGACGGTCATCGACTTCAATTGAAAGTTCACCCAATGCCACATCTCTTGAGGAGATTTAATTTCGTCCCTCCTATATGATCCTCACCTCCTTGTACCAAACCAAAAGAAATTGGAATGGTGTCATTGGCTTTGAAAAACACATCTCTCTGCCTTGAAGGAAGATGTTTCAATTCTACCCATGGAGGAGACTCTAATAATGGCATCGGAGGAGTGCTAGAAAGAATAGGCAATGGCTTAATCTGAATCCTCCAAGGTGGAGTATTTTTCATGGCCACTATATCAAGTAAATCATTCACCCCCTCAATGGACTTCTCAACATCATGTGATAGAGCAACTGGATCAACTTTTTCAACATAATCATCAAAGTCATCCATGAAGAAACAATCACTCTCATCTCGAGGATGTTGAATGGCATTAAAAGTATTCAATTTCACTTTAGGCTCATGAGAAATTTCAGCATTAGAACTCTTGGTTACCTCTTCTTCATCAAGCTTCTTCTCCCCTACCATGTTGTCACTTATTTCTCCACTTCTAAGAGTGGTGATGGCTTGAAATTGTTCATGGTGTGGGTTGCTCAAAGAAGAAATATTATTGAGGACATGAACCCCTCTTGGGTTGGTAACTGGTTGGCTTGGTAGTTTTCCCTCTTCTCTTCTACTCACGGCATTGACAAGTTGTCCAAACTGAGATTCCAGTTTGGCAATCGACTGAGATTGAGAGTGAACCAGTTGAGTAGTGGATTGAATTGTTTCTGCTGTAGCTTGCACTGTCTCTACAATAGAGTCAAGCTCCTCAATTTTTTCTAGGATAATGGTCATCTTGTCTTCAATAGCAGAAATTCTTTGTGCCATAAGAACTTGTTCTTGATAAAATTGTGAAGGCACATAGTTCTGAGGTTCAAAAGTGGGCTGAATTGCTGCCCCTTGCTCTTGTGGAAGATTAAAAAATTGCCCAAGTGAAGGACAATTATTGACATGGTGCATAGGACTCGACCAAAAATCACATGGCTCAAAAATAGAAGGATATGAAGATTGATTAGGAACTTGACCAGCCGCCATGAGTTGCACCACTCTCTGTGACACAGCATCCACAATGGTAGACATAGCATCTGCAGAACCAATCTCAAAAATATCATCTACCTTCCTTGAATGGGTTGGTCTGCTTGAACGAGATGAAGACGCATATTATAAAGAATTGTCACTGAGATTCTCGAACAAAGTCCATGCTTCATCTTCACTTTTTAACATAAAAGTACCCCCACTTGATGCATCCACCAGCTGTCTGTTACTTTCTGTCAGCCCCTCATAGAAACACTGCACTAACTGCCACTTTGGAACTTGATGATGAGGACACTTCCTAAGAAGGTCCTTGAATCTCTCCCACGCTTCAAAAAATTGTTCTCCCTCAAATTGAGAGACACCAGTGATAGCTCATCTGAATTGATTGGTCCTCCCTATCGAAAAATATTTCTTCAAAAACTCACTTTGCAGTTGAGTCCATGTAGTGATAGAACTCGCTGATAGAGATCTAAACCAATACTTGGCCTTTTCTTTTAGAGAGAATGGAAAGAGTCGCATCCGAAAAGCATCTTCTGAGAAGTTATGAATTTTTGTTAATGAGCAAACTTCTAAAAATTCATCCAAGTGCTTGTACGGATCCTCATGAGTTAACCCAAAATAGGATGGCAACATATGAATGATATTGGGCTTGATCTCATAGTTCTGTGCAGTGACATTAGGCAATTGAAAATCAGCTAGTGAATTGTATGTCTCTGGGACATAGTAGTCTCTGATCAATCTCGCTTTTTCCACAACAGCATTAGGCACAATATTGTTGTCCTCATTATTACCACGCACACCATCCATGATGTCAATATTCTCTTCCTCTTGCTCAATGGTATGGTGATTGAAGTACCGGAAAATAAAAGAAAAGAAAAAAAAAAAATTAGGTTAGTAGCAAAAATAAAATTTCTAAACTAAAAAATAAAATAAAAATAATTAGTAATTGAAAAGAAAACAAAAAAAAAAAAAAAATAATAAAATAAAATAAAAATAATTAGTAATTGAAAAGAAAACAAAAAAAAAAAAAATAATAATAAAATAAAATAAATAAAAGAAAAATAAAAAAAAATTTCCTAAACTAAAAATCTAATTAGAACTAATTCTAAAAATCCAAACAATCAAATAGACAGTCCCCGGCAACGGCGCCAAAAATTGATTCGTGTGTGAGTGTGACTCAAAAAGTATATCAATTAAAAATTACCACACTTCGCAATAGAACGAATTCCTTGTAGAATAGGGCTATCGAAAGGAATGGATGTCGAACCTCAAGGACTGTGGTCTGATTGAGTTGAATTGTTAGGACTAATTCTAATTAAATTTAAAAGAAGTAAATTCTGATTTTTAATTCTAAATTAACTAATGAAGCAATTGAACAAAAGCAAGAAAAACTGAGGAGTGTAGAGAATATAAGATAAGTCTAGGGTAATTGATTTCACCACTAACTTCACAATCAATGGTCAATTGAACTAACTATGGGGCATCATATCATGCATAAGTGGTGTCGGTGGCTACAAGCTCACCTCTATCCGTCCAGAAGATAACATATAATTAAGGCTAAGTCATGGACTATCTTCGATTGGCATGGGCCATCTGCCTAACTACTCTACTCTAGGGTACAGTATGGTTCATCTTCTCTAGGCATAATCCATCAAAGCTTTTAATGATATATTCAGTGAAAACCATTGTGTAATAATCACTCTCATGATCACAGAAAACAAGAGGGACGAGTTCAATAACAACAATCAAGTATCTAAGACAAGATAAGAAATCATTGAAACTGAATTTATAAGACTTTTATTACTCAATTCAATAATAAGAATCCTCTAAATTACACAATCTATGAATGAATACAAAAATCTCCAATAATTAGAACAATCAAACCAGTGATGTTTAGTTAGGGCTCCATCAGAACCCCGGTGGCTGAACTAGCCGCTCATGATACGCCTTGTTCTCCAATGATTCTCTATTCCAAAAGCTCTTCAAAGCTGCTGCCAAGCCTCCTCAATACAGCCCCAATTTTTCACTTTAAATAGCCAAGAGAATATATCAAAGTCCTAATCCAATTAGGAATTAATTAGGTTTTCCCGCAGCACTAATCAGGTGGGTTTTTTCTGTTGACTTCGGCCCAACTTTTGACCCACTAGAAGTCCGAGTTACGGAATTTTCGTGAAATATAAAAGTGTGCAGAATCGAATTTCGTTCAACCTTACGTGAGCATTATGTCGATTTGAGGCTCAGAAATAAGACTTCTGGTCCGTTTTTCAAAACGAGATTAAGACTGCATTATGCGCAGATTTGGGCTTCAGGCCCGAAACCTTCTTAAGCAGTTGTAATTCTCTTGGACCTCTTTCTTGGGCTGATTTGAGTTAAAATATGGAGTTCAATGGATCCCTTTGATGTAGGATTCATCTAACCGTCTTGCATGTCATCTTTAAAAGCCCAAAATCACGGTTTTAACTGAAATAATCATTAAGGCCCTAAAAGTACAGAAAACACTAAAACAAAGTAAAATCACAAAATAATCTATCACTAAGAGAATAAAATACATAAGTTAAGAGACTAGAATGCGTAACATTCAACGCCTATCATTCATATGCAAGGTAGGAGATCGTTGTCTTTACCTTTGTTGCCGTGTGACCTTGAACTTGAACGAACACTTAGACAACATAGTAGCATTCTTAGGGACCCTATATTATTTAGAGAACATAGGAGAGAAACCATGACAAATAATGATAACCAAAATGTTCAACAAAATCCCGTTTTACCACTCCCATCGGGTGGTGAGATTCTTCGAGATTTTTATGTTCCATCTACTTATGCATCTCCATTTTGTTTTCATTTTCTGAATACAGGGAGGAATAATATTGAAATCAAATCCTCAACAATGAATCTTTTCAATTGCTTTCATGGGCTTCCGAACCAAGATCCTTATAAACACATTGATGAATTTTTAGAAGTGTGTTTGACCTTATAGTTGAATGCATAAACTGATGACAACTTAAGACTTCATCTTTTCCCCTTCTCACTTAAGGATAAAGACAAACAATGGTTTAACTCCTTAGAGCCAGATTCCATTAACTCTTGGGCAGAAATGAATGAGAGTTTCTAAAAAAATACTTTCCAATAGGGAAGACTAATGATGTGAAGAGAGCCATCATCGGTTTCTCTTAAAGGGAAGGATAAGATTTTCATGAAACTTGAGAAAGGATGAAGGATCTTTTGAGGTCTTGCCCTGTAGAGACCATGACCAATTTTGGCCGATTTTACATTTTTCGCATTATAATTGCCATAAATGCATTTTGAGTGATATTTAACATGTTTTGAGTGTGGGAAACATGTTTGGGAAGTGTTTTTAAGGTTTTGGAAAGTTTTCGGAAGAATTGGAGAAGTTTGACATTTTGGTCAAACCGGGGCCCGGGATGTGACTTAAGTGGGCCCGGGAATTCAGAAAATCCCAAAGAAGATTTATTTTTAGGAATGGCTTAGATGAAATGTTTGGAGAGTTAAGGAAGTGATTTCGAGACCGTAGGAGTTTTCAGAATCGAAAAAGGAGTCCGGGAAGGTGTGTTAAGTGGCCTAGGGGTATTTTGGTCTTTTCGTGACCTAGGGACCTTAAATGGTCAAAATCTGCAGAGATATTTCATATCTCACGGCTGCTTCTCTCTCTATATTGCTCCCACTTCTTCTCTCTTCCTTCTCTCTAGATTTTGGAGGACTTCGGGTGTGATTCAAGTTCTGCCAAAGAAGGGAGATACGTAGGGGACGGCTAGGGCTTCCCTTTGAACCGATCAAAGTTGCGGTTTGGCAAGGTTGACATTGCTGGAAATTTAAGAAGTGCTTAGAAGGTCTTCATTTTTGAGGTAGGGGTGTTCTTTCTCATCTATTTGTCGATTCTAGGGTTTCGGGTGAAGTGGTGAGAGCTAAGGTTGAGTATTGCATGTTTTAGAGATGTAAGAGGGGTGGGATAAGGTGTTTTTATTCTTCTCTTGAGTCTCTTGTGTGCAATAGATGTGTATCTCCTAGTATGCATGATGTGAGTGACAAATGCATGAGAATGTGGGAGAATGAGAGCATGTATGCTTATATGTTAGCTCTTGTGCATATATGTGGAAATGTGTTATATTGGGCATATATGTGTTATATGTTGTAAGTGAGTTAAATGCATGCTATATTTGTATAGAAAATGTGTGCATTTGTAAAGCATGATTAAAATGTGCTTAAGTGAAGTTTTGTGAGCATGTGTGGATATTATGCTAGGTTGGCATGTATAGGTATATATATGTGTGGTGTAGTGGAGATAAAATGCATGCTACATGTTTTTATTAATTAGCATGTGTATTGTGAGGCATGAAGTTAAATGCTTGATGTTTATATGTTCAAAATGTATATATTGGGGCCGTTGTGAGGAAACGGGGAAGTGTGGTTGGATTGCCTAGAGTAGGTCAATACTCGGAGAGGGTGTTGGAGTGGTTGCGTCACCTTGGAGTAGGTAGATACTCGGTGACGGTGGTTTACTCACCTTGGAGTAGGTAAATACTCGGTGGGGATTCTGAAAAGGTTGCCTAATCGCCTTGGAGTAGGTAAATACTCGGTGATTGTGGTGTGCTCACCTTGGAGTAGGTAAATACTCAGTGGGAATTCAAAGAAAGGGGGCCAAGTCACCTTGGAGTAGGTAAATACTCGGTGACGGTGGTCTATCCACCTTGGAGTAGGTAAATACTCGGTGGCAGAATTGGAATGGTGTGGAAAAGTGTCTCGGTTTCATGATTCGGTCAAGAATTATGTTGGGATGTCGGGTTGAGTCCGAAAGAGAAACAAGTGTATGATTATTGTCTTCATTTGAATTATGAAGCATGATAAGTGTTTAATGCATCCCTATATGTATATATGCATTGTTGTGAGTGAACATGATGTATGTTGAATGATATGTGAAATGTTGTGGCATGCATCCATGTAGGTCGTGTCGAGTCGGCACTTAGGTGGGTTGGGGTATCTCTACTGAGCCGCAGTGGTGCTCACTCCTTTATTCTAAATATTTTATAGATAAAGCGCCGATGACGGATGGGACATGAGTGTCCAAGTGGAACTCTAGTAGTGGTTTTGCTATCTTTTGGATGTTGAGCATTTTTTGGCTATCCATGCCGGCTTGTGGCATGTGACTTCCTTTTTAGTTGTGGTTGTACTTTGGACATATGTACTTTTGATGTATGTATTGGATTTTTAACTTGTTGGGCGTGGAAAGACGACGGTTTAATTTATGTAATGCCCATGGCGGCACTTAGTTCATTTGATGATGTTTTCATTGTGAATAAATTGTGGTTGTGGAGGATAATGATTCATTTTGATGTATAATTCAATTATGAATGTGATCTTGAGTGTGAGAGTGGTGTTGGAACCTTCCATTTATGTTATTAACCATGTTTGAGGGGTTCTAGGATGAAAGAATGTTGATTGGGTTCCAATTGGATCATGTATAGGGCCGTTGGAAGTCCCAGGAGGTGCATTTCGATCAATCGAGATTTAATCTCGATGAATCGAGATGCCCATTTCGATCAATCGAAGTCCCCATTTCGATTGATCGAAAGGGTGATGATTTATGGTGATTTTTGGAGTCCAGATAGGAGGAATTTCGATCAATCGAGACCCCTATCTCGATCAATCGAGATATTGCAGGTCTGGGGTCTCGAAAGGGTGAAAATCTCGCTTGAATTTCGATTAATTGAGATTTAATCTCGATCAATCGAGATTCCATCTCGATCAATCGAGATTACTATTCACAACTTTTTCCAAAACTTTATTTCGACGTAATTTCTTCGTTCTAGATCGGAATTGAGTGTGTTTTTTTTGAACTTGAGTATTTTTGGATTATCTATCCAATGGTGTAAGCCTCAGTTCTAGATTCCAAACACAGAACGTTTTGAGGCTCGAAAGTGAGTGATTCTTAAAAGTGTGGGCAAGTAAATGTTCACTAAGGTGTGTGATTTGATGTAGGGCTCATGGGGGTTGGTTAAGATGGATTTGTGTGCATTCATATGCAAGAATTAGGTTAAGCTTCCACGGGGAATGAGGATAATGAGGGTCTATTGGGCTAAATAGACAGTTTGACCTCCGGTTTTCCGAGAGTTGGAAATCGGGGCGTTATAGAATGGTATCAAACCTTGATACTAATGCATTGAGTGTAATTGAGTTTGTTCATGGGGTTAAGTGAAAGGGTTCACACTCGGGATTCGGGATCGGTCCGGGGGAGTCCCGGCGGTCCGGGTTTCGGGTGTGACAGAATGGTATCAGAGCCCTAGGTTGGAATACCTAGGGACGAAGGGTGAAACTTGATTTTGTAGTCACTTGAGTTTAAGGAGTGGAACATAAGGATTTGAACTTGAGATTATAAATTGCTTATGTGGAACTTTATTTATGCTTACAATTTCTTAACATGCTTTTGTGGATTAAATTGAGATGGCATATGTAAGTATGATGGATATGTGTGAGAAGTGTAAATTTGTTGGACTTAAAATTTTTCTTGTTGTGCATATAGAAAGAAATGCCTCCAAGAAGAGCGCGACACATTGGCGCTGATGCTCCTCAGGAGCCAACAGATGGAACTCAGTTTATGCGTGATATGGCGGACTGATAAGCACAGAATGTTGTGCATTCAGTCCTTCTAATTTACATATGTTAATCCTTTAATTATGTTTATATTTGTATTTTTATAGTTTTATTCTGTTTTTGTCATTTTCAGATCCTTAGATGAAATAGTGTAATTCCATGGTTCTTGGGCTTTCAATGAGGCTTCCATAAGAAGAAGAAATTGCCATTAGTTTGGGCCAAATTCCAATGATGAGTCCATGGATTGGGCCAAGCTATATTGAAGATTTAATGCAAAAGGGGCCAAAAATCTGAATTGGTTCATTCATTGGGTCAAGTACAAGTGCAAGACTAATCTCAAGCCCAAAATTCGTTCAAAATTCTGATCTGCGCACTGTTTGTATTTTGACCATAACTTCATGCTCCAAACTCCAACTAAGGTGATTTTTTCGGCTATGGAAAGATAAAAGAGAGTTATAAATACGTTTAGTTTTGAGAAATCTCTAATTCTGACATCTTGGTGGTTGAAAGTGGACAAAACAGTAGGATAAATATTCTGGGCAGATTTTTCTTTGGTTGCTTTGAAAATTTTGTGACAAGTGACCAATGAGATGACAAGCAACCACCCCACTCAATTAATTCACCAAAGTGCTATACACATGGAGGGAGATGATCCAATTCTTCTACAATGGAGTACATATGGAGCTATTTAGGCCATAGGATGAGTTTTAGTGGAAGAAATGGTGGACACTCATATTGCACTAACTTTGGCTATAAATGGAGGAGAATTGAGTAGTGTAGAGGAAGAGAAGTGAGTGGAAATATTCTGCACACATATAGAAATATGAAGTGTTCTTCAACTATGAAGACTTGTAAGTTAGCCATGAGGAGCTAAAACTCTTCCTAGGGCATTGATGTAGCCCTAGTCAAGCATCAATGGTATGATAATAATATTTTTATTTGGGATTGTTATATGTGTATAATAAGTTGTATAACTTTGAGGATTGCATTTGCAATTGAAGTATAAAGTTATGTTTAATCTTGACTTCATTCTTCTCTTATCTTATAAAGTATGAAAGTTATACAATAGTTTTATTAGAACATAAATTCATTAGATTTGATAATTCATGCTTAAGGAAGATGAATCGTTCTACACTTTTAATTTCATGTTATGTCTTTTATTTAAGTAGTTAGGTAGACAATTCATGCTAACTAGAGATGAATTATTCTTATCTTTTGATTTATGTATTTTCTTGAAGATATCATGGTGGTATGTGACAAATCCCATGAATAATGATTATACATATGTAACTTTCCCAAGTTGAAATACATTCTTCCATTGATGTGAGGCTAGTGGTGAAATCAATACCCTAGTCCCTCTTATATTTATCAATTCAAACTTTAACTAGTGCCCTTGATTTTATGTTAAACAAATACCAAAAATATCAACCTCTCTTCAATGAATCAAATGAGACTAATTTAATCACATTCTCTGTGGGATCGACACCTTCACAAGAGCCCTATCTTACAAAGATTCGTGCTATTGCGAGTGGTTTATTAAGAATTGGACAAGAATTATTTTGGTAAAACAAAATACCCTTTCCAAGCACAACAATTTTTGGCGCCGTTGCCGGGGAATGCTGATTAAATCTTGTTTGATTATAGTTAGGATTTGTAAATATTTTGGTATATAATTTGTTTGTTAAGTGTGAAGGTACAAGAGTTGCTACAAGCTTTGAGAGTTGATCTTTCAAAAGAAAGTGGGTAAGTCTTGTATTTTACATTGTTTTAAATTTTTTTTTTTATATATTTGTTTTGTTTGTTTTTGTGAATTGTCAAATCTCATGTTCAACATCGGCACCCTTGAGAGTTGATCTTTCAAGGACATCGGGTAAGTTTTGCAATTTACATTGTTTGCTTGTTTTCTTGCCGTTATATTTAGTGTATTTGTTTGAGTATTATTAGTATTTTCATTCTAGAAAAAAAAAAAAAAAGATTTTCTTCTCTGAAGGACTCAATTTTTAGTCACTCCGGTGAGTACCCTTTAATTTGAGTGGCGAAGGATAGTTAATATGAAAGCTTGGATGTTCCGTCATTAAGCAAGCCTAGTGCTTCTCCTCCTTTCATATGTACTACTTTGTTCTCGTTTTAAAGGCTCTTAATCAGTAATCTATTAATTGTAAAATCCAAAGAGAAGTAGTTTTTAATAAATAAATAAATAAATTTTTTATTTTTTTTTTGGTTGTTTTTGTGTGATTAATTTCTTATTTTGTTTGTTAGTTTATGTTTGGTCGCCGTTCGTTATCACTACCATTACTTCCATTAGATCCTAATCTTGAAAGAACTCTTAGGCATCTTAAAGGAACTGTAAGGGACTTTAATTTACCTAGAGAATCTTCAATTGAAAACATGGCAGAAGATGGTGTAAGACCAGTAATTGTAGAAGAAGTTGTACCACCCATAATGGTTGAGGAAAGACCAATGCTCCTTTGGGATCATTACATTCCTACCACATACAACTTTCCTTCAGGAATTCAATTACCAAATGTAACGGCCACCCATTATGAAATTAAGTCCAGTGTTATCCAAATGTTACCATCTTTTTATGGACTTAATAATGAAGATCCATATAGGCACCTTGATGAATTTCTTGAAATTTGCTCTACCCTAAGGATGCAAGGTTTTACTGAAGATGCCTTAAGGATGCAACTTTTTTCATTCTCTTTGAAAGACAAAGCTAAACATTGGTTGAAATCCTTAGAAAATAACACGATTACTTCTTGGACACAATTACAACAAGAGTTCCTCCAGAAGTACTTTCCTATAGGAAAAACCAATCAAATTAGAAAATCTATCACTGGATTTGCACAAAGTGAAGGAGAACATTTCTATGAAACTTGGGAGAGATTGAAAGATCTTCTTAGGAAGTGTCCTCATCATGCTGTCCCAAAATGGCAATTGGTGCAATGTTTCTATGATGGATTAACTGAACCACATAGACAAATGGTTGATGCCTCTTGTGGTGGAACATTCATGCTAAAGAGTGAAAGTGAAGCTTGGAAACTTTTTGAGAATCTTAGTGAAAATTCGATGCATCATGCTTCATCTAGTCGTTCTAAGGTCAAAGGTCTCTTTGAAGTAGGCAATTCAGTAGATGTGTCTATTAAAGTGGATGCATTGTCAAAGAAGCTGGATCAATTGATGGCAGCAAATCAAGCACCTCCTACTCAGTCATCTGTGCCACCTGAGTTGTGTTCATTTTGTTCTAGTCCATCACATCATGCCAAAGATTGTCAAATCATTGGCCAATTTTCTGAACTTGGGCAAGAACAAGTGAATGCTACTTTCTCTAGACCAGGGAATAATCCATATTCCAATACCTATAACCCGGGATGGAGAAATCATCCTAATTTTTCATGGAGACCCCAAGCTACGGGAAATTCAAATCCTCAACCTATTGGACAACCCATACAGTCCAATTTTGTGTCCAATAGTCATTCTTTCAATCCCTCATCCAATTACCAACCTTCTCAACAACACCAGAACCAAGCAACTCCACTTCCTAGGCATTCAGCTTTTGAAGACAAGGTGTTGGCTGCATTGAGCAATCTTGAGTCAAATACTCAATTGCTACATTCCCATTCTCAATCCATTTCTAAGCTAGAATCCTAAATCGGGCAAATAGCTAATTCTTTGAATAGAAGAGAGGAGGGAAAACTTCCAAGTCAGCTAGTGGTCAATCCTAAACCAAAAGGACAATACATGATTGATGAGAATGCATCTAGTTCCTCTCATCATGAGCATGTCCAAGCCATCATGACCCTTAGGAGTGGGAAGGAGATAGATAACAAGATTGAGAAAAAGGAAGATGAAAAAAATGAGATTCCAAAAGTTCCAAAAGAAATCCCTAAAAATCCAAATAATTTGCCCCAAAATCCAAAAGATTTGGTGAAACAATTGTCAAAGGACAAAGAAGTCAGGAATGAAGTTATTTCTTCACCTATTCCCATTCTTAAGACGAGATATGAGCCCAAAGCTCCATATCCTGAACGTCTCAAAGAACCATACTATTATGGAAAGCAAGGAGAAAAGATCCAGGACATGATGGAAGTTTTCAAGCAAGTTAAGATTAATCTTCCTCTTCTTGATGCAATCAAACAAATTCCTTCATATTCCAAATTTCTCAAGGACTTGTGTACACAGAAGAGAAAATCAAGGAGTCATGTTCCAAAGAAAATTCTTCTCACTGAGCAAGTTAGTTCCATACTGCTGTACAACACACCTCCAAAATTCAAGGACCCTGGTGCTCCTACAATCTCGTGTGTCATTGGAAACTATGAAATTGGAAAAGCCCTACTTGATTTAGGTGATAGTGTTAATCTACTTCCTTACTCAGTATACTCGCAGTTAGGCTTAGGAGAGCTTAAACCAACTCCAATTGTCCTACAACTTGCAGATAGATCGGTTAAGCAACCTCGAGGAATCATTGAGGATGTTCTCATCAAAGTAGACAAGTTCTACTTTCCAGTCGATTTCATTGTCCTTGACACCGAACCCGTCCAAAATCCAAAAAAATATGTACCTATAATCCTTGGTCGACCTTTCTTAGCCACGGCTAATGCATGCATAAATTGCAGAACAGTGGTTATGGACATATCTTTTGGGAACATGAATGTAAGATTGAATTTCTTCAATGCTTCACAACATCCATCAGATGCAAAAGAATGCTTCTCCCTTGACATCATTGATGAAATGGTTGAAGATTCACTTTCATCCTTTTTATCGAAAGACCCTTTAGAGGCATTCTTGACTCACTATGATTTTGAAGGATATGACATCGAAAATAGTGAAGTCAATTCTACATTTGAGATTGATACTATCATGGACTTTTCACCATGGAAAATGTCAAAGGAGCCATTTCCGTTATTGTCTAGTATTCCTCCAATTTCATCCCTTGAATCCCCACCCAAATTAGAGCTCAAACCACTTCCGGATAAGCTAAAGTACGTTTTCTTAGGTTCTAATGAAACTCTTCCAGTTATCATTGCTTCGAACTTGACAAAGGACCAAGAAAGTAGTTTGTTGACTGTACTTCGACTGCACAAAGAGGCGATTGGATGGACTGTAGCTGATTTAAAAGGAATTGATCCTTCTATTTGTATGCATCGTATTCATCTGGAGGATAATGCTAAACCATCTCGTGAGGTACAAAGAAGATTGAATCCAAATATGAAAGAAGTTGTTATGAAAGAAGTAGTCAAGTTGTTAGATGCAGGAATCATCTATCCCATCTCTGATAGCAAATGGGTGAGCCCCATTCAAGTGGTACCTAAGAAGTCTGGAATCACCGTAGTTGAGAATTCGACTGGAGAATTAATTCCGCAACGAACAACAACTGGTTGGCGTGTGTGCATTGATTACAGAAAACTCAACTCTACAACTAGGAAGGATCATTTTTCCTTACCATTTATTGATCAAATCCTAGAACGTCTTGCTGGTCAGAGTTACTTTTGTTTTCTAGATGGATATTCTGGCTATAATCAAGTAGCTATCGATCCAAAGGATCAAGAGAAGACAACCTTCACATGTCCATTCGGAACATTTGCTTATAGACGCATGCCCTTTGGGTTATGTAATGCACCTGCAACATTTCAAAGGTGTATGATGTCTATTTTTTCAGACATGGTGGAAAAATTTCTTGAAGTTTTTATGGATGACTTTTCAGTCTTTGGACCTTCTTTTGAAAAATGTCTCCAAAATTTGTCAATTGTTCTTCAGCCTTGTAAAGAGACAAATTTGATCTTGAGTTGGGAGAAGAGTCATTTCATGGTAAAAGAAGGAATTGTATTAGGACACATTGTGTCAGAAAGAGGAATTGAAGTAGATAGAGCCAAGGTTGAACTCATTTCTAATCTTCCACCACCAACATCAGTGAGGCAAATTAGATCATTCCTTGGACATGCAGGATTTTATCGTCGATTTATCAAAGACTTTAGCAAGATAGCTAAACCATTGTGCAATTTACTTGCCAAAGATACTCCTTTCAACTTTGATAAAACATGTCTTGAAGCTTTTGAAAAGCTCCGTTCTCTTCTAGCCTCTACCCCGATTATGAAACCTCCTGATTGGTCTTTACCATTTGAGATCATGTGTGATGCATTCGAATATGCTATGGGAGCTGTCCTAGGACAACGTGTAGATAAACTTCCTCATGTTATCTACTACGCTAGTAAAACCCTCTCAGATGCTCAGTTGAATTATACCACAACTGAGAAGGAATTACTGGCCGTCGTGTTTGCCTTGGATAAATTTCGATCATATCTGTTAGGATCCAAGGTAGTTGTGTATTCTGATCATGCTGCTCTAAAGCATTTGCTAGCCAAGAAAGAAACCAAGCCCCGTTTGATTAGATGGATACTCTTGCTTCAAGAGTTTGATTTTGAAATACGAGACAAGAAAGGTTCTGAGAATGTAGTAGCCGATCATCTTTCTCGTATTATCATTAAATCCTCTGATTCCATCCCAGTTCATGATTCCTTTCCTGATGAGCAGCTATTGATAATTACTGATGAGAAAGTACCTTGGTTTGCTGACATTGTGAATTACTTAGCAATAGGTAAAATTCCTTTGAATTGGACCAAACAAGAAAAAGATCGATTCTTTTCCCAAATAAGGAGGTATTTCTGGGATGATCCTGAATTGTTCAAATACTGTCCAGATCAAATAATCCGTCATTGTGTCCCTGAAAGTGAGTTTCAAAGTATTCTTACTTTTTGTCACACCTTAGCATGTGGAGGACATTTCAGTGCTAAAAAGACCTCTCAAAAGGTTTTACAAAGTGGATTATTTTGGCCATCATTATTTCGGGATTCTTATAATTTTTGTCGAGCTTGTGAGCGATGTCAGAAATTAGGATCAATGTCTAGGAAAGACATGATGCCTTTAAATCCCATTTTAATTGTTGAAATCTTTGATGTATGGGGTATAGATTTCATGGGACCATTTCCACCATCATTTGGATGTGAGTACATATTGTTGGCCATAGATTATGTATCTAAATGGATTGAAGCGGTTGCCACCAAATCGAATGATCACAAAGTTGTGATTAAGTTTATTCAAACTAACATTTTTACTCGTTTTGGTACACCGAGAGCAATAATAAGTGATGGAGGTAAACATTTTTGTAATAGGTTTCTTCAAACCTTGCTCATCAAATACTCTGTTGCTCATAAAATAGCTACACCTTACCATCCTCAGACAAGTGGACAAGTTGAAGTATCTAATAGGGAAATAAAGCATATTCTTGAAAAAACGGTTAGGCTGGATAGAAAAGATTGGTCTTTAAGACTAAATGATGCACTTTGGGCCTATCGAACTGCCTTTAAAACTCCCATTGGAATGACCCCTTACCGTCTTGTTTACGGGAAAGCTTGCCATCTCCCAGTTGAATTAGAACACAAAGCTCTTTGGGCCATTAAGAAATTCAATTTTGACATGAAAATGGCTGGCTCAACCCGAAAACTCCAACTGAATGAACTTGAAGAGATGAGAAATGATGCTTGTGAAAGTGCCAAAATTTATAAAGCTAAAATGCAGGCATTTCATGATAAAAATATTGTGAATAAAACCTTTGTTCCAGGACAGAAAGTTTGGTTGTTCAATTCTAGATTAAACCTCTTTCCTGGAAAGCTTCATTCACGTTGGGATGGTCCTTTCATAATTTCATCTATTTTTCCCTATGGAGATGTGGAACTTCAAGATCCTAAGAATGATAATCTTTTCAAAGTCAATGGTCAAAGATTGAAGCTTTATGTAGAAGATACTGTACAAGCAGAAGACGTTGAATCCGTTAACTTGACGGATCCTGTTTATTTTGACTAAAGATGCATCATCATGTCTACCCTAGACGATAAACTTGGGTCATTCACTCCTTTTGCTTGGCGAGGAGTATAAAGATGAGATTCCAGGAATTGGTTGTATATGCGAGCCATTAGGGACCTGAACCCAACTCAGCGTTAGGAAATGACCTACCTAGCTTTATAGGTTTCCCTTTTGCACAAGTGGTAGCAAATAGCAATCGACGAGCTGGAACGGCATAACCAGCAGCTATCCATTGTTGAAGGAAGCTTGACCAGAAATGGTGTATTCAACACGTCTTGACAATCTGACGTTAAAAGAGTCATTTTTATAAATTTTGCATTTTCTTTTCTTTTGGTGATAAGATACAATAGTAGTATTATTACTATAGGCAACAGATTGCTTTAGCCCCAAATTTTTTATTTACAGATTTTTCATGGATCCATCGTCCACCAATGATAGAAAAGTCAATTTGGTTTGGCGTCCAAAAATCAAAGTGACTTCTTTATGGGATAAACTTCCATTGCACCTTCAAGAAGACATCCTTGCAAGGACGAGTGCATTTAATGGAAAGTCATCATTTGCTCGTAGACGTAAAGCCAAGCGTTTGGGATGGTGTAAGAGTTGTCTCTCTGAAACCTGCCCCGGATTGCAACCATTGAGCGATTATGGCCGACCATTCATGGTTTATTACTATACTCCTCGTTCTTACCAGGATCGTGCTCAGTTGTATGGAAAAGATCCACCTCGATAGGAAGACCCTAACTTGGGATGATATGTATTCTTGTCGTTACTTAGGATCAAGTTTGGGGGTAACTCATTTCCTTTTGTCATTCTTGTTCACCTTTTCTTATGCATCTTTCTTTTGTTTTGAAATTTTTAATTTTGTGTTAATGTTTGTTCTGAAAATTTTTTTTTTTTTCTGATTTAAAAAAAAAAAAAAAAACATAGAATTCATAACAGTCTAGCATAGACACCCATTCTCTGACTATGTATGTAGTACCAATTCTATAATTTGTGATATGATTGATAAAGTTGATGATTTCCGTTTATTAAAGTCTGGTTTCGATACCCAGTACTGTTGAGATTGCTTCAACACAGTATGACTTTAACAAAGAAAGGCAACCCCTTTGTACTCTATACGTTAGCGTGTCTGGATAATCAATATCTTATCACATACACATCTTGGAAAATTGGGAACCACCAGTTCAGAGAATGAGAGAAAAGTAGTACCCGTGAAGATTAAGTTTTAAAAATAAAAAAAAAAGAAAAAGAATTGAGCATGAAATTTTTCATAAATATTTCAAAAAGCCAGCAATACATGTGCCATCGATTTTCACACTGACTTTCAATAGGCTGACATTAATTTTGTTTTGAATAAGAAAAAGACCGATTTTTCTCGACAATAGCTATGAGTCTCCCATGATTCTCCTGAATCTGATCACTGGAACTCTGTAGCTCATCCAGCTTCGTCTTCATGTCATTAGAATACTCAGTTACAAGCTTTCGTAACTGTTTATTCTCTGCTTTCAATTCTCTATTTTTTTTCTGAGACTCCCTAATTCTTTTCTGAAGAACTTTAACGTTAGTTGATAACATCTGAACTTCAGTTGTTCTTGCTAACAAACGTTGGCCTATGTTTGAAATCGACGCAGCCGACCGAATGCTGAGAGTCAAAGAGTCATCAATGGCCATAATGTCAGACCTATTTGCTAAAACTCTTTTATCTTGAGGAGTCAGCAAATTTTTAGCTGCTCTCGTAGCAGTTGTATCATTCAGCATCACGGATTCCTCCACTGGGTGAGGATCAATAGAGGATAGGAATGTTGCCTGCCCAACATTGGTTGATGGCACCTCCGGCAACACATTTAAATCAAAGTGACTTTTGGAAACAAAAGAGGAAGCCATTTTTGAGAGCTTGTGGTGAAGAAGATAGATAGATACAACAATGTTCCAATATTAAAAAAAAAAATCTACTCTTCAAATGCATAAAAAATTTGCCCACCAATTATGCATCTCAAATTACGAAATCTGTCCAATCAATGCTTTTAGAGCTAGGTTAGGTCATTTTGTCAAACATAGATGGCTTGTTTGTCAATGACATCATTAAGTGTGTGGCGGCATGTTTGGAATATGTGCAATATAGGTACAATGCATGTGTGAGACACTCTTTTACCCCAAAAGTGAAAAGAATTTGTTTGATTAAAAAAAAAAATTTTGAAAGAGTAAGTGTTAGCAATCTGTGTTTCTTCTTCGTGTTTTCCAAAATGTCTAAAACTCCTTGTGGTGTTTGCAAATTCTTGAGAAACAAATGTGATAAGTATTGCATTTGTGCTCCTTATTTTTGCCATGAAGATAGTATAGACACTTTTGCTGCCATCCATAAAATTTTTGGGTATCACAACTTCTCAAACATCCTTGCTCATCTCCCTGAAGAACATCATGGTACAGCTGTTCTAACTATGGCATATGAAGCTCAAGCTAGGCTTCACGATCCCATTTTTGGTTGCGTTTCATATATTCTTTCTCTTGAATGGCAACTTCTTAATCTACAAGCACAACTAGTTTCTCTCAGTCACCTAGCAGCTCAAAACTTTGCTTCTAGCTCCACCAGTTAAACCCTAATGATATTTTTGAAGGGAACTTTTCATCACATCCACCCGATAATCATGTTCAAAGCTGGGTTCCATCTGGAAATGTGGACATGGCACCACTACTGAACCAAGACTTATGCAACAATTTTGACACCATGTCTTATTGTCAAAATCAGTTTATGAATCCAAACATCGTACAAGATGATGGTGATGAGTTCCAATCAATTGTTTCTTCCTATCTACGTCATTCATAAATTAAGCAACATGTTCTTACTTTAGATGAATGATGAAATCTTGATCTTTTGTTCTTAATTTGTGTTTAACTTATTTTGGATGTTCCGATTAATTTTGTTGCCTTGGTTGGTATGTATTGTGTTCTGCATGACAGGTTCTTGTATCCAAGTTTGGGGGGATGGCTAACCCTTATGGATGCTTAACTAGATTTTGATATTTCTACCACCACGGTAATATTGTTCTATCACTTACCATATACTTTATGTTTTTGTTACACATTGAGGACAATGTGTGATTTAAGTTTGGGGGTAAGGAAGAACAATTTTGTGTTGTTATGTTTTATTTGAAAATAAAAAATAAAAAAAAATAATAATAATAATATATTGGTAATTTTTACACTATGATTTGATTTTTCTATTTTCAATGTGCAAATAATTTTTGAAAATCTTGAAGCTTCAGTATATTTTATAGATTTTATCCTATCTTTTAATTAGAATAAATTTCATGAGTTTTAAAAATCAGAACAATATTATTCACGATAGCCCTTCGATATAATTTGAAATTGATGAGTGATTGCATGTTAGAAATTCGAAGAATAAAAGTGGAGATTTAACCCAGTGAGCTTTTGTGATATTCTTATTATTTTGAGGGTTAAAAGGTTAAATTCTAAAATTTTCATTGAGTTCGCATAATTTGTTGATCGGTCTCATTATTTTTTTCTTTTGATCAAATATTGGGAATTTTATACCACACTATCTTTTAAGTTCACACTTGTTGAAGAATTATACTAATCCTTGAGAAATGATTTTAGGCCATCTTTGGATATTTTTTAGCCTTTAAATTTCTTTTCTTGGTAATGCAATACCACTAGTGAACCCGTTGAGCTTTAGCTAACCTTCCTTTCATAACCCTTTTATCAAAGTGTTTCGGAATAGATTTGCTCAATAGATTAAAAAAGAAAAAAAAAAGAAAAAGAAGAAGAATAGAAAAAGAAAAGTGAAGAAAAGAAGGTATGGATTTGTTGAAGAAGTGTATACAAAAAGAATTAATTGACAAAAGTAAGAAGAAATTGAATGCAATGTGCTCTAAGGAATTGACTTTTCCCAAGCATTCTCGAATACACATTTCAATATCACCATCACCTTTTTATCCTCTTTTTACCTAACATTACATCCTAGTAAAAGCCCTATTTGATCTCAAGGATGGTATGGTTCTAAAACAGTCATGACTGAGCTATAGTGTTGTGGTATAAATTCTTAATGTTTGATATCCCTTTCATGAGACTACATGTTCCATCATGTATTTGCGGTCCTTCAGATGAATCATATGTGAGATAATTTGCACTTGTTTACGTTATTCTTCTCATATATACTTGAGTGAAAAATTAGCCAATCTCTGAGTACTTTATTTTGAGTGAAATATCATATGTGAGATTTGAGATCAAAGCTAATTTTCTAAAGAAATCTGGACTGCAGTCGCTTTTAATTTGAGAATTATATTTTCAGGCTATATTCACACACACACTCTGAGTTAATAATAGTAATGAAATTTTCTAATTTTTGGATAGTATTGAATCTTTCGACCTTTAGTACACACTGAAGTGGATTGATTAAAGTATTCTTGCTAGTTGCACATTAAACGGAGAAAATTTTATTGAGTGTAATTATTATCACTTGATGTTTGTGGGTAACATATCTGTTAAACCCTCACGAGACTTCACTCGTCCACTAGGGATGCCTAGGGGTTTAAAAGGCTTGTTACATTTGCTAAATGCAATCGTATTTTCCACGAAAGAGAAAAGTTGTTTTATTTTTCTTGTTGTGTATTGCTAAGGGACTAGCAATATGTAGGTTTGGGGGTGTGATAAGCACAGAATGTTGTGCATTCAGTCCTTCTAATTTACATATGTTAATCCTTTAATTATGTTTATATTTGTATTTTTATAGTTTTATTCTGTTTTTGTCATTTTCAGATCCTTAGATGAAATAGTGGTTAATTCCATGGTTCTTGGGCTTTCAATGAGGCTTCCATAAGAAGAAGAAATTGCCATTAGTTTGGGCCAAATTCCAATGATGAGTCCATGGATTGGGCCAAGCTATATTGAAGATTTAATGCAGAAGGGGCCAAAAATCTGAATTGGTTCATTCATTGGGTCAAGTACAAGTGCAAGACTAATCTCAAGCCCAAAATTCGTTCAAAATTCTGATCTGCGCACTGTTTGTATTATGACCATAACTTCATGCTCCAAACTCCAATTAAGGTGATTTTTGCGGCTATGGAAATATAAAAGAGAGTTCTAAATACGTTTAGTTTTGAGAAATCTCTAATTCTGACATCTTGGTGGTTGAAAGTGGACAAAACAGTAGGATAAATATTCTGGACAGATTTTTCTTTGGTTGCTTTGAAAATTTTGTGACAAGTGACCAATGAGATGACAAGCAACCACCCCACTCAATTAATTCACCAAAGTGCTATACACATGGAGGGAGATGATCCAATTCTTCTACAATGGAGTACATATGGAGCTATTTAGGCCATAGGATGAGTTTTAGTGGAAGAAATGGTGGACACTCATATTGCACTAACTTTGGCTATAAATGGAGGAGAATTGAGTAGTGTAGAGGTAGAGAAGTGAGTGGAAATATTCTGCACACATATAGAAATATGAAGTGTTCTTCAACTATGAAGACTTGTAAGTTAGCCATGAGGAGCTAAAACTCTTCCTAGGGCATTGATGTAGCCCTAGTCAAGCATCAATGGTATGATAATAATATTTTTATTTGGGATTGTTATATGTGTATAATAAGTTGTATAACTTTGAGGATTGCATTTGCAATTGAAGTATAAAGTTATGTTTAATCTTGACTTCATTCTTCTCTTATCTTATAAAGTATGAAAGTTATACAATAGTTTTATTAGAACATAAATTCATTAGATTTGATAATTCATGCTTAAGGAAGATGAATCATTCTACACTTTTAATTTCATGTTATGTCTTTTATTTAAGTAGTTAGGTAGACGATTCATGCTAACTAGAGATGAATTATTCTTATCTTTTGATTTATGTATTTTCTTGAAGATATCATGGTGGTATGTGACAAATCCCATGAATAATGATTATACATATGTAACTTTCCCAAGTTGAAATACATTCTTCCATTGATGTGAGGCTAGTGGTGAAATCAATACCCTAGTCCCTCTTATATTTATCAATTCAAACTTTAACTAGTGCCCTTTATTTTATGTTAAACAAATACCAAAAATATCAACCTCTCTTCAATGAATCAAATGAGACTAATTTAATCACATTCTCTGTGGGATCGACACCTTCACAAGAGCCCTATCTTACAAAGATTCGTGCTATTGCGAGTGGTTTATTAAGAATTGGACAAGAATTATTTTGGTAAAACAAAATACCCTTTCCAAGCACAACACGGACACTATGAGAAGAATGGCTAGGGAAGCCAGGGAAGAGGAGGTTCAGGCATTGCCTAGGGTTGCCTTGAGCCAACAAATGGTGGCAATGGAGGAATATGTGAAATTTAAGCCGCCTACCTTTGATGGCGCGCGTGATCCTCTTGTGGCTGAGAGTTGGATAGACCAACTCACAAACTCATGGTTGCTCTTGCAATCGATGAGGATTTGAAAGTGGGTGTAGCGGCGCTTCACTTACAAGGAGAAGCTGATCGGTGGTGGCAATTCATCGGGAATGTCCACAATTCCGAGACTATGGACTGGGAAACCTTTAAGGGTTTATTCTTTGACAAATTCTTTCCGACTTCGGTGAGAGACCGGATGAGGCAAGAGTTCATAGACTTAGTCCAAGGAGACTTGGATGTGATGGGGTACGAGACCAAATTTACATCTTTGGCTCGCTTCGCCCCGGAGATGGTAGCTAATGAAGAGCTAAAACTGAAAAGGTTCGTGAAGGGACTCAAGACCTCTATCAGAAAGAGGGTATCCATTTTAGGTCTAAGGGCCTACAATGAAGTGGTTGACAGAGCCTTAATGGCTGAGGAAGATGACAGAGACACCCAAAGAATATGGGAGTCTAAACAGCAAGCGAAGAATGCGGGGGCATCTTCGGGTAGTCAAGGATGGAAGAGGAATAGGGAGGGCAAGTCAGGTTTCCAGGGGCAGCAACAAGCTCACCCGGTACCTTTATTGGCCTTGCCTTCTGGATCTTCACGATCTTCAGTGGTGTGCTATAATTGCCATCAGATTGGCCATTTCAGTAGGGAGTGCCCACAGGGACATACAGTGGCACCAGTGCCAATAGGGATAGTGGGAGAAATAGTGTGTTTCTCTTGTAAACAACCCAGACACGTGAAAGCTAACTGCCCACGGAGGCAGGTGATACAGAGTGGTACAGGGACTCAGCAGAGAGCTGGGCAGATGACTATAGTTTAGTCTGGCTTCAGGGCATTACCATCACCGCAGCCCGCACAGTCAGTACAGGGATCACGAGTGGTGAGGGGTCCCACGCCTGCTTCTAGTCAGCAGTCAGGGTTACAGGGGACTGGTCAGCAGTCGCGGGGCCGTGTGTTCACGCTTGCTCTGACAGAGGACGTACCAGGACCGTCAGTGGGCAGAGGTATTTTCCTAGTTTCTAGCTCGTGGGCTAGGGTGTTGATAGATTCAGGTGCATCACATTCATTCATATCTGTTGCATTTGCTTGTGCCTTGGGGTTGCGGGTGTCATCACTGGAGTCACCATTGTCCATTGATACACCGGTTGGGGGTAGGGTTACCCTGGATAGAGTGTGTCGGTCTTGCGAGATCGAGGTTGCTGGGCATCGACTAGTGTTCGACTTTGTGTTGCTAAACATGACCACTTTTGATGTCATTCTAGGTATGGACTGGCTATCTACATTTAGAGCCACGATTGATTGTCTCCGTAGGAGAGTGATAGTGCACACACCCGAGGGTGATTGCTTTTATTTTGTGGGAGAGCAGGATGATTTCTACGTTCCGTCTCTGCTTGGTTCTGGTGTGAGGGATGGGGTCAGATATTTCCTAGCTAGCTTATTAGCTGAGGAGGATGAGATTGTGACTCATGGACGATTTTCACCGGTGGTCAGAGAGTTTGTGGATGTGTTCCCGGAGGACTTGACAGAGTTACCTCCGATGAGAGATGTTGTGTTTAGCATTGATCTTGCTCCTGGTACCACGCCTATCTCTATGGCACCGTACCGGATGGCACCAGCAGAGTTGATGGAGTTGAAAGATCAATTGCAAGAATTGTTGGATAAGGAATTTGTACGACCTAGTACATCGCCTTGAGGAGCTCCGGTCCTGTTTGCTAAAAAGAAGGATGGATCTTTACGGTTATGCATAGACTACCGTAAGTTGAACCAAGCAACGATTAAGAACAAGTATCCTTTGCCAAGGATAGATGACTTGTTTGATCAACTTAAGGGTTCGACTTATTTTTCGAAGATCGACTTGAGGTCGGGGTATTACCAGTTGAGGGTGAGGGAAGAGGACATTCCGAAGACAGCTTTTCGGACTAGATATGGCCACTATGAGTTTCTAGTGATGCCATTTGGTTTAACGAACGCACCGGCAGCGTTCATGGATTTGATGAACAGGATATTCAGGGTGTACTTGGATAGGTTTGTGGTGGTCTTCGTGGACGACATTCTTGTGTATTATTCTTCTATGGAAGAGCATGAGATCCATTTGAGGACAGTGTTGCAGACATTGAGAGAGCACCGTTTGTATGCCAAATTTGAAAAATGTGAATTTTGGCTAACGGAGGTAAAGTTCCTAGGACACGTGGTGTCGGAAGGAGGAGTATCGGTAGACCCTTCTAAGATAGAAGCGGTAATGGATTGGGAGAGGCCTAAGAACGTATTCGATATACGTAGCTTCTTGGGATTGGCAGGATATTACCGGCGTTTCATGAAGGACTTTTCGAAGTTAGCGGCACCGATGACCAAACTTACTCGTAAAGGAGTTAAGTTTGAGTGGAACGAGGCTTGCGAGCATTCCTTTATGGAATTGAAGCGTAGATTGACTAGTGCTCCAATATTGATTATTCTCGAGCGCGGTTTGGGTTATGTCATCTATTGTGATGCTTCACGGGATGGTTTGGGATGTGTATTGATGCAGACCGAGAGGGTTGTTGCATATGGTTCCCGACAGTTGAAGATCCACGAGCAGAATTACCCGACTCATGACTTGGAGTTGGCGACGGTAATTTTTACTTTGAAAACGTGGAGGCATTATCTCTACGGAGAGAAGTTTGAGGTTTTCTCCAATTATAAAGTTTGAAGTACCTTTTTACGCAAAAGGACTTGAATATGAGACAGAGGAGATGGGTTGAATACATGGAAGACTACAACTTTGATCTTCAGTATCACCTGGGGAAGGCTAATGTGGTTGCCGATGCATTGAGCAGGAAATCACATGGTACTTTGGCTAGCATCGCCATTCGTGAATGGAAGATGATGGAAGACATCTCAGAAATGGGATTATGCTTTAGTGAGAGTGATGGACATGCCACTTTGTTCACACTCATAGCGCAACCAACTCTAGTGAGTAGGGTGGTTGAGGAGCAGAGGCATGACACAGAGTTAGAGAGCATTCGCACTTGAATTACGGGTGGTGAGGCAGTGGAGGATTGGGTTATCTATTCAGATGGAGGTCTGAGGTTCAGAGGCAGAATGGTTGTTCCATTGGCTTGTAGGGATGAGGTCCTGAGGGAGTTTCATAGCTCCAAACTTGCAGTACATCCCGGTGGTACCAAAATGTACCACAACCTTCGTAGACAGTATTGGTGGAAGGGCATGTAAAAGGACGTCGCACGATTTGTGGCGAGGTACCTCACTTGTCAACAAGTGAAGGCTGAGCATCAGAGACCGGCAGGTTTGTTACAGCCCTTATCGGTAGTTATGTGGAAGTGGGAACACGTTACGATGGACTTTGTGACGGGGTTACCTAGGACAAGGAAGAGTCATGATGCAGTTTGGGTCATTGTGGATAGGTTGACTAAGGTGGCTCATTTCCTTCCTATTCGAGTGACAGATGATATGGATACCCTTAGTCGGTTATATATTGATTAGATTGTGAGACTGCACGGAGTGCCAGTTTCCATTGTGTCTGATAGAGATCCGAGATTCACATCACGATTTTGATAGAGTTTTCAGGCTGCACTTGATACGGACCTTCATTTCAGTACGGCTTTCCATGCCCAGACAGATGGTCAGTCAGAGCGTACTATACAGATTTTGGAGGATATGCTTAGAGCATGTGCACTTGATTTTTGAGGTAGTTGGGAGGATCACCTTCCATTAGTGGAGTTTGCATACAATAATAACTACCAAGCTAGTATTGAGATGGCTCCATTTGAGGCCTTGTACGGTAGACCTTGTAGGTCACCAGTTTGTTGGACAGAGGTTGGTGAGACAGTGGCTTTGGGGCCAGATATAGTCAGAGAGACTACAGAAAAGATTAAGATTATACGGTAACGTTTGCTTACGGCTCAAAGTCGTCAGAAAAGCTATGCTGACAAAAGGCGGATGCCTTTGGCATTTGAGGTGGGGGACCATGTCTTCTTAAAAGTCTCACCACGACGGGGTTTGATGAGATTTGGGCGTAGCGGAAAGCTATCCCCACGGTTTATCGGTCCATTCAAGATATTGGATCATGTGGGTGAGGTCGCATACCGCTTGGCATTGCCACCGCAATTGTCAAGTGTGCACAATACTTTCCACGTTTAGATGTTGAGAAAGTATGAGCCGGATCCTTCACATGTGTTAGATTGGACAGATCTTGAGGTGGAGGAGGATGTGTCATATGAGGAGAGACCGGTACAGGTTTTGGATGTTAGGGAGCAAGTGCTTCGAGGCAAGATGATTCCATTGGTTAAAGTCCTTTGGAGGCATCACGGGGTCGAGGAGGCTACATGGGAGCGAGAACAAGAAGTCTGCTTAAAATACCCTGAGTTGTTCACTACTTGAGGTATGTTTCTAATTTCGGGGACAAAATTCCCTTAAGGGGGGGAGGTTGTAGAGACCGTGACCAATTTTGGCCGATTTTGAGTGTGGGAAACATGTTTGGGAAGTATTTTTAAGGTTTTGGAAAGTTTTCAGGAGAATTGGAGAAGTTTGACTTCTTGGTCAAACCGGGGCCCGGGATGTGACTTAAGTGGGCCCGGGAATCCGAAAAATTTCCAAGAATATTTATTTTTGGGAATGGCTTAGATGAAATGTTTAGAGAGTTAAGGAAGTGATTTCGAGACCGTAGGAGTTTTCAGAATCGAAAAAGGAGTCCGGGAAGGTGCGTTAAGTGGCCTAGGGGTATTTTGGTCTTTTCGTGACCTAGGGACCTTAAATGGTCAAAATCTGCAGAGATATTTCATATCTCATGGCTGCTTCTCTCTATATATTGCTCCCACTTCTTCTCTCTTCCTTCTCTCTAGATTTTGGAGGTCTTCGGGTGTGATTCAAGTTCCGCCGAAGAAGGGAGATACGTAGGGGACGACTAGGGCTTCCCTTTGAACCGATCAAAGTTGTAGTTCGGCAAGGTTGACATTGCTAGAAATTTGAGAAGTGCTTAGAAGGTCTTCATTTTCGAGGTAGGGGTGTTCTTTCTCATCTACTTGTCGATTCTAGGGTTTCGGGTGAAGTGGTGAGAGCTAAGGTTGAGTATTGCATGTTTTAGAGATGTAAGAGGGGTGGGATAAGGTGTTTTTATTCTTCTCTTGAGTCTCTTGTGTGCAATAGATGTGTATCTCCTACTATGCATGATGTGAGTGACAAATGCATGAGAATGTGGGAGAATGAGAGCATGTATGCTTATATGTTAGCTCTTGTGCATATATGTGGAAATGTGTTAGATTGGGCATATATGTGTTATATGTTGTAAGTGAGTTAAATGCATGTTATATTTGTATAGAAAATGTGTGCATTTGTAAAGCATGATTAAAATGTGCTTAAGTGAAGTTTTGTGAGCATGTGTGGATATTATGCTAGGTTGGCATGTATAGGTAAATATATGTGTGGTGTAGTGGAGATAAAATGCATGCTACATGTTTTTATTAATTAGCATGTGTATTGTGAGGCATGAAGTTAAACGCTTGATGTTTATATGTTCGAAATGCATATATTGGGGCCGTTGTGAGGAAACGGGGAAGTGTGGTTGGATTGCCTAGAGTAGGTCAATACTCGGAGAGGGTGTTGGAGTGGTTGCGTCACCTTGGAGTAGGTAGATACTCGGTGACGGTGGTTTACTCACCTTGGAGTAGGTAAATACTCGGTGGGGATTCTGAAAAGGTTGCCTAATCGCCTTGGAGTAGGTAAATACTCGGTGATTGTGGTGTGCTCACCTTGGAGTAGGTAAATACTCAGTGGGAATTCAAAGAAAGGGGGCCAAGTCACCTTGGAGTAGGTAAATACTCGGTGACGGTGGTCTATCCACCTTGGAGTAGGTAAATACTCGGTGGCGAAATTAGAATGGTGTGGAAAAGTGTCTCGGTTTCATGATTCGGTCAAGAATTATGTTGGGATGTCGGGCTGAGTCCGAAAGAGAAACAAGTGTATGATTATTTTCTTCATTTGAATTATGAAGCATGATAAGTGTTTAATGCATCCTTATATGTATATATGCATTGTTGTGAGTGAACATGATGTATGTTGAATGATATGTGAAATGTTGTGGCATACATCCATGTAGGTCGTGTCGGGTCGGCACTTAGGTGGGTTGGGGTATCTCTACTGAGCCGCAGTGGTGCTCACCCCTTTATTCTAAATATTTTACAGATAAAGCGCCGATGACGGATAGGACATGAGTGTCCAAGTGGAACTCTAGTAGTGGTTTTGCTATCTTTTGGAAGTTGAGCATTTTGTGGCTATCCATGCCGGCTTGTGGCATGTGACTTCCTTTTTAGTTGTGGTTGTACTTTGGACATATGTACTTTTGATGTATGTATTAGATTTTTAACTTGTTGGGCGTGGGAAGACGATGGTTTAATTTATGTAATGCCCATGGCGGCACTTAGTTGATTTGATGATGTTTTCATTGTGAATGAATTGTGGTTGTGGAGGATAATGATTCATTTTGATGTATAATTCAATTATGAATGTGATCTTGAGTGTGAGAGTGGTGTTGGAACCTTCCATTTATGTTATTAACCATGTTTGAGGGGTTCTAGGATGATAGAATGTTGATTGGGTTCCAATTGGATCATGTATAGGGCCGTTGGAAGTCCCAGGAGGTGCATTCCGATCAATTGAGATTTAATCTCGATCAATCGAGATGCCCATTTCGATCAATCGAAGTCCCCATTTCGATTGATCGAAAGGGTGATGATTTATGGTGATTTTTGGAGTCCAGATAGGAGGAATTTCGATCAATCGAGACCCCTATCTCGATCAATCGAGATATTGCAGGTCTGGGGTCCCGAAAGGGTGAAAATCTCACTTGAATTTTGATTAATCGAGATTTAATCTCGATCAATCGAGATTCCATCTCGATCAATCGAGATTACTATTCACAACTTTTTCCAAAACTTCATTTCGACGTAATTTCTTCGTTCTAGATCGGAATTGAGTGTGGTTTTTTTTGAACTTGAGTATTTTTGGATTTTCTATCCAATGGTATAAGCTTTAGTTCTATATTCCAAACACAGAAAGTTTTGAGGCTCAAAAGTGAGTGATTCTTAAAAGTGTGGGCAAGTAAATGTTCACTAAGGTGTGTGATTTGATGTAGGGCCCATGGGGGTTGGTTAAGATGGATTTGTGTGCATTCATATGCTATAATTAGGTTAAGCTTCCGCGGGGAATGAGGGTAATGAGGGTCTATTGGGCTAAATAGACAATTTGACCTCCGGTTCTCCGAGAGTTGGAAATCGGGGCATTATAGAATGGTATCAAACCTTGGTACTAATGCATTGAGTGTAATTGAGATTTTTCATGGGGTTAAGTGAACGAGTTCACACTCGGGATTCGGGATCGGTCCGGGGGAGTCCCGGCGGTCCGGGTTTCGGGCGTGACATGCCCACACCATGCTATTCTCAAATGGAAATTGATGCAAGGATTTTATGATGGTTTAGGCAAGCCCCACAAACAAATGGTTGATGCTAGTTGTGTAGGTACATTCTTTCTAAAAAGTCCCGATGAAGCGTGGATACTCTTTGAGAACTTGAGCAAAAATTCGTCTCATCGTTCTTCTAATGAAAGGAAGAATAAGGTAGTTGCTCCTCTTACCGCCCAAACTGAAAGTATTTTTGAAATGTGTAAAGAACAACCATCCTACTATTCCTAATCCTACCCTTCATCCCACATATGATGTGTTTTCTTTCTGCTCTAGTCTTTCTCATTATATAAAGGATTGTCCTCATGTGGGGCAATACCCAAAATTCTCACAAAAGTAAGCAAATGCACTTTATTCTAGGCTAGATCAATCTCAATTCCAACCTAAACCTTATCAACCAAATCCAAATTCAAGTTTCTAATACACTCCAAATCAACCACTGTAGAGACCGTGCTCAATTTTGGCCAGTTTTTCAATTTTTATCATTTATTGCTTTAAATGCATTTTAAATGATATTTAACATGTTTTGGATGCGGGGAATATGTTTAGAAGGTTAGAATATGGTTTTGGGAAGTTTTGGAAACTTTTGAGAAAGTTTGACTTTTTGGTCAACGGGGGCCCGGGATGAGGTTAAGTGGGTCCGAAAAATCTAGGAAATTTTACTTTTAGTTATGGACTAAATGAAATATTTAGAATGTTAAGGAAGTGATTTCGAGTCCAACGGAGTTTTCGGAAATTAATTTCGAGCTCGGGAAGGTACACTAAGTGGCTAGGGGTAAAATGGTCATTTCGCGCCCCTAGGGTTGAGATAAATATCAAAAAGGGTCTGAGACATTTCATTTTACAGATCTCTCTCTCTCTCTACGTATCCCACTTCATCTTTCTCCCTTCTCTCTAGAGTTTGAGGGCCTTAAGGTGTGATTTGGAAGATCTTGAAGAAGGAAAGAGTGTAGGGGACATCAAGGGCATCGGTTGGAACCGATCAAAGTCTCCATTTCATGAAGTTGAGAAAGCTAGAATTTCTCAAAGTTGGATTCAAAGCTTAGGAATTTGAGGTAGGGGTGCTAGACTCATCTTTACTTTGATTCTATAGGTCACATACTTGTGATATGAAAGATAGATTGGGATTTCTTGAGTTTAGGGTTATGTCTATGTGTATATATGTATACCAATGTGATTATGCATGTGTAAATGTCTAGCATGTTGGTTAGAACATATATTTATGTGTATGTGCAAATGAGACTATAAATGTTCTTGATGAAAAATGTGAGTTTTTATAGACTTGTGCATGAAAGATATGATTTTCCTTGTTAAATGCATAAGCATGATGATTTTCATGTTACGAGTGTGATGGCATTGTGACAATCTTGAGGGAAAGGAAAATGCATTGATTTGACAAAAAAAAATGCATTCATGGTGTGGAATAAGTGCATTGATGTGATTATGTGCACTATGTGAAAAGCGAGTTTTTGGGGCATGACAACATTGAGAATTAAGGTGAGGGAATGGTCCCTAGGGTGAAAAACCCAAAACTTGGCCAAGAGGAGGTGCTCCCTTCTGATTAGTAACCCGATAAAGCACAAGCAGAGTTTGGGTGCCGAAGAGACCCTTACTATGGATGGAGTGATAAGCTAGTCCCCATTGAAGTGATTTCCGGATTTATGTGGCGTGAGTTATATATATATATATATTGTAGCTTGCTCAATTGGATATATATATATATATATATATATATGTATGTAAATGCATTGAGATGTGAAGCATCACGCATGATTTGAAAAACGTGTTTGTTTATGGGTTAAAAGCATGTATACTTGTCATGTAGACATGTAGGAATTTCATATGCATCCATGCATGGCCGCCTGAGTTAGAGTGGGGTTGGGTGGATCATTCCTACTAAGCAGCAGTGTTGCTCACCCCATATTTATATAAACATTTTCAGATAAGGCGCCAATGGAAGACGAAGCATGATTAGCTCTATGGATATGTTGAGCTTATTTTTGGACGTTTGCTCTTTTGAGATGTAGATAAATGTCCATGCCGGCTTGTGGCATGTAGACAATGGTTGTGGTGTTTCCTTTACATTTGTATCTTCTTATGTATGTGAAATCCAAATGTAAGTGCCACACTTGTAGGAAAGTGATTTTTTGAGAAATGTATGTATAATGGCTTCCTTTATTTGAGACTTGTTGAATGCATGCAAAAAGGGCCATTTGAATTCTTATATGTATGGTTCAGTAGATTATGTATGGATTTGGAATTTAAATGGATGAATGTATTCTTTTGTCTCTTGTATCTTAATTTCGTGGATATGAAGGTTTAGAGTTGTGGATTTATGTGGAATCATGGTTGTAGGATCTCAATGTATAAGTTAGATTGTATGGTTGGGTTAATGAAGATCACCTTTGAAAAAAATGAAGATGGTTTGGTTCACTTGAATTTTATGTGCATGGTGAACTTAGGATGAATTTTCTATGATTATGCAAGATTTGAGATTCAAATGTATAGGTTGATGTGTGAGTATGATTTTATATCAATGGTAGATGATTTATATGAGTTATGAATGATCTAAGGTGGTTTGGTTGAGATTTGGGTTCAATTTGATCTTATATAGGTGTTTGGGAGAATCTGGGCAGTGCATTTCGATTAATCGAAATGCCCATTTCGATTAATCGAGATGCCCATCTCGATTGATCGAAATGGTTGCGAGATTTTATGAATTTTTGAGCTTTATTTTGATTAATCGAAGTCCCAATCTCGATTGATCGAAATATTGCAGGTCCAAAGTATCGAGGGGGTGTTTTCTTCTATTAATGGGGTGAAAATCTCGATTGATCGAGATCCAATCTCGATTGATTGAGATTACTATTCACAGCAAGGTTCAAAAATTGTCCAGACTTCGTTTCGATGCAATTTCTTCGTTTTAAATCGGAATTGAGCGTGATTTTTTTTTAAATTGAGTATTTTTGAAAGCTCTATCCAATGGTGTAGGTTTCATAATCAAATTTCATCTGTGTAAAAAGTTGGGGTCCCGAACCTAGTGGTTTATATTTATGGAACCAAATGTGAAAATCATTTGCAAGGGCCTTTGATGATCTAATGCCACTTGAAGGGTGTGGATATAGAATGCTTCCACAATAGAAATGATTATAATGAGATTAAGGTGTTGGAACTTGAGGTGAAATCACGGATTCACCCCCGTTTCCTTCGCTCCTAACCGGGTGTCGGAAACCGGGGCGTGACAACCACCTTCTCGAAACCCCAGTTTTGAGGATAAGGTTTTGGCAGCTTTAGGCAATATTGAAAGTAATACCCAAAAGATCAATGACCACTCATAATCTATTGTAAAGACAGAGTCCCAATTGGGACAGCTAGCTAACGACAGGATAGAAAATTGCCTAGCCAAATGGTGGCAAACCCTAATCTAGTTCAAGTAATTGATGACGTTTCTCATTCCTTTGAGTTTAAAAAAGAACAAGCTCAATCAATTACTACTTTAAGTAGTGGTAGAGTGTTAGAAAATCTGGTTAACAAAATGAGGGAGAAAGAATGTGAGCATTCGATAAATCCAAAGATTCCTTTAAATCTAAATGATATTCCTTTAAATCGAAAAGAGTTCTCTAATAATCCAAAAGATAAAGGAAATGATAAGTTCATTGAAGCTAAATTCTCATCTATTCCAATTTAAGAGGCTTCATATGAACCTCCTATTCCCTTTCCTCAAAGATTAAGGGAACCTTCTCAATTTGGGAAGCAAGGAAAGAAATGGCAAGATATGATAGAAATCTTCAAATAAGTGAAAATCAATCTTCCTCTCCTAGATGCTATAAAACAAATTCCCTTATATGCTAAATTTCTAAAGGACTTATGCACTTTAAAGCATAAATCTAGGAACTATGTTCCTAAGAAAGTCCAATTAACCGAACAAGTGAGTTTAATTCTCCAAAATAACACTCCTCCAAAATTCAAAGATCCGGGTGCCCTAACAATCTCTTGTGTCATTGGTGACCATGAATTTGAGAGGGCCCTCCTTGACTTGGGAGCAAGTGTTAACTTACTTCCTTACTTGGTTTATCAAAAATTAGAGCTAGGAGAACTTAAGCCAACCATAGTTGTGTTACAACTTACCGACCG
Source organism: Cornus controversa (assembly GCA_026545225.1). NCBI lineage: Eukaryota > Viridiplantae > Streptophyta > Magnoliopsida > Cornales > Cornaceae > Cornus > Cornus controversa. The sequence continues at coordinate 49,895,065 of CM048846.1, read as the reverse complement.
TTCGGTGAGGCAACCACAAGGAATAATTGAGGATATTTTGATCAGAGTGGACAAATTCTATTTTTTGATGGACTTCATATTCCATTACACTGAACCTATCCAAGATCCTACAAAGCATATTTCGATCATTCTAGGTCGTCCATTCTTGGCTACGGTTAACGCTTGCATTAATTATCGTACCGGGGTGATGGACATCTCCTTCAGGAATATGACTATGAGGTTGAACATCTTCAATGCATCTCACCATAGTTCCAATGATGAAGGTGACTGTTTTTGTTTGGATGTCGTAGATGAACTTGTAGACGAGATGCTTCCCTAAATCTTGTTGAAAGATCCTCTTGAGGCGTGTTTGAGTCAACTTAATTTTGAAGACTTTGACATTGAGCAATCCATTGAAGATGTAAATCTAATGCTCGATACCAATGTCATTAATGACTATATGATGTGGAAGACACCAATTAAGCCTCTCCCTACTCTTTTAAGTACTCCTCTAATTTCGTCCCTTGTGTCTCCCCACAACTTGAACTAAAGACTTTACCGTCTAATCTCAAGTATGTTTTTTTTGGCCCAAGTGACACTCTACCAGTCATTACAGCTTAAAATTTAACTCATGACCAAGAGTGTTCACTCATAATGGTCTTAAAAGAACATAAAGGAGCCATTGGGTGGACCGTTGCTGACTTAAAAGACATTGACCCTTCTGTTTGTATGCACTGCATATATTTGGAAGAGGATGCAAAGAACTCGCGAGAGGTGCAACGTAGGTTAAACCAGATTATGAAAGAGGTTTTAATGAAAGAAGTTATCAAGCTACTAGATGCTGGTATTATATACCCCATCTAGGATAGTAAGTGGGTAAGCCCCACTCAAGTGGTGCCAAAGAAATTCGGCATCACTGTGCTTTAAAATGAACAAGGAGAATTGGTCCCTTAGCACACCACCACAGGATGGCGAGTGTGTATTGACTATAGGAAGCTAAACTCCTTAACTAGGAATGATCATTTTCCACTCCCATTCATTGATCAAATCCTAGAAAGGCTTGGGGGCCAAAGTTTCTACTACTTTTTAGATGGATACTCAGGATATAATCAAGTGGAAGTAGACCCACAAGACCAAGAAAAGACTAATTTTACATGTCTATTTGGAATATTTGCTTATAGACGCATGCCTTTTGGGTTAAGCAATGCACCGGTGACTTTTCAATGGTGTATGATGTCTATTTTCTCGGACATGGTGGAGAAATGCCTTGAAGTGTTTATGGATGACTTTTCAGTCTTTGGACCTTCTTTTGATTCGTGCCTTCATAATCTTACACTTGTACTCAAGCGTTGTAAGGACATAAACCTCATTCTTAGCTGGGAAAAGAGCCATTTTATGTTTTAAGAGGGAATTGTACTTGGGCATATTGTGTCTGAACAAGGTATAAAGGCTGATAGAGCCAAGGTAGAACTCATATCTAAGCTTCCTCCACCTTCTTCAGTGAGGGGCATTCGTTCATTCCTTAGCTATGCGGATTTTTATTGTCATTTCATCAAGGGCTTTAGTAAGATATCACGACCCTTGTGTTGACTTCTTGAGAAAGATACCCCTTTTTACTTTGATGAAGCGTGCCTTAAATCTTTTGAAACACTCCGCACACTTTTATCAACCGCTCCAATTCTACTCCCTCCAAAATGGGCTCTCCCATTTGAAGTCATGTGTGATGCATCCAATTTTGCTATGGGTGCTGTTTTAGGGTAACGTGTAGACAAGTTGCCACATGTGATTTACTATGTAAGTAAATCCCTTTTCGAAGCTCAATTGAATTATACAACTACGAAAAAAGAGTTGCTTGCAGTTGTCTATGCCTTGGACAAATTTAGATCCTATCTCTTAGGATCCAAGGTTATTATTTTTTCAGACAATGCCGCTCTTCAGCATTTATTGGCAAAGAGGGATACTGAACCCTAGTTGATTTGATGGATACTCTTGTTACAGGAGTTTAATTTTGAGATTCGGGATAAAAAGCGTACTGAGAATGTGGTTGCCAACCATTTATCTAGGATCATTGTGGACTGCCATCACGACCAAATTCTAGTCAGCGAATTATTCCCGGATGAGCAACTATTTGAAGTCATTCATGAGAAACTTCTATGGTATGCTGACATAGTCAATTTCTTAGCTACCAGGAAGACTCCACCCTCTTGGTCCAAACAGGAAAAAGGATCATTTCTACTCCCAAGTACATTTATATTTTTGGGATGATCCCCTTCTATTTAAGTATTGTCCTGACCAAATCATCCACCGGTGTGTACCAGAGAGTGAGAGTCTTAGTATTCTTACTTTCTGTCATAGATTGGAATGCGGAGGTCATTCAGTGCTCAAAAGACCGATTCCAAAATTCTTTAATGCGGTTTCTTTTGGCCAACCATACATCGGGACGCATACTTATTCTGCCGCTTTTGTGAGCAATGTCAGTGCCTAGGCACTATGTCCCATAAAGATATGATGCCCTTGAACCCAATCTTAATCGTTGATATTTTTGATGTTTGGGGCATTGACTTCATGGGCCCTTTTCCAAAATTTGCCAGTTTCGAGTTCATACTCGCCACGGTAGACTATGTATCTAAATGGGCTGAACCCATGGCTACCAGAACCAATGATCACATAGTTGTGGTCAAGTTCATTTAAACGAACATTTTTAGTTATTTTGGTACCCCTCGAGCCATCATAAGTAACGGGGGTAAACATTTTTGCATCTGGTTCCTTCGAACCTTGTTACTTAAATACTTCATCACTCACAAGGTTGATACACCTTACCACCCTCAAACGAGTGGCCAACTAGAAGTATCTAATAGGGAAATTAAGCACATTCTTGAAAAAATCGTGCACCCCAATTGTAAGGATTGGTCACAACGTCTAAATGACGCATTGTGGGCATGTCGCACTACTTATAAAATCCTGATTAACATGTCATCGTACCGTCTTTTGTATGGTAAGGCATGCCACTTACCGGTTGAGCTAGATCACAAAGCCTTCTGGGCTATTAAGATGTTCAATTTCGATATGAAGTTGGATTGCTCAGCCTGATAGCATCAATTGATTGATTAAAAGAGAGTGCAAAAATCTATAAGGGGAAGACCAAGGCCTTCCATGATAGTCATATCCGTTCCAAATCACTCTCTCTAGGCCAAAAAATTTGGCTTTTCAATTCTAGGCTTCGCTTATTCCCTGGAAAGCTTTGCTCCCGATGGGATGGTCCTTTCATTATCAATTCCATTGCTCCCCACGGCGTGGTGGAACTCAAGGATCCCAAGGACGGGATGCCTTTTAAGGTTAATGAGCAACGAGTGAAACCTTGCATTGATAGACAAATGCAATTGGAGTATGTGGATTTCATCGAATTGACAGATCCTATATATTTGGACCTGTGAACTTGTGTACACGTCTCGCTGTAGACGATAAACTTGGCAACGATTTCCGTGGTCCTATCATATTCTGTGTGACCCTTCAAATCCAAAAGGAATGTATCTAAATATTTTTGAAGTGTCTTAGTGTGAGAGGTATGAATTGAGGGTGAAACTTAAATTTTTTCACGCTTGGGGCAAATTTTGCAAAGTTGCAGTCAAGGATAGTTTCGATGCATCGAAGTAGCCACTTTGATGTATCGTAACTTCAATGCATCAAAATATTGATCTTTAAAATGTCCTATTTTTATGCCAATTCTAGCAGCTTTTGCACCTTGTGTCGATAGATGATCGATGCATCGATAACTTCGATGCATCGAAATGTCACGTCCCAATTTTCGTTCTCCGGAAACCAAGGGTGACTGGATTGTCACTCACTGAATCATCTCATCAATCACTAATGAACTCTCTATATTATTAAATACTACAAAAGCTTAAATCTATCCTTGAATATAGATATGTACCATTTGACCTTAATCAACCTCCATGGGCCTTGAACCATGCCTCAATTCCATAGCAACCTAGTTGCGGCCTACAAATTCTCACACATGCTACCCTATGTGACCAAAAAATGAAACTGAAACCTACACCATTGGATATAGGATTCAAAAATACTCAATTTCAACAAAAGAATCAGCTCAATTGGAGTTCTAACGAAGAAGTTTTGCCCCGTCGAAGTTGTGACATCGAGCGGTAGCACACAGGAAGTTTATGGCTTTTGAAACATGTTTAAGACGTCTGAAAGTCAAGTTTCAGGCATCTAAAACTTGTTTCAGACATCTAGAACTAGTTTCAGACAACTGGTTCCATGCCCAAACAAGGTTTTGAAGTCTCGGGAACTTTCAGGCGGCTGGGGCTCATAGTTTCAGACGTTTGAAAGTTCGCCACCTACTATGAAACCGCCTCTTGTTCGGTATCCAAACCCCATCCAAATCACATCCTAATGCCCTCAAGTCCATGCATAAACATCTATATAGTATCCAACATGTGAAATGATAAAAGCATCACCATACATCAGTCTAACCATGAGCCTACATTTCCAACAATCATAACCAAAAATATATATATAATGGTCTCAAAATTAACCTTCTTCCATTCAAAACCCACAAATCACATATGATCCATATATGATCATTGAATTTTAAACTAGAGTGCATCAACATAAATTAAACATAAATATAACATCATTAACATAGTCCACATGCCATAAACCGGCATGGACATCTAATTACATCTCAAAAGGTCAAAAGTCCAAAAGTGGAACTCAACAAGGTCCATTGAGCTATTCATGCTTCATCCTCCATTGGTGCCTTATCTGAAAAGTTTATATAAATAGGGGGTGAGCTTATCCTCTCTCTCTCAATAGGAATGATCCACCTAACTCTACTCTAACTTAGTCAGCCATGCATGAATGCACATGAAAACTCTACATGACTACATGACATGTAATCCATGATTTTTACCCTCAAAACAAACAAGTTTTGGAAATCATGCGTGATACTTTACATTTCAAGGTATACATATATATATATATATACATCAAATTAAGAAAGTCACATTTCATATATATAACTCATGCCACATAAATCCGAAAATCAATTCAACTGAGGACTTCACTTATCACAATCTGTAGTAAGGGTCGCTTTGGGACCGCAAACTCTGCTCACGCTTTTTAGGCTACTAACCCTACGGAAGCGACACCCGCTTGGCCAAGTTTTGGGTCTTGCACCCTAGAGTTCAAAACCCTTATTAATTCTCACACATGCCCCAAAAACTTCGCCTTTCACATAATGTACACTTATCAAATAAATGCACAAAATCCACATAATGCAATGCTTTTATCAAAACAATGCATTTTTCCTTCTCATCCCAAGCTTGTCACAATGCCAATACACTCATATTATGAAAATCATCATGGTTATGCATTTTTCAAGAAAATCATATCTTTCATACACAATTCTAAATAGAAACTCAGATTTTCCATGCTTCCACCAAATGAACACAATTTCATCAAAAGCATTAATAGTCTCAACTTCACCTATGCAACATATATAAGTCCTAACTAACATGTTAGACATATCCATGTGCATAAATCACATTTTCATATATATATATATATATATATATATATATATACATATACACAAAACCTTAAACTTAAGAAATCTCAACCTATCTTTCATGTCACAATAAAAAGGACCTATAGAATCAAAGTAAAGATGAGTCTAGCACCACTACCTCAAATCCTATGCTTTTAATACAACTTTGTGAAATCCTAACTTTCTCAACGTCATGAAATAGAGACTTTGATTGGTTCAAACCGAAGCCCTTGGTGTCCCCTACACCCTTTCCTTCTTCGGGATCTTACAAATCACACCGCAAGTGACCTAAAATCTAGAGAGAGGGGAGAGAGATGAAGTGGGAGAGGTAGAGAGAGAAGGAGATTTGTAAATATGAAATATCCCAGACCTAATTGATATTTATATCACTCCTAGGGGCGTGAAAAGACCGTTTTGCCCCCATGCCACTTAATGTACCCTCTTGACCTCGGAATTAATTCCCGAAAACTCTGTTGGACTCAAAATTGCTTCCTTAACACTCTAAACATTTTGTTTAGTTCATAGACAAAAGTAAAATTTTCCAAATTTTTCGGACCCACTTAACCTCATCCCGGGCTCTCGTTGACCAAAAAGTCAAACTTTTTCAAAAGAAGCCAAAACTTTCCAAAACCATATTTCAACCTTCTAAACATGTTCTCCACATTCAAAACATGTTAAATATCATTTAAAATGCATTAAAAGCAACAAATGATAACAAAAATTGAAAAATTGGCCAAAATTGGGCACAGTCTCTATAACCTCCCAACCTTATAGGAATTTTATCCTCAAAATTAGAATACAATCATAATCTCATTGTGTTTTTACACCACTCTAAGTGACTTGATTTAGCTCCGTTTATCACTGGTAACAATTATGAACTCACCGGTGTCCAACACACGGCCCTCACTCCTTAACCAACAAGGTTTTCGGTCATCACACCATATGACTCCACTCTACATTCTCCCAAAACATCTGACTGCCAGTACACCCCAACCGATGTCAAATTCATAGTCTAAGTTAACACATCTCATTCGTGACATAAAGTCAACATTTTCTAAGGATTAATAACTCAATCCTCAATTGGTTCGATCACACTCCCCAAAACACATGAAATCATTATTCTCTAAGTCTCATAACTGATCCTTGGATCCTTTTTTTTCATTAGTACCATAAGGTACAATCCATAGGAAAACAAAATCGATGAAGACCTCACTACTTACTCACCACCTCCTTTCCTCGATTATCAATTAATCAGCTAATGGTATTTCCATCGTTATCCTTTTAAAATATCATGACTAGTTGTGTCCCACAACTGAGTCAAATCTCATACGCCAATCAGAACTTTGATCTTTCAGGATCGTAACCCATTCCTCATTTTTCACAAAAAATACACCTAAGAACTTTCTCAAAGTCCTAGGATCCCACAACTGGCATCTATCATAACTCATTTATCTCACTATTTTGACCTTACTTAAGTTCAATTCTCTAGTCAAGTTCACCAAATTCTCAAACTAAAATTTCTTAGGCGACAATGATGCGCCCACATACACAGTGCACCCATTGATGTAAACACTAACACACCCTAAACATGTAATAATTGTCATGCATATCATGCTAAATACCTAGCATACCACATATCACAATTAGCATAAAACTAAATATGTTCTATTAAAGGCAACAAACAACTCATAATGTACTCAATGAATCCAATCTCTGACTTATAACTAGAAACTGTAATCATACCTCGCTCCTCACGGAGTCCTCTGATGCTTGGATTGTAGATCAGACATGATCAGGTCAATTTCCCTCACTGATAGTGAACCCCTAAGCAGACTGCTCTGGCTGCAACTGAGTAATACCTTGTTGAGACCCTATCCCACCGTGCACATTCTGTCCCAGAGGATAGTTTACCTTGATATGACCAATCTGGTGACAGTGATAACAAACATGCTCCACTATTGGTGCCAACTGTATGCAGGTGCTCTCAGATTTATAGTGTTGTTGACAGTGGTGACATAACACTCTCGATTATGAAGGTCTAATGGGTAAAGACACTGATGGTGTTGAGCCAACCTACTATTGACCTTGAGATGATGGTAGATCATCTCTATGTCTCTTATTCCCTTGATTACCAAATGATGTCTTGGTATCCCTAGCCTGAGTTCTGGTATCTTGGCTATCCTTTTCTGCTACTAATGATTCCTGCACCACTGTAGCAAAACTTATCGAACATAAAACTGTCACCATATCCCATATGGAAGTTCGAAGACCTCCTACAAACTTCTTCACCTTAAGTTCTTCGGTAGGAATCACTTCTGGTGCAAAACGAGCCAAGGATATGAACTTGAAACAATTCTTAAAATCTTGTCTCAAGTCATCCTTCATCATTACTGGGAAATATTTCTCAAAGAATAACGCTTTGAACATATCCCAACCCATTACTTCAATGTCATGGTAATTTTCAATAAACTTCCACTAATGGCTTGCTCCATCAGTAAGGTGATGAGCGGCTACTTTCACTCTCAAGTCTTCCTCTACCTCCAGTATAGTAAGGAGTTCATCCATCTCAACTCACCAATCTTTTTCCGCCATAGGATTAGGCCCTCCTGCATACAATGGTAGATTGTACTCCTTGACATATCCCAATTCCAACGTCATCCTATTAGGAGTTGCTCCAGGTCGAGCTTGAGCTCCACTCGTATTTCCCTAGCAACTTGTTGTACAGTCACAACCATCCTCCACATAAACTGTTGTCCATCCATGGGAACTGTTATCCCCTCGCGAATCCTCCGTGGTGGTATCTTGCTGTATTGACAACAAGAGGACACTTTTAAAGTTCAAGGCATGAATATTTTGACCAAATTTTCTCATGCATATGTGTTGTCACCTCTTTCTCTAGATCACCAATCACCTATATAATCATAAATCTTAGTGCAGAAGCTTAAATCATGTGCACATACATATGACTGTGCGTTGTAGACTCTACAAGTCCTATTGGGGACAATATATAAAGCCCCATGTCCATTCTAAGTCATTTTAACATTTTTACCTGGGGTGCATTTCGATGGATCGAAAGTCTCTTTTTGATGCATCAAAGCTACGATGTATCGATCATGTATCAATGAAGTATCGTCCAAAAACCACTCTCGGGACTTTTGATTTTTCAAAATCCTGTAGGTTTTTTGATGCATCGATCCTGAGGTTTTGATGAATCGATCGTGAGATGTATCAAAATATGGACTTCGATGCATCGAAGTCCCTCTCAGTTGTTTCCTTCAGCCACTTATCAAGAGACACAATGTCCATACACTTAACCAAATTTAAGCCAATATTCTCATGTATCCTCCATAGATTGAAATACATCAAAAATATACTGTAAAACATCGTCATCACAATCTAATCATAAATCCACATTTCTAAGCATTCATGTCCAAGTTTTGATCGACTGCTGCAGAGACCACTCAACCGAAAGTTAAGAAATGCCTCAAAGACTGACTTCCACAAGTCCATTGTCATCCCCATAATCATACACTCACTTGCAACCTTAAACATAATCAAGCACTACACAATCCAATGATTTCAAGCTCCACAACCCATGAGTTGCACAATTCCACTCCAAAATCCACATTATCCTTAAAACGAGAATGACGACAAGTATTCCATGGAACACATTGTATATCAAGGACATACAAATCTCACCTCCATCTACATTCTAGGTTCCTAGAATTATCTGCTTAATGCTATAACATGAATAGGGGTTATAATGCTATAGTCCCATACATCATTGAGCATTACACTCTCAACATCCAACATATTCCATTGTCATCCCCATAATCATACACTCACTTGCAACCTTAAACATAATCAAGGACTACACAATCCCATGATTTCAAGCTCCACAACCCATGAGTTGCACAATTCCACTCCAAAATCCACATTATCCTTAAAACGAGAATGACGACAAGTATTCCATAGAACACATTGTATATCAAGGATATACAAATCTCACCTCCATCTACATTCTAGGTTCCTAGAATTATCTGCTTAATGCTATAACATGAATAGGGGTTATAATGCTATAGTCCCATACATCATTGAGCATTACACTCTCAACATCCAACATATTCCACTAGAGTCTAGCACAAACAGTGCATTTCAACACTCCAAGGCAAAACATAGTCACACCTCTACCAAGATTTCCAAATCTTTCCCAAATCCACCATCATACTCACACAATTTAACTTTTTAAAATTATAATTTATAATCCTTCTAGTGTTCCTTAAGTCACACTCTGACTGTCTCGTTACACATTACAACAAACACTATTTCCCATACTAAATTTGAGAATAATCTCATCAAAACTAGTCATGTCCAATAACTCAAAATTGAACACTAATCGACATTCCACAATCTAGATCTCATAAGATCATTAAATTCTATCCAAGGTAACTCCACTCCCAATAAATGAATCAATGGACAATGGTGACTCCAAAGATGGCATATCTAGCCCCAAGGCACAAACACAAACAAATGCATATGAATGAATGAATGAGATGTATGTAACTGTATCTATCACGCCCCAATTCCCGAGGCCCAAAAATTGAGGTGTGAACTCTGTGAGATCACCCTCACGACATAACCATCACCTCGTCATACAACCTCAATTTCCTATTATTTTCACGAAAATTGGGCATGAGCCATTCTAAATAATTAGATCCTGGCATGTTATACCTGCTTTAAATTCAAATGGACACTTCTGGGCACGTGTCCCCCCAGCATTTATATCTAATCAATAAAAATGGACACTTATGGGCACGTGTCCCCCCAGCATTTCTACAACATGCATAATATAACCAAAAATATACATGTTCCAGTCCTTGAATGTCCGTATTATATACATACATCACATGAATAAAATACAACTAAAGGAACTGAATCAACATAATTGCTCCATACATTTAATGTCACGCCCCGGTTTCCGACACCCGGTTAGGAGCGAAGGAAACGGGGGTGAATCCGTGATTCACCTCAAGTTCTCACACCTTAATCTCATTATAATCATTTCTATTGTGGAAGAATTCTATATGCACACCCTTCAAGTGGCATTAGATCATCAAAGGCCCTTGCAAATGATTTTCACCTTTGGTTCCATACATATAAACCACTAGGTTCTGGACCCCAAATTTTTACACAGATGGAATTTAATTATGAAACATACACCATTGAATAGATATTTTAAAAATACTCAATTTCAAAAAAAATCACGCTCAATTCCCATTTAAAACGAAGAAATTACATCGAAACGAAGTCTGGACAATTTTTGAACCTTGCTGTGAATAGTAATCTCGATCAATCGAGATTCATCTCGATTAATCGAGATTTTCACCCCATTAATCGAAGAAAACACCCCCTCGGTACTTTGGACCTGCAATATTTCGATCAATCGAGATTGGGACTTTGATTAATCGAAATAAAGCTCAAAAATTCATAAAATCTCGTAATCATTTCAATCAATCGAGATGGGCATCTCGATTAATCGAAATGGGCATTTCGATTAATCGAAATGCACTGCCCAGATTCTCCCAAACACCTATATAAGATCAAATTGAACCCAAATCTCAACCAAACCACCTTAGATCATTCATAACTCATATAAATCATCTACCATTGATATAAGATCATACTCACACATCAACCTATACATTTGAATCTCAAATCTTGCATAATCATAGAAAATTCATCCTAAGTTCACCATGCACATAAAATTCAAGTGAACCAAACCATCCTCATTTTTTTCAAAGCTGATCTTCATTAACCCAACCATACAATCTAACTTATACATTGAGATCCTACAACCATGATTCCACATAAATCCAGAACTCTAAACCTTCATATCCACGAAATTAAGATACAAGAGATAAAAGAATACATTCATCCATTTAAATTCCAAATCCATACATAATCCATGGAACCATACATATAAGAATTCAAATGGCCCTTTTTGCATGCATTCAACAAGTCTCAAATAAAGGAAGCCATTATACATACATTTCTCAAAAAATCACTTTCCTACAAGTGTGGCACTTACATTTGGATTTCACATACATAAGAAGATATAAATGTAAAGGCAACACCACAACCATTGTCTACATGCCACAAGCCGGCATGGACATTTATCTACATCTCAAAAGAGCAAAAGTCCAAAAATAAGCTCAACATATCCATAGAGCTAATCATGTTTCGTCTTCCTTTGGCGCCTTATCTGAAAATGTTTATATAAATATGGGGTGAGCAACACTGCGGCTCAGTAGGAATGATCCACCCAACCCCACTCTAACTCAGGCAGCCATGCATGGATGCATATGAAATCCCTACATGTCTACATGACAAGTATACATGCTTTTAACCTATAAACAAACACGTTTTTCAAATCATGCGTGATGCTTCACATCTCAATGCATTTACATACATATATATATACATATATATATATATATATATATATATATCCAATTGAGCAAGCCACAATATATATATATATATAACACACGCCACATAAATCCGGAAATCACTTCAATAGGGACTAGCTTATCACTCCATCCATAGTAAGGGTCTCTTCGGCACCCAAACTCTGCTTGTGCTTTATCGGGTTACTAATCTGAAGGGAGCACCTCCTCTTGGCCAAGTTTTGGGTCTTTCACCTTAGGGACCATTCCCTCACCTTAATTCTCAATGTTGTCACGCCCCAAAAACTCGTTTTTCACATAGTGCACATAATCACATCAATGCACTTATTCCACACCATGAATGCATTTTTTTTTGTCAAATCAATGCATTTTCCTTTCCCTCAAGATTGTCACAATGCCATCACACTCATAACATGAAAATCATCATGCTTATGCATTTAACAAGGAAAATCATATCTTTCATGCACAAGTCTATAAAAACTCACATTTTCCATTAAGAACATTTATAGTCTCATTTGCACATACACACAAATATATGTTCTAACCAACATGCTAGACATTTACACATGCATAATCACATTGGTATATATATATACACATATACATAACCCTAAACTCAAGAAATCCCAATCTATCTTTCATGTCACAAGTATGTGACCTATAGAATCAAAGTAAAGATGAGTCTAGCACCCCTTCCTCAAATTCCCAAGATTTGAATCCAACTTTGAGAAATCCCAGCTTTCTCAACTTCACGAAATGGAGACTTTGATCGGTTCAAACAGATGCCCTTGATGTCCCCTACACTCTTTCCTTCTTCAAGATCTTCCAAATCACACCTTAAGGCCCTCAAACTCTAGAGAGAAGGGAGAGAGATGAAGTGGGATACGTAGAGAGAGAGAGAGATCTGTAAAATGAAATGTCTCAGACCCTTTTTGATATTTATCTCAACCCTAGGGGCGCAAAATGACCATTTTACCCCTAGCCAGTTAATGTACCTTCCCGAGCTCGGAATTAATTCCCGAAAACTCCGTTGGACTCGAAATCACTTCCTTAACACTCTAAACAATTCATTTAATCCATAACTAAAAGTAAAATTTCTCAGATTTTTCGGACCCACTTAACCTCATCCCAAGCCCCCGTTGACCAAAAAGTCAAACTTTCTCAAAAGTTTCCAAAACCATATTCTAACCTTCTAAACATATTCCCCACATCCAAAACATGTTAAATATCATTTAAAATACATTTAAAGTAATAAATGACAAAAATTGAAAAATCGACCAAAATTGGGCACGGTCTCTACATTTAATCCAAATGTAATACGTCTATCTATCCATTATCCTCGACATACATCAGATTCTAAGGAATCTAGACACTACCTCTGCAACCGGTGCTGTCAGCCCCCTAACTAACTCCGTAATCAGCAATACCTGCAAAACCTGGGAGGGGGTGAGCTCAAAGGCCCAACAAGGTATGTATAACCATACTATCACCGCTGCAGGAGGTCGATCCTCACATATTCTCAAAAATATACATGCACCTAAATATATCACAATATTTAAGACCATGCTCTACCTAGCATGCATGAACCAATGATGTATATGGCTACTTTAGCACATACGAACATACAAAATCCACTACACATGATTTTAGAAATCATTTTCAACATGCTTGAAAGCAATAAACATCAGGCATCAATATGTATAAAGAACATATATGTCAATACATTTACATAAATGATGTAAATCAACTACCACATCTCCTACTCGTCAAGTAGCACATCTCAAATGCAATATAGATGCATTTAAACAGAAACACATGCTTAACAGATGAACACATAAGCATAAAGGTATTTTCACCTTCCACAGTCATAATCTGATACATAATACAAGTATCTAGGCTTGCATATACTCTCACTCTTGGTCCTCATCCGATACCCCACATGATTGGCCCGCTCCGAGGATCATGTCACCTAGGACAACTTCGATAACCATCCTATGACCTGGACCACTCCGAAAGGTCATTCGACCCTGGAAATGTATAGGATTGCCATTATGTGAGGGGACAGCTCCGAGGCTCACATTCGTTGGACATACTCTGATTTCCAGGCATTAAGCCTGAGCATGGCGGGTCCACTCCGAGGGCTATGGGTGTTGGACATACTCCGATACAACCTGATGATCGGGACCACTTCGAGGGGTCATCAAACTCTGGACATACTCCGATGGCAATATATTGGTTTTGCCTAATTGTGAGGGGGCAACTCCGAAGCTCACTAATATTGGACACACTCTGATTCTAGGCATAAGGCCTTTGTATGGCTGGTCCACTCCGAGGGCCATACATAGTGGATAATTATACCACTTCTCGTGACACGGTTGGACCACTCCGAAGTCCCGTGCACCTCTTTTTGCGTTAATTTTCCCATAACCTCCCATATATGCAATGTGGATGCATACGTAATCAAGCATTTTATTTTATGCTTTCCCAATGCACCAGCTAGTATATAAGTACATAACATGCATTTCTCTCTACATAAACCCACATATAACCACGTATGTGTCATTTCCCTCCCATACATGCAATATGGATGCATATATACCTAGCATAATACTTTCATGCTTCAACCCATGCTTATGAATACTAAAAAGAAGTATTTGGCATGCTACTCATCACATTCCAACACATATAGCGCATACATGTTCCAAGACTTGCATAACATCTCACATATGCAAAACACTTCAAATTCAGCACATTTTTATCATGTTATAACCAATGCACACATTCGATATATATATATAAAGTCAGCATGCATATCATATCCACATTCCCACATATAAACACATATATGTCACATCCTGCATATAGTCACATATGCATGTATACTAGCTGTAGAGACCGTGACCAATTTTGGCCGGTTTTGCATTTTTCGCATTATAATTGCCATAAATGCATTTTGAGTTGTGTTTAACATGTTTTAAGTGTGGGAAACATGTTTGGGAAGTGTTTTTAAGGTTTTGGGAAGTTTTCGAGAGAATTGGAGAAGTTTGACTTTTTGGTCAAACCGGGGCCCGGGGTGCGACTTAAGTGGGCCCGGGAATCCGAAAAATTCTTGAAAATATTTATTTTTGGGAATGGATGAGATGAAATGTTTAGAGAGTAGAGGAAGTGATTTCGAGACCGTAGGAGTTTTCGGAATCGAAAAAGGAGTCCGGGAAGGTACGTTAAGTGGCCCGAGGGCATTTTGGTCTTTTTGCAAACCCTAGATATTTTAAATATCAGTGGCTGAGAGTCCCAGCCATATCTCACGCCTCTTTCTCTCTCTAAAGCTCTTCATCTTCAAAGCTCTCCCTTCTCTCTACATTTCGGACCCGTTCGGCTTGGATTCAAGACTCGCCGAAGGAGGGAGATACGTAGGGGACGGCTAGGGCTTCCCTTTGAACCGAACAAAGTGGTGATTCGGCAAGGTAGACTCCGCTGGAAAATTGGTGAAGTGCTTGAAAGGCCTTCATTTTCGAGGTAGGGGTTCTTCTTCTCTTCTAATTGTCGATTCTAGGGTTTCGGGTGAAGAAGAGAGGTGTAGGTTGTGTTTCACATGCTTTAGGATGGTGAGAGGTGTGGAAAGTTGTATTTTCTTCTTCTCTAGAGTCCTATCTTTTCACAATTGTGTATATTGTGTTGGTGGTAGCATGTGGGTTTGGAATATGTGAGTGTAAGAAATTGATACATAGGCTTTATGTGTTCAATTGGGTGTATATGTGGAAAAATGTGTACCAAGTGTCATATATGTGATTATATGTGGGAATGTGGTTGTTGAATGCATGTTTAGTTCTATGTGCTAAAATTATGCATTGAATGTAGCATGAGTAAAATATGCTAATTTTGAAGTTGTATGCATATAAGATGATTTATGCATGTGTTATACATATATGTGCTATATGTGGTGTGTGGTGATGGAAAATATGCTTGTTACTTCTTTTTAGTATCAATGAGCATGAGTTGAGCATGAAAATAAAATATCATGTGTTTATGCATTCATATTGCATATGTGGAAAGTTGCGGGAAAAATGACGCAAAAGAGGTACACGGGGCTTCGGAGTAGTCCAACCGTGTTGTGAAATGTGGTAAAATTATCCACTATGTATGGCCCTCGGAGTGGACCCGCCATACTAAGGCTTAATGCCTAGGATCGGAGTATGTCCAATACTAATGACCCCTCGGAGTTGTCCCGGTCATTGGATGGTTATCGGAGAATGTCCATGACTTGTGAGCCTCGGAGTTGCCCCCTCACTCTATGGCAATCCCATATATTGCTATGGTAGAATGACCTTTCGGAGTTGTCCCGGTCATTGGATGTTATCGGAGTTGTCCAAGGTTACATGATCCTCGGAGTGGACCAATCATGTAGGGTATCGGATGAGGACCGAGAGAGAGAGCATTTATTTACTTTAATGCTTTTATGTTTGAACATGTTGTACATGATTCGTGAAATATGCAATCCTCTTTAATTGCATTTGTTGATGTATTTGTGAGATTGTGGACGTGACATGTAGTGTATTCATATGCATTCCATGTAGGTCGTGTCGGGTCGGCACTTAGAAGGGTTGGGAAACCTTTACTGAGCCGCAGTGGTGCTCACCCCTTTATTATAAACTCTTTTACAGATAAAGCGCCGATGACGGATGGGACATGAGTGTCCAAGTGGAGCTCTAGTGGTGGTTTTGCTATCTTTTGAGTTTTGATCATTTTTGGTGGCTATCCATGCCGGCTTGTGGCATGTGACTTCCCTTTTTGTTGTGGTTGTACTTTGGACATATGTAATTTGGATGTATGTATGGGATTTTAAACTTGTTGGGTGTGAAAAGACAACGGTTTAATATATGTAATGCCCATGGTGGCATCTTGTTCATTTGATGATGCCTTTATTGTGAATGAATTGTGGTTGTGGAGGAAAATGATTCATTTTGATGTATAATTCAATTATGGATGTGATCTTGAGAGTGAAATTGATGTTGGAACCTTTCATTTATGTTATTAATCTTGTTTGAGGGGTTCTAGGATGATAGGATGTTGATTGGGCTTCAAATGAACCATGTATAGGGTTGTTGGAGGTCCCGGGTAGTGCATTTCGATTAATCGAAATGCCTATTTCGATTGATCGAAACCCCCATTTCGATTGATCGAAATGGTTGCGAGATTTTATGTATTTTCAGGCCTTATTTCGATCAATCGAAGTCCCAGTTTCGATTAATCGAAATAATGCAGGTCCAAGATACCGAGAGGGTGTTTGCTTCGATTGATGGGGTCAGAATTTCGATTAATCGAGATGCATTTCGATTGATCGAAATGCCAATTTCGATTGATCGAAATTACTATTCACAGCTTTTTCCAAAACTTCATTTCGACGTAATTTCTTCGTTCTAGATCGGAATTGAGCGTGGTTTTTTTTGAACTTGAGTATTTTTGGATTCTATATCCAATGGTATAAGCCTCAGTTCCAGATTCCAAACACAGAAAGTTTTGGGGCTCTAAAGTGAGTGATTCTTAAAAGTGTGGGCGTGTAAGTGTTCACTAAGGTGTGTGATTTGATGTAGGGCCCATGGGGGTTGGTTAAGATGGATTTGTGTGCATTCATATGCAAGAATTAGGTTAAGCTTCCGCAGAGAATGAGGGTAATGAGGGTCTATTGGGACTAATGGACGGGTTAACCTCCGGTTTCCCGGGAGTCGGGGGATCGGGGCGTTACACTAGCATAAAAATAATCATGCTTCCACTCAAGACATGCATTTACTACAAGTAACTAGCATACTTTTCATCCATAATATATAACCACATATATATTCCGTCACCATATATGTATTAAGAACATATAAAATACTTAGCATATCATAATCATGCTTTGCAAATGCTCGCCAAAAGTTGTATTCATACTTAGCATGCATTTCTACCACCGCACCATTCGTATAATCACATATATATATATATATTTAACATCATGCATAAGAGCCACATATGCATACAAGACAACACATAGTTAAACAAGTACATAATTTAGCATACTTTTTACATGATTTCAATCAATACTGCACATGCATATCACGATGCAAATAAGCGATTAAATTTAACATGTCATCGCTCCCCAGACCCACACATATATATATATACCCACGTATATATATCCTCACATCCCACGCATATACCATATCCACCTTTATATATATACATATGCACACACACACACACACACACATATATATATATATATATACAACCGCCACATATGAGTAAACTAAGAGCATATGCAAATTAATCAATAATATTAAAATATATACGTAGGAGATAGAGGCAAGAATCAACTTGCCTTAGGTCTAGCTCTCAACCGGTCCGCGCCTGTAAGTCGGCCTCTACCAAGTCCGGTCCAGTCCCGTGTCCAAGTCATACACGAACCCGCTTTCGTTCCTTTTTAATTTCCATGTTTGTCCCAGTTAATTTGGCCAACCCCATACCTCAAACCTATTTTTTTCCATGTCCAAGCCCACCATCTATGAGGGCCCAAAACCACAAGGCCGCCATTCTTGGCCCAAACAACCGCAAACTTTGACCACTACGGCTGTCCAAACTGAACCCACAAGTTTCAGCACCATTCGAAACCACCAAACCAGGCTGTCCAAACAGCCGTGAACAGCCTCATACCACCGTCCGAACCCACTACCAAAAACACCTCCACAACCGTCGATGAACCATATCAATCACTAGAATCATCCAAAACCTAGCCTAACGCACCTTCGGCAGCCACATCCAGCCACCCAAAAACCCACCAAAATTGGACCCAAGCAAGCCACTCCCGGCACCACCTCCACCGAAAACAACCAAGGAGAACCCACCGTGAACCACCTGAAGCCGCGAGCCTCCGTCGGACCGCCACCAACAGACCCACCTTCGGTTGAACCTTCACCAAGCTCAACCCATAAAACCCCAGCCGCTGGGTCAGTCGAACTCACCCTCTTCGGCACGATCTCGCCGAAGCACCGAGAAGATCCATCTCTTCACCACCAGCCCACCACCATGAGCCAAACCCCCTGTCGAAAATGACCACAGCCACCACTAGGGTCGCCGGGACGGGTTCCCCCCTTCTCTCTTTCGGTTCTCTCTCTCCTCGATCTCGACTTCTCTCTCTCTCTACTTTCTCTTTTCTTTTTCTTTTATTTTCTTTCTTTTTCTCTTTTCTTTCTTTTCTTTCTTTTTCTCTTTTCTTTCTTTTTCGGCTGACCACTCATGGTCTCTTCTATTTTGGTTCACACATTTTCCCCACTAGTCTTAACCACATATTTCATATATATATATATATATAATATGCTACACAATACATGTATACCATGTATTTTTACCTCGCATAATTCCAATATACCTACATAATACACATGTGTATGTACATACTCACACTCACCCACATATATAATTAATTATATATGTGCACCTCATTTATTGTATAATCACATACCGGCCCACTATATATATATATATATATATATATATACTCCATCTATATATATATATTTTTGCACCTTCCAGAAATTTAATTAATCCAAAAAAAAATTTAATCCGGTCAAAATTCACCCAGAACCGGTCAAAATTATTTCGGTCCTTACAGTATCAACACCCTAGTCCATGAGCTAGAAACTACGAAAATACATTCAATCTCTCTACTATTAGAAGTCGGCCACACTTGAAATCATTCCATCACTAATTCTTTATCCATCGTCACCTAGATGAGATAACTCAACACTCATAAGAGTCGGTGGATTGTAAGAGAAGTACTAATCTAGGAAAAATTGGTTGATCAGTCAATTTTTCTTAGCTAGCCCAACTCCAACAACAAGCCTCCCTTGTCTCCTATCTCAGTCTCAATTATCAACCTTAGTATAACACTTATCAACAATGTAACATAAGCCCCTAAGTATCCATATGGACTTAAAACACTCACAACCTTCTCTGCATTATCCCTTTATTGCTCACTAACATTACTGAACATCCAGTCAAAAGTTTTAACTCAACCAACTCTGGGAGTATTACCAAATGAAATCAATTTCAAACACCCACACATTACTCTATCATTATGGTCACTTACACTAAGCTAATCATTCCACTATCATTCAAAGGTACCCAAGCTTATCATTCAGATAACTACCAACCACTACACATCTCCAAATCAACAAATTACCCTTTCTCCTAAGTTATTCATACCCATAACTTGATACCCTAGGTCTCCAAACCTAATAATCGAATAGCAATCCAAAAATAATAAAATCCTTCCAATCCAACATATGGCTTAACTCTTTCCCATCATCCATAGGTATTCAAACCCGGTTAAGCTCTGATACCAAGTTATGACGCCCCAATTTCCATTCTCTAGAAACCAAGGGTGACTGGATTGTCACTCACTGAATCATCTCATCAATCACTAATGAAATCTCTATATTCTTAAATATTTTGGAAGCTTAAATCTATCCTTGAATATTGATATATACCATTTGACCTTAATCAACCTCCATGGGCCCTGAACCATGCCTCGGTTGCACAACCAACTAGTTGTGGCCTATAAATTCTCACACATACGACCCTGTGTGACCAAAAATTGAAAGTTAAACCTACAGCATTGGATAGAGGATTCAAAAATACTCAATTTCAAGAAAAGAATTACCTCAATCGGAGTTATAACAAAGAAGTTATGCCTCATCGAAGTTGTGACATCGAGCGGTAGCACACAGAAAGTTTAAGGTGCCTGAAACATTTTTAAGACATCTGAAAGTCAAGTTTCAGGAGTCTAAAAGTCAGGTTTCAGGCATCTGGAGCTTTTTTAGACATTTAGAACTAATTTTAGATGTCTGGTTCCATGCCTAAACAAGGTTTTGAAGTCTCGGGAACTTCCAGGCGGCTGGGGGTCATAGTTTCAGATGTCTGAAACTTCCCCAGCTACTATGAAACCTCTTGTTTGGCATCGAAACCCCATCCAAATCACATCCTAATGCCCTCAAGTCCATGTATAAACATCTATATAGTATCCAACATGTGAAAATGATAAAAACATCACCATACATCATTTTAACCATGAGCCTACATTTTCACCAATTATAACCAAGAATCTATTCATAATGGTCTCAAAATTAGCCTTCTTCCATTCAAAACCCACAAATCACATATGATCCATATATGATCATTACATTTTAAACTAGAGTGCATCAATATAAATTAAATGTAAATATAACATCATTAACATAGTCCATATGCCACAAACCAACATGGACATCTAATTACATATCAAAAGGTCAAAAGTCCAAAAATGGAACTCAACAAGGTCCATTGAGCTATTCATATTTCATCCTCCATTGGTGCCTTATCTAAAAAGTTTATATAAATAGGGGGTGAGATTGTCCTCTCTCGCTCAGTAGGAATGATCCACCTAACTCTACTCTAAATCAGTCAGCTATGCATGAATGCACGTGAAAACTCTATATAACTACATGATAAGTAATCCACGCTTTTTACCCTCAAAATAAATAAGTTTTGGAAATGATGCGTGATGCTTTACATTTTATGGTATACATATATATATACATCAACTGAACAAGTCACATTTCATATATAAAACTCATGCCACATAAATTTGAAAATCAATTCAACTGAGGACTTCACTTATCACAATCTATAGTAAGGGTTGCTTTGGGACTGCATACTCTACTCACGCTTTTCGGTCTACTAACCCGACAGAAGCGACACCCGCTTGGCCAAGTTTTAGGTCTTGCACCCTAGAGTTCGAAGCCCATATTAATTCTCACACATGCCCCAAAAACCTCGCTTTTCACATAATGTACACTTATCAAATAAATGCACAAAATCCACACAATGCAATGCTTTTATTAAAACAATGCATTTTTCCTTCTCATCCAAAGCTTGTCACAATGCCAATACACTCATATTATGAAAATCATCATGGTTATGCATTTTTTAAGAAAATCATATCTTTCATGCACAATTCTAAATAAAAACTCAAAATTTTCATGCTTCCACCAAATAAACACAATTTAATTAAAAGCATTCATAGTCTCAACTTCACCTATGCAACATATATAGGTCCTAACTAACATGTTAGACATATCCATGTGCATAAATCACATTTTCATATATATATATATATATATATATGTATATATATATATATATATTATACACACAAAACCTTAAACTCAAGAAATCTCAACCAATCTTTCATGTCACAATATTAGGGACCTATAGAATCAAAGTAAAGATGAGTCTAGCACCACTACCTCAAATCCTATGCTTTTAATCCAACTTTGAGATATACTAGATTTCTCAACTTCATAGAATGGAGACTTTGATTGGTTCAAACCGAAGCCCTTGGTGTCAGGGACACCCTTTCCTTCTTCGGGATCTTACAAATCAACCTCAAGTGACCTAAAATCTAGAGAGAAGGGAGAGAGATGAAGTGGGAGAGAAGGAGATCTATAGGTATTTAATATGCCAGACCTAATTGATATTTATATCACTCCTAGGGGAGTGAAAAGACCATTTTATCCCCAGACCACTTAATGTACCCTCTTGACCTCGAAATTAATTCCCGAAAACTCCATTGGACTCAAAATCGCTTTCTTAAGACTCAAAATAATTTGTTTAGTTCATAGACAAAAGTAAAATTTTTTGGATTTCTCGGATCCACTTTATCTCATCCCGGGCTCTCGTTGACCAAAAAGTCAAACTTTTTAAAAACTTTCCAAAACTTTTCAAAACCATATTCCAACCTTCTAAACATGTTCCCCACAATCAAAACATGTTAAATATCATCTAAAATGCATTAAAAGCTATAAATGATAAAAAAATTCAAAAATCGGCCAAAATTGGGCACAATCTCAACATAAACCTCTATTTCGATGCATTAATAGCTTTGATGCATCGAAGTAGCCACTTTGATGCATCGAATTGAAGTACGTGACTGCACACATAGTCACTTAATATTCGAATCTCTCTTCTCTCCCTCTCATTTCTCCCTCTCTCTCTCGCGACTCCCTCTTCTCTCTCTCATTCGAAACCCCCAAGACCACCAAAAGGCCACAATCATTTGTTTTGATCCAATTTCAAGCATCCTTGAAGGTGATTCCATGCTTGGACAACTCTTCCAGGCCCGTTCCACTTTTGCTAGGTAAAGGACCTTCTTTGAACTTTCAAGTGTTCCTATTGCATTTGTGAAATCCAATCATAAGGGTGCAATGATTTCTGAGATCACTGGGCTGCTGCATGCGCAACCCAAGTTTATTAAGCAAGGGGAGGACCATATTGTGTTCCACGAGCTTCCCCAGGATCTCACACTGTCTCACATGGTGAGAGAACTATATAGGGGGCATTTTATTAACTACAAAAACACCACCAATAAGTCCTTGATACCCCAACATTGGTGGTTTTTGGATACCATCTTACATAAGAATGCTCACCCTTTTGGGCAATCTACCGAGCGCCGAGGTGAGTTCTTACAGGCCCTCTATACTATGGAAATCGAGTGCTGGTTTTCTGTTCCAGCTATTATTTGGGGTCATATCCACAAAGTTTGGGACCAGATTCTTTGGAAGCCAAACAAAAAGTTGTGAGTTGCATGGTGCAGAAGCGGTTGCGAAAAGTATTTTAGAACCTAGAGGGGGGGTGAATAGGATCACTTGCTCGTTTGCTTAATTTTTACTTAATTCAATTTTAAGTCCAATTAATCAAACAATTAAAGCAAGCAAATAAATAAAGTGCCAGTAAAGGAAAGAATGCACCAGATATACGTGAAAATCCAAGACGGGAAAAACCACGGAGGGAGGCGGCACGCCTCAGGAAACCAATTCAGTATGATGAAGTAAAGTACAACAGACTCTGTCAAGGATCTGATGCAGAACACCTCAGGCTTATGATTACGACAACACGTCCAACTACTGCAGACTTCCGGCTAACGTCACCACCCTTACAGAAAGGTTGCTGGAAGAACCAAAATACTCAGCAAGTATTTTGTTCCCTTCGTAGTGCAATCTGGTCACCTTTCTTCCTCGGCAAGCAAGCAAGCGAAGAACCTTCAATCCAATATTCTAATCAGTAAATAGATTTGATGCAGTCTTTGAGCAGCTAATCAGAAGTAGAACACCATCCTAAATATCACTCGTGAAATATGGATGTGTTCTTAAAAATATATAGCCCTAATTATACTGTATATACTTTCTCTCTCTAAAATATTAATTTTTTAGGGCACACCTGTAGAGAAAATATAGATACATATATATAGGCAAGGAAGTCCTAATTCTACTTAGAAAAGAAGTTGAATACCAAAATAGAACTTTCCTAGAAGTTTCAAACCCAATAGGAATAAGAATTTTCGTCAAAATTTGTTTCCTATTTGGAACAGGCTAAGTGGGACCGGTGCCAAATAAATAGGACCGGTGGGACATTTTGAAAACCTGTAGAAACTAAACTACCGAGAAAATTTGGACCGGTCCTAAATATTGGGGACCTGTCCTACTTTGAAAAACCCTAATATTTTCTTGAAAACCCTGGTTTTTCAAAATAGGCTCGGAACTAAAAAGTGCAGAGTGTCCTCACCATACTTACCTGTACTATATGGTGTTCTAACTGATTTGTCGGCTTCCATGCACTTGAGTGTCAGCTCGAAGTTGTCGATGATCGATACAAAGAATAATCCAAAAATTACAACTCGATCAATCAGGTTTTGATCACCGAAATATGACAATTATAAATTTATATCTCACAATCTCGCCCTTTGGTAATTTCGTGACAAAACTACCTAGACATTTATAACCTAACCCATTGAAAAAATTAGATTACAATGTGCCCTGTGAAAAGCTTAATAAAGAAATATAATCATATATCAAAAATATCTGATAAATATATCTCCCCCTTTGTCAAAGAATCTCATATCATATCATATGCATATAACAATATCATCTCCCCCTTTTTGGAACAAATTGACAAAGAAATAACAAAGAGATTTAGATAAACAGATAAATCATGAAGCACATAGAGAGATTAAGACAATAATGAAACAAAAATAATCATCATCACTGATCAAATAAATATCCAAAATATATCAGTTGATGGAATAAACAAAACATAACAAGATCAAACATCAAACCTAGACAAAATAGAGTTAACTACTCAAAGTCTAGCAAAACATAACTAAGCCTATCATCAAGACCTAATCCTCGTCATCATCATGAGCTCCAAAAACTAGATATCAACCTCTATAAAAAAGATATCCTTGAACATATAACTCCATCTATTGAAATTTGCATCAAAGTCCACAAAAGTATAATCCAAACATAAATATGGTATCCATAAGATCAACTAATCAAAGACACCATGAGTATCCAAAAAAAACCAAGTCTAAATCATAAACCTAGCAAATAGATGAACTAGTCTGAATCATCAAAACATCAAACCCTTAAAAACTAGTTATCATCAGTGATGTAGGAGAGTGAATGCTGTCCATTATCAAAGATACATTAGGTACTCATAAGGCTCGAATCATTATCCTCTATAGGTGATCTATCAAGATTTGTCCTCAAATATTACAAAATAATACCACCTGTTAAGATCAAGAATACCAACAATTGAGTCATAACAGTTGTATTCACCTCAATGATAATGACAAACACTTTGATTATTAAAGATAAAACAGCCAAATATGTTACCCAAATCACATAAGAACTCTCAACCAAGATATTTCAAATCAAAATTTCTTTCGCTTTTAAAAGTACTCCCCTAGCTCTTTTAGACCTAATCATGAAAGTCACAATGAATGGAAGCATAAACAAGATCACAAGCTCCATTAAAGAATTATATCAAACACTTGGAGTGTAAGTCTAAAATCTCCAAATTTTAAAGATATTTGTTTGCACAATATCACCCAATTCAACAATCAATCAACCAACAATCTTTAAAAGTTCAATCCCAACCTCCAATAATCAATGATCACAAGAAATATAGAAGAGGAAGAGTGTAAGTGAGTTGGAGTGTTTTAGAGAACTTGAGGGTGAGAGTTTAAGAGATATGAGTGTGTGTGCGAGTGTACAAAGAATGCCACTTAAAACATTAAGGCAAGCGTGCGGATTTCATCAAAACTGGGCATCCATTAAGTGCGACCGATCCTCATATTTGGGGACCGGTCCAACTTTGTGAATTTTAAAAAATTACACTTTGGACCTCTAATTCACCAAAAACACATCTTTTCAATCTTGATTTGACAATTAAGCACATAAAGAGTGAAAAATAAACACAAAATCAAAATAAACCTATTTTTGGATTTTTGAAAATTTTTCGTAAAAAAAATAAATAAATAAAATATGAATAATCTCATGAGAATAATCAAAGCATAGTTTTCAGAGAATAACATGAGTTCTAAAATTTCTGAAAATTTTCAAACATTTATAAATGCAGAATTTTAAAACCCATACTTTATCCATAAAATTCATTTTGAACTTCATGATCATGACACAACTTCCAATACACAAATATTTATAAAAATTTAGAAATTCATCTAATAAATCCATGTGTGTGTGTGCAATCCAACTTCATCAAAAATTAATCAAATCCCTTTGATCCATCTTCTAAAACATATTGGATAATAAGAAAATATAACTACTCATGATCAATCATTTTTTTCTAAGACGGTGGCTTTCACTCTTACGGGCAGCCAGCTATTTTCCTCAAAACAACTCTTTATTTTTAAAGATATCTCATTGGAGATTTACATTGTTGTGGAAGTTATGAACACATCCCGAAGGTAGCCTTTTCCTTTTGTCTTAGATATTCAGCAAATTTTTAATTTTTTTTTATTTCATGCTGAATAAAAACATATATATTTTTTCATCATTTTTTTTCATTGATCATTTAATCTTTCAATGCTACTCATACAATATATTCTAGTCAACTTCACATTAGTTTTCAATCAATTCTCTCAGAGTTGGACTAGTGCACAAATTGTATAGACTCAGAAGATTAACTCTAAAAAGATATAAATACAGCACATTGGTCATCAATGGTTAGATCATAAAATCAAGTACTTCATTCATTGACAAACTAAGTGTCCCAATTATGCATTCACAAATCAAAGTGAAATTAAAAAGAAATATAAAGAATTCACATTATTTCTCAAAAAAATATGATCATCATAATCTCATATGATTATCACTAAAAAATAAACAAAACCTATCCTAACCAAAAAAAATATGGTCCAATGGAAAACAAATAATGAATATAAGCTCAGTCCATGACCATCAAAGTCCTAATGACCTAGTTAGGGAGTTTTGCACCCAAAGACCTATTAGGAATGAATCCCATAGTATCAAAAGGCATAAACTTCTCCAAATCTTCCTTTTTCATTCAGATAGTTTTAACACGCAATTTATCAAGAATGAATTGTGGAGAAATAAAAACATTCTTCTTTTTATTTGAATTCTTTTTACCTTGAGAATTTTTGGATTTGTTCCAATAATGTGGCTTTTTAGCATGAACCCTATTCTTAGCAAAAGAATTATGCACATAAAAATTAGAATTAGAATGTCTTCTCTTTTTATAGCAATAGTGTTGGCTTTGTCCATTCTTACCACAAAAGAACAATAAAGCACATTGGACACAACATTAGCATGAACAGGCTCAACTTGAGACTTAGGTTTAGGTTCAGACACAATCAAATTCTTGGGTTTAACAAAAATAATTTTTTCCTCAGATGATGACCCAATAATACCTAATCCAGTCTTATCTCCTACAGGCTTACCAACACTAATCATGCTATCAAGTTTAATCTGTCCAGAAGTAAAAGCAATTAATTTCTCTTGTGATTTTTTCAATTCAGGCTCAAGAAAATTAATTCTAGCAACAAAAGAATCTCTAGCAAAAATAGCTTGACTTACCTCGCTTTCGAGAAACTTGACTTTGCTTTGAAGATTCAAAATTTTTGTTTTACTTTCTTCAATCAACTTTAATTGATCTTCATTCTTTTTCCTAAAAGTCTCTTTCTCAGATTTTTCTTGCTTTAGCTTCTCAGATTTTTTATTATAAGCTTCCAGCAATTTCTCAAAAAGTTATGGCAGCTTGCTTTCATATGGTTCTTCATCAGATTGCTCAACTTCTGAATCGTCAGACCCTACTTGACTGAGAGTAGTGTATATCTTTGCTTCACCTATATCAGAAGAAGAATCATTAGTAGTATAACCATTCAATAAAGCAACGAAAGCAAGAGAATCATTCTCAACAGAAGAATCACTATCAGAGTTAGAAGATTCAGACCCAGAAATAATAGCTTTCATAACTTTCTTGTTTGAAATTTTCTTTGCACTAAAGCTATTTTTCTTAGGACTAAGATATTGATTAGATGTATGAACTTTACCACCACATGTCCAACAAGTAAACTCAATTTCCTTAGAGTCATCTTCTTTCTCTTTCCTTTCCTTACCTTTGGATGATGAGTTTTGACTTCAGAATTTAGAAGGATTTCCTTTTCTCAAATTTTTTCCTTTTTCATATTCAAGAATCTTTCTAAATTTTCTAGCAAGGAGTGCAACATCATTATCTGAATCATATTCAAAACTTTCAATTTTTTTAACTTCAAATTTTGAAGAGTTTGAACAATTTGACAAACTTGAAGACTTTGAAGTCTTTGATGTTTTTAAAGCCAAATTTTTTGATTTCTGAAGCTTTGGATATTTTATCTCAAAAGTTTGAATTGATCCAACTAACTCAGCCACCTCCATAGGATCTACATCTCTGCTCTCATCTAAGGCTTCCAACTTAGATTGGAACCTATCAGTCAATGATCTCATGATTTTTCTAATAATCTAAAAAGAAGGAGTTTTCTCACCAAGGTTAGCACTAGTTTGAACAATATCATTAAGCCTAGAATAAAAATCAAAAAATATCTCATCTTCATCCATTCTAATTGTTTTAAATTTAGTAACAAGCATTTGTAGCTTAGATCTCCTTACCTTGGTGGTACCCACATGAGTTACCTATAAAATATCCCATGCTTCTTTCGAAGTGGAACATGCAGAAATTCTAGCAAATTCAGATTGAACAACAGAATTAAATATAACATATAAAACCTTGTTGTTATTATTTGGATCTTCATGTTTAGCATTAGACCATGTTGCTTTATCCTTCTTTACAGTCACAACATCATCACCATCACCAGTAGTAGTGGTAGGAATTTTATAGCCAATCTCTACAGCCATCCAAACTCTCTCTCCTTGAGATTTTAAAAAGGCTTTCATGCGAGACTTTCAGAAAGTATAATTTGAACCATCAAACAAAGGAGTTCGCTGAATCGATCCACCCTCTTTCATACTAGATTTTATGATAATTTTTTATTTTAAAAATACTTCGCAAGGAATTACTCACAAATTAGAGAACACTGCTCTGATACCAATTGTGAGTTGCGCGGTGCGGAAGCGATTGCGAAAAGTATTTTAGAACCTAAGGGGGGTGAATAGGATCACTTGCTCGTTTGCTTAATTTTTACTTAATTCAATTTTAAGTCCAATTAATCAAACAATTAAAGCAAGCAAATAAATAAAGTGCAAGTAAAGGAAAGAATTCACCAGATATACGTGGAAACCCAAGAAGGATTCTGTCAAGGTTCTGGCTATGGTTGTTATCGGGAGTTCCACTAGTCCAGTTGGTGTGACTTATTTTTCGTTGAACCCGATTAGTTGTTCAGTTGGTAGCTTACCCCGTTCTTCCTCTAGGCCCATATGTCGAAAAGCCCATAAAGTTAGAAAATTTGTGCTTCTTCCTGCATCAATTAATACCCTTTTTATTTCATAATTGGCAATGATGAGACTAATCACCAGTGGATCTTCATGGGGTACTTAGATTCTGTTTGTATCTTCATTTCTGAGGATAATTGATACGTTGGCAGAACGATTATTTACTGAATGGAATTCACTAATTCTATGCATTTTTTGGACATTTCTCAAATGCACCCACCTCTCTGACTCACTTTCTCAGTCTGATGCTCGTCAACTATGAATGGCGTTTATAATTCGAACGGGAGTGGTGTTCTGCTATCTGTTTAGTTTTTGTTGGGGCTGATTGGGTAATTTGGCTTGTTCACCTAGAAGGAGGTACTCCGACAAGCTTCCTTTAGTGATTAGGTCCTCGACTTACTGCCTTAAACTTCCGCATTCGTTAGTTGTGTGACTAAAGTCACCATGGAATGCACAATGCTTGTTTTTATCTCTCTGCTCCAATGGTTACCTAATAACAGGGGGCAGCTAGAAAATCCCTTTATTCTTGTTCTCCTAATAAAGTCTAGCTAGACATACCTTCAATGTAGTGATCTGCTCGTCGACCCTTTACTTATTCTTTGGTTCTTTAGAAAGTGATGGAGTAACCCGAGATGACTTAGTCTTATTAATTTGGTTCTTTGCAAGTTGTCCCACAGTGATTAAAGTTGATCATTGCTTCCTGGTGGCTTCATCTTAGGTACTTTTGAGACCAAAAATGTAATTATCCCACGTTACTTGGAGGACTTTTCACTAGTGATCTATGGAAGCCCTCCTCGGGTAGTACTGCTATTTTGAAAGCCTCAAACACCATAGTTTGATTGCATCAGTCTATCATGGATATCTCCAAATGAAAATAAGTTAGAATACTTTTAAGGTTTCTCCCTTCGCTTACCTTATGGTGAACAAGGAAGAGATAGTCCTTTTTCGCTCTTGATTCCCAACATACTGAGCGACGAAGACCTCGCAAAGTCTTACGAAGTTCAGGATTGAATGAGGTAGTTGTTGCTTAAACCATAATAATGCTAGTCTAGACAAGCTGGACCAAAAGATCTTACACAAAAGTATGTCATTCTTCGCATCCAAAGTCATCTTCTGCTTGTATTGGTAGATGTGTTCTATAAGGTCGATTCTCCCATCAAAGGTGGTGAAGGTAGACATAGTAAACCTTCTTAGCCTCTAGATTCTAGTTATATTTTTTTATGAATGGAGACTCAACCAATCTGGTGGTCAGGAGCACTTGCTCTGCTAGATAATGGGTTATGTCGCCCCTCAATTCATTGATCTCTTGTTGCATCTAGGCTCTCTAATCAGGCTAGATCTGTGCGGGGTCATTCTAAATGTCTTTAAACTAGTCAGGGTGTAGGACCTTTTGCACTTTCTATACGTTCCATCCTTGCTTAGAGAACATCAATTTGCTGGCACAGAGCGTCGGTCTACTGGATCAACTGTTGGATGTACGATTGTCTTGGTGGCATTTCCCTTTGATTTCTCTGGGGTTGCCGTAGATTTGCTGCATCATAAATGTTTCTTCGTGTATCCACTATGGCTATGGATTTCTTTATCTTAAAAGAAAAACTATCATTTTTCACAGATGGCGGCAAAGTGTTGATACAAAAAATTGCTTAGCAGATTTTGACTAATTCAATTTGTTATACATATCCAAAAATATTTGAGGAGCAGATCAAACTTGAGCAACTTGATCTTCAATTGTAACGATGGGCAGATTTACTGGTTTGATTTGTTTACCATTGTTAACGGGCCTGAATCCCATGGGATTGGTCCACTTCTGACTTAATGATAAGTGCACAAAACTTGCTATTTTATATTTCAAAATAAATCTTTAATTACTATTTTAATTTATTTATATATTCTTATCTTTGCATTTTATGTTTTAAAGGGGTTGATTTGCAAATGAGAAGAAAAGTAGTAAAAAAGGGGTGAAAAGGATATATATAGCCAAATATGAACATAAGAAGAATTGTTGGAGAAATGGTGTAACGCCTCACCCTATCCCGACACAATATTGTCCGCTTTTGGTTCCCCTGGACCAGAGACTTCCTAGGGGGGTCACCCATCCTGGTACTACTCCAAGCTAAGCACACTTAACTGTGGAGTTCTGGTGGGTTCACAACCATCACGACTTTAAAACGCGTTGTGTCATAGAAGGGTGATAAACATACATATAATACTTCCCCATTCCACACCCAGGCGATGTGGGATTGAGCACCCTGTAGCCTGCCAGTGTGGTAGCTCGCCCAGTGTCTCGCACCCGCCCACATCACACCCGCCCACAAGGGTCACCACAATCCACCCCCTAGGAGGCCTGATGTCCCCGTCGGCACACTTCCGGCTGGGTTAGGCTCTGATACCATTTGTAACGCCCCACCCTATCCTGACACAATATTGTCCGCTTTTGGTTCCCCCGGACCAGAGACTTCCCAGGGGGTCACCCATCCTAGTACTACTCCCAGCTAAACACGCTTAACTGTGGAGTTCTGGTGGGTTCACAACCATCACGACTTTAAAACGCGTTGTGTCATAGAAGGGTGATAAACATACATACAATACTTCCCCATTCCACACCCAGGCGATGTGGGATTGAGCACCCTATAGCCTGCCAGTGTGGTAGCTCGCCCAGTGTCTCCCACCCGCCCACATCACACCCGCCCACAAGGGTCACCACAATCCACCCCCCTAGGAGGCCCGACGTCCCCGTCGGCACACTTCCGGCTGGGTCAGGGTCTGATACCATTTGTAACGCCCCACCCTATCTCGACACAATATTGTCCGCTTTTGGTTTCCCCGGATCAGAGACTTCCCAGGGGTCACCCATCCTGGTACTACTCCTAGCTAAGCACGCTTAACTGTGGAGTTCTGGTGGGTTCACAACCATCACGGCTTTAAAACGCATTGTGTCATAGAAGGGTGATTAACATACATATAATACTTCCCCATTCCACACCCAGGCGATGTGGGATTGAGTACCCTGTAGCCTGCCAGTGTGGTAGCTCGCCCAGTGTCTCGCACCCACCCACATCACACCCGCCCACAAAGGTCACCACAATCCACCCCCCTAGGAGGCCCGACGTCACCGTCGGCACACTTCCGGCTGGGTTTAGGCTCTAATACCATTTGTCGGCTCAAGGCAACCCTAGGCAATGCCTGAACCTCCTCTTCCCTGGCTTCCCTAGCCATTCTTCTCATAGTGTCCGCCATATCACGCATAAACTGCGTTCCATCTATTGGCTCCTGAGGAGCATCAGCGCCAATGTCTCGCGCTCTTCTTGGAGGCATTTCTTTCTATATGCACAACAAGAAAATTTTTATGTCCAACAAATTTACACTTCTCACACATATCCATCATGCTTACATATGCCATGTTAATTTAATCCACAAAAGCATGTTAAGAAATCGTAAGCATAAATAAAGTTCCACATAAGCAATTTATAATCTCAAGTTCAAATCCTTATGTTCCACTCCTTAACCTCAAGTGACTACAAAATCAAGTTTCACCCTTCGTCCCTAGGTATTCCAACCTAGAGCTCTGATACCATTCTGCCTCTGAACCTCAGACCTCCGTCTGAATGGATAACCCAATCCTCCACTGCCTCGCCACCCGTAATCCGAGTGCGAATGCTCTCTAACTCTGTGTCATGCCTTTGCTCCTCAACCACCCTACTCACTAGAGTTGGTTACGTTATGAGTGTGAACAAAGTGGCATGTCCATCACTCTCAGTAAAGCACAATCCCATTTCTGAGATGTCTTCCATCAACTTCCATTCACGAATGGCGATGCTAGCCAAAGTACCATGTGGTGACCCTTGTGGGCGGGTGCGAGACACTGGGCGAGCTACCACACTGGCAGGCTACAGGGTGCTCAATCCCACATCGCCTGGGTGTGGAATGGGGAAGTATTATATGTATGTTAATCACCTTTCGATGACACAACGCGTTTTAAAGCCGTGATGGTTGTGAACCCACCAGAACTCCACAGTTAAGTGTGCTTAGCTTGGAGTAGTACTAGGATGGGTGACCCCCTGGGAAGTCTCTGGTCCGGGGGAACAAAAAGCGGACAATATTGTGTCGGGAAAGGGTGGGGCGTTACAAATGGTATTTATGTAAAAACTATTCCATAAGAGGTTTCAAGTTCAAAGCTTTGGAATATGTATATTTTTTACATGGCCACGTCAGCAATCCAGAATTCAAATTGAAGATATGGAGATCAAATCTTATAAATTCAGATTTTGTATTTTGATTTTTTTTAAAAATTTTGTATTTTAAATTTCTTTTCCCATCCAAACCATTCTACTCTAACTCTATAAATAGAGGTTCTTAGGGGTTGGTGAAGGTGTTAGAAATGGTAGAAAAGTAAAGTGTAGTTGAAAATATTTTCTTGTATTCATTTTCTTTTCTTGTAAACACTCTTCTCAAGGGAGTCATGAAGCTACCATGGTGAAATATACGTAAGTTCTTTTACTTTCTTGTATAATTTTTCCTCCCAAGAGCATTCTTTTATTCTGAAATTTTATTTTCAAAAATTAGAGGAATGATTTTTCGTGTTTGCCAAATAATGGTAATTCGAAAAATGTGTACCTCTATTTACCTACCAAAGGTACAACAGATTAAGTAGAAAATGCTCTCTCATATGTAATCAAGTATTTTTTTTATGTCATATTTTCTTCATCTTTCCAAGTTCTAATTGGATTGGTGAAGTATATTGATTATTGGAGGAAAAATTAGATAAGAATATTAGAAACTTTATTCATATGGATATGTGGTAGTGGATTCTTCTTCCTTGAGCTTTTTACCATTATTTTATCAAAGGTATTTAGTAATAGTTTTTATTATTAAAAAATTAGAATTTTATTTTTAAATATTCATTTTTCATCCCAAAAGGTTGAAGTTTTTAATTTGAGACTTATTACTGATTCTGACTTGAGAGTGGTTCGACCCTACTTATTACTATACAATTTTTAGTAGAATTTTTGCAGGTTTTATTTTATACGAAGTGTAGAGAAGTAATGACATCCATCCACTATTCTACACCCGTCACTTAACGAATTCACTTGCCAAATAATGATTGGTCGATGGATTTTCTCCCCTACAATATGTATATCTTAAACAATATGTATAGAGAGTAATGTATTGTTATTTAGGTAACCAATTTTCCAATCAAATATAACTTGAGTTCACAGTCATATGAAAAGAATTACTCCGTATTAGATTTGAGTCCATTTGATGAATTTTCACCCTATATAGAGACACTATTTTATTTCTTGACAAACATGGGAGGAGGGGGCCAAGGGGCACTCAAATATGGACACACCCAACTAGTTCAAGTTGAATTCCAAAGTCAGAAGATGTTTGAGTCCATATAGTTAAGCTATGTCCAATAAGATGAGTGACTATAATTCCAATTTAGAGCATAAAGAGATGTTCTGTTTTACATTCTTAAAGAGTTTTTTCTTTTATTTTATTACAATGATTTAATCTAACTCATCACTAGATATGTCAACAGAATTAGTTTGAAAGTAGCCACTTCTATTCAAATTTATAGAGTGAAAAAAAAAACGGACAAAGAAACTAATTCCTAAACTTGTTCTAGCTAGTCTTAATCTAACACTAGGTAGAATATTTTTTTAAAAAAAAGAAATATAAATATATACTTAATATTTATAATAATATCATAAAATTAATAAAAAGTAAAAAAAACTTATATATTTATACTTTATTTACATATATATCTTCAGGAAAAGTTACTGTTGATATAAAAAATCTCAAGCTAGTTGGAATTTATGTATACACTCAATTGAACAAGTAAACAGTGAATCAGTGAGACAAGATTCCAACAATTCTTTTAAATTTTAAAATACAAATGACTTGGGTTTACTTAGTAAAACAGTCCACATATGATGCCATGTGGACGCTGCTTAGTTAAGTTGTTGGTTCACTTTCATTTTCCACGTGTCTTTTCCTTGTTGGCGAATTTTTTCCCTCCACACTTTGCCCCAAATTATTTCTTTCTTTTGTGTATGCAAAAGTCAGAGAGAATTTTCATTTCTATAGTTACGTTTCTTTAAACTGATTTTGTTTCTTCTAAGTCATGCCCATACAATGCGATGGTTTCCAAACATTGTCCTTGTTGGCATTCAAGACTATGATAAAGAACTATGGTGTCACTTTACCAATTTTGATTTCTTTGAGTCAAAGGTTCTACCAGAGCGACCGTTGTTGCCTGAATTATACTTCAAGCTTTCTTACCTTCTCTGTGTTAAATTGTGCTCAACTTTTGAGGTGTCAGTCTTGTGATCCATTTTTCCTTTATCTTTTTACTCTTCAATTTCTTACTTTTCGATAACTTTACAATGAGTAGTCATGGAAGGGTTGAAATAATTGATTGGTTTGAGGATTAGCAATATGTAAGTTTGGGGGTGTGATAAGTATCGAATGTTACACATTAAATGCCCTAAAATTATATAAAATAGTATGTTAGCAATATATATTTATTGTTTTAAACAATAGTTTTGAGATTTTTATGATCTTAGGTGTTTAAAGGTAATTTTGATAAAGAGTAATGCAATCAGGCCATAGATGGTACTGTTTTAGTAAAGAGATGAAGTTTAACCCATGGGATATTTTGGCATTGAAGACCCAAGTCATTTGGGCTGAAAAAGGTGGGCCAGAAGTACATTAACCAGATAGACCTGAAGTTGTGTCATTGTACTAACGAATGAGACAATATAGAGGGCGCAGCTGCACCCTAGTGGCAGTAAGGTGTAATTGGGCTCCAATATTATCTCATTTGTTAGTGCAGTGACATAGCTTCTGGTACATCTCGTTAATGTACTTCTGGCCCACCTTTTTTAGCCCAAATTACTTAGGTCTTAAATGAAAAAATATCCCATGGGTCAAACATCATCTCCTTCAATGCTTATTATGCTTCTTTAAACTGATGTCGTTTCTTTTTAGTCATACCCGTACGGCGCGCTAGTTTCCAAACATTATCTTTGTTGGCGTTCAAGACCGTGATAAAGAACTATTGTGTCACTTTATTAATTTCAATTTTTTTGTGAGTCAAGGGTTCTACCAGAGCGACCGTTGTCGCCTAAATTACACTTTAAGCTTTCTTGCCTTCTCTGTGTTAAATCGTGCTCAACTTCTGAGGTGTCAGTCTAGTGATCCATTTTTCCTTTATCCTTTTACTTTCAATTTCTTACTTTTTAATAACTTTACAATGAGTAGTCATGGAAGGGTTGAAATAATTAATAGGTTTGAGGACGTCAAAAACATTGATAATGCTCTTAGCAGCAGTTAGAGTGAACCAAAGTGTTCCAATCTCGAGGACCCCAACCGTGCTGATCCTATTAGGGTTTCTGTTAACTTGGAAAAGCTTTGGAGTGAGTGTAGGGTTCCACCTAATGTTTCACTGAATTCATACCCTTTAGATTATAATTTTTCTCTGGAAAGGGGATCGGTGAGAATGAAATGCTTTACTCAATAAAGTATTTTCTTGCACTCCAATTTATCCTTCATCCATTCTACCATATCATTCTTTTTTATATACGTCTAACCTCTTTCGTAAGTAAATCCTAACTTTTTTAGGGTAATTTCTAGTCTTTTAGCTTTAACCAAATGAGGTTGCTTGAATTAGGGTTTGAGGATTTGTTAGTCTATTACAAAGTGAGTAGAATTAAGTTTGATTGACATCACTATCACTTCTTCCCAAGAAGTGGGAGATCTTTGTGCTCTAGACACCCCTATTCGGATAAGGGATGGAAAGAACAACTGGTTATGGTAGGAGGAGGGTGGATGGTCCCTTTCCCTAAGAAATTTCCAATCTCCAAAAAATTTGATTACGTAGGTATACCCCCACTTTGATTCTTTCTTCACTCCTTATTGTTGTAAGAACCGTGACCATTTTTGGCCAGTTTCTCTTTATTTTTATTTATTGTTACTTAAATGATTATATGTGTGTTTTAAATATGAAATACGTACTTAGGCAATTCTATAAGGGTCCGGGGAAGTTTTGGGAGCGTTTGGTGAAATTTGAGTTTTTCGGGTCGGGCGGGCCCGGGACACGGGTCCAGAGGGCCAGAAAGATCTGAAAGTCTCAGAATGACACCAAATTTTTAGATTAGATTAAATAAAGTATTTGATGAGTTATAGAATCAATTTCAAATCTGTAGGAGTAACCGAAAGTGAAAACGGAGTCTGGGAAGGTCTGGTAAGTGATTAACTACATTTTTGTAAATAGGAGAGGCTAGGTCTATAAATAGACAGGAGAATGACACAACTCTCATTCTCTCATTTTATATCAGTCGATTGAGAGAGAAACATATATATATATATATATATATATATATATATACATTCATCTTTTTCATTCTCTCTTGAATTTGAGAGCCTTGGGGTGAGAATTGGAAGGTGCCAAAAAAGAGAGAATTGTTCTACGCATTGAGGAATCAAGAATGATCTGTTCAAAATTGAATTCAGACAAAGTTAATTTTGGTGGAAAATTGGAAATTTTATTTAGAAGCTCTTCCAAATTGAGGTAGGGATGCCTAACCCATGAAATCCGAGATTTGTGTGAGTATATTGGTTGTTGTCTATGGCAACCAATTGTCCATGTGACTAAAACTAGATGTCTTTCAAAGTTAAAGCATGCTAGATTATACAATTCAATGAATTCTCAATGTGAAATAATATAATTACATGTTTATAATTGTTGATGAAGCAGAAATTCACCCCGAGCTGGTCAAACGCTAACTTGTAAAAAGGAGAAAAGAAGGGTAGTTGAAAGGGCACCAGCGCAGTGCCGACCGACTACACTCTGACTATCAAGTCAAAAATCAGAAGGGCTTTCTTAAGCTGTAAAGGCACTTGAGAGGGTATTAATTATGTACCTTGGTATATGGACCGTCTTTATATTTATAGCAGCAACATGGGAACGTGTCCTATTAGAAGAATGTCTCTTCAGTTCCCTAGACTTATCTGGAGATAAAAAAGTCTTGGTCAAAACATACCTCTTGTCCACATCACCTTGCTCTCAACCACCACATCATACGTCTCACGATTGGAGTCAAATACTTTATCAGATGCCCCCTGTTCACGAGGGTTACTCATCGAGCCTTAGGAACACCTAGGCAGAATCACCAGACTATAAAAAATGAACCTTTGACTTATGAGCCCACTGTTAGTGGCCCACAAATTTTTTTTTGGACCCGACTTAGCCGGATCCTTGTGGGCCAGACCTCTTGGCCAAATCCTCTTTTTTTTCTTTTCTCTCTCCTCCTTTTCGCTTTTTGCTTTTTGCTTTTAGGACTTGTCCTCCTTTAGGATTAGGCCTTTGGCCGCATCCCAGGATTAGGCCTTTGGCCACATCCTTGTAGGCCCGGCCTCTTGGACACATCATAGGATTAGGCCTTTGGCCACATCCATAGGATTAGGCTTTTGGCCGCATCCTATTGGGCCCGGCCTCTTGGACACATCATAGGAATAGGCCTTTGGCAACATCTTTAGGATTAGACCTTTTGCCACATCCTTGTGGACCCAGCCTCTTGAACGGATCCTAGGATCAGGCCTTTGGCCACATCCTGAGGATTAGGCTTTTGGCCGCATCCCTATGGGCCCGACCTCTTGAACATATCCTAGGACCTTTTGCTTTTAGGACTTATCCTCCTTTAGGATTAGGCCTTTGGCCACATCCTTTAGGATTAGGCCTTTAGTAGCATCCCTGTGGGCCCAGCCTCTTGGATGCATCCTAGGATTAGGCCTTTGGCCACATCCTTAGGATTAGGATTTTGGCCGCATCCCTATGGGCCTGGCCTCTTGGACGCATCCTAGGATTAGGCCTTTGGCCACATTCTTAGGATTAGGCCTTTTGCCGCATCCTTGTGGGCCCGACCTCTTCGATTGATCCTAGGATCTGGCTCTTGGTCAGTTCTTTAATCTGAACTTGTCTAGACATTAGGATCTGATTCCTAGTGACCTTTACATTTTTCAAACGTTAGAATGTAGCCATTTATAATGAGAACGTTGTAATCTGACCGCTAATGGTTGTGTCTATATAAGATCTCTCTAAGACTCATTACTTGTCATTTATTTCCTTTGATGAGTATGTACTTATTTCTGAGAATGCACATGATCTTCATGGATGAGGCCTGGTAGAGATATCATTGCACAAGTGAAAGAAAAAGGCATTGCATATTCCTCCTCCCCTTCTGTGCAGAAAAGGCCTCAAAGGCTTATGGTTGTGAGAAGTGGTTGTTTACCTAGTTTTTTAAAAAACTTTCATGGCATAATCTGCCAAAGAGGGACTCATGCAATGGACTTATTGTTTGGATAGTATTTTCTTAGGTGGGCTGTACCCACATGCGGTTACCTAACCATATACTCGAAACTTCAACTAATTCCTTCTTTTCCCTAGAGATCCCCCCTGGAGGTGGCCATCCGCGAGGTTCTTCAACAGTATTCTCAGGACTAATTAATCATGCCTTTTCATCAAAGGCCCTCTTTAGAGGTGCGTCCCCGTAGGGTTATGCCTCCGTAGGGCTTACTTTAACAATATTCTTGGGATTAATCCATCCCGCCTTTTTCATCAAATGCCCTCTCTAGAGGTGTGTCCCCGTAGGGCTATGCCCCTGTAGGGCTCACTTTAACAATGTTATCGGGATTAATCCATCCTGCCTTTTTAATCAAAGACCCTCTCTAGAAGTGTGTCCCTGTAAGGCTATGCCCCCGTAAGGCT
This sequence comes from Cornus controversa, assembly GCA_026545225.1. Lineage (NCBI taxonomy): Eukaryota > Viridiplantae > Streptophyta > Magnoliopsida > Cornales > Cornaceae > Cornus > Cornus controversa. The sequence continues at coordinate 49,854,469 of CM048846.1, read as the reverse complement.
TACTTTAACAATGTTCTCAGGATTAATCCATTCTGCCTTTTTCATCAAAGGCCCTCTGTAGAGGTGTCCCCGTAGGGTATTTTAACAATATTCTCAAGATTAATCCATCCAGCCTTTTTCATCAAAGGGCCCCTGCAGAGGTGTCTCCATAGGGTTGTGCCCCCATCGGGCTGTTAGTTCACTTTTTGTTTTAGTTATAACAACATATTTTGAAGCAGAAAGGACTATTATTGATATTTTGGTAACAAATAGAGAGTTATTCGAGAAAAACCTCAGAGCTATCGTCCCGAGGCTCGATATTAAACTAAGTTTTAATTGGAACTATTAAAGTAAATGTAACTTTAAAAGAAAGTCTTAGTGGTGGCATTTCCTTAGATGCTCAGTATTCTAAGGATAGGGCAACTGCCTCCCTTCTAATATCTCTAATCAAAATGCCCCCTGTCACCTCCAAGTCCACCAGAGATAACTCTGATTTCCCCCAATAAAGGATTTTCTTTAATGTTCAGCTCCTCTTTCTCCTCTCCCGAATCTCTCTTTTGATAATCTGATGTGTGTTGAGAGATATGTGGCTTCTTTGTGCTTTAAGGCTCCTTTTTCAACCTTGGGGCCCACCATATATATATATATATACATATCAATATATACACCCTTTATATCAAGAAGGTCCCCAAGGGTCTTGTTCAAGTCAGACAATCCCCCTAAGTCGTGCAAAAAGGGGAATTTTGTTGCAAGTGGGAGAGTAGGTGAGCAAGTGGGCAAGTGGCTTCTGCAGAATCTCGATCAATCGAGATTGGATCTCGATTGATCGAGATTTCGATCAATCAAAATGAGATCTCAATCAATCGAGATCTTGATTGATCGAGATCAACATCTCAATTGATCGAGATGCCTTGGCTGCAATTTCTAACTTTTCTCTTCAGCTGCAACAAGCCTCAAACTTTGCTCCTTTCACTACAAATCCTGCAATACATCAAAAACACAAAAATACCATAAACATATCTCAGTAAACGTAGAAACAGAACTAACATATGCAATAAAGAGGGTTCAAATGCATAGAATTGAACACTTATCAGTTGTCATCTTTACCATCCTCGTCCCATGGGTGGTTCCGTGTTCCCCTCTCATCTTCAGCCACAAATCTTCGTAGTTAGCCCATATGAATCAAACATTCAATCTGCCTTTTTAAGTCTATGCACTCATCTGTATTGTGCCCATGGTCACGATGGAACCTTTAATACTTGTCACGGGACCTCTTGGAGGGATTGATTCTTAGTTTTGGGGGCCATGCTACAACTGGGTCATCTTGGATGTAGAGGAGGATTTGGCTTATTGACGTGTTTGAGGGGGTAGAGGTGTTGAAACCCTTATCACGACATGATGCTTTATCGCTCTGCTCCCGTGATGTCTTACCATACTTGGGGTCTCTATTTGGTACTGCTTGGAGATGTATTAGTGCCTTGTAAGTTTCTAAGTGATCTAGCGGGTCCTTGGTCCAGTCAAAGCTTTCGATAGGGGGCATCTTGAATTTGTTAGGCAAGGGACAATTTATTAGTCCAGTGGAGAAAGAGTGGTTCGTTTGCTAGACGAGATCATCTACTGTAGCAGGGCCCTTCCCTTTCATGGTGTGGGCCATGCTTTACACCTTCACTCTAAGGTCCTGCATCTCTATATCATAATAGGTAGTTTCCCCAAGATGCCCTGAATCTCCATGAGTTCGATTCCTCTCGGGCGGGACTAGATGACTGGGATTCGTCCCACCTCTAACTCTACTTTGGGTTGCGTCATTTGTCGGGACTTAACTGTCTTTCCCAACACCGTCCCTTTCTGGATCAACAGGCCTAAGGTGACTTCGTGATGGTACTGGTGCTATAGGAGGGAGGAGCTGCAGGATTGCAGCATTTTGTTAGAGTATCTAGGCCAGAATTTAATTCACATTCTAGACCTAGTATTCCAACATTGCGACACACTCCTGGTCATTTAGGACTCCGGGGCATGCCCCAAGGAAGTCCCTATGACTAGGGGGTTGTATATCTCGTCCTACTTCTGGTACGTTGCGACCTGGAAGATCAGGGGCAACAGGTGGATCCTGTCTGGCAGGAGGCCCCTATTCGGTAGGAAGGTCATGGCCGACAGGAGGGTCATGCCTGATTGGGGGATTGTGATCTACAGGGGGATCCTGTGTGGCCATAGTCTCTAATCCAGATCATAGGTGCATTATGCTTTGTGAATAAGTTATGGAGAACAATCAAGTTTATGATGTCATGGGTTTGAGTTTTCCCACAAACGGTGCCAACTGATAGAGCAAAAATTCACCCTGAGCTGGTCAAATGCCAACTTGTAAAATGGACAAAAGAAAGGTAGTTGAAAGGGCACCAGCACGGTGCCTGCCGACTACACTTCGATGATCAAGTCAGAAATCAGAAGGGCTTTCTTAAGCTGTAAAGGCACTTGAGAAGGTATTAATTGCGTACCTCGGTATATGGACCGTATCTATATTTATAGCAGTAACATGGGAACGTGTAGAAGACTGGCTCTTCAATTCCCCAGACTTATCTAGAGATAGAAAAGTCCTGGTCAAAACATACCTCTTGTGCATGTCACCTTGCTCTCAACCTCCACATCATACGTCTCATGATTGGAGCCAAATACTCTATCAATTGTTATAAATGATTATAAAGCATTTTGAATATGAATGGTGAGAGATTTATGTGTGTTCATGTGTATATGTGAAAGTGACACTTATGTATGAAAGTCAAACTTATGTGTTTGAAATGAAATGTGGAAAATGTGATATATGTTCAATTTGAATGTACAAGCATGTTGCGTGGTTATAATGTTACCATCAATTACGTATCCACGTTTAGCATGAACATGTGGAATCCACCTTCATTCATTGGCATATAGTGAGGGTGGTGAGCTCAATTAGATGGTGAATACTTTTGATGAGGAAAATAGGATAATCTAGTAATTGGAGTCCTATATGGGGCAGTCCAATAATTGGTCCACGGATATATAGAATTAGATGGTCCAGTAATCAGAGTCTAATAGTTATTTGGAGAGGATGAGGACATCGTGCATATCATATTGCATTATATGTAGCTCATGATATGGTTGAGATATACGAATATTTGCGTAACATGATTAAATGCAAATGTATGTTTATGTGGTATTCATGAAACTTGCAAAATTATGCTTTAAACATTCATACTAAGCGTGTTGTAGCTCACCCCATGAGTATTAACTCTTTTCAGGAAATGGTAAAAAGACGATGGAGTCTCCCTAACTGAGAGTTGGTATGGAGTAAGATCGGTTTCTTTTAAAGACATTTAATGCTTTATTTGAATACATGTCTGGGATGTGGACTATATGAATGTGTTGATTATGTATAAGACCATTATGTTTTGAGAACATATTATAGTTATGTTTTATGATTACATGTTTTATATGTGCATTTTGAGCATGGTGAATTCTAGACAATGAGAATAATGATTTACATTTCCATTAATGTCCATTTATGCATGTATGTTAATGGTAGACTGATTGAGTTGAGAAATCATGAAATGAACTAAGGGTTGAGTGTGGGAAAGGCAGTTGGCTGAGTGGCTATGATGGATCGTAATGCCTATTACGATGCATCGTAACATGCATTATGATACATCATAATATTTTAATGTATCGCAGGTTGGGTGACAATGCATCGTAGAAATGAAGAGGTTTGGTGGTTAAAGATAGTGCATTTTGTACCTTATTACAATACATAGTTGATGCATCGTAGATTATGATACATCGTAATCTAAGTTATGATGCATCGTAACATGTAGATGCTAAGTGAGCTGAGATGAACTGAAATGAGTGAACAGGTGTGTGTGGTGTACATGCGCGGCCCTATTGTGGGAATGATAATTGAATATGATGATATTGATGTACAAATAATGTTTCTGCTGATTTATGAGATGATGACTGATAAGTGTTCAATTCTATGCATTTGAACCCTCTTTATTGCATATGTTAGTCCTGTTTCTACGTTTACCGAGATATGTTTACGGTATTTTTGTGTTTTTGATGTATTGCAGGTCTTGTAGTAAAAGGAGCAAAGTTTGAGGCCATTTGCAGCTGAAGAGAAAAGTCAGAATTGCAGCCAAGGCATCTCGATCAATCGAGATCTCGATTGATCGAGATCTCATTTCGATTGATCGAAATCTCGATCAATCGAGATCCAATCTCGATTGATCGAGATTCTGCAGAAGCCACTTGCCCACTTGCTCACCTGCTTTCCCACTTGCAACAAAATCCCCCTTTTTGCACGACTTAGGGGGATTGTCTGACTTGAACAAGACCCTTGGGGACCTTCTTGATATAATGGGTGTATATATTGATATATATATATCTATATATATATGGTGGGTCCCAAGGTTGAAAAAGGAGCCATAAAGCACAAAGAAGCCACATTTCTCACATATCTCTCACACACATTAGAATACACAAGAGAGACATTCGGGAGAGGAGAAAGAGGAGCTGAACCAGACCAAGAAGCTTCATCTTCTCCATCAATGGAAGAGTGCAAGGCAACCATGAGCAACTAACTCTTCTACTAGGGTGTGGTGAAACCCCTAGCCATGTAAACTTGTTCATTTTTGTAGCACTTGGGATTTGTAATTAAATGTTGATTATTTAGCCTAGTGACCATTTACACTAATACATTTCTTTTATATATTCATTTGATGTTGAGTTTATTCTTGTCTTAGAGTAGATTCTTTCATGTGAATGCACAACATTTGCATATTCCACAAGAAGTGCAAATGATGGCTAGATAATGGTGTTTAAATGAATGTGTGGTGTTTGTTTGTATAAACCATGCCAAGATAAGGTAGTTTGGATGCATGTAGGTTCACTTAGAGAGTAGGGTAATTAGGTAGTTAGTTAGGTTGAAGAGCTATGCTTGTTGAAGATGGATTATGATAGGTTATCACACACATTAATCTTTTGATATGTCATTGAGGTCACAAGCCTAATGACATTGTTAGGCATTTAATTTATGAATCCCATGCTTGCTACACTTATGAACATGTGAATGGCTAGCGGTGGAAACCAACCCTAGTTCTCTCTCCCAACTTTTACACTTTAAATTTATTGTCATTATATTCATGCAATAGTTTTATAAACAAAAACCCAAAACCCTATTTTTAGGATTAAAGTGAAATTAATCTTTCTTTAAGACAATTGCGACTAGTCCTCGTGGGATCGATACCCTCCATATAGAACCGTATCTACAAAGATTCGTGCTCTTGCGAGTGGTTAAATTATATTTTGATAAAAGGGGCATAAATAAGCTTACAATATAATTCGAGTTTAGCCACATCAAAATTTTGGCGCCGTTGCTGGGGACTACAGTTTTAATTGTCGCCATTGAAAGATTAAATCTGGTTTAATTCTTAGGCTAGAAATTCTTTCATTCTTTTTGTATATATCTTGTTCTTATTTCTCAAATTTCTTGATTTTAGGTATACCACATAGCGGGTATCTAAAAGAATTAAAGTTGGAACCCTTTGTGAGTATAAAATCTAAAATTAGTGGGTTTGAGTTCATTCATTTTTCTTTGTATATATTATTGTTTATTTTGTGTATTGAGGTGTTGTTCTACTATTAATGCATGCTAGGTAGATGGTCATTGTCACTTCCTTTACTTCCTTGTAATAATGAACTTGAAAGAACACTTAGACAACGTAGAGGAACCTCTAGGGACCATATATTGCCTAGGACGGAAAACATGGACCCAAATGAAAGACAACCTCCTAGACTACCTCCTTTCAATCATGAACAACCACCTCCACCTCCACCTCCTCAAGGTCTTCCACTACATCGACACAAAAGCACTCACTTTCGTCTTCGGATGTGTGGTGGGAAGCATTGAAGATGTTCAAGCGAACTTTCATATTCCCGAAAGAGATGTCCATCACTCCGGTACGGCAATTAACGCCAAAAATGGACGACCTAAAATGATAGGAATATGTAGATTTGGATTTTGAACCTGTTCCGTGTCAAGGACTATGAAGTCCACCGGAAAGTAGAACTTGTCCACTTGAATGATTACATCCTCAATGATGCCACGTGGTTGCTTCACCGAGCGGTCGGCGAGTTCCAACACAACTGTGGTATGCTTAAGTTCCCCCAACACCTCAATACAACAAAAAAAAACAATAATATATAAAAAAAATGAATGAACTCAAACCACCAATTTTAGTCTTTATACTCACAAAGGGTTCCAACTTTAATCCTTTTTGATGCCCGCTATGTGGTATACCTAAAATCAAGAAATTTGAGAAATAAGAACAAGATATATACAAAAAAAGAATGAAAGAATTTCTAGCCTAAGAATTAAACCAGATTTAATCTTTCAATGACGACAATTACACCGTAGTCCCCGGCAACGGCGCCAAAATTTTGATATGGCTAAACTCGAATTATATTGTAAGCTTAATTTTGCCCTTTTTATCAAAATATAATTTAACCACTCGCAAGAGCACGAATCTTTGTAGATACGGTTCTATATAGAGGGTATCGATCCCACGAGGACTAGTTGCAATTGTCTTAAAGAAAGATTACTTCCACTTTAATCCTAAAAACAGGTTTTTGAATTTTTGTTTATAAAACTATTGCATGAATGTAAAAACAATAAAAGTAAAGAGTTTAAAGTTGGGAGAGAGGACTAGGGTTAGTTTCCACCACTAGCCATTCACATGTTCATAATTGTAGCAAGCATGGGATTCATAAATTAAATGCCTAACAATGTCATTAGGCTTGTCACCTCAATGACATATCAAAAGATCAATGTGTTTGTCCACTTATCATAATCCATCTTTAATAAGCATAGCTCTTCAACCTAACTAACTATCTAATTACCCTACTCTATAAGTGAACCTACATGCATCCAAACTACCTTATCTTGACATGGTTTATACAAGCAAACACAACACATTCATTTAAACACCATTATCAAGCTATCATTTGCACTTCTTGTGGAATATGCAAATGTTGTGCATTCACAAGAAAATTAGACTCTAAGACAAGAACAAAACCAAAATCACATGGATATATAGAAGAAATGTATTAGTGTACATGATCATTAGGCTAAATAATCAACATTTAATTACAAATCCTAAGTGCTACAAAAATGAACATGTTTATATGGCTAGGGGCTTCAACAACACCCTAGTATGGAAGTTAGTTGCTCATGGTTGCCTTGCACTCTTCCATTGATGGAGAAGATGAAACTTCTTGGTCTGGTTCAGCTCCTTCTCCTCTCTCCCGAAAGTCTCTCCTTCTCTTGGTTTGATGTGTGTTGAGAGATATGTGAGATATGTGACTTTTGTTGCTTTAAGGCTTCCTTTTTCAACCTTGGGGCCCACCATATATATATATATATCAATATATATATCCCTTGTATCAAGAAGGTCCCCAAGGGCCTTGTTCAAGTCAGACAATCCCCCTAAGTCGTGCAAAAAGGGGGATTTTGTTACAAGTGGGAGAGCAGGTGAGCAAGTGGGCAAGTGGATTCTGCAGAATCTCGATCAATCGAGATTGGATCTCGATTGATCGAGATTTCGATCAATCGAAATGAGATCTCGATCAATCAAGATCTCGATTGATCGAGATCAACATCTCGATTGATCGAGATGCCTTTGGCTACATTTCTGATTTTTGTTCTTCAGCTGCAAATAGCCTCAAACTTTGCTCCTTTCACTACAAGACTTGCAATACCTCAAAAACACAAAAATACCGTGAACATATCTCGGTAATCATAAAAATGGAACTAACATATGCAATAAAGAGGGTTCAAATGCATAGAATTGAACACTTATCACACCCCCAAACTTACATATTGCTAGTCCCTTAGCAATGCAATATCACAAAACTAAAATTAACTATCTTATACAAAAGTTTAATCATGCTCAATCATCAACTAGATAAAGGGCGATCATCCGTTCATTTCACATTTGGCAAATGCAACAAGTATTACAGAACTATGTGGTCATTAGCAAAAATGGACTTTCACAAGCTATAAATAAATGACGGTCCCCACATAATGGCCAGCCCGAGCAAACATACCAATTCTGACCCCAAAATCCTGTTTGAAATTGAACATGCATTCTAACGCGTGGCTTTTGTCATATTTGGAGAAGAAAAAGAACAAATCTATTTTTAAGAGAAAAACTCATTGAAAAAGCTCGACACTGCTGTTCATTATCACAAACATTCATGATTGCTCATGTGCGGATGACCGTGCAATGCTTAGCTCTTTTTGCTTTCTTGCAAGCCCATGTAGCGACATTGGGCCAATGACTCCCAAACCAATTGGTTTTAGGGCATTAGGTGAAGAGGCACCCCTTGGACTTAATAACCGAGCTTACAAGCCGATGAGCTTAAGCAAGCCACCCGCTTATTAATGCTCAACCTTGCACACTTATACGCGAATACTCCCTGCTTTGAGGAATAGAGATCTGGTTTATTGAGTGAGAAGGCTTATTGCAAATTTTTCTCTTTTTCTCTCTTTTTTTTTTTTTTACAACAACTGGAAGAACTTATTCTTTAAGCTGTTCAGATAAAAATAGAAGTTTACAAAATTCTCCATCAGACTTATACCCCACAATTTAAAATGCATGTGTGCGAATTTGTGCCGTTAAGGACAAATTTAGGGCAAGAACCATACATGCTCGTATTTGGACAAAAATGTAGACCATTCTAGCCTACTATATAGCTTGCAAAAGTGTGGGTATTTACAATGTTAAAGTTCTTAACTACCTGATGCATTTACCTCGGACATTTATTCGAGTGAACTTCCTTTAAAAAGAAAGCAAGACATCATAGCAAGCATGCAAAAATATCAAGAAAAACTGCTCTACAATGACACTCAATACTAAGAATGAACATTGCATGCATATACAAGTGGTATAGCATACCGCACCCCCAAACTTATATGCAACATTGTCCTCAATGTTTGGACAAGAATAACAAGGAAAGAAGTTACCGGGATTGCAGAATGCGACAAAAATGGTATTCCACAGTAGCGGTCATCCTGCAAATAAGAAAAACCTGCACAGAACACCAACTGGATACCACGAGCATTAAAAGGAACAAAAAGTATATGAAAAGAACATAATCAAATAATTATGCACAAACGGATAATGCCAAGATCATTGTATATCTAAGGGTCTGAACTGGTGTTTCCCAATTGGTAAGAGGTCTATGCGATAAGATATTGACTATCCAGGCACTCTAACGTATAGCACGCAAAGGGGCTGCCTTTCTTTATTACCGCCATACTGCGTTGAAGCAATCTCAACAGTATTGGGAATTTAAACCAGGCGGTAATAAACGGAAATCATCAATTGAATCGCGTATAACAATTAGGCAAGTGGTACTACATACATAGTCAAAGTATAGAGAACAAAGATATTGACAGAAAGCAAAAATAAAGACAGGAAAGATCACACATGGTATAACAAAAAAGATAAATGTATTCCATAAATATGAAAATGAGTTTAGTACAAAGTGTACATGCATCTGGAATACTCAGAAAAAAAACTAAAAATGAAAGAAAAGATGGCCAACATGGCCTATCAAACATAAAGAAAGAAAAATATAGAAAGTAAAGCATAAAGGACAAATAAAAGCAGCTACTCGAGGGCGGGTGGTGGTGGTGGTGGTGGTGGTGGCTCGGTGGGAGTAGAAGTGGAGGTGGAAGCTCGACCTGCGAACAAGAACTGTAGGTCCTATCGGAAGGCTCGGAACTCGTCTAAAATCGCCCTCTGGCCCTATGCCAGAGATGAAATGTCCGATCGAATGCCCTCCAACTGACTCTGCGTCACCTGGACGTGCTCGTCAAAACCCTGCTGGAGCCGCTCAACATCAGTCGCCAGGCAGGAATAGCCCATCGCCAGGATGTCGTGCCGCTCTGCAGCCATATCCATCTCCTCGTCATCTGACTCACCCTCTGCAGGCTCTCCCTCATCCGTCTCCAATGGGGCATCCATATCTACATCGTCTGGTGGATCACCCTGGTGGTCCTGTCGCTCTAAGTGACGCCTCACCCGCTCCCAATGAGTAGATGTGAAGCGGGTGGGCGGTGCCAACTAAATGTCAGTATCACTGACCGGTATACTGGCACTGCTGAGAAAAGCTACGACCAAGAAAGGAAAGGGAAGCCGCCAGCTCGCTGCTCGTCGCATCCTCTTGTTGATAAGGCCGTCCCAGACCTTGAACATCTGCCCCCATACCAGAGACGGGACAGAAAACCACGTGCCTGTGTGGAAAGCATAAAGGCAACGGAGAAGGTCGCCCCTACGCTCTGCCACGTGCTGCAGAGGACACGCGTTCTTGATGAGAACGGTGTCCAGGAACCAAAATCTGCTTGGGCACATCGATTTGGACGTGCAATTATGACTAGGCGTGGTAAACACCCCACCACATATGTCCATCATGATGGAGAACAGTGTCGTGTCTACTGGAAGTGCGGCTCTATAAAGTGGTCGACCGTCCTGGTCAACCATGTCTGGTGGCTGTTGGTGAGGGATGCCGAGCATTTGCGCAATTTGGCTCGGCTTAATCGTAATCGTCGTGGTGCCCACGACCATCTCTAATATGTCCGGCGCTGTGTAGGAGTAGGTCATGCGCTCGTAGAAGACCTGTACTAAGCACTCGTGTGCCACATCAGTGGGAGGCACACACAATCGGTCGAGGTGACGCCTGCTGAGCTCGGCGATAGTCCATGTGCTGTCGGGACGCCTCTCGAACTCTCTCAAGTCAAATGTCTGCTCCGGGTGAAACTGCAGAGAACGGAAGGCTCGCCCAGGCACGTCTCGCACAAAATTAGGGGCATTCTTCACCCTCGCCATGATCTCGGAACAGTCTGCACTTTATTCCAAACATTACGTAAATAAAAAGAAAATAAAAGGAATACTAAACTAAGAATAAAAGAATAAAAATGAAAATGAGGTCCTAGTCCATGGTGTTGACATGAATTCAAAAAAAAAATGCTCACAAAGAGGCAGCATGAGTGGATGCAATCGAAACGAAGGTGCCACAGTTACAAACCGTACACTAAGCATTTGAAACAAAAAGAATGCCACACTTCACTCATACATGAATTCCTAAACCCAAAACCCGCAAAATCCTATTATGAAAATCGCAAATGCACCAATCCAACCCAACATCATCTGTCTATGTTTATTACGTCAAAAAACTATCAAAAATAGCGAGAAAGTACGCAAAATGTAGCCATGCATCACTTACCTCAAGGTGAAGATGATGAACGGCACCAAAAGATGAAGACCCACTCGCAGCCGCGAAGAGAAGAGCGTGAGTGTGCTCGCGGCGATCTCGGACTATGTCGAACGGCGGTGGATAGTCGAGAATGGTAGATCAAGCGCGGGATGGCTCTTGGAAAGACTCTGGATCACACGGAGGAAGGGAAGAAGTCAGATGGTCTTTTGAAATGAGAGGGAAGCCCAACGATTTAAATAAGACTTCAGCTCACGTGCAGGCATTGCGTGCATCTCGATTGATCGAGATGTGCATCTCGATCAATCGAGATTTCGATTGATCGAAATTCCACTTCGATCAATCGAAATCACCTTCGATCGATCGAGATCTGCTTCGATCAATCGAGATTCTTCGTTCGATCAATCAAAATTTCTTCACTGAATCGAGATTTTATTTTGAGCAATCGAAACTTTAATTCGATCAATCGAGATTTTACTTTGATCAATCAAAATCCCATTTTGATCAATCAAAATCCCATTTTGATCAATCAAAATTTTGATCGATCGAGGACCTATCGAAGTGCTATCGAAGAATACTACCTCTCGGGACTTTGGATTTGGCAACTCTCTACAATTTTTTGATCAATCGAGACTGAGATCTTGATCAATCGATCTTCGTTTCGATCAACCGAGATGCTCAAAAATAGCCAGCTTAAGTTTTGCTTCATGGACTTGGATTTTTGGGATTTAGATACTAAATTGCTTAGATACAAAGTTCAACTTGGATAAAAGGGACATCATGGAAGCATGATAGCTACCATGGCTTCGCCACCTTACACGTCTATGGCATGACGTTCGGATCGGCTCACGAGTCAAAATATACAGGATCCGTCAAAGTGATGACATCCACGTATTCAGTGGTGACTTGGTCATCCACGCATACTTTTAAGCGCTGCCCGTTTACTTTGAACAACGAGCCATCTTTCAAGTCCTTCAATTCCACCGCTCCGTAGGGAGCGACAAAATTAATCAACGGAGGAAAGGGGTCTCTAGGAACTCTCCAATTAGGCACATCCATGACAGTAGTGACATCGAGCATTGAGTTGACTTCACATATGGATTGCTCAATGTCAAAATCGTCACAGTTGAAGTGATTTAGGTATGCCTCTAAAGGATCCTTGGAAAGAATAGAAGGAAGTGCTTCTTGAACAAGGTCTTCCATTACATCGACACAAAAGCACTCACTTTCATCTTTGGATGTGTGGTGGGAAGCATTGAAGATGTTCAAGCGGACTTTCATATTCCCGAAAGAGATGTCCATCACTCCGGTACAGCAATTAACGCAAGCGTTTGCCGTGGCCAAGAATGGATGACCTAGAATGATAGGAATATGTCGATTCAGATTTTGGACCGGTTCCGTGTCAAGGACTATGAAGTCCACCAGAAAGTAGAATTTGTCCACTTAAATGATTACATCCTCAATTATGCCACGTGGTTGCTTCACCGAACGGTCGGCAAGTTACAACACAACTGTGGTATGCTTAAGTTCCCCCAAACCTAGTTGTTGGTAAACTGAGAATGGAAGCAAATTGACACTAGCCCCTAAATCAAGAAGTGCCTTTTCAAAAGATTGATTTTCGATGGTGCACGAAATGGTCGGAGCACCCGAATCTTTGAATTTAGGAGGGGCTTGGTGTTGGAAAATGGAGCTTATGTGCTCAGTTAGGAGGACTTTCTTAGGAACATTATTCCTAGATTTGCACTTTTGAGTGCACAAGTCCTTCAAGAATTTAGCATAGGAGGAAATTTGTCGAATAGCATCAAGGAGAGGGAGATTGATCTTTACTTGTTTGAAGATCTCCATCATGTCTTGGATTTTCTCTCATTACTTCCCAAAATGAGAAGGTTCCTTCAATCTTTGAGGAAAAGGAACCGGAGGTTCAAAAGAAGTGTCAAGATTTGGAATTGATGATGACACAACTTCACTTGCCTTTCCTTTTGGATTTAATGGGATGTTATGCACATTTGGATTTGAAGGAAACAATTTTGGATTTAATTGGGATTCTTTTGGATTTTTGGGTTGCTCTTGGGATTCCTTTCTCTCTTCCTCCCCTACTTTGGAATTGATGATTTTACCACTCCTTAAGGTGGTGATTGATTGAACTTGCTCCGGAGAAGCATTACAAGATGAAGATGATGGATCCTCAATCACATGAATACCTTTAGGATTCGCCACTGGTTGACTCGGCAACTTACCTTCCTCCCTCCTATTTAAGGCATTAGCTAGTTGCCCGATTTGAGCTTCTAACCTAGCCATAGATTGAGCATTAGCTTCAAGCTTAGCGATTGATTGAGAATGAGTTTGCAATAAGCGGGTATTAGCCTCAAGATTGCTTATCACTCTTTCTTCAAAGCCTTGGGTTCTCAGAGGAGGTGGTGGTTGTTGGTAATTGGATCTTTGATGGTAAGGTTGAGAATTTGGCCTATATTGAGGCTATTGAGATTGGGAATTGAAAGAATTTTGCCCTTGAAAAGAGGGACTTGATTCTTGAGGTTTTCATGAAAAAGTCGGATGATTTTTGTAATCAGGATTGTACGTGTTTGAATATGGGTCATTCATTTGTTTAGAGTACAAGGCATTCGCTTGCTCTTGAGCATAATCGGGAGATTGCCTGGCAATAGGACAATCTCGCACGAAATGTGAAGTACTATAGCAAAACGAACCTCCTTCCTGATTTTGAACAGGTCGGCTTGGAGTAGGCAACCCATTTTTCATGATTAGGTCCATTTTTTGGGACAAGGCGTCTACTTGCATGGCAACCTCATCTACCGGTGAAATTTCATGCACTCCTCTACAAGGTTGGGTGGCCTTCCCTTTCCTAGTCGAGGAGCGTTGAGCTGAATTGTTGCTTAGGGTTTGAAAAAGTTTCCATGCCTCATCGGGGCTTTTCAAAAGGTATCCACCTCCACACGCGGATTCTATCATTTGTCTATGTTGCTCACTCACCCCATCATAAAAACTTTGCACTAGCTACCATTTTGGGATAGCATGATGCGGGCAAGATTTAAGAAGATCTTTTAATCTCTCCCACGTCTCATGAAATTGTTCTTGGTCAATTTGGGTGAATCCGGTGATTGCTCTCCAGATATCACTCGTCTTTCCCATTGGGAAGTATTTTTTTAAGAACTCTATTTGCATCTCCACCCAAGAATGGATTGAGTTAGGTTCTAAGGAATTGAACCAACTTCTAGCTTTATCTTTTAGGAAGAATGGGAACATACGCAGCTTTAGATCATCCTCCATAAAGTGGGGTACATGAATGGTAGAACACACAGAAAGGAAGTAATCTAAGTGCCGGTATGGATCCTCATTAGGGAGACCATGGAAGCTATTAAGAAGATTGATGGTGGAGGACTTTATTTCGAATTGATTTGCCGCTACATCCGAAAATTGGATACACGAAGGTACTTCAAATGTAGTTGGAAGGTAAAAGTCCATAAGCAACTCTCCTTGAGGAGGTGGAGGTGGAGGTGGTTGTTCATGATTAAAAGGAGGTAGTCCGGGAGGTTGTCTCTCATTTGGGTCCACGTTTTCAGTCCTAGGCAAGATAGGGTCCCTAGAGGTTCCTCTACATTATCTAAGTGTTCTTTCAAGTTCAATATTACACGGAAGCAATGGAAGTGACAAGGACCGTCTACCTAGCATGCATTAATAGTAGAACAACACCTCAATACAACAAAAAAAAAAACAATCATATATAAAAAAATTGAATGAACTCAAACCACCAATTTTAGTCTTTATACTCACAAAGGGTTCCAACTTTAATCCTTTTTGATGCCCGATATGTGGTATACCTAAAATCAAGAAATTTGAGAAATAAGAACAAGATATATACAAAAAAAGAATGAAAGAATTTCTAGCCTAAGAATTAAACCGGATTTAATCTTTCAATGACGACAATTACACCGTAGTCCCCGGCAACGGCGCCAAAATTTTGATATGGCTAAACTCGAATTATATTGTAAGCTTAATTTTGCCCTTTTTATCAAAATATAATTTAACCACTCGCAAGAGCATGAATCTTTGTAGATACGGTTCTATATAGAGGGTATCGATCCCACGAGGACTAGTTGCAATTGTCTTAAAGAAAGATTACTTCCACTTTATTTCTAAAAATAGGTTTTTGAATTTTTGTTTATAAAACTATTGCATGAATGTAAAAACAATAAAAGTAAAGAGTTTAAAGTTGGGAGAGAGGACTAGGGTTAGTTTCCACCACTAGCCATTCACATGTTCATAATTGTAGCAAGCATGGGATTCATAAATTAAATGCCTAACAATGTCATTAGGCTTGTGACCTCAATGACATATCAAAAGATCAATGTGTTTTTCCACCTATCATAATCCATCTTCAATAAGCATAACTCTTCAACCTAACTAACTATCTAATTACCCTACTCTCTAAGTGAACCTACATGCATCCAAACTACCTTATCTTGGCATGGTTTATACAAGCAAACACAACACATTCATTTAAACACCATTATCAAGCCATCATTTGCACTTCTTGTGGAATATGCAAATGTTGTGCACTAAGACAAGAATAAAATCAAAATCACATGAATATATAGAAGAAATGTATTAGTGTACATGATCACTAGGCTAAATAATCAACATTTAATTACAAATCCCAAGTGCTACAAAAATGAACATGTTTACATGGCTAGGGGCTTCAACAACACCCTAGTATAGAAGTTAGTTGCTCATGGTTGCCTTGCACTCTTCCATTGATGGAGAAGATGAAGCTTCTTGGTCTGGTTCAACTCTTTCTCCTCTCTCCCGAAAGTCTCTCCTTCTCTTGGTCTGATGTGTGTTGAGAGATATGTGAGATATGTGGATTTTGGTGCTTTAAGGCTTCCTTTTTTAACCTTGGGGCCCACCATATATATATATATATCAATATATATATCCCTTGTATCAAGAAGGTCCCCAAGGGTCTTGTTCAAGTCAGACAATCCCCCTAAGTCGTGCAGAAAGGGGGATTTTGTTGCAAGTGGGAGAGTAGGTGAGCAAGTGGGCAAGTGGATTCTGCAGAATCTCGATCAATCGAGATTGTATCTCGATTGATCTAGATTTCGATCAATCGAAATGAGATCTCGATCAATCGAGATCTCGATCAATCGAGATCTCGATTGATCGAGATCAACATCGCGATTGATCGAGATGCCTTTGGCTGCATTTCTGATTTTTGTTCTTCAGCTGTAAATAGCCTCAAACTTTGCTCCTTTCACTACAAGACCTGCAATACCTCAAAAACACAAAAATACCGTGAACATATCTCAGTAATCATAAAAACGGAACTAACATATGCAATAAAGAGGGTTCAAATGCATAGAATTGAACACTTATCACTCTCGACCTCTGTGTCACCTTCTTGAAAAAAAGTCTTGTTTAACCTTTGATACAGCATGCCTTGAAGCTTTTGAGAAGTTACGAACATTGCTTACACAAGCTCCAATACTCATTCCTCCAAATTGGGCTCTCCCAATTGAGGTGATGTGTGCCGCACCCGATTATGCAATGGGTGCAGTCTTAGGGCAACGTGTAGACAAGTTACCTCATGCAATTTATTACGTAAGAAAAACCCTTTTCGAAGCTCAAATAAATTATACCACGACGGAAAAGAAATTGCTTGCTGTGGTCTATGCCTTGGACAAATTTTGAGCTTATCTATTAGGTTCCAAGGTCATTGTCTATTCTAACCATGCTGCCCTCTGGCATCTTTTGGCCAAGAAGGACACCAAACCCCGACTAATCCGATGGATACTCTTGTTGTAAGAGTTTAATTTTGAGATTAGAGACAAAAAGGGAATAGAAAATGTGGTGGCTGATCACCTCTCTAGGATTGTCATTGAGACTTTCAATGATTCCCTTCCAGTTTTTGAATCCTTTCTGGATGAACAACTTTTTGTAGTATCTCAGGAGAGCATTCCTTGGTATGCGGACATTGTCAATTTTTTTGTAACCAAAAAAATCCAATCCACGTGGACCAAGCAAGAGAAGGATCGTTTCTTCTCCCATTCTCGATCATATTATTGGGACGATCCTCAACTCTTTAAATATTATCCTAACCAGTTAATTCAGAAATGTGCCCCCGACATTGAATTCCAAAGCATTTTGAAATTTTGTCATACACTTGCATGTGGAGGACACTTTAGTGCAAAGAAAACTGCAGCAAAAATTCTTCAATGCAGGTTTTTCTGGCCAACACTTCATCGGGATGCATACTTATTCTACCACTCTTTTGAGCGATGTTAGTGCCTCAGCGCAATGTCCCGCAAAGACGTGATGCCTCTTAACCCCATTCTCATTGTTGAGATATTTGATGTTTGGGGCATCGATTTCATTGGACCTTTTCCACCATCTGTTGGTCATGAGTATATACTTGTGGCAGCAGACTACATATCTAAATGGATAAAGGTTGTCGCTACCAAGACCAATGACCACGTAGTCATGGTTAAGTTTATTCAAGCTAATATTTTTAGTCGCTTTGGTACCCTACGTGCCCTCATCAGTGACAGAGGTACACATTTTTGTAATCAGTTCCTTTGACCCCTTCTCACCAAATACTCCATCACCCATAAAGTAGCCACCCCCTACCATCCTCAAACCAGTGGACAAGTGGACGTATCCAATCAAAAAATAAAGAACATGCTTGAAAAAATAGTTCGGCCTGACCGGAAAGATTGGTCATTGCACTTAAATGATGCACTATGGGCCTACCGAACTGCGTATAAAACTCTCATTGGAATGTCACCTTACCGATTGGTATATGGTAAAGTATGCCATCTTTCGGTTGAATTAGAGCACAAGGCTATGTGGGCCACTAAAACGTTCAACATTGACATAAAATTAGCCTGCTCTAATCGAAGGCTTCAAGTGAATGAATTGGAAGAATTGTGACATGACGCGTATGAGAAATGCTAAAATTTATAAGGAAAAATCTAAGGCATTTCATGATCGAAATATTCGAGTCAAAACATTTTCTCCGGGACGGAAAGTATAGTTGTACAACTCGTGGCTCCGTTTGTTCCCCGAAAAACTCCGTTCCCGTTGGGATGGTCCTTTTCTGGTACATTCTATTGCTCCTCATGGGGCAGTGGAATTAAAAGACCCTAAGGATGGCACATTTTCAAAGTGAACGGACAACGGTTAAAACCATGTTTGGATGACCAAGCTAGGATGGAGTATGTGGATGCCATCAATTTGATGGATCCCATCTATTTTGACTCGTGAACCAATTCTAACGTTATGCCATAGACGTATAATGTGGCACAACCATGGTAGCTATCATGCATCCATGAAGTCCCTCTAATCCAAAGCAAATTTGTATCTAAGTGCTATAAATTAGAGTCAAGTAGGTATCAAATAAAGTGGCATAAAAAATTCTACAATCACAATCTCAATTGTGCGAAATGGAGATTTCGCACAATCGAGATTTTAAGGAAAAATGAAGAGATTCTGCAGAGTGCAAAGTCCCGAGAGTTGGTTTCCTTCAATAGCACTTTGATTGCACTTCGAATAATCGATATTTCGATTGTGTGAAATGACCATTTCGCATGATTGAAATCTTGATTGTTCAAAATGCCCATTTTGCACAATCAAGACTGGCACGCGACCAGCAGATGCAGTGGCTTATATATTTCAAAACAAACCCTTCACCTTCATTCTACTCCTACTCTTGCGACCTATACCTATATCCCTCTTGACTGAACACCCCAAACCCTCTCACGACCTCCATCATCATTCTCCATCATCCGCGCAGCCACCACCATCGGGATTCACCTTCTCGCACGGTTCGGTGGTGCCACTTCAGGTAAGTTTAGTTCCATACACGTTGTAAGTTTTCTTTCACTTTCCTTGAGTTTGGTTGCTTACATGGACAGAACATGGTTGGGAGACGTGTGTTTGAGTGGATGAATGTCAATACAACACTTGAGGATGATGTTGGGTACGTGTTGCACACACGAGTCCATGGGGTCGGGTGCGAATGAGTGAACCGTTCGATTGGGGTGCATTATGATTTATATAACTATGTGGGTCATAGTAGATTTAGATTTTTGCCTTACGCATGAATGGAGTCCATGGTTTGAATAGCTTTCATGATTCTTAGTGATCTTTGTTAAGTCACTTTAAGCATATTTGGAATACATGTCTTGATGCCATGACTTGGAGCCTTCTTTTTAATTTGCTTCATTGTTGGAATAATTGTAGATAGTCCCGGGATATGGCTCACTTAAAGAATCCCAGTATCCAGATATGAGACATGTCGGGGCGAGCTTGGCGTACTCGGGGATTTCACCCCGAGTATATATTTAACATAACGAAGTTTGAGGCACGTCACGACACAGCATGGGTTGTGGCATAGCTGCGATGATGCTAACTTGACAGGTTGCTCCACCCACCATCTGACATTGCATATAGTAGGCTGGTGCAGATTTTCTACGAGCACATGACGTACTCATGCACCATGCCCGGTACTTTGCAGACTGTGGTGGGAGGGACTATGATTACCATCACGGTGAGTCAGATTGCCCAGCTTATAGGCCGTCCACACCTACAGCCTTCGGATATGGTTGACCCGGATGGTCTTCAGGGAGTCCCTTCCGTCTGACACCACCATGATCTCCATGGTCATGGATATATGCAATAGGGAGTTTACCACCCCCAGTCAAAATTGCACAAGAAAATCCATGTGTTTGAGGGACTTATGGTTCTTGGACACCATCCTTATCAAGAATGCATGTCCTTTAGGACATGTGGTAGAGCGTTGGAGTGACCTTCTTCGCTGCCAATACGCAGCTCATACTGGCACGTGGTTTTCTGTCCCATCGCTCATTTGGGGACAGATGTACAAAGTGTGGGATGCTCTCGTCGAGAAGACGAATAAGAGAACTGCTACTTGGTAGATACCTTTTCCCTACTTGGTCACAGCCTTTCTAAGAGAGGCTAATATACCTTTCAGTTCTACTGACATCGAGATAGGATCGCCTCCCCGATTCCAGCACACTCACTAGGTATGGGTCCATAGGCATCTCGAGCGCCAGCAGCGCCAGGGGCATGAGTGTCAGGATATGGACATGGATGATCCCTTGGCACTGGCAGAGGAAGACGAGCCATCAGATGAGGAATTAGAGGAGGATTCGACTGGTCTGAGCCATGAGCAGTTTGATATGTTGGCCACCGGCTACTCCTGTCTGCCGGTAGATGTAGAGAGATTGCAACAGGGTTTTGACGAGCACATCTAGGTGACTCAGAGTCAGCTGGCAGGCATAAGGGAGGATATTACAAATCTGACCCAGGGTCAGAGGGCATTGATTGATGAGTTCTGGACTTTTCGATAGGACCTCCGAACTATGCTGTATGACCTGGCTGCCGCTTCGACCTCTACACCACCTCCACCACCACCCACCCTAGATTAGTTTAGCATTTTCCTATTTTATTTTCAGTTTTAGTTCTTTGTTTATTTTCAGTAGGCCATGTCTTCGGATTTTTTTATGTATTCCATCATTTCACATTGTACTTAAAATGTTTTGCACATTTATGGAATGCAGTTTTGTTTCAATTATAATTTCTATTCTCTTTATTTCTTTCACATTCTGCATCGATATTGCTATCACCAATGCTCTAACTATGTATGTAGTACCAATTCCATAGTTGGTATATGCATGATACAGTTGAGGATTTTAGGGTTGGCATTGGTATTTTTGTTCAAACTGAACATTATGTGGGGACTGTCATCTAACTCTAGGTTGTGAAGGTTCATTTTTGTTAAATGTCCACATAGTTCCATAATACTTATTGCATTTGTCAGCTATGACATGAATGGGAAATCATCCCATATCCAGTTAATGATTGATAAATGACCCATTTTTGCATAAGTTAGTTCATTTTATTTTTAATGTTGCATTGCTAAGGGACTAACAATATCTAAGTTTGGGGGTGTGATAAGCGTTAAATGCTGTGCATTTAAACCTTCTTAATTACATATGTTGATTCTGTATTTATGTTTACCTAGGTATTTTTATGCTATTTTTGTGTTTTTATTCCAATGTTTCCGACCAAATGCAGTGCAAGTGAAGAAATCAAGAAATTGGAGAAGGCATTTCGCACAATCGAGATTCTGATTTCGCATGATCGAAATCTCGATTGTGCGAAACATCCATTTTGCATGATCGAAATCTCGATTATACGAAACCTCAATTTCGCACAATCAAGATTCTGCAGACAGCAAGTTGGCCACTTGCCCACTTGTGCACTTGTATTGCCACTTGCATCCAAGAATGACCTTTGCACGTCCTTTTGGAGGATTTTCTTAGTTCAAAGAGACATGTGAGGGGAACATATATATATTAGGTGGATTATAAAGATATATAGGCATAGTGGGACCTAAGGCCACTTGGTGATAGACATTTATGCATTTTTGGGAGCAGAAGAAAAGATTCAACTTGGAGGAGGGAGAAGAATAGCTTGACCAGGCCCTTTGGAGCTTCATATCTCTGTCTATGGAGGATTGCAAGTCTCCTATGTTTAACTAACTTTCCATCTAGGGTGTGGGTGAAGCACCTAACCATGTAACTTGTTCATTTTGTAGCAACTTTGGGATTTATATTCATATGTTGATTACTTAGCCTAGTGTTTTGTATAATATTTGTGAACCTCTTCAATATATTCATTTGATATCATTTCTTCATCTTGTCTTAAAGTATAAATATTTCATTTTGAATGCTCAACATTTACAACTTCCACAAAAAAGTGTAAATGATGGCTTTGTAATGGTTTTTAATGGAATGTGATGTTTCTTGGTTATATAGCCCATGCCAAGATAGGGTAGTTCGGATGCACGTAGATACAATTACAAGGTAGGATAAGTAGATAGGTTGAAGGACTATGCTTGTTAAAGATGAGTTATGTTTAGTTAGAAATCATGTTTATCTTCTGTTATGTCATTGGAGGCCACAAGCCTAATGACATTGTGTTACATATACTTTTAGAAAGTCCCATTTGCTACATACTTGGACACGTCAAATGGCTAGAGGTGGAAACCACCCCTAGCTCTCTCTCTCTCAACTTTACAAACTCTTTACTTTTAATGTCTTTACATTTTACAAAATAGTTTCAAATTCAAACCAAAAATTATATTTTTAGGATTAAATTGAAAATTCTCTCTCAATAGTGCAATTGTAGAGACCAGAACCAAATTTGACCGGTTTTCAAAATTTTCTATCATTTTCGCTATGAATTCATTTTGAATGATGCATTGAGTGTTTCGAGAGTGAGAAACAAGTTTGAAAACATGTTATGAGGTTTTTGGAAGTTTTCAAAATTTTTAGAAAAGTTTGACTTTTTAGTCAACTAGAGCCCCGGGATGAGGTTAAAGTGGGTCCGGAAAATCTGAGAAATTTTATTTTTGGCTATGGACTAATAGAAATGTTTAGAATGTCATGAATTTGATTTAAAATCCAACGGAGTTTTTGAGAATTAATTTTGAGGTCAGGAAGGTACATTAAGTGGCCCAGGGGCAAAACGGTCATTTTACGCCCCTAGGAGTGGAATAAATATCCCACGGATGTGAGATATTCATTTCTACAGATATCTCTCTCTCTCTAAACTCACGTACTTCCTCTCTCTCCCTTCTCTCTAGATTTTGGACAAGTTGAAGTGTGATTTGAAGGAAGCTGAAGAAGGAAAGTGTGTAGAGGGCGTCAAGGGCCTCAGTTTGAACGGAACAAAGTCCGCATTTCATGAAGTTGAAAAAGCTGGGATTTTCAAAGTTTTATTTCCAAGCTTAAGATTTGAGGTAGGGGTGTCTTCTCCTCCCTTTTCATCGGTTCTCTAAGACCTTTTGTGAAGGTAGAAGGTCTTTTCTTTATTTCCTTTGATGTTTAAACATGCTAAGAATGTTCCTTGTGTGATTTATTGGATGTATATGAAGCATCTTAGTGTTATGCATGTTAAAAATTGGATTTGTGGTTAAATGAGGGATTTGTAATGTATCTGACTTGTATGAATGTTATACATGAATGAATGTGTACTTGACATGCTATTTATAGCTTAATGATGTTTTCATATGTTATAACCATTAGTTGAGAAGCATGAGGTTCATTAGGCTTACTTTAAACCATGACTTGAATTATGTGAGCTTGAATGCCATATGTTGAAAAATGCATCAAAGGAGTGATTTTTCATGTTAATGCATTTGGTGATTATTGTTGGTGTAAATGTATGCAATATTATGCGTATGTTGTGATTTCTTAGCATAGGTTGCTCTTGGTGGAAAATGGAATGGTTGTTGAAAATAGAATGAGTATTATGGAGTTGGACTATGAGAATGATGCACACGGAAGGTGTGATGAGCTAATATTTTCAGTTGGTGGAAAACAGACTCCTCTCCTTCAATTGGCAGCCTTCAATTGATGAGGAACCGTAGTGAAAATCTTGAGGTTGACGAATGTCAACATGTAATAATCTTGGTGGTAGTTGATGTGGCTAAACTCGAATTATATTGTAAGCTTATTTATGCCCCTTTTATCAAAATATAATTTAACCACTCGCAAGAGCACGAATCTTTGTAGATACGGTTCTATATAGAGGGTATCGATCCCACGAGGACTAGTCGCAATTGTCTTAAAGAAAGATTAATTTCACTTTAATCCTAAAAATAGGGTTTTGAGTTTTTGTTTATAAAACTATTGCATGAATATAATGACAATAAATTTAAAGAGTAAAAGTTGAGAGAGAGAACTAGGGTTGGTTTCGACCACTAGCCATTCACATGTTCATAAGTGTAGCAAGCATGGGATTCATAAATTAAATGCCTAACAATGTCATTAGGCTTGTGACCTCAATGACATATCAAAAGATTAATGTGTGTGGTAACCTATCATAATCCATCTTCAACAAGCCTAGCTCTTCAACCTAACTAACTACCTAATTACCCTACTCTCTAAGTGAACCTACATGCATTCAAACTACCTTATCTTGGCATGGTTTATACAAGCAAACACCACACATTCATTTAAACACCATTATCTAGCCATCATTTGCACTTCTTGTGGAATATGCAAATGTTGTGCATTCACATGAAAGAATCTACTCTAAGACAAGAATAAACTCAACATCAAATGAATATATAAAAGAAATGTATTAGTGTACATGGTCACTAGGCTAAATAATCAACATTTAATTACAAATCCCAAGTGCTACAACATGGCTAGGGGTTTCACCACACCCTAGTAGAAGAGTTAGTTGCTCATGGTTGCCTTGCACTCTTCCATTGATGGAGAAGATGAAACTTCTTGGTCTGGTTCAGCTCCTCTTTCTCCTCTCCCGAATGTCTCTCTTGTGTATTCTGATGTGTGTGAGAGATATGTGAGAAATGTGGCTTCTTTGTGCTTTATGGCTACCTTTTTCAAACTTAGGGTCCACCATATATATATATATATATCAATATATATATCCATTATATCAAGAAGGTCCCCAAGGGTCTTGTTCAAGTCAGACAATCCCCCTAAGTCGTGCAAAAAGGAGGATTTTGTTGCAAGTGGGAAAGCAGGTGAGCAAGTGGGCAAGTGGCTTCTGCAGAATCTCGATCAATCGAGATTGGATCTCGATTGATCGAGATTTGGATCAATTGAAATAAGATCTCGATCAATCGAGATCTCGATTGATCGAGATCAACATCTCGATTGATTGAGATGCCTTGGCTGCAATTTCTGACTTTTCTCTTCAGCTGCAAAAAGCCTCAAACTTTGCTCCTTTTACTACAAGACCTGCAATACATCAAAAACACAAAAATACTGTAAACATATCTTGGTAAACGTAGAAACGGAACTAACATATGCAATAAAGAGGGTTCAAATGCATAGAATTGAACACTTATCACACCCCCAAACTTACATATTACTAGTCCCTTAGCAATGCAATATTACAAAAATGAAATTAACTATCTTATACAAAAGTTTAATCATGCTCAGTCATCAACTAGATAAAGGGCGATCATCCGTTCATTTCTCATTTGGCAAATGCAACAAGTATTACAGAACTATGTGGTCATTAGAAAAAATGGACTTTCACAAGCTACAAATAAACGATGGTCCCCACATAATGGCCAGTCCGAACAAACATACCAATTCCGTCCCCAAAATCTTGTTTAAAAAGTGAACATGCATTCTAACGCGTGGCTTTTGTCATATTTGGAGAAGTGATAGGCGTTGAATGTTACGCATTCTAGCCTCTTAACTTATGTATTTTATTCTCTTAGTGATAGATTATTTAGTGATTTTATTTTGTTTTAGTGTTTTCTGTATTTTCAGAGCCTTAATGATTATTTCAGTTAAAACCAGGATTTTGGGCTTTTAAAGAAGACATCCAAGATGGTGAGATGAAGCCTACATCAAGGAGATTCACTCAACCATTTATTTCAACTCAAATCAGCCCAAGAAAGAGGTCCAAGAGAATTACAGCTGCTTAAGAAGGTTTCGGGCCTGAAGCCCAAATCTGCGCATAATGCAGTCTTAATCCCGTTTTGGAAAACGGACCAGAAGTCTTATTTTCGAGCCTCAAATAGACATAATTCTCGCGTTGGGTTGAACGAAATTTGATTCTACACACTTTTGTATTTCACAAAAATTCCGTGAATCGGACTTCTAGTGGGTCAAAAGTCGGGCCGAAGTCAGCAGGAAAAACCCACCTGATTAGTGCTGCGGGAAACCCTAATTAATTCCTAATTGGATTAGGACTTTGGTGAATTCTCTTGGGGAATAAAGGGAAGACTTGGAGGCTGAATTGAGAGAGCTTACACAGAGATTGGAGAGTCTGAGAGGGCTGAGAAGAGAACAGAAACATATTGCAGAGCCATTGGAGAACAAAGTCATACGCGTAATTCAGAAAGATGATGTCTTCTTCCTCAACAGTTGAAGCTTCTTCTTCTACCATGAGCGGCTAGTTCATCCACTAGGGTTTTGATGTAATCCTAACAAAGCATCAATGGTTTGATTGTTTTAATTATTGGGGACCTTTATATACATGCATAGATTGTGAAATTGTGAGGATTCTTATTAATGAATTGAGCAATAAAAGTCTTGTAAATTCAATCTCAATGATTTCTTATCTTGTCTTAGATATTTGGTTGTTGTTATTGAACTCAATCTCTTTTGTTTTCTGTGATCATGAGAGAGATTATTACACAATGGTAATCACTGAATATATTGTTATGAGCTTTGATGGATTATGCCTAGAGAAGATGAACCATACTGCACCCTAGATTAGAGTAGTTAGGCAGATGGCCCATGCCAATCGAAGATAGTCCATGGCTTAGCCTTAATCATATGTTATCTTCTTGATGGATGAAGGTGAGCTTGTAGCCACCGACACCACTTATGCATGATGTAATTCCCCTATAGTTGATTCAATTGACCATTGATTGTGGAGTTAGTGGTGAAGTCAAATACCTTAGATTTCTCTCCTATTATCTTCACTATCTTGTTTACTTTGATTTATTTTATTTTATCTTTTTAATTAGTTTAAAAAATCAGAATTCTTTTCTTATAAATTTAATTAGAATTAGTTCTGTGTTTCAACTCATCAGACCATAATCCCTGAGGTACGATACCCCTTTCGATAGCCCTATTCTGCAAGGAATTCATTCTATTGCGAAGTGTGGAAAATTTTAATTGATATACTTTTTGAGTCACACTCACACACGAATCAATTTTTGGCGCCGTTGCCGGGGATTATCTATTTGATTGATTGGATTTTACAGAATTAGTTTTAATTGGATTTTTAGTTTAGGAAATTTTTTATATTTTATTTTTAATTTTGTTTTTGTTTTCTTTTTAGGTGCTTTTAGTAATATATGCAAGGTCGTCGTTCTGTGGCTGATCCTTTGATACCTCTTGATCCTGAGCCTGAACGTACTCTTAGACAACAGAGGAACATCCCTGTTGATACCATTGTGCAAGAGGAAGAAATAATTGAAGACATGGCAGAAGAGAGGAATAATAACCTTGTTCCTAATGCTGATGGAGAAAGAGCTAGATTGCTTAGGGACTACTATGTTCCTGAGACATATACCTCGCCAGCAGGTTTTCAACTGCCCAATGTCACAGCACAGAATTATGAGATCAAGTCCAGCATTATTCAGATGCTACCATCTTATTTTGGGCTGACTCAAGAAGACCCTTACAAGCATCTGGATGACTTCATTGAAGTGTGCTCAACTACAAAAATTCACAACTTCTCTGAAGATGCTTTCAGAATGAGACTTTTTCCATTCTCTCTGAAAGACAAAGCAAAGTATTGGTTCAACTCTCTACCGGCTGGTTCTATCACGACTTGGACTCAGATGCAACATGAGTTTCTCAAGAAGTATTTTCCGATAGGGAAGACCAATCAGTTTAGACGTGCTATCACTGGTTTCTCCCAACATGAGGGGGAACAATTTTATGAGACATGGGAAAGATTCAAGGACCTTCTTAGGAAGTGTCCCCATCATCAAGTTCCTAAGTGGCAACTAGTGCAGAGTTTTCATGAAGGGCTCACAGAAGCTAACAGACAGATGGTTGATGCGTCATGTGGAGGTACTTTTATGTTGAAGAGTGAAGAAGAGGCATGGACCTTATTTGAAAATCTTAGTGACAACTCTCTACAACATGTGTCCTCTACTCGTTCTAGCAGACCTGCCACTACCAGGAAGACTGATGGGATTTTTGAGGTTGGTGCTTCAGAAGCTATGCCAACTGATATTGATTTAATTGCACAGAAGGTAGCAGCAATTATGGTTGCCAATCAAACTCCTTCTGCTTCAAATTCTTCATTGCTAGGCCCTTGTGAATTTTGCTCTAGTCCTATGCATAATGTGAGCAATTGTCCTTCAATGGGGCAATTTTCTGATATTCAACATGAGCAAGTTCAAGCCACTTTCACTGGACCAATGAATCCTCCACGAGGTAATACTTACAATCCCACATGGAGGAATCATCCTGGTTTTTCTTACAGTAACCAAGGGGCAGCAATGCAACCATCATATCAACCTAGGACTTTTGTGCCTCAACAGCAATATCAAACACAAAGTCCTATGGCCCAAAGAATTTCTGCTATTGAAGACAAGCTGATTCTTACCTTGTCTAAATTTGACAAGCTTGATTCTCTTATAGAGATAGTGCAAGCTACTACAGCAACAGTACAATCTACAGTTCAGCTAGTGCACTCGCATTCTCAATCCATTGCCAAACTGGAATCTCAGTTTGGACAGCTTGCTACTTCATTGAGTAGAAGAGAAGAAGGGAAGCTCCCTAGTCAACCAATTGCTAATCCAAGAGGGATGCAAGCTTCCACAAGCAACCCACGCCATGAGCAAGTTCAAGCCATTACCACTTTGAGAAGTGGGAAAATAATTGACAATAAGGTGGGTGAAAAGAAAGAAGAAGAAAAAGTGATCACAAGTCCAATTGCTGAAATTCCTTATGAGCCCAAGGCTCCTTTCCCACAACGTTTTCTTGAAGCATCTAAATTGGGGAAGCAAGGGGACAAGCTGCATGACATGATGGAGGTGTTTCGCCAAGTGAAGATTAATTTGCCACTCCTTGATGCCATCAAGCAAATTCCTCCTTATGCAAAATTTTTGAAGGACTTGTGCACTCAGAAAAGGCGTTCTAAAAGCCATGTGCCAAAGAAAGTAATGCTGCCACAACAAGTAAGTTCAATAATTCAGCAGTGTACTCCTCCCAAGTACAAAGATCCTGGTGCTCCAACTATCTCATGCATTATTGGGGAGCATCATGTGGATAAAGCTCTTCTTGATTTGGGTGCAAGTGTGAATTTGCTACCCTATTCAGTCTATTTACAATTGGGCTTGGGAGAATTGAAGCCTACCTCGGTGGTATTACAATTTGCAGACAGATCAACAAAGCAACCCCGAGGAATCATAGAAGATGTGCTCATTAAAGTGGACAAGTTCTACTTTCCTGTTGATTTCATTGTACTTGACACTGAGCCGGTTCACAATCCGAAGAGGCACATTCCTGTGATCCTTGGTCGACCTTTCTTAGCTACTGCTGATGCTTGCATAAATTGTAGGTCGGGGATCATGGATATTTCTTTTGGCAACATGAATGTCAAGCTTAATGTGTTCAATGCTATCCAACACCCTCCAGATCAGAGTGATGTGTTCTGCATGGACAAAATCCATTTGGAAGAAGGATGTAAGCCAACTAGAGAGGCACAGAGGCGATTGAACCCCAACATGAAGGAGGTGGTAAAGAAAGAGGTTGTCAAGTTACTTGATGCAGGAATCATTTATCCAATTTCTGATAGCACATGGGTGAGTCCGACACAAGTGGTTCCAAAGAAATCTGGTCTTACCATTGTCCCTAACTCCATGGGAGAGCTTGTCCCACAACGTACTACCACAGGTTGGCGTGTTTGCATTGATTACAGAAAGCTCAATTCTATGACAAGGAAGGATCACTTCCCCCTTCCATTCATTGACCAAATACTTGAAAGGTTAGCTGGTCAGAGCTATTATTGCTTTCTGGATGGGTACTCTGGTTATAACCAAGTAGCTATGGATCCAGAAGATCAAGAGAAGACCACTTTCACTTGTCCCTTTGGTACTTTTGCGTATCGTCGTATGCCTTTTGGATTATGTAATGCTCTGGCTACATTCCAACGGTGTATGATGGCCATCTTTTCTGACATGGTGGAAAAATTCTTGGAGGTGTTTATGGATGATTGCTCTGTTTTTGGATCATCTTTTGAACATTGTTTGAGCAATTTATCACTTGTGCTTCAAAGGTGCCGAGAACGGAATCTGGTACTTAGTTGGGAGAAAAGCCATTTTATGGTGAAAGAAGGTATTGTATTGGGCCATATTGTTTCAGAGAGGGGCATTGAAGTTGATAAAGCAAAGATCGACCTAATTGCAACTTTGCCTCATCCAACTTCGGTAAGGCAAGTTCGATCTTTCTTAGGCCATGCCGGGTTCTATAGAAGATTCATCAAGGATTTCAGTAAAGTGGCTCGACCATTGTGCCATTTGTTATCTAAGGATGTTCCCTTTATCTTTGATGAAGAGTGTGTGAAAGCTTTTGAAAAGCTTCGGTCTCTGTTATCCTCTGCACCAATCATGCAGTCTCCAAAATGGGCTGTACCTTTTGAAATCATGTGTGATGCCTCTGATTATGCAGTAGGAGCCGTGTTGGGACAGAGAGAAGAGAAACGACCACATGTCATCTACTACGCTAGTAAGACTCTCTCTGATGCCCAACTCAATTATACAACCACAGAGAAAGAGCTTCTAGCTGTAGTGTTTGCCTTGGACAAGTTTTGTTCTTATTTATTGGGATCCAAGGTGGTTGTCTATTCTGATCATGCAGCATTGAGACACTTATTGGCAAAGAAAGAAACCAAACCGCGTCTTATTCGGTGGATTTTATTGCTGCAAGAATTTGATTTGGAGATAAAAGACAAAAAAGAGACGGAGAATGTGGTTGCAGATCATTTATCTCGAATTGAGTTTGAGCCGGTGATCGATGCACTACCTATTCGAGACTCATTCCCGGATGAGCAATTGTTTGAAATCAATTTGATGAAAGTTAATGGCCAAAGGTTGAAACATTGTGTGGAAGGATGTGTGCCAAGAAGAGACGTGGAGTCCGTCGACTTGACGGATCCCGTCTATCCGACTTAATCCCTTCGGAGAGTCAATCGTCTCCTACGGACGTTAAATAGTAGGTTTTGTATGTATTTCTATACTTTATTTCCTTTAGTTTTCTTTAATTTTAATTTGTGGTTTTAGTTTTCATAAGTTTTTCTTCAATTCTAGTTGCGTTTTAATGTTTTTTCTTTGAGTTTTTGATGTATAAGTTGCTTCCGGAGGATGCCAAGAGGTGTACCGAGGTATTTGGACTCAAGACGAGTGAAAAATCATGCTCTCGGTCAACCTTGGGCAATGGAGACTCAAAATTATCAAGGTTCGGTCGAACTTGGGCGATGGAGGGTCAAACAGGTCTACAGGAGGGGGATCGATCGCCCCAATTGAGGGGGATCGATCGCCCCTCCATATTTTGGAAGGAGGAGCATCATCAGGTGGGCGATCGATCGCCCATCCTTGGGGGGATCGATCGCCCAAGCCCAAAACATGGGCTGGCCGAGAGTTCTCCTTATATATGGACACCCACTCCTCCTATGTTGCTACTACTTGCATCCTAAGCCTCTTTGAACTCCAATTCAAGTCCTACATCATCCGGAAAACTAATTTCTTCAATTAGTGATTATTATACAAGAATTCAACATTGATCAACATCAACTTCAACATCAAAGTGGATCAAAAATCACTAGTTTTCAAAGGAAGCTCACACTTTTTCAAGTTCAACATCAAAGTAAGTGAAGTTTTTCCTTAAAGAAATTGTTCAAATCTTTTTGAGGGCTTTTGAAGACCAAGTTTGGGGGATCAATTTGGTGCAATTACTTGTTCGATTTGGGTGGAAAAATTGCCGAAAAAAGGAGGTTGAAGGTTACAAAAGAATTGTGCACACCAAGTGTTCAATTTAATTCCTCAACCACACTTTTTCTACTTCTATGGCACCAAAGAGAGCAAGTCACCAAGATGCTTCAAGTTCACGTAATCCTCGCCGAGCGAGGAATGATCCGACCACAGGTTCTTCACGATCTCGCCGAGACGGTATTCAAGAGAGATGGCATCCAAGGGCGTTGAACTATGAAATAACGTTTGACATAACCGAACTGTATGGTATGTTTCCCAAGACACGATGGGGGATTTCCGACATCCGTCGTCGTCGGTCGGCATCCATTTTTGTTCCACTCTCATCTACCATTTACCCGAGGCTTGTCAAGGTATTTTATCAAAACTTAATGCCGAAACCTGATGAGCGGGATGTGCTTACTTCTTCCGTAGATGGAACAATAGTTCGAGTGGACATGTCATCCATTGCCATTGCCATGGGTTGTCCTCATGAATGCCCAGCTGATTTATCTCATATCTATACTCCTTTACCCGACGAGTTGTCGGTGGGCAATGTGGTTGCACGATTGTGTGCCAACCAATTTTCTGGGCCAAAAAGGAATGCAGCTTCAAAGTCTTCAATGCCAAATCATTTATGGTTCCTTGACGCTGTGCTACTCAAGAATGTATGTCCAATTGGACATAAAACCGAAAGACGTCAAGAGTTCCTCAGAGCCTTATATGCCATACATTTTGGGCATTGGCTGTCATTCCCACAGATTGTCTGGGGCCAGATGGAGAAATTCTATTCCAAAGTTGTGGCCAAGGTACCAGACAGTGCAAGTGACTGGGAGTTTCCATTCCCTACTATTATTCACCAGTTGCTTGTAGCACAGGGGTATGCAGTCCATGAGGACGAGCTTGCCTTTCCACATGACTTTCATTATGGCACGCATGACTGGAACTTGAGTCGATCTCATATGCACCAGAGAGTTATAGCGGCGCATGGTGAGGTATCTCGGTTGGCCCAAGGAGGAGAGCATGTAGATGTACCACCACAGGTGGACGATCCAGAGGAGATGGAGGTAGAGAAAGAGGAAGTGCATGCATAGGCTGGTGGCCATAATTATCAATATTTAGAAGGGCAGATTGCTGGGTTGACAGCCCAGTTTGGCACCTTACAGACAGAGGTCTCCACACAGTTTGGTGCAATGAGAGCAGAGATGGCGGATCACTTTCGTGACACTCGCCAAGAGCAACTAGAGATGAGGAGGATGATGCGTGCACTGATGCGCCAAGCAAACTTAGATCCGGATGCTCAGTCACCACCACATCCTTGACAGGAAGGTAACCATCTTTTGTATGTTATTTTATTTTTAGTTTTTATTTTTCTTTTTATTTTTCTTTTTGTAGTTAGATTTTTATTGTAAAAAAAATAAAAATAAAAAAAAAAGAAAAAAAATAAAAAAATAAAAAATAAAAATAATAAAAAATATTGAAAAATGAAAAAAATATTTTATTTTTTTTAGGATTTTTCTCTTTCATATTTATTTTCACCCATACTATTTTCACTTGATCTTTGGGGTATAGTGGTTTGTTTTGACAGATTGAAACATCCAAGTTTGGGGGTGTGCTTGCATTGCCTTCGTACTCGTGATGTACTCTATTTTCTTTCCACTACTCCATGATCCCGGTAATATCGTTCTTACTCTTCTCTTTGCTTTGTTTGATAGTACATTGAGGACAATGTATAGTTTAAGTTTGGGGGTGAGGCGATGCCTATTTTTGTGCTTATTGCAATATGGGGGGAAATTTGTGTGAAATTCTTTTTGTATTAGGATTTTTCTTTATTTTATTTTCTTAGTTTGTTTTTTATTTTATTTTGTTTTATTTTTAGATAGTATGTTTTGACATGATTCAAAGGATTAATACCTTATGTAGGTGCATAACTTGCAATTTTTGAGTATGTTTGAAAATTTTGAAAACTGTGATTTAAATTAAGTGGTTTTAATCATGGTTTGCAATAACATGTTTTGGGATGATTAATTCTAGTTTCCTTACATGCACAAACACACTAGCATAATCTTGTGGGGTATAAACTTTGGTTTTGAGTTATTGAGTTATATATGCTTGATATTAATTAGTATCTCTTGAGAATGAATACCGATGATGTGTTATACTTGACTTCAATGAAAAAGAAAAAAAAAATGATGAATAAGCAATCAATTTGATCCTTTTCA
Organism: Cornus controversa; assembly: GCA_026545225.1. NCBI lineage: Eukaryota > Viridiplantae > Streptophyta > Magnoliopsida > Cornales > Cornaceae > Cornus > Cornus controversa. Next base: position 49,820,446 of record CM048846.1, on the reverse strand, counting down.
TGAGTAACCGGGCCTCTATGCCTCAGGAAGCACGGAGTGTTCGCGTCAAAAGTGAAAGGGTGAGAAAAGATGAGCATTGGTTGTCTTGATTTGTAGCCTGATTGATTCGAGTAATTAGGCCTTCAGGGTATCTTAAAGCCTAGTGCCCTAAAGCCATCTGGTTTGGGAGCCACTGATTGAAAGCTTGCTACATGGATCTTTCAGAAAGCTTAATAGATCAAGACATTGCACAACCAATAAAGCAATGAAAAATAAAATAAAAAAAGTCATGTATTCATGTTGGGAAGTATGAGTTCAATAAGGGGAGCTAGTGAGTTGAAGGGGTATGTGCCTTAATAGATTCAGAACTTGGTTATACTACATGAGAGGACTGCTAGTTCACTTTACACGAGGGGACTAGAGTTGATTATTTTGAGATATGTTGATGTGAATTATGCATGGGGACCATTGATTTGAATTATAGAATTTGAAAGTTTAAAATTATTCTTGAATGCAAGTTTGTAACTATGTATTGTAATCTTCTTCTTGAATTAATGTTGAAACAGAATTTTGAATGTTTGTGGGTAACATTTCTGGAAACCCTCACGAGACTATACTCGTCCACTAGGGGGAACCTAGGGGTTTAAAGGCTTGTTGCATATGCTAAATGCAATCGTTTCTCCCACGAAAGTGGAGTTAGGTAGTTTAGTTAGTATTTAGTAGTTTCTTCGTTTTAGTTTTGTTTTATTCTATTGCTAAGGTACTAGCAATATGTAAGTTTGGGGGTGTGATAGGCGTTGAATGTTACGCATTCTAGCCTCTTAAATTATGTATTTTATTCTCTTAGTGATAGATTATTTAGTGATTTTACTTTGTTTTAGTGTTTTCTGTATTTTCAGGGCCTTAATGATTATTTCAGTTAAAACCAGGATTTTGGGCTTTTAAAGAAGACATCCAAGATGGTGAGATGAAGCCTACATCAAGGAGATTCACTCAACCATTTATTTCAACTCAAATCAGCCCAAGAAAGAGGTCCAAGAGAATTACAGCTGCTTAAGAAGGTTTCGGGCCTGAAGCCCAAATCTGCACATAATGAAGTCTTAATCCCGTTTTGGAAAACGGACCAGAAGTCTTATTTTCGAGCCTCAAATAGACATAATTCTCGCGCTGGGTTGAATGAAATTTGATTCTGCACACTTTTGTATTTAACAAAAATTCCGTGAATCGGACTTCTAGTGGGTCAAAAGTCGGGCCGAAGTCAGCAGGAAAAACCCACCTGATTAGTGCTGCGGGAAACCCTAATTAATTCCTAATTGGATTAGGACTTTGGTGAATTCTCTTGGGGAATAAAGGGAAGACTTGGAGGCTGAATTGAGAGAGCTTACACAGAGATTGGAGAGTCTGAGAGGGCTGAGAAGAGAACAGAAACATATTGCAGAGCCATTGGAGAACAAAGTCATACGCGTAATTCAGAAAGATGATGTCTTCTTCCTCAACAGTTGAAGCTTCTTCTTCTACCATGAGCGGCTAGTTCATCCACTAGGGTTTTGATGTAGCCCTAACAAAGCATCAATGGTTTGATTGTTTTAATTATTGGGGACCTTTATATATATGCATAGATTGTGTAATTGTGAGAATTCTTATTAATGAATTGAGCAATAAAAGTCTTGTAAATTCAATCTCAATGATTTCTTATCTTGTCTTAGATATTTGGTTGTTGTTATTGAACTCAATCTCTTTTGTTTTCTGTGATCATGAGAGAGATTATTACACAATGGTAATCACTGAATATATTGTTATGAGCTTTGATAGATTATGCCTAGAGAAGATGAACCATACTGCACCCTAGATTAGAGTAGTTAGGCAGATGGCCCATGCCAATCGAAGATAGTCCATGGCTTAGCCTTAATCATATGTTATCTTCTTGACGGATGAAGGTGAGCTTGTAGCCACCGACACCACTTATGCATGATGTAATTCCCCTATAGTTGATTCAATTGACCATTGATTGTGGAGTTAGTGGTGAAGTCAAATACCCTAGATTTCTCTCCTATTATCTTCACTATCTTGTTTACTTTGATTTATTTTATTTTATCTTTTTAATTAGTTTAAAAAATCAGAATTCTTTTCTTATAAATTTAATTAGAATTAGTTCTGTGTTTCAACTCATCAGACCATAATCCCTGAGGTACGATACCCCTTTCGATAGCCTTATTCTGCAAGGAATTCGTTCTATTGCGAAGTGTGGAAAATTTTAATTGATATACTTTTTGAGTCACACTCACACACGAATCAAGAAGAAAAAGAATAAATCTATTTTTAAGAGAAAAACTCATTGAAAAAGCTCGACACTGCTATTCATTATCACAAACATTCATGATTGCTCATGTGCGGATGACCGTGCAATGCTTAGCTCTTTTTGCTTTCTTGCAAGCCCATGTAGCAGCATTGGGCCAATGACTCCCAAACCAATTGGTTTTAGGGCATTAGGTGAAGAGGCACCCCTTGGACTTAATAACCGAGCTTACAAGGCGATGAGCTTAAGCAAGCCAGCCGCTTATTAATGCTCAACCTTGCACACTTATACGCGAATACTCCCTACTTTGAGGCATAGAAATCCGGTTTATTGAGTGAGAAGGCTTATTGCATTTATTTTAATGTTTTTTTTTTTTTACAACAACCGGAAGAACTTATTCTTTAAGTTGTTCAAATAAAAACAAAAATTTACAAAATTCTCCATTAGACTTATACCCCACAATTTAAAATGCATGTGTGCGAATTGGTGCGGCTAAGGACAAATTTAGGGCAAGAACTGTACGTGCTCATATTTGGACAAAAATGTAGACCGTTCCAGCCTATTATATAGCTTGCAAAAGTGCGGGTATTTACAATGTTAAAGTTCTTAACTACCTGCTGCATTTACCTCGGACATTTATTCGAATGATCTTCCTTTTAAAAGTAAGACATCGTAGCAAGTATGCAAAAATATGAAAAAAAGAAAAACTGCTTGACAATGACACTCAATACTAAGACTGAACATTGCATGCATATGCAAGAGGTATAGCATACCGCACCCCCAAACTTAGATGCAACATTGTCCTCAATGTGTGGACAAGAAGAACAAGGAAAGAATTTACCAGGATTGCAGAACGCGACAAAAATGGCAGTCCAATAAGGGCGGTCATGCTGGAAATGAGAAAAACCTGCAGGGAACACCAACTAGATACGACGAGCATTGAATGGAAAAAAAGTAGATAAATAGAACATAATGAAATAATAATGGACAAACGGACAATGCCAAAATCACTGCATATCTAAGTGATTCGTGTGTGAGTGTGACTCAAAAAGTATACCAATTAAAAATTTTCACACTTCGCAATAGAACGAATTCCTTGCAGAATAGGGCTATCGAAAGGAATGGGTATCGTACCTCAGGGATTATGGTCTGACGAGTTGGAATACGGAACTACTTCTAATTAAATTTATAAGAAAAGAATTCTGATTTTTAAACTAATTAAAAAGATAAAATAAAATAAATCAAAGTAAACAAGATAGTGAAGATAATAGGAGAGAAACCTAGGGTGTTTGACTTCACCACTAACTCCACAATCAATGGTCAATTGAATCAACTATAGGGGAATTACATCATGCATAAGTGGTGTCGGTGGCTACAAGCTCACCTTCATCCATCAAGAAGATAACATATGATTAAAGCTAAGCCATGGACTATCTTCGATTGGCATGGGCCATCTGCCTAACTACTCTAATCTAGGGTGCAGTATGGTTCATCTTCTCTAGGCATAATCCATCAAAGCTCATAACAATATATTCAGTGATTACCATTGTGTAATAATCTCTCTCATGATCACAGAAAACAAAAGAGATTGAGTTCAATAACAACAACTAAATATCTAAGACAAGATAAGAAATCATTGAAACTGAATTTACAAGACTTTTATTGCTCAATTCTATAATAAGAATCCTCACAATTACACAATCTATGCATGTATATAAAGGTCCCCAATAATTAAAACAATCAAACCATTGATGCTTTGTTAGGGTTACATCAAAACCCTAGTGGATGAACTAGCCGCTCATGGTAGAAGAAGAAGCTTCAACTGTTGAGGAAGAAGACATCATCTTTCTGAATTACGCGTATGACTTCGTTCTCCAATGGCTCTGCAATATGTTTCTGTTCTCTTCAGCCCTCTCAGACTCTCCAATCTCTGTCTAAGCTCTCTGTAAGCTCTGTGCAAGCCCTCCCTTTATTCCCCAAGAGAATACACCAAAGTCCTAATCCAATTAGGAATAAATTAGGGTTTCCCGCAGCACTAATCAGGTGGGTTTTTCCTGCTGACTTCGGCCTGACTTTTGACCCACTAGAAGTCCGTTTTACGGAATTTTCGTGAAATACAAAAGTGTGCAGAATCAAATTTCGTTCAACTTTGCTCAAAAATAATGTCGATTTGAGGCTCGGAAATAAGACTTCTGGTCCGTTTTTCAAAACGGGATTAAGACTGCATTATGTGCAGATTTGGGCTTCAGGCCCGAAACCTTCTTAAGCAGCTGTAATTCTCTTGGACCTCTTTCTTGGGCTGATTTGAGTTGAAATAAATGGTTGAGTGAATCTCCTTGATGTAGGCTTGATCTCACCATCTTGGATGTCTTCTTTAAAAATCCAAAAGCACGGTTTTAACTGCAATAGTCATTAAGGCCCTGAAAATACAGAAAACACTAAAACAAAGTAAAATCACAAAATAATCTATCACTAAGAGAATAAAATACATAAGTTAAGAGGCTAGAATGCGTAACATTCAACGCCTATCACTAAGGGTCTGAAATGGTGTTTCCCAATTGTCTAAGAGGTCTATGCGATAAGATATTGACTATCCAGGCACGCTAACGTATAGCATGCAAAGGGGCTGCCTTTCTTTATTAACGCCATACTGCGTTGAAGCAATCTCAACAGTATTGGGAATTTAAACCTGGCGGTAATAAACGGAAATCATCAACTGAATCGCATATAACAATTAGGCAAGTGGTACTACATACATAGTCAAAGTATAGAGAGCAGATATATTGACATAAAGCAAAAATAAAGACAGGAAAGATAACACATGGTATAAAAGAAAAGATAAATGTATTCCATATATATGAAAAATGAGTTCAGTACAAAACGTACATGCATCTGGAATACTCATAAAAAGAAAGAAAACATGGCCAACATAGCCTATAGAAAAGCAAAGAAAGAAAATAATCGAAAATAAAACATAAAGGGCAAATAAAAGCAGCTACTCGTGGGCGGGTGGTGGTGGTGGTGGCTCGGTGGGAGTAGAAGTGGAGGTGGAAGCTCGACCTGCGAATAGGAACTGCAGGTCCTGCCGGAAGGCTCGGAACTCGTCTAAAATTGCCCTCTGGCCCTGTGTTAGAGAAGAAATGTCCGATCTGATGCCCTCCAGCTGACTATGTGTCACCTGGATGTGCTCCTCAAAACCCTGCTGGAGCCGCTCAACGTCAGCTGCCGGGCAGGAATAGCCAGTCGCTAGGATATCATGCCGCTCTGCAGCAATATCCATCTCCTCCTCCTCTATCTCCTCATCATCTGACTCACCCTCTGTAGGCTCTCCCTCATCCATCTCCACCGGGGCATCCATATCTACATCGTCTGCTGGATCACCCTGGTGGTCTTGTCGCTTTAAGTGTCGCCTCACCCGCTCCCACTGAGTAGATATGAAGCGGGCGGGCGGTGCCAACTGAATGTCAGTATCACTCACCGGTATACTGGCACGGCTCAGAAAAGCGGCGATGAGGAAAGGAAAGGGAAGCCCCCAACTCGCTGCATCCTCTTGTTGATGAGGCCGTCCCAGATCTTGAACATCTGCCCCCATATCAGCGATGGGACAGAAAATCACGTGCCTGTGTGGAAAGCATAAAGGCAACGGAGGAGGTCGCCCCTGCGCTCTGCCACGTGCTACAGAGGACACGCGTTCTTGATGAGAACGGTGTCCAGGAACCATAATCTGCTCAGGCACATCGATTTGGACGTGCAGTTGTGACTGGGCGTGGTAAATGCCCCGCCACACATGTCCATCATGATGGAGAATAGCGTCGTGTCTGCTGGCAGCTCGGCCTTGTAAATCGGTCGACCGTCCTGGTCAACCATATTTGGAGGCTGTTGGTGAGGGATGCCGAATATCTGCGTAATCTAGCTCAGCGTGATAGTGATAGTCATGTAGCCCACTATCGTCTCCAAAGTGTACGGCGCGGTGCAGGAGTAGGTCATATGCTCGTAAAAGGCCTGCACCAAGCGCTCGTGTGCCACATCAGTGGGAGGCACACATAACCGGTCAAGGCGACGCCGCCTGAGCTCTGCGATAGTCCACGTGCTGTCGGGACGCGTCTCAAACTCTCTCAAGTCAAATATCTGCTCCGGGTGAAACTTCCGAGACCGGAAGGCTCTCTCAGGCATGTCTCGAACAGAACCGATGGCATTATTCACTCTCGCCATAGTCTCAGAACAGTTTGCACTTTATTCCAAAAATTATGTAAATAAAAAGAAAATAAGAGGAAAGCTAAACTAAGAATAAAAATAAAAGAATAAAAATGAAAATGAGGTCCTAGTCCATGGTGCTGACACATGAATTCAAAAATTCGCTCTCAAAGAGGCAGCGTAAGTGGATGCAATCGAAACGAAGATGCCGCGGTTGCAAATCGTACAGTAAGCATTTGAAACAAGAATAATGCAGTGTCTCACCCGAAATTCCATTATGAATATCGCAAATGCACCATTCTAACCCAACATCATCTGTCTATGTTTATTATGCCATATAACTACCAAAAATAATGAGAAAGTACGCAAAAAATAGTCATGCATCACTTACCTCAGGGTGAAGATGATGATTGGCACAAAAAGATGACGATCTAACTCGCAGTTGTGAAGAGAGGAGCGTGAGTGTGCTCGTGGTGATCTTGGACTATGGCGAATAGCAGTGAATGGTCGAGGATGGTAGATCAAGCACGAGATGGGGCTTGGAGAAGCTCTGGATCGCTCAGAGAAAAGGAGGAAGTCGGATGGTATGAGGAAGAAATGTGGAAATGAGAGGGAAGCCCAACGGTTTAAATAAGAACTCAGCTCACGTGCAGGCATCGCGTCAATCTCGATTGATCGAGATGTGCATCTTGATGAATCGAGATTTCAATTAATCAAAATCATACTTCGATCAATCGAGATCAGCTTCGATCAATCGAGATCTCTTCTTCGATCAATCGAGATTCCTTCAATGAATCGAGACTTTAATTCGATCAATCGAGACTTTAATTCGATTAATTGAAATTTTACTTCGATCAATCGAAATCCCATTTCGATCAATCAAAATTTCGATCGATCGAGGACCTATCGAAGAATACTACCTCTCGGGACTTTGGACTTGGCAAACTCTCTGCAATATTTCGATCAATCGAGACCAAAATCTCGATCAATCGATATCTCGATTGATCGAGATCTTGGTTCGATCAATTGAGATGTTCAAAAATAGCCAGCTTGAGTTTTGCTTTCATGGACTTGGATCTATGGGACTTAGATACTAAATTGCTTAGATACAAAATTTAATTTGGATTAAAGGGACATCATGGAAGCATGATATCTACCATGGCCACGCCACCTTACACGTCTATGGCATGACGTCCGAATCGGCTCACGAGTCAAAAGACACGGGATCCATCAAAGTGACAACATCCACGTATTCGGTGGTAACTTGGTCATCCACGCACACTTTTAAGCGCTGCCCATTTACTTTGAACAATGATCTGTCTTTCAAGTCCTTCAATTCCACCGCTCTGTGGGGAGCAACGGAATTAACCAAAAATGGACCATCCCAACGGGAGCGAAGTTTTCCGGGAAACAAATGGAGGCGCGAGTTGTATAACCATACTTTTTGGCCCAAAGAAAATGTTTTGACTCGAATATTACAATCATTAAAGGCCTTGAACTTTGCCTTGTAGATTTTAGCATTCTCGTACGCGTCATGTCGCAATTCTTCCAATTCGTTTAATTGAAGCTTTTGATTAGATCCGACCGTTTGCATGTCAAAATTGAAAGTTTTGGTGGCCCACATAGCCTTATGCTCCAATTCAACCGGAAGATGACACGCTTTGCCATAAACCAACCGGTAAGGTGACATTCCAATGGGAGTTTTATACGTGGTTCGGTATACCCATAATGCATCGTTTAGTTGCAATGACCAATCTTTCCGGTCGGGCCGAACGGTCTTCTCAAGAATGTTCTTAATCTCCCTATTGGATACCTCTACTTGGCCACTAGTTTGAGGATGGTATGGGGTGGCTACTTTGTGTGTGACAGAGTATTTGGTAAGCAAGGTTCGAAGGAACTGGTTACAGAAATGTTTACCTCCGTCACTAATGAGGGCCCGAGGTGTACCAAACTGGCTAAAGATATTCGTTTGAATGAACTTAGTCACGACTGCGTGATCATTGGTTTTGGTAGCAACGGTCTCTATCCACTTAGATACGTAGTCCACCACCACAAGTATGTACTCATGACCAGTAGAGGGTGAAAAAGGTCCCATGAAGTCAATGCCCCACACATCAAAGATCTCAATAATAAGAATAGGGTTAAGAGGCATCATGCCTTTCCGAGACATCGTGCCAAGGTGCTGACATCCCTTACAAGAGCGGCAGAATGAATATGCATCCCGATGAAGTGTCGGCTAGAAAAATCCGCATTAAAGAATTTTTACTGCGGTTTTCTTAGCACTAAAGTGTCCCCCACAAGCGAGTGTATGACAAAATTTGAGAATGCTTTGGAATTCACTGTTGGGTACACACTTTCGAATTATTTGATCGGGGCAATATTTGAACAATTGAGGATCGTCCCAATAATATGATCGTGATTGGGAGAAAAAATGATCCTTCTCTTGCTTGGTCCAAGAAGAAGGTATTTTTTCGGTTGCCAAATAGTTGACAATGTCCGCATACCAAGGGATACTCTCTTGAGAGATGACAAAAAGTTGTTCATCCGGGAAGGATTCACAAACTGGAATGGAGTCATGGAGGGATTCAACAAGAATTCTAGAAAGGTGGTCAGCCACCACATTTTCAGTTTCCTTTTTGTCTCTAATCTCAAAATTGAACTCTTACAACAAGAGTATCCATCGGATTAACCTAGGCTTGGTGTCCTTTTTGGCCAAAAGATGTCGGAGGGCAACATGGTCCGAATAGACAATGACCTTGGAACCTAATAAATAAGCTCGAAATTTGTCCAAGGCAAATACTACCGCAAGCAACTCCTTTTTCGTTGTGGTATAATTGATTTGAGCCTCGGAAAGGGTTTTACTTGCGTAGTAGATGACATGTGGCAATTTGTCTACTCATTGCCCTAAGACTGCACCCATGGCATAATCAGATGCATCACACATAATCTCAAATGGGAGAGCCCAATTTGGAGGGATAAGAATTGGAGTGGTTGTAAGCATGGTGCGGAGTTTTTCAAAAGCGCTAAGGCACGCCTCATCAAAGGTAAAGCAAGATTTATTTTCAAGAAGGTGGAACAAAGGCCGAGAGATCTTGCTAAAGTCTTTGATGAAACGGCGATAAAACCCCGCATGCCCAAGGAATGAACGAATCTCTCTCACCGTTGATGGTGGAGGAAGTTTGGAAATGAGTTTAACCTTGGCTTTATCAACCTCGATTCCTCTCCTAGACACAATTTGCCCTAGGACAATACCCTCTTGAACCATAAAATGGCTCTTTTTCCAACTAAGAATTAGGTTGGTCTCTTGACATCGTTTGAGAACACGGGATAGATTTTGGAGGCATGATTCAAATGAAGGCCCAAAAACAGAAAAATCATCCATGAACACTTTCAAGAATTTTTCCACCATGTCCGAAAAGATAGACATCATACACCATTGAAAAGTCGCTGGTGCATTGCACAACCCAAAGGGCATGCGTCTATAAGCAAATGTGCCGAAGGGACATGTAAAGGTGGTTTTCTCTTGGTCCCTCGGGTCTATAGCAACCTGATTATAGCCAAAATATCCATCTAAAAAGCAATAAAAACTTTGCCCGGCTAATCTCTCCAAGATTTGATCAATGAATGGGAGGGGAAAGTGATCTTTCCGAGTGGCTGAATTTAATTTCCTATAATCTATGCACACTCTCCATCCCGTGGTGGTGCATTGGGGAACTAATTCACCCTTATCATTTGGTTGCACCGTAATATCGGACTTCTTTGGAACCACTTGAGTGGGGCTAACCCACTTGCTATCTGAGATGGGGTAAATGATTCCTGCATCTAGTAACTTCACCACCTCCTCCATTACAACGTCTTTCATATTTGGATTTAATCGACGTTATGCCTCCCTTGAGGTCTTTGCATCCTCTTCCAAGTGTATGCGGTGCATACAAATAGAAGGGTCTATTCCCTTAAGATCTGCCACACTCCATCCTATTACTTCCTTGTGCTCTTTTAGGACTTTTATGAGTTCCATCTCTTGATCATTGGTGAGATTGGAAGCAATAATGACTGGAAGGGTCTCATTAGCGCCCAAGAAAACATACTTGAGTGTAGCCAGTAGAGGCTTGAGCTCAAGTTGTGGTGCAGAAATTAGAGAAGGAGTTTGGGAAGTTTTGGACAATAGAGGCAAAGGTTCTCTCGGAACTCTCCATTTAGGCACATCCATGACAGTAGTGACATCAAGCATTGAGTTGACTTCACAAATGGATCACTCAATGTCAAAATCATCACAGTTGAAGTGATTTAGGCATGCCTCTAAAGGATCCTTGGAAAGAATAGAAGGAAGTGTTTCTTGAACAAGGTCTTCCACTACATCGACACAAAAGCACTCACTTTCCTCTTCGGATGTGTGGTGGGAAGCATTAAAAATGTTCAAGCGGACTTTCATATTCCCGAAAGAGATGTCCATTACTCCGGTACGGCAATTAACACAAGCGTTTGCCTTAGCCAAGAATGGACGACCTAGAATGATAGGAATATGTCGATTTGGATTTTGAACCAGTTCTGTGTCAAGGACTACGAAGTCCACTGGAAAGTAGAATTTGTCCACTTGAATGATTAGATCCTCAATGATGCCACGTGGTTGCTTCACCGAGCGATCGGCAAGTTGCAACACAACTGTGGTATGCTTAAGTTCCCCCAAACCTAGTTGGTAAACTGAGAATGGAAGCAAATTGACACTAGCCCCTAAATCAAGAAGTGCCTTTTCAAAAGATTGATTTCCGATGGTGCATGAAATGGTCGGAGCACCTGAATCTTTGAATTTAGGAGGGTCTTGGTGTTGGAAAATGGAGCTTATGTGCTCAGTTAAGAGGACTTTCTTAGGAGCATTATTCCTAGATTTGCGCTTTTGAGTGCACAAGTCCTTCAAGAATTTAGCATAGGAGGGAATTTGCCGAATAGCATCAAGGAGAGGGAGATTAATCTTTACTTGTTTGAAGATCTCCATCATGTCTTGAATTTTCTCTCCTTGCTTCCCAAAATGAGAAGGTTCCTTTAATCTTTGAGGAAAAGGAACCGGACGTTCAAAAGAAGTGCCAAGATTTGGAATTGATGACGACACAACTTCACTTGCCTTTCCTTTTGGATTTACTGGGATGTTATGCACATTTGGATTTAAAGAAAACAATTTTGGATTTAATTGGGATTCTTTTGGATTTTTGGGTTGCTCTTGGGATTCCTTTCTCTCTTCCTCCACTACCTTGGAATTGATGATTTTACCACTCCTTAAGGTGGTGATTGATTGAACTTGCTCTGGAGAAGCATTACAAGATAAAGGTGAAGGATCCTCAATCACATGACCCTTAGGATTCGCCACCGGTTGACTTGACAACTTACCTTCCTCCCTTCTATTCAAGGCATTAGCTAGTTGCCCAATTTGAGCTTCTAACCTAGCCATAGATTGAGCATTAGCTTCAAGCTTAGAGATTGATTGAGAGTGAGTTTGCAATAAGCGGGTATTAGCCTCAAGATTGTTTATCACTCTTTCTTCAAAGCCTTGGCTTCTCGGAGGAGGTGGTGGTTGTTGGTAATTGGATCTTTGATGGTAAGGTTGAGGATTTGGCCTATATTGAGGCTGTTGAGATTGGGAATTGAAAGAATTTTGCCCTTGAAAAGAGGGACTTGATTCCTGAGGTTTCCATGAAAAAGTCGGATGATTCTTGTAACCAGGATTGTATCTATTTGAATATGGATCATTCATCTGTTTAGAGTACAAGGCATTCGCTTGCTCTTGAGCATAATCGGGAGATTGCCTGACAATAGGACAATCTCGCACAAAATGTGAAGTACTATTGCAAAACGAACACACTTCCTGATTTTGAACAGGTTGGCTTGGAGTAGGCAGCCCATTTTTCATGATTAGGTCCATTTTTCGAGATAAGGCTTCTACTTGCATGGCAACCTCATCCTCCCGTGAAATTTCATGCACTCCTCTACAAGGTTGGGTGGCCTTCCCTTTTCTAGTGGAGGAGCGTTGTGCTGAATTATTGCTTAGGGTTTAAAAAAGTTTTCATGCCTCATCGGGGCTTTTCAAAAGGTATCCACCTCCACAAGCGGAGTCTATCATTTGTCTATGTTGCTCACTCACCCCATCATAAAAACTTTGCACTAGCTGCCATTTTGGGACAACATGATGCGGACAAGATTTAAGAAGATCTTTTAACCTCTCCCATGTCTCATGAAATTATTCTTGCTCAATTTGGGTGAATCCGGTGATTGCTCGCCGGATATCACTCGTCTTTCCCATTGGGAAGTATTTTTTTAAGAACTCTATTTGCATCTCCTCCCAGGAATGGATTGAGTTAGGTTCTAAGGAATTGAACCAACTTCTAGCTTTATCTTTTAAGGAGAAGGGAAACATACGCAACTTTAGATCATCCTCCGTAAAGTGTGGTACACGAATGGTGGAACACACTGAAAGGAAGTAATCTAAATGCCAGTATGGATCCTCATTAGGGAGACCATGGAAGCTATTAAGAAGATTGATGGTGGAGGACTTTATTTTGAATTGAGTTGCCGCTACATCCAAAAATTGAATACATGAAGGTACTTCAAATGTAGTCAGAAGATAAAAGTCCATAAACAACTCTCCTTGCGGAGGAGGAGGTGGAGGTGGTTGTTCATGATTAAAAGGAGGTAGTCCGGGAGGTTGTCTCTCATTTGGGTCCATGTTTTCAGTCCTAGGCAATATAGGGTCCCTAGAGGTTCCTCTACGTTGTCTAAGTGTCCTTTCAAGTTTAATATTACAAGGAAGCAAAGGAAGTGACAAGGACCGTCTACCTAGCATGCATTAATAGTAGAACAACACCTCAATACGCAAAATAAACAATAATATATACAAAGAAAAATGAATGAACTCAAACCCACTAATTTTAGATTTTATACTCACAAAGGGTTCCAACTTGAATTCTTTTAGATGCCCGCTATGTGGTATACCTAAAATCAAGAAATTTGAGAAATAAGAATAAGATATATACAAAAAGAATGAAAGAATTTCTAGCCTAAGAATTAAACCAGATTTAATATTTCAATGGCGACAATTAAAATCGTAGTCCCCGGCAATGGCGCCAAAATTTTGATGTGACTAAACTCGAATTATATTGTAAGCTTATTTATGCCCCTTTTATCAAAATATAATTTAACCACTCGCAAGAGCACGAATCTTTGTAGATACGGTTCTATATAGAGGGTATCGATCCCACGAGGACTAGTCGCAATTGTCTTAAAGAAAGATTAATTCCACTTTAATCCTAAAAATAGGGTTTTGAGTTTTTGTTTATAAAACTATTGCATGAATATAATGACAATAAATTTAAAGAGAAAAAGTTGGGAGAGAGAACTAGGGTTGGTTTCCACCACTAGCCATTCACATGTTCATAAGTGTAGCAAGCATGGGATTCATAAATTAAATGCCTAACAATGTCATTAGGCTTGTGACCTCAATGACATATCGAAAGATTAATGTGTGTGCTAACCTATCATAATCCATCTTCAACAAGCATAGCTCTTCAACCTAACTAACTACCTAATTACCCTACTCTCTAAGTGAACCTACATGCATCCAAACTACCTTATCTTGGCATGGTTTATACAAGCAAACACCACACATTCATTTAAACACCATTATCTAGCCATCATTTGCACTTCTTATGGATTATGCAAATATTGTGCATTCACATGAAAGAATCTACTTTAAGACAAGAATAAACTCAACATCAAATGAATATATAAAAGAAATGTATTAGTGTACATAGTCACTAGGCTAAATAATCAACATTTAATTACAAATCCCAAGTGCTACAAAAATGAACAAGTTTACATGGCTAGGGGTTTCACCACACCCTAGTAGAAGAGTTAGTTGCTCATGGTTGCCTTGCACTCTTCCATTGATGGAGAAGATGAAGCTTCTTGGTCTGGTTCAGCTCCTCTTTCTCCTCTCCCGAATGTCTCTCTTGTGTATTCTGATGTGTGTGAGAGATATGTGAGAAATGTGGCTTCTTTGTGCTTTATGGCTACCTTTTTCAACCTTGGGGCCCATCATATATATATATATATATATATTATATCAAGAAGGTCCTCAAGGGTCTTGTTCAAGTCAGACAATCCCCCTAAGTAGTGCAAAAAGGGGAATTTTGTTACAAGTGGGAAAGCAGGTGAGCAAGTGGGCAAGTGGCTTCTGCAGAATCTCGATCAATCGAGATTGAATCTTGATTGATCGAGATTTCGATCAATCAAAATAAGATCTCGAATCAATCGAGATCTCGATTGATCGAGATGCCTTGGCTGCAATTTCTGACTTTTCTCTTCAGCTGCAAAAAGCCTCAAACTTTGCTCCTTTTACTACAAGACCTGCAATACATCAAAAACACAAAAATACCGTAAACATATCTCGATAAACATAGAAAAGGAACTAACATATGCAATAAAGAGGGTTCAAATGCATAGAATTGAACACTTATCAGTAGGAAAATGTTGAGGTTGACGAATGTCAACATGTGATAATCTTGGCGGTGGTGAAAATTTGGGATTATATGGTTGAAAGGTTCCGTCATGATACTTCAAAAGTTGTAAGGTTAAGTAGTTGAGTTTGTTAATTCAATTAGAGGATTCGGTTGCGAATTCAAGACGTGTGTTATATGGTTTGTAGTTGTGCATGGTTACATGTATACTTATTATTTGCTACGTTATTATCTCGTTGATGATATGAGTGTCCGAGCATGCCATGTAGTGTCATACCATGTAGGCCGGCGTCGAGTCGATGCTTAGGCGGGTTTGGTCATCTCTACTGAGCCGCCGTGGTGCTCACCCCGCTCCCCCCAACATTTTTCAGGTTATGCATCAAGGATGATGATAGGGACTTCATAGTTCTTATGGGCATTTTGGGAACTCAATTGGAGTATGATGAACTTTTGGATATTGATGGAATTACATTTCAAATATGAAATGTATGTTATGTGAATATACTTGATGGCCATTGAGGAATTAGAGTAGTCATTGGGGGGACACATACCCAAAAGTGTCCATTTTGAGTTCAATGAGTGAATGGAATATATTTATATAGAAGGAGAATTGTGTTAGCTTCATTTTGATAGATTATGAGCCTTGTTTAGATTTAAATTGAGAAAGATATGCGTATACCCATTGATTTGATTGTAACTCAAGTTTTGGTTGGTATTTTTTGATGATTCAAGTTGGGTTATAAACTAGACATGTTGAGGACGATCAATGCCAAATTTCACATCAAACGGACTTACGAATTGTGAGATATTAGCATTTGAAGTTAGGTTGAGGAATTCTGTCAAAAATCCAGGTAGGGTGCAGTTTGAGGCGACTCAAAGTGAACTTTGAGGCGCCTGGAAATCTTTGAGGGGCCTTAAAGTGTAGTTTGAGGCACCTCAAAGAGATTTTTGGATGGCGTAGATCCTTCTGGAAGTTTAAGGTGACTCAAAATGATGTTTGAGGTGCCTCAAAGTCTTATACCCTAAAAAGGGTGAAATTTTATGATTTTTAATGATTTAGGAATGGAAATGAAATGTCATGGATACATAGACCAATGTGGGACCCATTGGGATGGATAGTGATGAGTATACGCATAGATAATTACATGCATATAATTAGCTTCCGCGGTAATTCGAGAAAATTAAGGAGGTTCATTGGGGTTAGTGAACTGGTTCACACTCGGAATTTGAGTCGATCCGGGGGAGTCCCGGTGGTCCAGGTTTTGGGGCTTAACAGTGTGGTATTAGAATGTGATATCAGAGGGTGATTGTGGTTCGGGTATGGATGATGAGCACGAGTCACCCTCAGTTTCTAGAGAACAAAAATTGGGGCGTGACTGTTGTGCTTGGAAAGGGTATTTTGTTTTACCAAAATAATTCTTGTCCAATTCTTAATAAGCCACTCGCAATAGCACGAATCTTTGTAAGATAGGGCTCTTGTGAAGGTGTCGATCCCACAGAGAATGTGATTAAATTAGTCTCATTTGATTCATTGAAGAGAGGTTGATATTTTTGGTATTTGTTTAACATAAAATAAAGGGCACTAGTTAAAGTTTGAATTGATAAATATAAGAGGGACTAGGGTATTGATTTCACCACTAGCCTCACATCAATGGAAGAATGTATTTCAACTTGGGAAAGTTACATATGTATAATCATTATTCATGGGATTTGTCACATACCACCATGATATCTTCAAGAAAATACATAAATCAAAAGATAAGAATAATTCATCTCTAGTTAGCATGAATCGTCTACCTAACTACTTAAATAAAAGACATAACATGAAATTAAAAGTGTAGAACGATTCATCTTCCTTAAGCATGAATTATCAAATCTAATGAATTTATGTTCTAATAAAACTATTGTATAACTTTCATACTTTATAAGATAAGAGAAGAATGAAGTCAAGATTAAACATAACTTTATACTTTAATTGCAAATGCAATCCTCAAAGTTATACAACTTATTATACACATATAACAATCCCAAATAAAAATATTATTATCATACCATTGATGCTTGACTAGGGCTACATCAATGCCCTAGGAAGAGTTTTAGCTCCTCATGGCTAACTTACAAGTCTTCATAGTTGAAGAACACTTCATATTTCTATATGTGTGCAGAATATTTCCACTCACTTCTCCTCCTCGACACTACTCAATTCCCCTCCATTTATAGCCAAAGTTAGTGCAATATGAGTGTCCACCATTTCTTCCACTAAAACTCATCCTATGGCCTAAATAGCTCCATATGTACTCCATTGTAGAAGAATTGGATCATCTCCCTCCATGTGTATAGCACTTTGGTGAATTAATTGAGTGGGGTGGTTGCTTGTCATCTCATTGGTCACTTGTCACAAAATTTTCAAAGCAACCAAAGAAAAATCTGCCCAGAATATTTATCCTACTATTTTGTCCACTTTCAACCACAAAGATGTCAGAATTAGAGATTTCTCAAAACTAAACGTATTTAGAACTCTCTTTTATCTTTCCATAGCCGCAAAAATTACCTTAATTGGAGTTTGGAGCATGAAGTTATGGTCATAATACAAACAGTGCGCAGATCAGAATTTTGAACGAATTTTGGGCTTGAGATTAGTCTTGCACTTGTACTTGACCCAATGAATGAACCAATTCAGATTTTTGGCCCCTTTTGCATTAAATCTTCAATATAGCTTGGCCCAATCCATGGACTCGTCATTGGAATTTGGCCCAAACTAATGGCAATTTCTTCTTCTTATGGAAGCCTCATTGAAAGCCCAAGAACCATGAAATTAACCACTATTTCATCTAAGGATCTGAAAATGACAAAAACAGAATAAAACTATAAAAATACTAATATAAACATAATTAAAGGATTAACATATGTAAATTAGAAGGACTGAATGCACAACATTCTGTGCTTATCACACCCCCAAACTTGCATATTGCTAGTCCCTTAGCAATACACAACAAGAAAAATAAAATAACTTTCCTCTTTCGTGGGAAATACGATTGCATTTAGCAAATGCAACAAGCCTTTTAAACCCCTAGGCATCCCTAGTGGACGAGTGAAGTCTCGTGAGGGTTTAACAGATATGTTACCCACAAACATCAAGTGATAATAGTTACACTCAATAAAATTTTCTCCATTTAATGTGTAACTAGCAAGAATACTTTAATCAATCCACTTCAGTGTATACTAAAGGTCGAAAGATTCAATACTATCCAAAAATTAGAAAATTTCATTACTACTATTAACTCAGAGTGTGTGTGTGAATATAGCCTGAAAATATAATTCTCAAATTAAAAGCGACTGCAGTCCAGATTTCTTTAGAAAATTAGCTTTGATCTCAAATCTCACATATGATATTTCACTCAAAATAAAGTACTCAGAGATTGGCTAATTTTTCACTCAAGTATATATGAGAAGAATAATGTAAACAAGTGCAAATTATCTCACATATGATTCATCTGAAGGACCACAAATACATGAAGGAACATATAGTCTCATGAAACGGATATCAAACATTAAGAATTTATACCACAACACTATAGCTCAGTCATGACTGTTTTAGAACCATACCATCCTTGAGATCAAATAGGGCTTTTACTAGGATGTAATGTTAGGTAAAAAGAGGATAAAAAGGTGATGGTGATATTGAAATGTGTATTCGAGAATGCTTGGGAAAAGCCAATTCATTAGAGCACATTGCATTCAATTTCTTCTTACTTTTGTCAATTAATTCTTTTTGTATACACTTCTTCAGCAAATCCATACCTTCTTTTCTTCACTTTTCTTTTTCTATTTTTCTTCTTTTTTTTTTTTTCTATTGATCAAATCGATTTCGAAACACTTTGATAAAAGGGTTATGAAAGGAAGGTTAGCTAAAGCTCAACGGGTTCACTAGTGGTATTGCATTACCAAGAAAAGAAATTTAAAGGCTAAAAAATATCCAAAGATGGCCTAAAATCATTTCTCAAGGATTAGTATACTTCTTCAACAAGTGTGAACTTAAAAGATAGTGTGGCATAAAATTTCCAATATTTGATCAAAAGAAAAAAAATAATGAGACCGATCAACAAATTATGCGAACTCAATGAAAATTTTAGAATTTAACCTTTTAACCCTCAAAATAATAAGAATATCACAAAAGCTCACTGGGTTAAATCTCCACTTTTATTCTTCGGATTTCTAACATGCAGTCCACTCATCAATTTCAAATTATATCGAAGGGCTATCGTGAATAATATTGTTTTGAGTTTTAAAATTCATGAAATTTATTCTAATTAAAAGATAGGATAAAATCTATAAAATATACTGAAGCTTCAAGATTTTCAAAAATTATTTGCACATTGAAAATAAAAAAATCAAATCATAGTGTAAAAATTACCAATATATTATTATTATTTTTTTTTTTATTTTTTTTTTTTTCAAATAAAACATAACAACACAAAATTGTTCTTCCTTACCCCCAAACTTAAATCACACATTGTCCTCAATGTGTAACAAAAACATAAAGTATATGGTAAGTGATAGAACAATATTACCGTGGTGGTAGAAATATCAAAATCTAGTTAAGCATCCATAAGGGTTAGCTATCCCCCCAAACTTGGATACAAGAACCTGTCATGCAGAACACAATACATACCAACCAAGGCAACAAAATTAATCGGAACATCCAAAATAAGTTAAACACAAATTAAGAACAAAAGATCAAGATTTCATCATTCATCTAAAGTAAGAACATGTTGCTTAATTTATGAATGACGTAGATAGGAAGAAACAATTGATTGGAACTCATCACCATCATCTTGTACGATGTTTGGATCCATAAACTAATTTTGACAATAAGACATGGTGTCAAAATTATTGCATAAGTCTTGGTTCAGTAGTGGTGCCATGTCCACATTTCCAGATGGAACCCAGCTTTGAACATGATTATCGGGTGGATGTGATGAAAAGTTCCCTTCAAAAATATCATTAGGGTTTAAACTGGTGGAGCTAGAAGCAAAGTTTTGAGCTGCTAGGTGACTGAGAGAAACCAGTTATGCTTGTAGATTGAGAAGTTGCCATTCAAGAGAAAGAATATATGAAACGCAACCAAAAATGGGATCGTGAAGCCTAGCTTGAGCTTCATATGCCATAGTTAGAACAGCTGTACCTCGATGTTCTTCAGGGAGATGAGCAAGGATGTTTGAGAAGTTGCGATACCCAAAAATTTTATGGATGGCAGCAAAAGTGTCTATACTATCTTCATGGCAAAAATAAGGAGCACAAATGCAATACTTATCACATTTGTTTCTCAAGAATTTGCAAACACCACAAGGAGTTTTAGACATTTTGGAAAACACGAAGAAGAAACACAGATTGCTAACACTTACTCTTTCAAATTTTTTTTGTTTTTTTTTTTAATCAAACAAATTCTTTTCACTTTTGGGGTAAAAGAGTGTCTCACACATGCATTGTACCTATATTGCACATATTCCAAACATGCTGCCACACACTTAATGATGTCATTGATAAACAAGCCATCTATGTTTGACAAAATGACCTAACCTAGCTCTAAAAGCATTGATTGGACAGATTTCGTAATTTGAGATGCATAATTGGTGGGCAAATTTTTTATGCATTTGAAGAGCAGATTTTTTTTTAATATTGGAACATTGTTGTATCTATCTATCTTCTTCACCACAAGCTCTCAAAAATGGCTTCCTCTTTTGTTTCCAAAAGTCACTTTGATTTAAATGTGTTGCCGGAGGTGCCATCAACCAATGTTGGGCAGGCAACATTCCTATCCTCTATTGATCCTCACCCAGTGGAAGAATCCGTGATGCTGAATGATACAACTGCTACGAGAGCAGCTAAAAATTTGCTGACTCCTCAAGATAAAAGAGTTTTAGCAAATAGGTCTGACATTATGGCCATTGATGACTCTTTGACTCTCAGCATTCGGTCGGCTGCGTCGATTTCAAACATAGGCCAATGTTTGTTAGCAAGAACAACTGAAGTTCAAATGCTAACAACTAACATTAAAGTTCTTCAGAAAAGAATTAGGGAGTCTCAAAAAAAAAAATAGAGAACTGAAAGCAGAGAATAAACAGTTACGAAAGCTTGTAACTGAGTATTCTAATGACATGAAGACGAAGCTGGATGAGCTATAGAGTTCCAGTGATCAGATTCAGGAGAATCATGGGAGACTCATAGCTATTGTCGAAAAAAATCCTTCTTTTTCTTATTCAAAACAAAATTAATGTCAGCCTATTAAAAGTCAGTGTTAAAATCGATGGCACATGTATTGCTGGCTTTTTGAAATATTTATGAAAAATTTCATGCTCAATTCTTTTTTTTTTTTTTTTAAAACTTAATCTTCACGGGTACTACTTTTCTCTCATTCTCTGAACTGGTGGTTCCCAATTTTCCAAGATGTGTATGTGATAAGATATTGATTATCCAGACACGCTAACGTATAGAGTACAAAGGGGTTGCCTTTCTTTATTAAAGTCATACTATGTTGAAGCAATCTCGACAGTACTGGGTATCGAAACCAGACTTTAATAAACGGAAATCATCAACTTTATCAATCATATCACAAATTATAGAATTGGTACTACATACATAGTCAGAGAATGGGTGGCTATGCTAGACTGTTATGAATTCTATGTTTTTTTTATTTTTTATTTTTTGAAATCAGAAAAAAAAAAAAAAATTCAGAACAAACATTAACACAAAATTAAAAATTTCAAAACAAAAGAAAGATGCATAAGAAAAGGTGAACAAGAATGACAAAAGTAAATGAGTTACCCCCAAACTTGATCCTAAGTAACGACAAGAATACATATCATCCCAAGTTAGGGTCTTCCTATCGAGGTGGATCTTTCCCATACAACCGAGCACGATCCTGGTAAGAACGAGGAGTACAGTAATAAACCATGAATGGTCGGCCATAATCGCTCAATGGTTGCAATCCAGGGCAGGTTTCAGAGAGACAACTCTTACACCATCCCAAACGCTTGGCTTTACGTCTACGAGCAAATGATGACTTTCCATTAAATGCACTCGTCCTTGCAAGGATGTCTTCTTGAAGGTGCAATGGAAGTTTATCCCATAAAGAAGTTACTTTGATTTTTGGACGCCAAACCAAATTGACTTTTCTATCATTGGTGGACGATGGATCCATGAAAAATCTGTAAATAAAAAATTTGGGGCTAAAGCAATCTGTTGCCTATAGTAATAATACTACTATTGTATCTTATCACCCAAAGAAAATGCAAAATTTATAAAAATGACTCTTTTAACGTCAGATTGTCAAGACGTGTTGAATACACCATTTCTGGTCAAGCTTCCTTCAACAATGGATAGCTGCTGGTTATGCCGTTCCAGCTCGTCGATTGCTATTTGCTACCACTCGTGCAAAAGGGAAACCTATAAAGCTAGGTAGGCCATTTCCTAACGCTGAGTTGGGTTCAGGTCCCTAATGGCTCGCATATACAACCAATTCCTGGAATCTCATCTTTATACTCCTCGCCAAGCAAAAGGAGTGAATGACCCAAGTTTATCGTCTAGGGTAGACATGATGATGCATCTCTCGTCAAAATAAACAGGATCCGTCAAGTTAACGGATTCAACATCTTCTGCTTGTACAGTATCTTCTACATAAAGCTTCAATCTTTGACCATTGACTTTGAAAAGATTATCATTCTTAGGATCTTGAAGTTCCACAGCTCCATAGGGAAAAACAGATGAAATTATGAAAAGACCATCCCAACGTGAACGAAGCTTTCCAGGAAAGAGGTTTAATCTAGAATTGAACAACCAAACTTTCTGTCCTGGAACAAAGGTTTTATTCACAATATTTTTATCATGAGATGCCTTCATTTTAGCTTTATAAATTTTGGCACTTTCATAAGCATCATTTCTCATCTCTTCAAGTTCATTCAGTTGGAGTTTTCGGGTTGAGCCAGCCATTTTCATATCAAAATTGAATTTCTTAATGGCCCAAAGAGCTTTGTGTTCTAATTCAACTGGGAGATGGCAAGCTTTCCCGTAAACAAGACGGTAAGGGGTCATTCCAATGGGAGTTTTAAAGGCAGTTCGATAGGCCCAAAGTGCATCATTTAGTCTTAAAGACCAATCTTTTCTATCCGGCCTAACTGTTTTTTCAAGAATAAGCTTTATTTCCCTATTAGATACTTCAACTTGTCCACTTGTCTGAGGATGGTAAGGTGTAGCTATTTTATGAGTAACAGAGTATTTGATGAGCAAGGTTTGAAGAAACCTATTACAAAAATGTTTACCTCCATCACTTATTATTGATCTCGGTGTACCAAAATGAGTAAAAATGTTAGTTTGAATAAACTTAATCACAACTTTGTGATCATTCGATTTGGTGGCAACCGCTTCAATCCATTTAGATACATAATCTATGGCCAACAGTATGTACTCACATCCAAATGATGGTGGAAATGGTCCCATGAAATCTATACCCCATACATCAAAGATTTCAACGATTAAAATGGGATTTAAAGGCATCATGTCTTTCCTAGACATTGATCCTAATTTCTGACATCGCTCACAAGCTCGACAAAAATTATAAGAATCCCGAAATAATGATGGCCAAAATAATCCACTTTGTAAAACCTTTTGAGAGGTCTTTTTAGCACTAAAATGTCCTCCACATGCTAAGGTGTGACAAAAAGTAAGAATACTTTGAAACTCACTTTCAGGGACACAACGACGGATTATTTGGTCTGGACAGTATTTGAACAATTCAGGATCATCCCAGAAATACCTCCTTATTTGGGAAAAGAATCGATCTTTTTCTTGTTTGGTCCAATTCAAAGGAATTTTACCTATTGCTAAGTAATTCACAATGTCAGCAAACCAAGGTCCTTTCTCATCAGTAATTATCAATAGCTGCTCATCAGGAAAGGAATCATGAACTGGGATGGAATCAGAGGATTTAATGATAATACGAGAAAGATGATCGGCTACTACATTCTCAGAACCTTTCTTGTCTCGTATTTCAAAATCAAACTCTTGAAGCAAGAGTATCCATCTAATCAAACGGGGCTTGGTTTCTTTCTTGGCTAGTAAATGCTTTAGAGCAGCATGATCAGAATACACAACTACCTTGGATCCTAACAGATATGATCGAAATTTATCCAAGGCAAACACGACGGCCAGTAATTCCTTCTCAGTTGTGGTATAATTCAACTGAGCATCTGAGAGGGTTTTACTAGCGTAGTAGATAACATGAGGAAGTTTATCTACACGTTGTCCTAGGACAGCTCCCATAGCATATTCGGATGCATCACACATGATCTCAAATGGTAAAGACCAATCAGGAGGTTTCATAATCGGGGTAGAGGCTAGAAGAGAACGGAGCTTTTCAAAAGCTTTAAGACATGTTTTATCAAAGTTAAAAGGAGTATCTTTGGCAAGTAAATTGCACAATGGTTTAGCTATCTTGCTAAAGTCTTTGATAAATCGACGATAAAATCCTGCATGTCCAAGGAATGATCTAATTTGCCTCACTGATGTTGGTGGTGGAAGATTAGAAATGAGTTCAACCTTGGCTCTATCTACTTCAATTCCTCTTTCTGACACAATGTGTCCTAATACAATTCCTTCTTTTACCATGAAATGACTCTTCTCCCAACTCAAGATCAAATTTGTCTCTTTACAACGCTGAAGAACAATTGATAAATTTTGGAGACATTTTTCAAAAGAAGGTCCAAAGACTGAAAAGTCATCCATAAAAACTTCAAGAAATTTTTTCACCATGTCTGAAAAAATAGACATCATACACCTTTGAAATGTTGCAGGTGCATTACATAACCCAAAGGGCATGCGTCTATAAGCAAATGTTCTGAATGGGCATGTGAAGGTTGTCTTCTCTTGATCCTTTGGATCGATAGCTACTTGATTATAGCCAGAATATCCATCTAGAAAACAAAAGTAACTCTGACCAGCAAGACGTTTTAGGATTTGATCAATAAATGGTAAGGGAAA
The DNA here is from genome assembly GCA_026545225.1 of Cornus controversa. NCBI lineage: Eukaryota > Viridiplantae > Streptophyta > Magnoliopsida > Cornales > Cornaceae > Cornus > Cornus controversa. Next base: position 49,795,438 of record CM048846.1, on the reverse strand, counting down.
ATGATCCTTCCTAGTTGTAGAGTTGAGTTTTCTGTAATCAATGCACACACGCCAACCAGTTGTTGTACGTTGTGGAATTAATTCTCCAGTCGAATTCTCAACTACGGTGATTCCAGACTTCTTAGGTACCACTTGAATGGGGCTCACCCATTTGCTATCAGAGATGGGATAGATGATTCCTGCATCTAACAACTTGACTACTTCCTTCATCACAACTTCTTTTATATTTGGATTCAATCTTCTTTGTACCTCACGAGATGGTTTAGCATTATCCTCCAGATGAATGCGATGCATACAAATAGAAGGATCAATTCCTTTTAAATTAGCTACAGTCCATCCAATCGCCTCTTTGTGCAGTCGAAGTACAGTCAACAAACTACTTTCTTGGTCCTTTGTCAAGTCTGAAGCAATGATAACTGGAAGAGTTTCATTAGAACCTAAAAGAACGTACTTTAGCTTATCCAGAAGTGGTTTGAGCTCTAATTTGGGTGGGGATTCAAGGGATGAAATTGGAGGAATACTAGACAATAACGAAAGTGGCTCCTTTGACATTTTCCATGGTGAAAAGTCCATGATAGTATCAATCTCAAATGCAGAATTGACTTCACTATTTTCGATGTCATATCTTTCAAAATCATAGTGAGTCAAGAATGCCTCTAAAGGGTCTTTCGATAAAAAGGATGAAAGTGAATCTTCAACCATTTCATCAATGATGTCAAGGGAGAAGCATTCTTTTGCATCTGACGGATGTTGTGAAGCATTGAAGACATTCAATCTTACATTCATGTTCCCAAAAGATATGTCCATAACCCCTGTTCTGCAATTTATGCATGCATTAGCCATGGCTAAGAAAGGTCGACCAAGGATTATAGGTACATATTTTTTTGGATTTTGGACGGGTTCGGTGTCAAGGACAATGAAATCGACTGGAAAGTAGAACTTGTCTACTTTGATGAGAACATCCTCAATGATTCCTCGAGGTTGCTTAACCGATCTATCTGCAAGTTGTAGGACAATTGGAGTTGGTTTAAGCTTTCCTAAGCCTAACTGCGAGTATACTGAGTAAGGAAGTAGATTAACACTAGCACCTAAATCAAGTAGGGCTTTTCCAATTTCATAGTTTCCAATGACACACGAGATTGTAGGAGCACCAGGGTCCTTGAATTTTGGAGGTGTGTTGTACAGCAGTATGGAACTAACTTGCTCAGTGAGAAGAATTTTCTTTGGAACATGACTCCTTGATTTTCTCTTCTGTGTACACAAGTCCTTGAGAAATTTGGAATATGAAGGAATTTGTTTGATTGCATCAAGAAGAGGAAGATTAATCTTAACTTGCTTGAAAACTTCCATCATGTCCTGGATCTTTTCTCCTTGCTTTCCATAATAGTATGGTTCTTTGAGATGTTCAGGATATGGAACTTTGGGCTCACATCCGGTCTTAAGAATGGGAATAGGTGAAGAAAGAACTTCATTCCTGACTTCTTTGTCCTTTGACAATTGTTTCACCAAATCTTTTGGATTTTGGGGCAAATTATTTGGATTATTAGGGATTTCTTTCGGAACTTTTGGAATCTCATTTTTTTCATCTTCCTTTTTCTCAATCTTGTTATCTATCTCCTTCCCACTCCTAAGGGTCATGATGGCTTGGACATGCTCATGATGAGAGGAACTAGATGCATTCTCATCAATCATGTATTGTCCTTTTGGTTTAGGATTGACCACTGGCTGACTTGGAAGTTTTCCCTCCTCTCTTCTATTCAAAGAATTAGTTATTTGCCCGATTTGGGATTCTAGCTTAGAAATGGATTGGGAATGGGAATGTAGCAATTGAGTATTTGACTCAAGATTGCTCAATGCAGCCAACACCTTGTCTTCAAAAGCTGAATGCCTAGGAAGTGGAGTTGCTTGGTTCTGGTGTTGTTGAGAAGGTTGGTAATTGGATGAGGGATTGAAAGGATGACTATTGGACGCAAAATTGGACTGTATGGGTTGTCCAATAGGTTGAGGATTTGAATTTCCCGTGGCTTGGGGTCTCCATGAAAAATTAGGATGATTTCTCCATCCCGGGTTATAGGTATTGGAATATGAATTATTCCCTGGTCTAGAGAAAGTAGCATTCACTTGTTCTTGCCCAAGTTCAGAAAATTGGCCAATGATTTGACAATCTTTGGCATGATGTGATGGACTAGAACAAAATGAACACAACTCAGGTGGCACAGATGACTGAGTAGGAGGTGCTTGATTTGCTGCCATCAATTGATCCAGCTTCTTTGACAATGCATCCACTTTAATAGACACATCTACTGAATTGCCTACTTCAAAGAGACCTTTGACCTTAGAACGACTAGATGAAGCATGATGCATCGAATTTTCATTAAGATTCTCAAAAAGTTTCCAAGCTTCACTTTCACTCTTTAGCATGAATGTTCCACCACAAAAGGCATCAACCATTTGTCTATGTGGTTCAGTTAATCCATCATAGAAACATTGCACCAATTGCCATTTTGGGACATCATGATGAGGACACTTTCTAAGAAGATCTTTCAATCTCTCCCAAGTTTCATAGAAATGTTCTCCTTCACTTTGTGCAAATCCAGTGATAGATTTTCTAATTTGATTGGTTTTTCCTATAGGAAAGTACTTCTGGAGGAACTCTTGTTGTAATTGTGTCCAAGAAGTAATCGTGTTATTTTCTAAGGATTTCAACCAATGCTTAGCTTTGTCTTTCAAAGAGAATGGAAAAAGTTCATCCTTAAGGCATCTTCAGTAAAACCTTGCATCCTTAGGGTAGAGCAAATTTCAAGAAATTCATCAAGGTGCCTATATGGATCTTCATTATTAAGTCCATAAAAAGATGGTAACATTTGGATAACACTGGACTTAATTTCATAATGGGTGGCTGTTACATTTGGTAATTGAATTCCTGAAGGAAAGTTGTATGTGGTAGGAATGTAATGATCCCGAAGGAGCATTGGTCTTTCCTCAACCATTATGGGTGGTACAACTTCTTCTACAATTACTGGTCTTACACCATCTTCTGCCATATTTTCAATTGAAGATTCTCTAGGTAAATTAAAGTCCCTTACAGTTCCTTTAAGATGCCTAAGAGTTCTTTCAAGATTAGGATCTAATGGAAGTAATGGTAGTGATAACGAACGGCGACCAAACATAAACTAACAAACAAAATAAGAAATTAATCACACAAAAACAACCAAAAAAAATTAAAAAATTTATTTATTTATTTATTAAAAACTACTTCTCTTTGGATTTTACAATTAATAGATTACCGATTAAGAGCCTTTAAAACGAGAACAAAGTAGTACATATGAAAGGAGGAGAAGCACTAGGCTTGCTTAATGACGGAACATCCAAGCTTTCATATTAACTATCCTTCGCCACTCAAATTAAAGGGTACTCACCGGAGTGACTAAAAATTGAGTCCTTCAGAGAAGAAAATCTTTTTTTTTTTTTTTCTAGAATGAAAATACTAATAATACTCAAACAAACACACTAAATATAACGGCAAGAAAACAAGCAAACAATGTAAATTGCAAAACTTACCCGATGTCCTTGAAAGATCAACTCTCAAGGGTGCCGATGTTGAACATGAGATTTGACAATTCACAAAAACAAACAAAACAAATATATATACTAAAAAAAAATTAAAACAATGTAAAATACAAAACTTACCCACTTTCTTTTGAAAGATCAACTCTCAAAGCTTGTAGCAACTCTTGTACCTTCACACTTAACAAACAAATTATATACTAAAATATTTACAAATCCTAACTATAATCAAACAAGATTTAATCAACATTCCCCGGCAACGGCGCCAAAAATTGTTGTGCTTGGAAAGGGTATTTTGTTTTACCAAAATAATTCTTGTCCAATTCTTAATAAACCACTCGCAATAGCACGAATCTTTGTAAGATAGGGCTCTTGTGAAGGTGTCGATCCCACAGAGAATGTGATTAAATTAGTCTCATTTGATTCATTGAAGAGAGGTTGATATTTTTGGTATTTGTTTAACATAAAATAAAGGGCACTAGTTAAAGTTTGAATTGATAAATATAAGAGGGACTAGGGTATTGATTTCACCACTAGCCTCACATCAATGGAAGAATGTATTTCAACTTGGGAAAGTTACATATGTATAATCATTATTCATGGGATTTGTCACATACCACCATGATATCTTCAAGAAAATACATAAATCAAAAGATAAGAATAATTCATCTCTAGTTAGCATGAATCGTCTACCTAACTACTTAAATAAAAGACATAACATGAAATTAAAAGTGTAGAACGATTCATCTTCCTTAAGCATGAATTATCAAATCTAATAAATTTATGTTCTAATAAAACTATTGTATAACTTTCATACTTTATAAGATAAGAGAAGAATGAAGTCAAGATTAAACATAACTTTATACTTCAATTGCAAATGCAATCCTCAAAGTTATACAACTTATTATACACATATAACAATCCCAAATAAAAATATTATTATCATACCATTGATGCTTGACTAGGGCTACATCAATGTCCTAGGAAGAGTTTTAGCTCCTCATGGCTAACTTACAAGTCTTCATAGTTGAAGAACACTTCATATTTCTATATGTGTGCAGAATATTTTCACTCACTTCTCCTCCTCTACAATACTCAATTCCCCTCCATTTATAGCCAAAGTTAGTGCAATATGAGTGTCCACCATTTCTTCCACTAAAACTCATCATATGGCCTAAATAGCTCCATATGTACTCCATTGTAGAAGAATTGGATCATCTCCCTCCATGTGTATAGCACTTTGGTGAATTAATTGAGTGGGGTGGTTGCTTGTCATCTCATTGGTCACTTGTCACAAAATTTTCAAAGCAGCCAAAGAAAAATCTGCCCAGAATATTTATCCTACTGTTTTGTCCACTTTCAACCACAAAGATGTCAGAATTAGAGATTTCTCAAAACTAAACGTATTTAGAACTCTCTTTTATCTTTCCATAGCCGCAAAAATCACCTTAATTGGAGTTTGGAGCATGAAGTTATGGTCATAATACAAACAGTGCGCAGATCAGAATTTTGAACGAATTTTGGGCTTGAGATTAGTCTTGCACTTGTACTTGACCCAATGAATGAACCAATTCAGATTTTTGGCCCCTTTTGCATTAAATCTTCAATATAGCTTGGCCCAATCCATGGACTCGTCATTGGAATTTGGCCCAAACTAATGGCAATTTCTTCTTCTTATGGAAGCCTCATTGAAAGCCCAAGAACCATGAAATTAACCACTATTTCATCTAAGGATCTGAAAATGACAAAAACAGAATAAAACTATAAAAATACTAATATAAACATAATTAAAGGATTAACATATGTAAATTAGAAGGACTGAATGCACAACATTCTGTGCTTATCAGTGACAAAATGGTATCAGAGCTCTAAGTTGGAACACCTAGGGACGACGGGGAATGGTCATATCACGTGTAATTTTGAAAGAATTAGATCAAGTACTAGGTTGGAACACCTAGGGACGATAAAAAAAGGATTTGATGATTTGAACCTTAGACTTTCGACAAACGGTGAGAATCTAATGTATGTTTAATTGAGGTTCAAGACTTTTACTTGAGATTTTTATTGGATATACAACTTTTGTAGTGTCATGAGAAATATGATTTGATGTTTACATGTTTAGAATCAACATACAGTTTTGGATGACTTGGTTTGATATTTGAGTGTCTTCTTGTTGTCTATATAGTAAGGTGCCACCATAGAGAGTTCGCGAAGGGGCAGATACAATCCCTATGAGTGGAGAGCAAGTTATACATGATGTGGTTGCGACCATGCGGCAAATTGCTAGGAAACACAAGAGGAGACTCGGGTTCGATCTGGAGTAGCTCCTAGTAGGATGATGTTAATATTGGGGCAAGTTAGGAAGCATAATCCACCATCGTACATAGGAGGGTCTTACCCTATAGCGGCTGAGAATTGGATAGATGAGATTGTCGAACTCCTTACCGCACTTGAGGTAGAGGAGAACTTGAAGGTGAAAGTGGCCACCCATTATCTTAAGGGTGACGCCAAGCGTTGGTGGAAGTCCATTGGGAACCGTCATAATATCGAAGTAATAAACTAGAATATGTTCGAAGCGTTATTCTTCTAGAAATACTTCCCGGCAACGGTGAAGGATAGTATGAGGAGAGAGTTCTTCAACTTGACTCAAGAAACAAGGACAGTAATGGAGTATGAGACCATATTTACCTCTTTGGCTTGATCTGCGAAAGATATGATCCCAACGGAAGAGCTGAAGGTCAAACAGTTCATAAGAGGTCTTTGACCCTATTTGCGAGATAGAGTTGGAATTTTGGGCTTGACAAGTTATGATGCAGTGGTAAAAGGAGCACTAATAGCAGAAGAGCTTGGTAATGACAATTGGAGGATACAAGATGAGGAATGCGTAATTCTTCTCAAAGTCAACCAAAGAAGAAACAGAAAAAGGGTCCTTATCGATATGTAGGATCAGTGGGACAACAGATGACACATTCAGTGCCTACGACTTCTATGTCAGTACAGTCGATTGGATCAAGGAGAGTGTGTCATCATTGTCAGCAACCAGGTCACTATAAGTCTAAGTGTCCCCGTATACATTTGGCACCAGCAGATAGATAGATTTGTTAACATTGTCATCAAACTGGTCCCATGAAAGTGGATTATCCTCAAGGATGGGGTGCACGAGGTAGGACAGAGTCTCTTAACTGCACCAATCAATTTTTGATGAGTGAACTCGACTCAGTGGCAATACCGCAACCCCCGCCAGTGCAGTCTGCTCAGGTTTTCTGAGTGATAGGCGTTGAATGTTACACATTCTAGCCTCTTAACTTATATATTTTATTCTCTTAGTGATAGATTATTTTGTTATTTTACTTCATTTTAGTGTTTTCTGTATTTTCAGGGCCTTAATGATTATTTCAGTTAAAACCATAATTTTGGGCTTTTAAAGAAGACATCCAAGATGATTAGAGGAAGCCTATATAAAGGAGATTCATTCAACTATTTATTTCAACTCAAATCAGCCCAAGAAAGAGGTCCAAGAGAATTACAGCTGCTTAAGAAGGTTTCGGGCCTGAAACCCAAATCTGCGCATAATACAATCTTAATCCCATTTTGGTAAACTGACCAGAGGTCTTATTTCTGAGCCACAAATTGACTTAATTTTTGAGCAAGCTAAACGAAATTTGATTCTGCACACTTTTGTATTTCACGAAAATTCCGTGAATCAGACTTCTAGTGGGTCAAAAGTTAGGCCGAATGTCAGCAGGAAAAACCCACCTGATTAGTGCTGCGGTAAAACCTAATTAATTCCTAATTGGATTAGGACTTTGGTGTATTCTCTTAGGGCATAAAGTGGAGAATTGGAGGATCAGTTGGGAGGTGATAACAGAGATTGGAGAGGCTGAGAGGGCAGAGGAGAAAACAGAAACATACTTTGTAGAGCCATTGGAGAATGAAGTCATACGCATAATTCATGAAGATGATGCCTTCTTTCTCAACAGTTGAAGATTCTTTTTCTACCATGAGCGGCTAGTTCATCCACTAGGGTTTTGATGTAGCCCTAACAAAGCATCAATGGTTTGATTGTTTTAATTATTGGGGACCTTTATATACATGCATAGATTGTGTAATTTAGAGGATTCTTATTACAGAATTGAGCAATAAAAGTCTTGTAAATTCAGTTTCAATGATTTCTTATATTGTCTTAGATATTTAGTTGTTGTTATTGAACTCAATCTCTCTGATTTTTTGTGATCATGAGAGCTATTATTACACAATGGTAATCACTGAATATATCATTAAAAGTTTTGATGGATTATGTCTAGAGAAGATGAACCATACTGCACCCTAGATTAGAGTAGTTAGGCAGATGGCCTATGCCAATCAAAGATAGTCCATGACTTAGCCTTAATCATATGTTATCTTCTTGACGGATGAAGGTGAACTTGTAGCCACTGACACCACTTATGCATGATGTAATTCCCCATAGTTGATTCAATTGACCATTGATTGTGGAGTTAGTGGTGAAGTCAAATACCCTAGATTTCTTTCCTATTATCTTCACTATCTATTTTCCTTTGATTTATTTTATTTTACTTTTTAATTAGTTTAGTTTAAAAATCAAAATTCTTTTCTTTTAAATTTAATTAGAATTACTTCAGTATTCCAACTCATCAAACCATAATTCCTGAGGTACGATACCCCTTTCGATAGCCCTATTCTGAAAGGAATTCGTTCTATTGCGAAGTGTGGTAATTTTTAATTGATATACTTTTTGAGTCACACTCACACACGAATCAATTTTTGGCACCGTTGCCGGGGATTATCTATTTGATTGATTAGATTGTACAGAATTAATTTTAATTGAATTTTTAGTTCAGGAATTTTTTTTTTATTTTATATTTTGCTTTTAATTTTGTTTTTGTTTTATTTCAGATACTAATTTGTTTTATTTTTTTCATTTTTTTTTATTTTTTAGATTTCTTATTTTGCTACTAATTTGTTTTTATTTATTTTTGTTTTCCTTTGAGGGACTTCAATCACCATACCATTGAGCAAGAGGAAGCGATTATTGATGTCATGGTTGGTGTGCGTGATAATAATGAGGACAACAATATTGTGGCTAATGCTGTTGTGGACAGGGCGCGTTTACTTAGAGACTACTATGTCCCAAAGACATACAATTCGCCAGCTGAATTTCAACTCCCTAATGTCACAGCACAGAGCTATGAGATCAAGCTCAGCATCATTCAGATGTTGCCATCCTACTTCGGGCTGACTGATGATGATCCGTACAAGCACTTAGATGATTTTATAGAAGTTTGCTCAACAACAAAAATTCCTAACTTCTCTGAAGATGCTTTCAGGATGCGACTCTTTCCATTCTCTCTGAAGGAGAAGGCCAAGTATTGGTTCAGATCTCTATCGGCAGGCTCTATCACTACATGGACTCAAATACAAAGTGAGTTCTTGAAGAAATATTTTTCGATAGGGAGGACCAATCAATTCAGACGTGCTATCACTGGTTTCTCTCAATTTGAGGGAGAAAAATTTTATGAGACATGGGAGAGATTCAAGGACCTTCTTAGGAAGTGTCCTCATCACCAAGTTCTAAAATGGCAGTTAGTGCAGTGTTTCTATGAGGGGCCAACAAAGAGTAATAGACAAATGGTGGATGCATCATGTGGGGGCCATGTTAAAAACGAAGATGAAACATGGACTTTGTTCGAGAACCTTAGTGACAATTCTTTACAATGTGTGTCTTCATCTCGTTCGAGCAGACCATCCAATACAAGGAGGATAGCTGATATTTTTGATATTGATTCTACAGATGCTATGTCTACCATTGTGGATGCTGTGGCACAAAGAATGGTGCAACTCATGGCAACTGGTCAAATTTTTATCCATCTTCAGTAATTCAGCCCACTTTTCAACCTCAAAACTATGTGCCTCCACAACCATATAAAGCACAAGTTCCTATGCCACCAAAGAGTTCGGCTCTTGAAGATAAGATGATGCTTGCCCTAGAAAAACTTGATAAGCTTGACTCTATTACTGAAGTACTTCAATCCACTGCTCAATTGGTACATTCTCACTCTCAATCAATTGCCAAACTGGAATCTCAGTTTAGACAACTTGCCAATGCCTTGAGTAAAAGAGAAGAGGAGAAGCTACCAAGTCAACCCATTGCCAATCCTAGAGGGATGCATGATTCTTTGAGCAACCCACATCTTGAGGAGGGTCAAGCCATCACCACTTTGAGAAGTGGAAAAGTAAATGATAACAAGGTGGGGAGAAGAAGAATGATCAAGAAGAGATGCTCATGAGTCCAATTGCTAAAAATTTATATGAGCCCAAGGCTCCTTTCCCACAACGTTTACAAGAAACATCCAAGTTGGGGAAACAAGGGGACAAGTTGCATGACATGATGGAGGTGTTTCGACAAGTGAAGATTAATATACCACTCCTTGATGCCATCAAACAGATTCCTCCTTATGCCAAATTCTTGAAGGACTTGTGCACTCAGAAAAGGAGATCAATGAGCCATGTGCCAAAGAAAGTGATGTTGCCACAACAAGTGAGTTCTATAATTCAGCAGTGCACTCCTCCCAAGTACAAAAATCCTAGTGCTCCAACTATCTCATGCATCATTGGGGAGCACCATGTTGATAAAGCTCTTCTGGATTTAGGTGCAAGTGTGAATTTATTGCCTTACTCGGTTTACCTACAGTTGGGTTTGGGAGAATGGAAGCCTACCACGGTGGTTTTGCAGTTTGCGGATAGATCAACCAAACGACCTTGTGGGATCATTGGAGATGTCATCATCAAGGTGGATAAATTCTATTTCCCAGTGGACTTCATTGTTCTAGATACCGAGCTAGTGTCTAATCCGAAGAGGCACATTCCAGTCATCCTTGGTCGTCCGTTTCTAGCTACTGCTAATGCTCATGTTAATTGTAGAGCGGGGATCATGGATATATCATTTGGCAACATGAGGTAAAATTGAATATTTTTAATGCCATTGAACATCCTCCAGATGAGAGTGAGTGTTTCTTCATGGATGACATTGATGATTGTTTGGAAGAAATTACTTCGTTTGCTCCATCTCAAGATATTGAGAAGTCCATTGAGGGGGTGAATGTCATATTTGATGTAGTGGCCATGAAAGATAAGCCACCTTGGAGGATTCCGCTTGAACCACTTCTCCCTATTTCTAACACTCCTTCGGTGCCATTATTAGAGTCTTCTCCATGGGTAAAATTGAAACATCTTCCGTTAAGGCGAAGAGATGTGTTTTTCGAAGCCAATGAGACCATTTCGGGTACTTTCTGTTCGGTACAAGGAAGTGAGGATCATATAGAGGGGATGATGTTAAATCTCCCCAAGAGATGTGGCATTGGGTGAACTTTCAATTGAAGTCGATGACCGTCGCCTACAGACGTTAAATTGTAGGGGTTGTATGTATTTCTATTCTTTAATTTCTTTAGTTTTCTTTCTTTTAATTTTTAGTTCATGTTTTCTTAGTTTTTCTTTCAATATTATGTGTGTTTTAATGTATTTTCTTTGAGGATTTGATGTCTTAGTTGCTTCCGAGGGATGCCAGGAGGTGTGTCGGGGTATTCGGACCCAAAACAGGAGAAAAAAGGCCCTCTCGGTTGACCTTGGGTGATAGATAGACTTAAAATTGGCTTTGCGGTCGACCTTGGGCGATAGACAGCCCAGGTACGACCAGTAGGGGCGATCGATAGCCCAAAAAAATATATATATATTTTAAATTTTTTTTACTAGGTGGGCGATCGATTGCCCAAATGGTGGGGGATCGATCGCCCAATAAAATAAAAAAATTTAAAAAACAAAAAAATTTAAATAAATAAATAAATAATTTTTTATTCTCTTTCCCCTTTCCTTTATATTCAATGACTTTGATCATTTTATTATATTTTATTTTATTTTATTTTTTTATTCTTATTTCCTCTATTTTCACTTTGTCTTGGCATTTAGTGGTTGTTTTGACAGGTTGTAGCATCCAAGTTTGGCAGAGTGCTTGCATTGCCTTCGTATCATTGGTTTGCTATATTTTCTTGCCACTATTTCTCTAGATTCCTTGGTATTCTCGTTCTTACCTTTCTCTATACTTTTATTGGGTGTACATTGAGGACAATGTACAGTTTAAGTTTGGGGGTGAGGCGATGCCTATTTATGTGCTTTATTGCATATGGGGGAAACTTTTGTGAGAAATTCTTCTTGTTTTAGGATTTTTGTTTATTTTATTTTCTTAGTTTGTTTTTTTATTTTATTTTGTTTTTAGATAGAATGTTTTGACATTATTCAAGGGATTAATACCTTATGTAGGTGCATAACTTGCAATTTTTAAGTATGTTTTAAATTTTTGAAAACTGTGGTTTAAAATTAAGTGGTTTTAATCATGGTTTGCAATGACATGTTTTGGGGTAATTAGTTTTAGTTTCCTCACATACACAGACACACTAGCATAATCTTGTGAGGTATAAATTATGGCTCTGAGTTATTGTGTTACATATGTTTGATATTAATTAGTATCTCTTGAGAATGAGTACCAGATGATGTGTTTACTTGACCTCAATAAAAAAGAAAAAAAAAAGAAAGAAAATGTGATGAATAAGCAAATCAATTTGATCTTTTTCATGAGTAACCGGGCCTCTATGCCTCAAGAAGCGCGGAGTGTTCACGTCAAAAGTGAAAGGATGAGAAAAGATGAGCATTGGTTGTCTTGATTTGTAGCCTGACTGATTTGAGTATTTAGGTTCTTCGGGGTATCTTAAAGCCTAGTGCCCTAAAGCCATCTGGTTTGGGAGTCACTGACTGACAGCTTGTTACATGGATCTTTCAGAAAGCTTAATAGATCAAGACATTGCACAACCAATAAAGCAATGAAAAAAAAAGGTAATGAAAAAGGAATAAAAAAAAAATAGAAAAGTCATGTATTCATGTTTTGAAGTATGATTTCAATAAGGGGAGCTAGTGAGTTGAAGGGGTATGTGCCTTAATATATTGAGAGCTGGGTTATGCTACATGAGAGGACTGCTAGTTCACTTTACGCGAGGGAGCTAGAGTTGATTATTTTGAGATATGTTGATGTGAATTATGCATGGGGACTGATAAGTAATGAATATTGCATATTCAATGCCCTTAAAATTATATGAATTAGTGTCTTAGTAATATTTAGAAAAAGAAAGAAAACATAAAAAATAATAATAATAATAATAATAATAAAATAAAAAAAAACTTTTGCCGTCCATTCCTGACTATGTATGTAGTACCAAGTATCTATTTTGTCATATGTTGATAAAGTTGATGATTTCCGTTTTTTAAAGTCTGGTTTTAATACCCAATACTGTCGAGATTGCTTCAACACAGTATGACTTTACTAAAGAAAGGCAGCCCCTTTGTACTCTATACGTTAGAGTATCTGGATAATCAATATCTTGTTACATATGCATCTTGGAAAATTGGGAACCACCAGTTCAGAGAATGACGACACACTTCAAAAAAAAAAAAAAAAATTCGTTACTTGTTTTCTCCATGTTCGTTCTTTATATTTCTTATTATGAACACATTCATTTCACTTGGCTTGTATAGTGGTGTCTTTTGACAGGATGTTGCAACAAAGTTTGGGGGGACACACCATTGTTAACTTCCAGCTACTGGTTTGCCATCTGTCCACTCCCCTATTCATGGTAATATCGTTCTGACTCTCATCTATATTTTTCTCCTTGTACATTGAGGACACTGTACCATTCAAGTTTGGGGGTAAGGCGAGACATTTCTTGTGTTTTAAATATGAAGGTGAAATAGTGGCACGTTTTAGACATTTTTTATTTTATGTTATTTTTATTGATTTTTAGGAATTGTTTGGTAATTTCTTTTGATAGGTTGTTTTGTTTTAACATCAATCAAGAGTTTAATACTTTATGTAGGTTCTTGACTTGAAATTGTAGAGTATGTGTAAAATTTCTAGAAACTATGATTTGAATGCAGTGGTTTAAGTCGTTATTTGCATTGACATGACTTGGAGTGGTTGACTCTGGTTCTTTTCACAATTCACACGCACACTAGTAGAGTTAGTGGGGTTTCTACTTAGCTTTGAGTATCAATTATATGTGCTGAATATAAGTCGGTATCCCTTGAGAATAAACACTTTAAACATGCTACACTAAAAAAAAATAAATAAATAAATAAAAAATAAAATAAAATAAAATTTAAAAGAATAATCCTATGGTTTGTGGCCGTTTTGGTTCGAGTTATTAGGTCCCTCGAGGTATCTTGAAACCTGGTGCCCTAAAGCCATTTGGTTTGGGAGTCACAGGCTAAAAGCTCGTTACATGGACCAATTCGAAAGCCTAATAAACCTAGGCATTGCGTTATTGGTTAGTCTATGGTTTGTGGCCGTTTTGATTCGAGTTATTAGGTCCCTCGAGATATCTTGAAACCTGGTTCCCTAAAGCCATTTGGTTTGGGAGTCACAGGCTGAAAGCTCGCTACATGGATCAATTCGAAAGCCTAATAAACCTGGGCATTGCATAACCATAAAAAAAATAAATAAATAAATAATAATAAAAAAAAAAAAAAAATTTTGCATGTGTTCATGTTTTGAGTGATACATTCAATAAGGGGATCCAATAAATTGAAGGGACTTGTAATTGCTCACTCAAGGCCGGGTTAAATCACATTGATGAATGCTAGTTCACTTTTCATGAGGGGGCTAGAGTTAGTTTCTTTGAGTTGTGATTGATGTAAATTTTGGGTGAGAACCATTGTTTTGAATTATGTGGCTTAGGGATTTGAAAGTATTCTTCAATGCAAGTCTTTTAACTACATTTTGTAATCTTTGTCTTGATTAATGTTTGAAATAAGAATTTTGGCATGTTTGTGGGTAACATCTCTGGAAACCCTCACGAGACTTAACTCGTCCACTAGGGGTAACCTAGGGGTTTAAAAGGCTTGTTGCATATGCTAAATGCAATCGGATCTCCCACGAAAGAGGAAGTAGTTTAGTTGTTTTATTTCATTTTTAGTTGTGTATTGCTAAGAGACTAGCAATATATAAGTTTGGGGGTGTGATATGTAATGAATATTGCATATTCAATGCCCTTAAAATTATATGAATTAGTGTCTTAGTAATATTTATTTCATATTTTTATTAATAATTTTAATATTTTTATGATTGCAGGTGATTAAGGGTAATTCTGATTAGGAATGGTGAAATCGGGCTGCAAATGGTGCTCATTTAGTTATCACTGAAGCTTGGCCCATTAGAGATATGTTTATATTGAAGATCCAAACTAAATGGACTAAAGAAATGGGCTGGAAATGAATTTAATTGAAGAAAATGAGCACGGGCCCATTCGCATAGAAGATTGGGCCAATTCAGGCCTAAAAAGTCCTGGACCCGTGTTGGTATTCAGACCATAACTCCGTACACGATTGTCAAAATGACCCAAACTTCGCGTAGGTTGAAGGAAATTCAATTTTGCACAATTTCATATTTCACGAAAATTTCCTAAAACGGACGTTTTCATCAACTTTCTGCCCTATTTGCGCAGCTACCACTTTTTGGGCGCAAATGCCACTTTGTGAGGAGCAAGTGTCATTTTATTATGCGCACTTGCCACTTTGGGTAGGCCAGGTGTCCCGTTGGTTTGGTTTCGCAAAGTAAAAACAAGGAAACGGAGAAAAACTAGGGTATTCGGAGAGGGAGGAACACAGAGAGAAATACAGAGGCGATTCGTGACGATACGGACAAGACGATGGCGATTTCATCATCGTTCAAGCTTGGACATCCGATCATGAGTGGCTAAACACCATTCCGGGGAAGTGACGTAACCCTAACCTATCTTTCAATGTTTTAAGTTGTATACTAATTTGGGAATGATTTACTGTATGCATTGATTGTATAACCGAGACGTAAACAATAGCTGTGCTATTGCTTTCAAATTGAATGTATTGATTCATTGCATGTTTATTGTTGTTCTTGTAGAATGGATCTAAATTTGCAATGATTAGGGTTTGCTCTTTTCAACTTCTGTGATTTTGTTAAGACAGGTTATACAATAGTTTTCACATATCGTTCAATTTAGATTTTTGATAATTCGTACTAAGCAAAGATGGGTTATAACATCATTAATTAGTCAGATGTATAGGCCATGCTAAGCGAATACGAGTTATGCTTAATTGAATGTTGAACGAATTCTCTTGATAGAATTGAATTGGGCTTGTAGCCATTCTTTTCTGAATGCATAGAGTAAACGTCCCAAATTAGTACAATTATCATTGTTAGAGGGTTAGTGGTGAAGTCAGTTCCCAGGACCTTCTCTTCCTGATTAAACTTCATAATACCAATTAATTAAAAGCTTTAATTTGCTCAATTAATTTCACGATCAAACATCAACAATTGTTTTCCAATTATTTTAGAATTAATTCAAAGACTGAGTAACATAACAATTCAACCTTGCAAGTCCTTGAGGTTCGACACCCTCTATATAGCCCTGTCCTACGAGGACTCGTTCTATTGCGAGTGGTTAAGTATAATTGAAATCACATCAATTTTTGGCTTTTATTTTATTTTTATTGATTTTTAGGAATTGTTTGGTAATTTCTTTTGATAGGTTGTTTTGTTTTAACATCAATCAAGAGTTTAATACTTTATGTAGGTTCTTGACTTGAAATTGTAGAGTATGTGTAAAATTTCTAGAAACTATGGTTTGAATGCAGTGGTTTAAGTCGTTATTTGCATTGACATGACTTGGAGTGGTTGACTCTAGTTCTTTTCACAATTCACACGCACACTAGTAGAGTTAGTGGGGTTTCTACTTAGCTTTGAGTATCAATTATATGTACTGAATATAAGTCGGTATCCCTTGAGAATAAACACTTTAAACATGCTACACTTAAAAAAAATAAATAAATAAAATAAAATAAAATAAAATAAAATTTAAAAGAATAATCCTATGGTTTGTGGCCGTTTTGGTTCGAGTTATTAGGTCCCTCGAGGTATCTTGAAACCTGGTGCCCTAAAGCCATTTGGTTTGGGAGTCACAGGCTGAAAGCTCGTTACATGGACCAATTCAAAAGCCTAATAAACCTAGGCATTGCGTTATTGGTTAGTCTATGGTTTGTGGCCGTCTTGATTCGAGTTATTAGGTCCCTCGAGGTATCTTGAAACCTGGTGCCCTAAAGCCATTTGGTTTGGGAGTCACAGGCTGAAAGCTCGCTACATGGATCAATTCGAAAGCCTAATAAACCTGGGCATTGCATAACCATAAAAAAAAATAATAATAAAATAAAAAAAAATATTTGCATGTGTTCATGTTTTGAGTGATACATTCAATAAGGAGATCCAATAAATTGAAGGGACTTGTAATTGCTCACTCAAGGCCGGGTTAAATCACATTGATGAATGCTAGTTCACTTTTCATGAGGGGGCTAGAGTTAGTTTCTTTGAGTTGTGATTGATGTAAATTTTGGGTGAGAACCATTGTTTTGAATTATGTGGCTTAGGGATTTGAAAGTATTCTTCAATGCAAGTCTTTTAACTACATTTTGTAATCTTTGTCTTGATTAATGTTTGAAATAGGAATTTTGGCATGTTTGTGGGTAACATCTCTGGAAACCCTCACGAGACTTAACTCGTCCACTAGGGGTAACCTAGGGGTTTAAAAGGCTTGTTGCATATGCTAAATGCAGTCGGATCTCCCACGAAAGAGGAAGTAGTTTAGTTGTTTTATTTCATTTTTAGTTGTGTATTGCTAAGAGACTAGCAATATATAAGTTTGGGGGTGTGATATGTAATGAATATTGCATATTCAATGCCCTTAAAATTATATGAATTAGTGTCTTAGTAATATTTATTTAATATTTTTATGATTGCAGGTGATTAAGGGTAATTCTGATTAGGAATGGTGAAATCGGGCTACAAATGGTGCTCATTTAGTTATCACTGAAGCTTGGCCCATTAGAGATATGTGTATATTGAAGATCCAAACTAAATGGACTAAAGAAATGGGCTGGAAATGAATTTAAATGAAGAAAAGGAGCACGGGCCCATTCGCATAGAAGATTGGGCCAATTCAGGCCTAAAAAGTCCTGGACCCGTGTTGGTATTCAGACCATAACTCCGTACACGATTGTCAAAACGATCCAAACTCCGCGCGGATTGAAGGAAATTCAATTCTACACAATTTCATATTTCACGAAAATTTCCTAAAACGGACGTTTTCATCAACTTTCTGCCCTATTTGCGCAGCTGCCACTTTTTGGGCGCAAATGCCACTTTGTGAGGAGCAAGTGCCATTTTACTATGCGCACTTGCCACCTTGGGTAGGCCAGGTGTCCCGTTGGTTTGTTTTCGCAAAGTAAAAACGAGGAAACGAGAAAAAACTAGGGTATTGGGAGAGAGAGGAACACAAAAAGAAATACAGAGGCGATTCGTGACGATACGGACAAGACGATGGTGATTTCATCATCGTTCAAGCTTGGACATCCGATCATGAGTGGCTAAACACCATTCCGGGGAAGTGACGTAACCCTAACCTATCTTTCAATGTTTTAAGTTGTATATTAATTTGGGAACGATTTACTATATGCATTGATTGTATAACTGAGACATAAACAATAGCTGTGCTATTGCTTTCAATTTAAATATATTGACTCATTGCATGTTTATTCTTATTCTTGTAGAATGAATTTAAATTTGCAATGATTAGGGTTTGTTCTTTTCAACTTCTGTGATTTTGTTAAGACAAGTTATTCAATAGTTTTCACATATCGTTTAATTTAGATTTTTGATAATTCGTACTAAGCGAAGATGGGTTATAACATCATTAATTAGTCAGATGTATAGGCCATGCTAAGCGAAGACGAGTTATGCTTAATTGAATGTTGAATGAATTCTCTTGATAGAATTGAATTGGGCTTGTAGCCATTCTTTTCTGAATGCATAAAGTAAACGTCCCAAATTAGTACAATTATCATTGTTAGAGGGTTAGTGGTGAAGTCAGTTCCCAGGACATTCTCTTCCTGATTAAATTTCATAACACCAATTTATAAAAAGCTTTAATTTTCTCAATTAATTTCAAGATCAAATATCAACAATTGTTTTCCAATTAATTTAGAATTAATTCAAAGACTGAGTAACATAACAATTCAACCTTGCAAGTCCTTGAGGTTCGACACCCTCTATATAGCCCTGTCCTACGAGGACTCGTTCTATTGCGAGTGGTTAAGTATAATTGAAATCACATCAATTTTTGATGTGAATTATGCATGGGGACCATTGATTTGAATTATAGAATTTGAAAGTTTGAAATTATTCTTGAATGCAAGTTTGTAACTATATAATCTTCTTCTTGAATTAATGTTGAAACAGAATTTTGAATGTTTGTGGGTAACATTTCTGGAAACCCTCACGAGACTATACTCGTCCACTAGGGGGAACCTAGGGGTTTAAAGGCTTGTTGCATATGCTAAATGCAATCGTTTCTCCCACGAAAGTGGAGTTGGGTAGTTTAGTTCGTGTTTAGTAGTTTCTTTGTTTTAGTTTTATTTTATTCTATTGCTAAGGGACTAGCAATATGTAAGTTTGGGGGTGTGATAGGCATTGAATGTTACACATTCTAGCCTCTTAACTTATGTATTTTATTTTCTTAGTGATAGATTATTTTGTTATTTTACTTTGTTTTAGTGTTTTCTGTATTTTCAGGGCCTTAATGATTATTTTAATTAAAACCATAATTTTGGGCTTTTAAAGAAGACATCCAAGATGGTTAGAGGAAGCCTATATAAAGGAGATCCATTCAACTATTTATTTTAACTCAAATCAGCCCAAGGAAGAGGTTTAAGAGAATTACAGTTGCTTAAGAAGGTTTCGGGCCTAAAGCCCAAATCTGCACATAATACAATCTTAATCCCATTTTGGAAACCAGACTAGAGGTCTTATTTCTGAGCCTCAAATTGACTTAATTATCGTGTAAGTTGAATGAAATTTGATTCTGCACACTTTTATATTTCACGAAAATTCCGTGAATCGGACTTCTAGTGGGTCAAAAGTTAGGCGGAATGTTAGTAGGAAAAACCCACTTGATTAGTGCTGCGGGAAGACCTAATTAATTCCTAATTGGATTAGGACTTTGGTGTATTCTCTTGGGCATAAAGTGAAGAATTGGAGGCTGAGTTGGGAGGTGATAACAGAGATTGGAGAGTCTGAGAGGGCAGAGGAGAGAACAGAAACATACTTTGTAGAGCCATTGGAGAATGAAGTCATACGCATAATTCATGAAGATGATGCCTTCTTCCTCAATAGTTGAAGCTTCTTCTTCTACCATGAGCGACTAGTTCATCCACTAGGGTTTTGATGTAGCCCTAACAAAGCATCAATGGTTTGATTATTTTAATTATTGGGGACCTTTATATACATGCATAGATTGTTTAATTTAGAGGATTCT
This sequence comes from Cornus controversa, assembly GCA_026545225.1. NCBI lineage: Eukaryota > Viridiplantae > Streptophyta > Magnoliopsida > Cornales > Cornaceae > Cornus > Cornus controversa. Next base: position 49,775,414 of record CM048846.1, on the reverse strand, counting down.
TATTATAGAATTGAGCAATAAAAGTCTTATAAATTCAGTTTCAATGATTTCTTATGTTGTCTTAGATATTTAGTTGTTGTTATTGAAGTTAATCTCTCTTATTTTCTGTGATCATGAGAGCGATTATTACACAATGTTAATCACTGAATATATCATTAAAAGCTTTGATGGATTATGCCTAGAGAAGATGAAACATACTGCACCCTAGATTAGAGTAGTTAGGCAGATGACCCATGCCAATCAAAGATAGTCCATAACTTAGCCTTAATCATATGTTATCTTCTTGAGGGATGAAGGTAAGCTTGTAGCCACCGACACCACTTATGCATGATGTAATTCCCCATAGTTGATTCAACTGACCATTGATTGTGGAGTTAGTGGTGAAGTCAAATACCCTAGATTTCTTTCATATTATCTTCACTATCTATTTTCCTTTATTTATTTTATTTTACTTTTTAATTAGTTTAGTTTAAAAATCAAAATTCTTTTCTTTTAAATTTAATTAGAATTACTTCAGTATTCCAACTCATCAGACCATAATCCCTGAGGTACGATACCCTTTTCGATAGCCCTATTCTGTAAGGAATTCGTTCTATTGCGAAGTGTGGTAATTTTTAATTGATATACTTTTTGAGTCACACTCACACACGAATCAGTGAGCAAGTATGAGGAGCCTTCCTAGTGGTTCAAGACAGCAGTCCAGGTATAAGACGACTGGTCCACAGTGATTGAGGTATGTTAGTTATCTTTGGTTTATGAGTTATAATAATGATTTATGCAAGTATACTAAGTTGCATATCATGAGTTTATACTATGTGAGTTATGTTATGAGATTAATAGAGCATGATGAGTTGTATATATTTGAAAGGCGTGCTTTTGGTTTAAGCATAGTCATTGTAATATGCCTTGCATCTAGAATGTTCTAATGTATATTGCATATATGATTTCAGCATCCTAGTTTTGAGGATTTAATGAGTCAAACAGAGGTTGGAAATAGGTTGATTTACGAGATTTGATATGTGCGAGTTATACTAGACACAGGTTGTATGAACCTAGGGCTAGTGGGAAAGGTTGAGATATTTTGATGTCTTCTATACAGAGATTTTGAGAACGGATCAGAGTTAGACATACTAGTCTTTGTATATGTTAGGGACTTAATGTGTGTAGCCCATTAGCTTTATGCCAGAATGGACAATTAGGATCAAGAGTAAGAGGGACAAGACATACATGTTGTCGGGGTTGGACTAGCGGGAAAAAATGGCCTGGCCATCCATTTCTCTTCAATTAGTACTTCTCTTACATTGTGTTAGGTCCAAGTGATTGTGGAATTGATTCTATAAATATTGGCGGATAAGGAAATGAAATTTGAATGTTGTGAGTATGGCAACATTTACTCATAAATGAGTGTATGATTGAGATTGTGATGACAAGAGTAGCTTAGTTTATATCGGTCTTGAGGTTGTGAGTTTTGGTACATGATAGAGTACTTGAGGGAACATGTGATATTCTTGGAAGGGTGCAGACCATGGGATAATCATTGTGATGCTGTCATTGAGACGTATTTTTGTCTATTGACACATCAGTTAGAGGATCGGTCTCATGTGGACGCATTTTTGTCTATTGACCCATCCATTATTGAGACCCTTGTCATTGAGGCATATTTTTGTCTATTGATAAGGTGGTGGTGACTTTGGGATCAGTGTTGTCCATTATCCCATTTAAGTAGTATTGTCGATTGGACGCAGTTTTATCTATTGGCATACCAATTGAGGATCGGAGTCATATGGACGCAGTTTTGTCTATCGACCCAATCATTGTCATTTAGACGCAGTTTTATCCATTGTCCCATTTGAGTGGTGTTGTCAATTGGACACAATTTTGTCTATTGGCACACCAATTGAGGATCAAAATCGTATGGACGTAGTTTTCTCTATCAACCCAATCATTGTCATTTAGGCACAATTTTGTCTATTGACACGAGTGATGGTGACCATGGATGCAATTTTGTCCATTGTAACATTTGTGGATCATGTTGTTACTTAGACGCAGATTTGTTTATTGGCACATCAGTGGTGGGGGATGAAATTTTGTCTATTAGCTCACCTGTTGTTGATTGGTTGTCATCACTATAGATGCAGTTTTGTCTGTGGATACAACCCTGGGTATTGTGATTTTCATTGAGGGGCAATTTAGCCCATTTGACACACCTGGTGTGTGCTTGTTGTCATTGAGATGCAGCTTTGTCTATTGACATATTTGTTGAGGTGAGATTTTCACCATGAGAGACAGTTTAGTCTATAGATGTATCATCATGGGTAGTGAGACCCTAAGAGACTAATTTTGATTGTCATATAAGATTTGATTTGGTTTTGGAACATGACTAGTTTATAAGTCAGGAAAGGATGACGGTGATAATACCATTGGTTTATCTTGATTAGTTGTTAACCGAGGAAAAGAAGTGATATGTGAGTTGCAGAATATTCTGCAGACCTTCTTTTCTGTGAAACGTACCTTGTGGTACTAGTGAGAATGAAAAGACCGATTAGTTATGAGACTTAGAGAGTAACGATTCTAGACATTTTGGAAAGGTGACCGAACTAGTTAAGGATTGAGTTAATAATACTTAGGAAACTTTGGCCTTATGCCTCATGTGAGATGTGTAAGTTTGGAATGTGAACATGGCATTGTCTGGTGTGAGGAATTGGAAATTGTAATTCAAGGAGGATGGATTAGTAGAAAGGGATGCCTAAGCATACTTTCATGGGTTAGAAAGTGAATTGGTTGTATAGTTAGATCTTCCTAAACTTGGTTAGGAGATAATTGTGGTCATGATAGTTCATAGTATGATGATTATACTACAACTTTGGAGACGTTTGGACATCGTTTGAGATGTACCAGTAATTGGATATGTTGTGGAAAGTAGAGTGATGTGTGTGATATGAAAACCAAAACCTTATTGGTTAAGGAAGGAAAGCCGTGTGTCGGATACCGGCGAGTTATGACTAATTCCAGTTAGACAAGGAAAATAGAGGAAGTCACTTGAGGTTTAGTGACAACACTCTAGGAATCCAGAGGATAAGGTTAATTTCGTGGACGAAATTCATTAAAGGTGGGGAAGTTGTAGAAATCAGAACCAAATTTGACCGAATTTCAAATTTTTTTATTATTTTCGCTACGAATGCATTTTGAATGATGTTTTGAGTGTTTCGAGAGTGAGAAACATGTTATAAGGTTTTTGGAAGTTTTTGAAATTTTTAAAAAAGTTTGACTTTTTGGTCAACTAGAGCTCTGGGATGAGGTTAAGTGGGTCCGGGAAATCAAAAAAATTTTACTTTTGGTTATGCACTAAAAGAAATGTTTAGAATATCATGGAACTGATTTCGAATCCAACGGAGTTTTCGAGAATTAATTCGGAGGTCGGAAAGGTACATTAAGTGGCCTGGGGGCAAAACGGTCATTTTACGCCCTTAGGAGTGGAATAAATATCCCACGGATTTGAGATATTCATTTCTACAGATATCTCTCTCTCTCTAAACTCATCCACTTCATCTCTCTCCCTTCTCTCTAGATTTTAGACAAGTTGAAGTGTGATCTGAAGGTAACCGAAGAAGGAAAGTGTGTAGAGGGCATCAAGGGCTTCGGTTTGAACCGAACAAAGTTCGCATTTCATGAAGTTGAAAAAGTTGGGATTTTCAAAGTTGGATTTCCAGGCTTAAGAATTGAGGTAGGGGTGTCTTCTCCTCCCTTTTCATCGGTTCTCTAGGACCTTTTGTGATATATGGTAGTGTTAGCACGGTTTAGGAAGGTAGAAGGTCTCTTCCTTATTTCCTTTGATGTTTAAACATGCTAAGAATGTTCCTTGTGTGATTTATGTGATGTATATGAAGCATGTTAGTCTTATGCATGTTAAAAATTGGGTTTTGTGGTTATATGAGGGATGTATAATGTATGTGACTTGTATGAATATTATACATGAATGAATGTGTACTTGACATGCTATTTATAGCTTAATGATGTTTTCATATGTTATCACTATTAGTTGAGAAGCATGAGGTTCGTTAGACTTACTTTAAATCATGACTTGAATGATGTGAGCTTGAATGCCATATGTTGAAAAATGCATCAAAGGAGTGATTTTCCATGTTAATTCATTTGGTGATTACTGTTGGTGAAAACGTATACAATATGATGCGTATGTTGTGATTTCTTAGCATAGGTTGCTCTTGGTGGAAAATGAAATGATTGTTGGAAATAGAATGAGTATTAAGGAAGTTGGACTATGAGAAATGATGCACACGGAAGGTGTCATGAGCTAATATTTCCAATTGGTGAAAAATAGACTCCTCTCCTTCAATTGGCAGCCTTCAATTGATGAGGAACCATAGCAAAAATCTTGAGGTTGACAAATGTCACAATGTGATAATCTTGGTGGTAGTGAAAATCTTGAGGTTGACAAATGTCAACATGTGATAATCTTGGTGGTGTTAAAAATCTAGGATTATGACGTTGAAAGGTTCCGTCATGATACTTCGGAAGTTGTAAGGTTAAGTAGTTGAGTTAGTGAATTCATGTAGAGGATTCGGTTGTGAATTCAAGACGTGTGTTATGCGGTTTGTAGTTGTGCATGGTTACATATGTACTTGCTATTTGCTTCGTTATTATCTCATTGATGACATGAGTGTCCGAGCATGCCATGTAGTGTAGGGATGACATGATGCATATCATATAGGTCAGCATTGAGTCGATGCTTAGGCAGGTTTGGTCATCTCTACTGAGCCACCGTGGTGCTCACCCCGCTCCCCCAACATTTTTTAGGTTATGCATTATGGATGATGATAGGAACTTCATAGCTCTTATGGGCATTTTGGGAACTCAATTGGAGTATGATGATCTTTTGGATATTGTGTACCTTATGGCTATCCGTGTCGGCTTGTGGCATGGTAATGATCTAGTTGTAGTTATGGTAGAATTTGTTATATTTTGAACCTTATGCATGAATTCTTGTAATGACAATAAGCTTGAAAAACTATATGAATGCTATGTACCTTTTGAGAAGAATGTATGTGTTGGAGATGTATGGCACCATATGACCATTTTCCTCTTGAGTTATGACTTCTTGTATGGTTAATTATGAGTAAATGGAGTATGAAATGTATTTATGCGTGAGTTGTTGAATGAAGATGGTAAGAAAATTTGATGGAATTACATTTCAAATGTGAAATGTATGTTATGTGAATATACTTGATGGCCATTGAGGAATTAGAGTAGTCATTGGGGGGACACATACCCAAAAGTGTCCATTTTGAGTTCAATGAGGGAATGGAATATATTTATATAGAAGTAGAATTGTGTTAGCTTCATTTTGATAGGTTATGGGCCTTGTTTGGATTTAAATTGAGAAAGATATGCATATTTTGGTGTAAGGGTTGATAATCTGACCTACACCCATTGATTTGATTGTAACTCAAGTTTGGTTGGTATTTTTAGATGATTCAAGTTGGGTTAGAAACTAGACATGTTGAGGATGATCCATGCCAAATTTTACATCAAACGGACTTACGAATTATGAGATATTAGCATTTGAAGTTAGGTTGAGGAATGCTGTCAAAAATCCGGGTCAGGTGGAGTTTAAGGCGACTCAAAGTGAACTTTGAGGCTCCTGAAAATCTTTGAGGGGCCTCAAAGTGTAGTTTGAGGTGCATCAAAGAGCTTTTTGGATGGCATCAATCCTTCTAGAAGTTTGAGGTGACTCAAAATGATGTTTGAGGCGCCTCAATGTCTTGTAACCCGAAAAAGGGTGAAATTTTATGATTTTTCATGATTTAGGAATGAAAATGGAATGTCATGGATACATGACCAATGTGGGGCCCATTGGGATGGATAGTGATGAGTATACGCATAGATAATTACATGCGTATAATTAGCTTCCGCAATAATTCAAGAAATTGAGGAGGTTTATTAGGGTTAGTGAACTGGTTCACACTGAGATTCGGGTCTGTCCGGGGAGTCCCGGTGGTCCAGGTTCCGGGGCTTGACAGCATGGTATCAGAATGTGATATCAAAGGGTGATTGTGGTTCAGGTATGGATGATGAGCACGAGTCACCCTCTATTTTTAGAGAACGAAAATCGAGAAATGACAGCAATTCACCCACGTAGTCCTCGTGGGATCGATACCCTCTATATAGAACCGTATCTACAAAGATTCATTCTCTTGCGAGTGGTTTAAATTATATTTTGATAGGCAATAGTAAGCCACAAAAGAAAAACAATTTTGGCCATATCAACTACTCTTTAGAATTAGTGGCCACCTCAGGAGCCACCACAATTGGTGTATGTTCCATTACTGGTGGAGCATCCTAACACTTGGGACAAGGTTTAGAATTCTTTCACGAAAGGGAACCCACCAGAATTTTTGGGGTCTACGGAGATGAAAGAAGCATATTAGTGGAGGAAAGACATTGAACGTCATCTTCGAATGATCGTGTGCACAGAAGTTCAAAAACAGATGCTGGCTACTTTTAAGCTAGTAGGTGATGCGTTACAGTGGAGGGAATCAATTATTACAGTGGCAAAACATACTACTTTGACATATGCAAAGCTTCAAGTCCATTTTGATGACAAGTACTTCCCATATACAGTGAGGGCAGCTAAAAAGAGAGAGTTCCTGGACTTATAGCACGGGGACAAGACAGTCGCAGAGTGTCACGCCCTGATTCCCGACTCCCAAAAATAGATGGTGAATCCGTCCATTTAAACCCTAATGAACCATTTTACCCTTTACTTATCACAGAATTTTAATCATATATATACACATGTATATATATATATATATATGTATATCTATAGATACAACTCAACATCAACTAATCCCCATGGACCTAAACAATACAACACTTCAAGTGATTCCATCACACAAGTACCGGTACATAACTTCTTGTAAGTTTCTAATCTATATGTAAAAATGAAACCATTGGAAAGAGGGTTTAAAAATATTCAATTTGAAAAAAAGAATCATCTAAATCTGATTTGAAACGAAGAAGATATGCTTGTTTGAATTTGAGTATTTTTAAACCCTCTTTCCAATGGTTTCATTTTCATACATAGATTAGAAACTTACAAGCAGTTATGTACCCACACTTGTGTGATGGAATCACTTGAAGTGTTTTATGGTTAAGGCCCATGGGATTTACCACCACCTCAGCCTGTAATACCCCGCTGCAACACATGATATGATATTATCCGCTTTGGGCCTAAGCCCGCACGGTTTTGCTCTTGGGTTTTACCCCAAAAGGCCTCATACCATTTGAAGAGAACATACTACATATAAGCACATCCCCTTTTCCACACCCAGGTGATGTGGGATTGAGCACCCTGTACCCTATCAGTGTGGTAGCTCAGCCAAGTGTCTGTCCTTGCACCCGCTTACTCACACCCGTCCACAAGGGTTACTACAATCCACCCCCCTACGAGGCCCGACGTCCTCGTCGGCACACTTCCGGCTGGGTTTAGGCTCTAATACCAACTGTAATACCCCGCTCTAATACATGGTATGATATTATCCGCTTTGGGCCTGAGCCCACACGGTTTTGCTCTTGAGTTTTACCCCACAAGGCCTCATACCATTTGAAGAGAACATACTACATATAACCACATCCCCTTTTCCACACCCAGGCGATGTGGGATTGAGCACTTTGTACCCTGACAGTGTGGTAGCTCAGCCCAGTGTCTGTCTTTGCAACCGCCCACTCACACCCGTCCACAAGGATTACTATAATCCACCCCCCTAGAAATGAAATACCCCCCAAAAAATTTCGCGCATGAGGTGGCCAGTCTCATACACAAAACTTGAGGGATACTAACAACTGATAGCAAACAAGCATAGAATACAATGAGAAAAGAAAAAGAATTATAAACGCTGAAAGGAAAGTCTAACTGAAATAAATAATCATGTTAAATAACATTATATTATTCTGATTGATACAACTTGGAAATTCGGTAACCCACGGACCCCTTAACCCACGGACCCCTTAACAAAAAAAAACATAAAAGTAAAACTTTATGAATAGATTTAAGTCCCTACACTAAAGTATGGTAAGGAATGGATGATTGTCAAGCTCTACGAACTCCACGCGCAAATCTCCAGGTAAAAATTGTCTAAAACCTGAAATATCAACAAAGTGGGTTAAACCCACGAGCAAATTCTCTCTACTACAACCCAATCAGAGAACCGGTAAACATACCCTCTATATGAGGACAGTAAAGACATATAGATATAATTATACCGTTTAGTCATTAAATCTCCTATCTTAGAAGTAACTAGAACTATGTTCTGAACTAACCCATCCATTATCACAATAAAGATAAAATAAATTTCTAAGTTCAAACCATAGACAATCCTAACATGCCTTCTTCCATATATTCTACAAATGCCTTACAAGGTATTAAGCAAACCTATCCTGCCTCCACCAATAATCCTTTCTCACGACAACAAATTTATGTTTATATACAATTAAAGATAATCCACTAGCTCATAAATATATATCTCCAATTAACCCTATGACCCAAGAATAGAGGCGCCCCACACCCTACACTAACACATCAGTTATCTTAATGCAAGTACAGACTAGTTTTAAGTTTACAGAAGAAATAATCGTAACATGCTCGAATATATAACGAGAAACATTCTTACTAGATATTAGGCAATCCTGACATGCTCCAAATAAAATATAAAGATACCATATTAGGTGTTTGGCGATCCCGACACTCCTTGGCAATCTCAACATGCCAAATATAATGCATAGATACCTTATTAGGTATTAGGCGATCCCGACACGCCTTGACAATCCCAACATGCCAAATATAATGCATAGATACCTTATTAGGTATTAGGCGATCCTGACACACCTTGGCAATCCCTACATGCCAAATATAATGCATAGATACCTTATTTGGTATTAGGCGATCCCGACACGCCTTGGCAATCCCAACATGCCAATATAATGCATAGATACCTTATTAGGTATGAGCGATCCTGACACGGCGGCCAATCCTTATATGCCAAAATAAAATGCATAGATACCTTATTAGGTATGGGCGATCCTGACATGTCGGGCAATCCATACATGCCAAAATAAAATGCATAGATACCTTATTAGGTATGAGCGATTCTGACACACCGGGTAATCCTTACATGCCAAATAAAATGTATAGATGCATTCCCAATATGAAATATAAAATAAACAAGGTGCATTACGCTTTTAATTTACACAAACAAAGTAATTCAAATTATCCGACATAAAATTATCACCATATGACAAATCATTCACAAGTAAGCTATAATCTAGTATTTAATGGGCATTTATATCCTTAAAGGAAAATACATTCAAGTAAATCAAATAACACAATTTAACCACTTTAGAAGCAAACACCCAATCCAACCCCCAATGCACTCAAATCTATGAGGGAGTCTAAATCAAACTCTTATCGAGGTTTATGGGCCTATTATACTTCTAATAACCCTATTAAATCATTCTGAAATTTTCTAAAATTTTAAAAATATTTTCAACAAATAAAAGAAGGTGAAAACCCAACTTTTAGACACTTTAAAAATTAATTGAACACCAACGGAAGCTCATTTTGAGATAAAAATTTAAAACCAAGTTTATTTAACCTCCAGAAAGTTACAGTAAAAATTTGGGAATTTTTGAAATTATAAAAGTATTTTCTAAAATTACAAAAAGTGAAAAATCCAACTTTTGGACACTTTAAAAATCAATTGAACAACATGGAAAGATTATTTTGAGTTGAAAATTTAAACCCAAGTGTATTTAGCCTCCAGAAAGTTACAAAAAAATTTAGTAATTTTTGAAAATTTCTAAGTATTTTCTAAAATTAAAGAAGCTGAAAAACTCAATTTTTAGATAATTTAAAAATTAATTTAAAGACAATGATAAATCATTTCAACATGAAATTTAAACCCCAAGCTCCTTAAGCTCCTAGTAAGTTGACATAAAATTTTGGGAATTTTTATAATTTTAAAAGTATTTTTGAAAAATGATTTTCTGAATTTTTAAGTTTTTCCAAAAATTTCAAAAGTTCAAAACAAATACTAAAATAATTCGGAATGGGCCCATATTGGACCCAGAGGTGGGCCCCCGCGAGTGGGGCCCAAAAATGAATTTTCGGTCACCAGAAGCCATCGGAGCCGGCCGCACGCGCCAGCGGCGCGCTGCTCCCCTTTCTTATTTTTTATTTTTTCTTTTCCTCTTCCCTTACCTGAAGCTCCCACGATTCAACAATGGTGGCCGAACTTTTTGATCAGTTCCGAGCACCGAATCACGCATATGAATATACCATTGAACTCGTATCGATCTAAGCTACGCATTGGTACCAAAATCACCCCCTCTCGCGGCCTAAATCAAAAACACCCAATTTCAAGTTTCAAAAATCTAAAATTTCAAATTCAATTTCCCGTCAATCTACCCAATGGTTCACAACCAAACTTTCAAGGATTGTTCTAGGAAGTAAGATCTACCTTTTAATCGGAACAAAAACGTTCAAAAATTATGAATACAGTAAACCCAATTTCATGTTAATATATATATATATATATATATATATATATATACCCGCCTATACAGTCATATATACATGTATATACATATGCAAAAATACCCTAAAATAGTACCAAAACTCCAAAATCTTCATGTTTAATTCACAAAAATATTCTTAGCATGCAAAATCATTTAGTTTCATAATTAATTGCATACAAATTTCTAGCAACATGTCTATACAATTAATATATATATTATACATATATTCCAGCAACATATATATACAAATATTATATATGTGTACAGATTCAAAGGGGAAGAGAAGAGTTCGAACTTGCCTTGTGATGTTGAGCAAAAATCACTTTTTTTCTCTTTTCCTAACGTCTACCATTTTCTCCCTATCTGTGCGTAGGAATCCTTTGTGCATAGAAACTACTGAACTCTAATTTCTTTTCTCTTATTTAATATTCTTAAATAATTAAACTAATAAATATAAAATATTTAGCCCAACTATATATATATATATAGATATATATATACATATATATAGCCCAGCCCAGCAGCCTAGCCCAACCTAATAATAATAATAATAATAATAATAATAATAATAATAATAATTAAACAAAAATAAAGAAAATGCAGCCCAAACCAACATATTTTATTTAACAGGAAAAAACGATATTTAAAATAAATATTTAACACACAATTAAACTCAATCAACACTTAGCAACAATTCAAACATCCACATTAAACATATAAAAACAGGCATTGACAAAATTAATTAAAGCACTTAAAGAATTAAAAACTCCATCAAATAAATAAAAACTTAATTTAGATATCCTCAAATTATGGGGTATTACATTCTTCCCCCCTAGAAAAGGAATTCCATCCTCGGAATTCGCCTCATACCTGAAATAAAAGATCTGGGTATTTTGACTTTATTTCATCCTCCCTCATCCATGACATTGTAGACCCTCCCATAGTGCAACAGCTGGGTAGGTTGCCCCGTAGGCGGTGGCAGTGCTGGTAAAGATGGTTGGTTCTGAGTTTGAATTTGTGGAACTTGGGGTGCCGGCAAGGGTGGTTGTTTCCTCTGCCCTTACTGACCAAACTGTGCCTGATTAGTATTGGGGCAATACCTAACTGAATGCCCAAGTTCACCACACCCATAACAATTTCCTTTGAATGTACTAGTAGGCCCCCCCAACTGATTACCCTGAGGCTGAGACTGACCCGTCTGTGGTACTCCATTCTATTTCCTGTGAGTAGAGGCTCCCCCTCTCTGAGCATCATCGTTAGATCTATGTCTCTTCCACGGTTGTTGCCCTGAGTGACTGCCCATCTCAAAGTGCCTACTGCCATTCCCACTCATTCTCTCCATTATCTGACCAGTGAAGTCCCTGTCGTGTTGGTTCTCTGTCTGCCCTTTTTTGTGATCCCTTCTTGACTGACAGTGCTGCAATGCAGCATCCACCACCTGAGCGTATGTAGTATAAGCTGGACATCCCAAAAAGACCTATCGAATAGGCCAAATTAACCCATTTACAAAATATCACAGCTTCTTTTCTTCAGTGTCCACCTCCTCAGGTGCAAACAGTGACAGATTGGTGAATTCCTGTTCATATGCTACAACAGTTTTGTCACCTTGTTGTAACTTAAGAAATTCCTTCTTTTTGGCTGCCCTCTCTACATACGGGAAGTACTTAGCATCAAAGCGAACCTGAAAATCTATATAGGTGAATGTGATTCGCTCTTTCAGTGTAGTCACTGACTCCCACCACTTCAATGCATTTACCACTAGCTTAAAGGTAGCTAGCATATGTTTCTGTACCTCAGTGCACGTAACCATGCGAAGATGGTGCTCAATATCTTTCCTCCACTGATACGCCTCGGTCACCTCTATAGACCCTAAAAACTCTGATTGATTCCCTTTTATAAAGGAATTCCATACCCACTCCCAACTGTTGGGCTGCTCCATAGGTAATGGAACCTGTGCCATCTGCTATGGCTGCTGAGGTGGTTGCTGATTCTGAAGAGCAGTCGCCACTCCGGCAACTACAGCCTGAGCGATAATGGTTACCAAGTTGGGAGGAATCTCTACATCTCCATCCTGAGCATGACCCTGACCTTGAATATCATTCACGTTCCTCCTTCTACGGGGTATCATCTGAAGAGGAAACATAAAAGACATCAATACCTCCGAGGATAGATTAGAACACAATGAACTCTATATTTAGAAATCTATTTATCAGAATACGCAACGTAGAAGATACCCAATGACAGACCCGAGGATACTTGAACCTAGAATGCTCTAATACCAACTGTAATACCCCACTCCAACACATGGTATGATATTATTCGCTTTGGGTCTAAACCCGTATGGTTTTGCTCTTGGGTTTTACTCCAAAAGGCCTTATACCATTTGAAGAGAACATACTACATATAAACACATCCCCTTTTCCACACCCAAGCGATGTGGGATTGAGCACCCTGTACCCTGTCAGTGTGGTAGCTTAGCCTAGTGTCTATCTTTGTACCCTCCCACTCACACCCGTCCACAAGGGTTACTACACAGCCAGTTCAGTCTACACATGGTTCTCGAGTGATGAGTGGGGCCACTGCTAGAGCATCTAGCCAGCAATCTGGGCACCCAGGTACTGGTCAGTAGGGTCAGAGGGTGCATGGTCATGCATTCACACTTACACAGACAGATGCCCCAGTAGGATCGTCAATTATCCGAGGTATCTTTTTAGTTTCTAGCTCGTGGGTTAGGGTATTGGTTGATTCGGGTGCATCTCATTCATTCATATCTATCGCATTTGCAATTGCTTTGGGTTTGGAAATGTGTCTATTATAACGTTTTATCTGTTGATACACCAGTTAGGGGCAGAGTTGGCTTGGGTAAGATTTGTCAGTCTTATGAGATCTAGATTTTAGGATGTCGGTTAATGTTGACTTCATTCTTCTAGACATGGCTAGCTTTGATGTTATCCTGGGTATGGATTGGTTGTCTACCTTTAGAGCCACTGTCGATTGCTATTGTAGGTGGGTGATGGTGTGTACACCAGAGGGAGAACACTTTTGCTTTACGGGAGACTGAGATGACTTCCACACATCCTTTGTTGCATAGTTTTGGTAGCCAGAGTGGAGTGAGTTACTTCTTAGCTTGTTTGTTAGCAGAGGAAGAAGATATGAAATGTAAGGAATTTCCTTTTGTGGTTTGCGACTTTGAGGATGTGTTTCCAGGGGATTTGATGGTGTTGCCACCGCAACGGGATGTTATATTTAATATCGATCTTGCTCTAGATACCACACCTATTTCTATGGTACCATACCATATGGCACTTGTAGAATTGAAGGAGATGAAGGTTAATTGCAAGACTTGTTAAACAAGGAATTTGTATGACCGAGTACATCGCCTTGGGGAGCTCCTGTACTTTTCACTAAAAAGAATAATGGATCCTTACGATTGTATATTGATTACTAAAAATTGAACCAAGCAACGATTAAGAATAAGTATCCCTTACCAAAAATAGATGACTTATTTGATCAATTAAAGGGTTTGAAATATTTCTCAAAAATTAACTTGAGGTCAGGATATTACCAGTTGAGGGTAAAGGATGAAGATATCCCAAAGACCACTTTTCGCACTCGATATAGACACTACGAGTTCCTATTGATGCCATTTGGGTTGACGAATGCACCAGCATCTTTCGTGGACTTGATGAATCGAGTCTTTAGTGCTTACTTGGATAAATTTGTTATGGTGTTTATAGATGACATCCTAGTGTACTCATCATCATTGAAGGAGCATGATGAACACTTGAGAATGGTGTTTCAACTTTTGAGGGAACATCGATTGTATGCCAAGTATGAGAAATGTGAATTTTGGCTAAAGAAGGTAAAGTTCCTCGAGCATGTAGTGTCTGGAGGAGGAGTCCCCATGGATCCTTCAAAGGTTGAGGCTGTGATGAGTTGGCAAAGACTGAAGAACGTGTTTAAGATCCATAGTTTCTTGAGTTTGGCCAAGTACCACAGATGCTTTGTGTAGGATTTCTCACGATTGGTGATAGCTATGACACGACTTACTCGGAAGAAGGTAATGTGTGTGTGGAATGAGGCTTGTGAACATGCATTCATGGAGCTGAAGAGTAGACTAACTTCTGCTCCAATCTTGATTATTCCTGAATGTGGTTTGGGGTATGTGATCTATTGTGATGTTTCACGAGACAGTTTGGGTTATGTTTTGATGCAAACTGAGAGAGTAGCGGCATATGGCTCTCGACAGTTGAAGACACACAAGCAAAATTACCTAACTTAAGATTTGGAGTTAGCGATAGTAATTTTTGCATTGAAAGTGTGGACGCATTACCTATATGGGGAAGAGTTCTAAGTGTTCTCCGATCATAAGAGTTTGAAGTACCTTTTCTCACAAAAGGACTTGAACATAAGGCAACAGAGATGGGTGGAGTATATAGAGGATTATGACTTTGATCTACAATACCACCCAGAAAATGCAAACACTATAGCTGATGCCTTGAGTAGAAATTCACATGGTATCTTGACAAGTGTTGTAATCCATAAGTGGAAAATGATGGAAGATATCTCAGAAATGGGATTATATTTTAGTGATAATGGGGAAGCAGCAACGTTGCTCACACTTATTGCTCAACCAACACTATTGAGTAGAGTGATTAAGGAACAACGACGGGATAGTGAGATGGAAACCATTCGTACTCGAATTTTGAGTAATGAAGTGGTAGAGGGTTGGACAGTCCATTCCGATGGAGGCTTGAGATTTAAAGGGAAGATGGTGTACCATTACCCTGCAGGGATGATGTACTTAGAGAGTTTCATCACTCTAGACTTGTGGTACACCCCAGTGGAACCAACATGTACAACAATGTGCGGCTATAGTATTGGTGGAAAGGGATGAAGAAAGATGTTGCTCAATTTGTAAAATGCCTTACTTGTCAACAAGTGAAGGCATAACATTAGAGATCAGCGAGTTTGTTACAACCATTACTAGTAGTGACGTGGAAGTGGGAACATGTCACCATAGACTTCGTGACGGGACTTTCGTGGTCGAGGAAAAGCTATGACGCTATATGGGTTATTGTTGACAGATTGACCAAAGTGGCTCATTTCCTTCCTATTTGGGTGACTGATGATGTGGATGCATTAAATTGGTTATACATTGAGCAGATACTAAGACTTCATGACATACCAGTTTCTATTGTAACGGATAAGGACCCACGGTTTACGTCACAGTTTTGACAGAGTTTTTAGGCAACTCTTGACACCGATCTCTATTATAGTATAGCCTTTCATCCTCAGACAAATGCTCTAAGAGGACTATTTAGATTCATGAGGATATGCTCAGGGCTTGTGCCTTGGATTTTCAAGGTAATTGGGAGGATTACTAGCCATTGGTGGAATTTGCTTACAATAATAGCTATCAAGCTAGTATAGAAATGGCACCTTTTGAGGCTTTGTATGGTAGGCCTTGTAGATCGCTCGTGTGCTGGACCAATAGAAATGGCACCTTTTGAGGCTTTGTATGGTAGGCTTTGGGACCTGATATAGTCCGATAGACAATAGAAAAGATCAAGTTGATAATACAACAGTTGATTACAGCTCAAAGTCATTAGAAGAGCTATGCCAATAGGAGGCGGCATCCTTTGGCTTTTGAGGTAGGGGACCATATCTTCCTAAAGGTCTCACCACGGAAGGGATTGATGCGGTTTGGACATAGTGGCAATCTATTGCCATGATCCATTGGTCCATTTAAAATTCTAGAATGTGTTGGTGAGGTTGCATACTGCTTGGCATTGCCACAAAAATTGTCAAGTATACACAATGTGTTTCATGTTTCCATGTTGAGGAAGTATGAATCAGATCCTTCGCATGTACTTTATTGGACGAATCTTGAGGTGGGTGAAGATGTATCATATGAGGCAGGACTGGTAGAGATTATGGACTCTAGAGAGTAACAGTTGCGAGGCATATTACTCTGTTGGTCAAAGTGCTTTGGAGACACCACGGAGTCGAGGAGGCTACGTGGGAGTGGGAATAAGAAGTTTGCTCGAAGTATACCAAGTTGTTTTCTAATTAAGGCATGTCTTAATTTCAAGGACAAAATTCCTTGAAGGTTTGGAGGTTGTGAGGACCGTGACCATTTTTGGCCAGTTTTTCTTCAATTTAATTTATTGTCATAATGATGCTTTAAATAATTCTTTTATGTGTTTTAAATGTAAAATGCATGTTTCAATAACTTATTTAAGGTTAGAGAAAATTTTTAGAGCATTTGGCAAAAGTTGACTTTTTTGGGATTGGTTGACCCAAGCGCGCGGGCCCCATTGACCTAGAAAATCTAAAATTGTCAGAATGACTTCAAATTGAAATGGTAGCTTAAATAAAATATTTTACATATCACAGAATCGACTTCATGTCAATTGGAGTTACGAAACTCCAAAAATGAGCCCGGGAAGGTTTAGGGAAAAGGTGATGGCACTTTTGTGAATAAGTGTAGGTCATCTTGCTATAAATAGCAAAGTTAGAGATTGCAATTCATTCATTCCTTCTCCTTCATCAGCCGTGAGAAGTTCTCCTCTCTCTCTCTCTCTCTATATATATATATATATATATCACCTTCGTTCTTCTTCATCAAATTAGAGGGTCTTAAGGTGAGAATTAGAAGAAGTCAAAGAAGAGAGAAATGATCTACGCGTTGAGGGCTCGAGATTGGTTTAATCAAAATCATCTTCGAACAAAGTTAGGTTTTTGGGAGATTTTAGGTTGGAATTGAGGTAGGGGTATTCTTTCCATCTTATCATCGATTCTGTCACGCCCTAATTTTTGATTCCCGGAAACGAAGGGTAAACCCGTCCATTAACCCCAATGAACCCTCCTTTTTTCTCCTTAATTCTGTGGAAGCTTAAATCTAACCTTGCATATAGATATGCATCACTCAACCTTAATCAACCACCATGGGGCCCAAACCAAACCTCGGTTGCATAGCCAACTAGTTGCGACCTATAGATTTCCTCACATGTGACCTTGTGTGGCCATAACTAGAAGCTGTAACCTACTCCATTGCATAGAGGATTTTGATGTGGTCGGAACTAAATTATATTGCAAGCTTAATTTTGCCCTTTTTATCAAAATATAATTTAACCACTCGCAAGAGCACGAATCTTTGCAGATAAGGTTCTATATAGAGGGTATCGATCCCACGAGGACTAGTCGTTAATTGTCATAGAGAAAGATTAATTCTACTTTAATTCAAACAAAACAGATTTTTGGTTTTGTGTTTAGAAACTATTGCATAAAGGAAATGACAATAAAATTAAAGAGTAAAGTTGGGAGAGAGAACTAGGGTTGGTTTCCACCCCTAGCCATTCACATGTTCATAAGTGTAGCAAGCAAGGGATTCATTAATTAAATGCCTAACAATGACATTAGGCTTGTGACCTCAATGACATATCAAAAGATCAATGTGTGTGCTAACCTATCATAATCCATCTTCAACAAGCATAGCTCTTCAACCTAACTAACTACCTACTTACTCTACTCTCTAAGTGAACACTACATGCATCCAAACTACCTTGTCTTGGCATGGTCTATACAAACTAGCATCACACATTCATTTAAACACCATTATCTAGCCATCGTTTGCACTTCTTGTGGAATATGCAAATGTTGTGCATTCAAGTGACAAAACCTACTCTAAGACAAGAATAAATTCCATATCAAATGAATATATAAAAGAAATGTATTTGTGTACATAATCACTAGGCTAAATAATCAACATTTAATTACAAGTCCCAAGAGCTACAAAGATGAACAAGTTTACATGGCTAGGGGTTGAAACCAACACCCTAGTAGAAGAGTTAGTTGCTCATGGTTGCCTTGCACCCTTCCATTGATGAAGAGAATGAAGCTTCTTGGTCTGGTTCAGCCCTTCCTCTTCCTCTCCCGAAGGTCTCTCTCTTCTTCCTCTGATTTGTATGTATTGAGAGATATCTGAGATATGTGGCTTTTGGTGCTTTTTGTATGCTTTTTGGCTCCTTTGGGCCCACCATATATATATATATATCATTATATATATCTCTTGTATCAAGAAGGCCCCCAAAAGTCTTGTTCAAGTCAGACAATCCCCTTAAGTCGTGCAAAAAGGGGGATTTTGTTGCAAGTGGGAGAGCAGGTGAGCAAGTGGCCAAGTGGGCTCTGCAGCATTTCGATTGATCGAAATTGCATTTCAATTGATCAAGATTTCGATCAATCGAAATGAGATTTCGATCAATCGAAATTTCGATTGATCGAAATCCACATCTCGATTGATCGAAATGCCTTGGCAACAGTTTCTGATTTCATCTCTTGACTGCAGAAAACTTCCAACTTTGCTCCATTTACTCCAATACCTGCAATACATCAAAAACACAAAAATACCGTAAACATATCTCGGTAAACGCAAAAACGGAACTAACGTATGCAATAAAGAGGGTTCAAATGCATAGAATTGAACACTTATCACACCCCCAAACTTACATATTGCTAGTCCCTTAGCAATACAATATTACAAAAATGAAATTAACTATCTTATACAAAAGTTTAATCATGCTCAGTCATCAACTAGATAAAGGGCGCTCATCCATTCGTTTCACAATTGGCAAATGCAACAAGTATTACAGAACTATGCGGCCATTAGCAAAAATGGACTTTCACAAGCTATAAATGAACGACAGTCCCCACATGCTGGCCAGCCCGAACAACTATAACAATTCCAACCCCAAAATCCTCTTTGAAAAGTGAACATGCATTCTAACGTGCGGCTTTTGTCATATTTGGAGAAGAAAACGAACAAATCTGTTTTTAAGAGAAAAACTCATTGAAAATGCTCAACCCGGCTGTTTCATTATCGCAAAACATTCATGATTGCTCATGTGCGGATGACCGTGCAATGCTTAGCTCTTTTTGCTTTCTTGTAAGCCCATGTAGCGGCATTGGGCCAATGACTCCCAAACCAATTGGTTTTAGGGCATTAGGCGAAGAAGCACCCCTCGGACTTAATAACCGAGCTTACAAGGCGATGAGCGTAAGCAAGCAATCCGCTTATTACTGCTCAACCTTACACACTTTTACACGAATATTTCCTGCTTTGAGGCATAGAAATCCGGTTTATTTAGTGAGAAGGCTTATTGCATATTTTTCTCTTTTTATTTCTTCTTTTTTTTTTTTTTTTTTTTTTACAACAACCGGAAGAACTTATTCTTTAAGATGTTCAGATAAAAACAGAAATTTTCAAAAATTCTCCCTCAGACTTATACCCCACAATTTAAACTGCATGTGTGCGAATTTGTGCGGTTAAGGACAAATTTAGGGCAAGAATTGTACGTGCTCGAGTTTGGACAATAATGTAGACCGCTCTAGCCTACTATAAAGCTTGCAAAAGTGCGGGTATTTACAATGTTAAAGTTCTTAACTACCTGCTGCATTTACCTCGGACATTTATTCGAATGATCTTCCTTTACAAAGCAAGACATCATAGCAAGCATGCAAAAATATCACAGAAAAAAAACTGCTCTACAATGACACTCAATATAATGACTGAACATTGCATGCATATGCAAGTGGTATAGCATACCGCACCCCCAAACTTATATGCAACATTGTCCTCAATGCTTGGACAAGAAGAGCAAGGAAAGAAGTTACCGGGATGGCAGAATGCGAGAAAAATGGAAGTCCACAGCAGCGGTCATCCTGTAAATAAGAAAAATCTGCACAGAATACCAACTGGATACCACGAGCATTACGAGGAACAAAAAGTAGATAAATAGAACATAATGAAATACTTATGCACAAACAGACAATGCCAATATCACTGTAAATCTAATGGTCTGAACTGGTGTTTCCCGATTGTCTAAGAGGTCTATGCGACAAGATATTGACTATCCAGGCGCGCTAACGTATAGCACGCAAAGGGGCTGCCTTTCTTTATTACCGCCATACTGTGTTGAAGCAATCTCAACAGTATTGGGAATTAAAACCAGGCGGTAATAAACGGAAATCATCAACTGAATCGCATATAACAATTAGACAAGTGGTACTACATACATAGTCAAAGTCTAGAGAACAGATAAATTGACGGAAAGCAAAAAGAAAAGGCAGTAAAGATAACACATGTCATAAAAGCAAATATAAATGTATTCCATAAAGATGAAAATGCGTTTCAGTACAAAGGGTACATGTAGGCGGAATACGCAAAAAAGAAACTAAACATGGCCAACATGGCCTATCAAAAATAAAGAAAGTAAAATACAGAAAGTAAAGTATAAAAGGTGAATAAAGTGCAGCTACTCGAGGGCGGGTGGTGGTGGTGGTGGCTCGGTGGGAGCAGAAGTGGAGGTGGAGGCTCGACCTGCGAACAGGAACTGCAGATCCTGCCGGAAGGCTCGGAACTCATCTAAGATCGCTCTCTGGCCCTGCACCAGAGAAGAAATGTCCGTCCGAATACCCGCCAGCTGACTCTGCGTCACCTGGACGTGCTCGTCAAAACCCTGCTGGAGCCGCTCTACGTCAGCCGCCAGGCAGGAATAGCCTGTCGCTAAGATATCATGCCGCTCTGCAGCGACATCCATCTCCTCGTCCTCCATCTCCTCGTCCTCCATCTCAGCCCCTGCTGGCTCTCCCTCATCCATCTCCACCGGGGCATCCATATCGACATCGTCTGGTGGATCACCCTGATGGTCCTGTCGCTCTAAGTGTCGCCTCACCCGATCCCACTGAGTAGATGTGAAGCGGGTGGGCGGTGCCAACTGAACGTCAGTCCGACTGACTGGTATACTGGCACTGCTGAGAAAAGCGGCGATCAGGAATGGAAAGGGAAGCTGCCAACTCGTTGCTCTCTTCTTCCTCTTGTCGACAAGGCCATCCCAAACTTTGTGCATCTGCCCCCAGATAAGCGATGGGACAGAAAACCAAGTGCCCGTATGGAAAGCATAGAGGCAACGGAGGAGGTCGCCCCTGCGCTCTGCCACGTGCTGCAGCGGACACGCGTTCTTGAGGAGAACGGTGTCCAGGAACCAATATCTGCTCGGGCACATCGATTTGGACGTGCAGTTGCGACGGGGTGTGGTAAACTCCCCGTCACACATGTCCATCACCATCGAGAAGAGCGTAGTGTCGGCTGGGAGCGCGGCTCTATAAAGTGGCTGACCGTCCGGGCCAACCATATCCGGCGGCTGCTGGTGAGGAATGCCGAGCATATGAGCAATCCGGCTCGGCGTAATCGTGATCGTGACAGTGGCCACGGTAGTCTCGAGTGTATCTGGCGCTGTGCAGGAGTAGGTCATATGCTCGTAAAAGACCTGCACTAGGCGCTCATGTGCCACGTCTGTGGGAGGCACACATAGCCGATCGAGGCGACGCCTCCTGAGCTCGGCAACCGTCCACTCGGTGTCGGGACGCCTCTCAAACTCGGCTAAGTCGAAAACCTGCTCCGGGTGGAACTTCCGAGACCGGAAGGCTCGCCCGGGCACGTCACGAACAGCACCGGCGGCGTTCTTCACTCTTGCCATGGCCGCGGAACAGTCTGCACTGGATTCCAAAAGGTACGTAAATAAAAGATGAATAAGAAGAAAGTTAAAC
This sequence comes from Cornus controversa, assembly GCA_026545225.1. Classification (NCBI taxonomy): domain Eukaryota; kingdom Viridiplantae; phylum Streptophyta; class Magnoliopsida; order Cornales; family Cornaceae; genus Cornus; species Cornus controversa. Next base: position 49,753,211 of record CM048846.1, on the reverse strand, counting down.
TACTACTAGACTAAAAAGAATAAAAAAAAATAAAAATAAAAATGAAGTCCTAGTCCAAGGTACTGACAAAAATGCAAAAAGTTGCACTCGAAGAGGCAATGTGAACGGGCGCAACCGAAACGAAGGTGCCACGGTTATACACCGAACACTAAGCGTTTGAAATGAAGAAAATGCCAAATCCCACTCCTGCTTGAATTCCTACCCCCCCCCCCGAAACCCACAAAAATTGGATTCGGACATCGCACTCGCAACCATCCACCCCAACATGATCTAACTGTGTTTATTCCGCTGTAAAACTATCAAAAATGGCGAGAGAATAAACAAAAAGTAGCCATGCATCACTTACCTCGTGAGGAAGAAGATGAACGGCTCAACCGAAGAAAACTCCACGCGCAGCCGCGAAGAGAAGATCGCGCAGATGCTTGCGGCGGATCGGACTGCGTCGGATGGCGGCGGATGATCGGGAATGGAAGATCGAGTGCTCGGGAGTGCTTGGATAGGGCTTGGATCGCACAGAGGGAGAGAAGAAGTCGGATGGTCTTTTAAAATGGGAGGGAAGCCCAACGGTTTAAATAGATTTTCGGCTCACGTGCAGGCTCCGCGTGCATTTCGATTGATCGAAATGTGCATTTCGATCAATCGAAATTTCGATTGATCGAAATCTTGCTTCGATCAATCGAAACTAACTTCGATGGATCGAGATTGTCTCTTCGATCAATCAAACATTCCTTCCCTAAATCACATTTTTACTTCGATCAATCGAACATTTAATTGATGCAATCGAACTTTTAGTTCGATCAATCGAAATCCCATTTCGATCAATCGAAAGTTTCGATCGACCAAAGACCTATCGAAGTGCAATCGAAGAATATCACCTCTCGGGACTTTGGACTTGGCAAATCTCTGCAATTTTTCGATCAATCGAAACCAAAATTTCGATCAATCGAAATTTTCGATTGATCGAAATCTTGGTTTCGATCAATCGAAATGCTCAAAAACAGTCAGTTTAAAATATGCTTCAGAGACTTGGATATTGGGGAATTAGATACTACATTGCTTAGATACAAACCTACTTTGGATTAAAGGGACACCATGGAAGCTTGATAGCGACCATGGCGTCGCCACCTTACACGTCTATGGCGCGACGTCCGGATCGGCTCACGAGTCAAAATACACGGGATCCGTCAAAGTGACGACATCCACGTATTCGGTGGTGACTTGGTCATCCACGCACACTTTTAAGCGCTGCCCGTTTACTTTGAACATCGAGCCATCTTTCAAGTCCTTCAATTCCACCGCTCCGTGGGGGGCGACGGAATTAACCAAAAATGGTCCATCCCAACGGGAGCGAAGTTTTCCGGGAAACAAATGGAGGCGCGAGTTGTACAACCAAACTTTTTGGCCCGGCGAAAATGTTTTGACTCGAATATTACGATCATGAAAGGCTTTGGACCTTGCCTTATAGATTTTCGCATTCTCATACGCGTCATGTCGCAATTCTTCCAATTCATTTAATTGAAGCTTTCGATTAGAGCCGGCCTTTTTCATGTCAAAATTGAAGGTCTTGGTGGCCCACATAGCTTTATGCTCCAATTCAACCGGAAGATGGCACGCCTTGCCATAAACTAACCGATAAGGTGACATTCCAATGGGAGTTTTGTATGCGGTTCGGTATGCCCATAATGCGTCGTTTAGTCGCAATGACCAATCCTTCCGGTCAGGCCGAACAGTTTTCTGAAGAATGTTCTTAATCTCCCTATTGGATACTTCTACTTGGCCACTAGTTTGAGGATGGTAGGGGGTGGCTACTTTGTGTGTGACGGAGTATTTGAGAAGCAAGGTTCTAAGGAACCGGTTACAGAAATGCTTACCTCCGTCACTGATGATGGCCCGAGGTGTACCAAACCGGCTAAAAATGTTAGCTTGTATGAATTTAACCACGACTGCGTGATCGTTGGTTTTGGTAGCAACGGCCTCTATCCACTTAGATACGTAGTCCACCGCTACAAGTATGTACTCATGACCAGTAGAGGGTGGAAATGGTCCCATGAAGTCAATGCCCCACACATCAAATATTTCAATGACAAGAATAGGGTTAAGAGGCATCATGTCCTTCCGAGACATCGCGCCGAGGCGTTGACATCGCTCACACGAGCGGCAGAATGAATATGCATCCCGATGAAGTGTCGGCCAGAAAAATCCGCATTGAAGAATTTTTGCTGCGGTTTTCTTAGCACTAAAGTGTCCCCCACAAGCGAGTGTATGACAAAATTTAAGAATGCCTTGGAATTCACTGTTGGGTACACACTTATGAATTATTTGATCGGGGCAGTATTTGAACAATTGAGGATCGTCCCAATAATATGATCGTGATTGGGAGAGAAAACGATCCTTCTCTTGTTTGGTCCAAGAAGATGGTATTTTACCGGTTGCCAAATAATTAACCACATCCGCATACCAAGGGATACTTTCTTGAGAGATGACAAAGAGTTGTTCATCCGGGAAGGATTCACAAACTGGAATGGAATTATGGAGGGATTCAACAAGAATTCTAGAAAGGTGGTCAGCTACCACATTTTCAGTTCCCTTTTTGTCTCTAATCTCAAAATTGAACTCTTGCAACAAGAGTATCCAGCGGATCAACCTAGGCTTGGTGTCCTTTTTCGTCAAAAGATGCCGGAGGGCAGCATGGTCCGAATAGACAATGATCTTTGAACCTAATAAATAAGCTCGAAATTTGTCTAATGCAAATACTACCGCAAGCAATTCCTTTTCCGTTGTGGTATAATTGATTTGAGCTTCGGAAAGGGTTTTACTTGCGTAATAGATGACATGTGGCAGTTTGTCTACTCGTTGCCCCAAGACCGCACCCATGGCATAGTCGGATGCATCACACATAATCTTAAATGGGAGAGTCCAGTTTGGAGGGATTAGAACTGGAGCGGTTGTAAGCATGGCGCGGAGTTTTTCAAAAGCGTCAAGGCACGCTTCATCAAAGGTAAAGCAAGACTCTTTTTCAAGAAGGCGACACAAAGGCCGAGAAATCTTGCTAAAGTCTTTGATGAAACGGCGATAAAATCCCGCATGCCCAAGGAATGAACGAATCTCTCTCACCGTGGATGGTGGAGGAAGTTTGGAAATGAGCTCAACCTTGGCTTTATCAACCTCTATTCCTCGCTTAGACACAATATGCCCTAGGACAATACCCTCTTGAACCATAAAGTGACTCTTTTCCCAACTAAGAATTAGGTTGGTTTCTTGACATCTTTTGAGAACACAAGCTAGATTTTGGAGGCATGATTCATATGAAGGTCCAAAAACGGAAAAATCATCCATGAACACTTCTAAGAATTTTTCCACCATGTCCGAGAAGATAGACATCATACACCGTTGAAAAGTTGCCGGTGCATTGCATAACCCAAAGGGCATGCGTCTATAAGCAAATGTGCCAAAGGGACATGTAAAGGTGGTTTTCTCTTGGTCCCTCGGGTCTATAGCAACCTGATTATAGCCGGAATATCCATCCAAAAAGCAATAAAAGCTTTGCCCGGCCAATCTCTCCAATATTTGATCAATGAATGGGAGGGGGAAGTGATCTTTCCGAGTGGCTGAATTTAATTTCCTATAATCAATGCACACTCTCCATCCTGTGGTGGTGCGTTGGGGAACTAATTCACCCTTATCATTAGGTTGCACCGTAATACCAGACTTCTTTGGAACCACTTGAGTGGGACTAACCCACTTGCTATCAGAGATGGGGTATATGATCCCCGCATCTAGTAACTTCACCACCTCCTTCAGGACAACGTCCTTCATATTTGGATTTAATCGACGTTGTGCCTCCCTTGAGGTCTTTGCATCCTCTTCCAAGTGTATGCGATGCATACAAACAGAAGGGTCTATTCCCTTAAGATCTATCACACTCCATCCTATTGCTTCTTTGTGCTCTTTGAGCACCTTTATGAGTTCCAATTCTTGAGCATTTGTGAGATTGGAAGCAATAATGACTGGAAGGGTCTCATTTGCGCCCAAGAAAACATACTTGAGTGTAGCTGGAAGAGGCTTGAGCTCAAGTTGTGGTGGGGAAATTAAAGAAGGAGTTTGGGGAGTTTTGGACAAAGGGGGCAAGGGTTCTCTCGGAACTCTCCACTTAGGCAAATCCATGACAGTATTAACATCGAGCATGGAATTGACTTCACATATGGATTGCTCAATGTCAAAATCGTCATGGTTAAAATGATTTAGGCATGCCTCTAAGGGGTCCGTGGAAAGAATAGAAGGAAGTGCTTCTTGAACAAGGTCGTCCACTACATCGACACAAAAGCACTCACTTTCATCGTCAGGTGTGTGGTGGGAAGCATTGAAGATGTTCAAGCGGACTTTCATATTCCCAAAAGAGATGTCCAACACTCCAGTACGGCAATTAACGCAAGCGTTTGCCGTGGCCAAGAATGGATGACCTAGAATGATAGGAATATGATGATTCGGATTTTGAACCGGTTCCGTGTCAAGGACTATGAAGTCCACCGGAAAATAGAATTTGTCCACTTGAATGATGACATCCTCAATGATGCCACGTGGTTGCTTCACCGAACGGTCGGCAAGTTGCAACACAACCGTGGTATGCTTGAGTTCCCCCAAACCTAGTTGTTGGTAAACTGAGAATGGAAGCAAATTGACACTAGCCCCTAGGTCAAGAAGTGCTTTTTCAAAAGATTGATTTCCGATAGTGCACGAAATGGTCGGAGCACCCGGATCTTTGAATTTAGGAGGGGCTTGATGTTGGAAAATGGAGCTTATGTGCTCAGTTAAGAGGACTTTCTTAGGAACATTATTCCTAGATTTGCGCTTTTGAGTGCATAAGTCCTTCAAGAATTTCGCATAAGAGGGAATTTGTCGAATAGCATCAAGGAGAGGGAGATTGATCTTTACTTGTTTGAAGATCTCCATCATGTCTTGGATTTTCTCTCCTTGCTTCCCGAAATGAGAAGGTTCCTTCAATCGTTGAGGAAAAGGAACCGGAGGTTCATAAGAGGTGTCAAGATTTGGAATCGATGGTGACATAACTTCACTTGCCTTTCCTTTTGGATTTGAAGGGGTATTTTGCAAATTTGGATTTAACGGCAACAATTTTGGATTTAATTGGGATTCTTTTGGATTTTTAGGTTGCTCTTGAAATTCTTTTCTCTCTTCCTCCCCTACCTTGGAGTTAATGATTTTTCCACTCCTCAAGGTTGTGATTGATTGAACTTGCTCTGGAGGAGCATTACAAGTTGAAGATGATGGATCTTCAATCATATGCACACCCTTGGGATTCGCCACCGGTTGACTTGGCAACTTACCTTCCTCCCTTCTATTTAAGGCATTAGCTAGTTGCCCGATTTGAGCTTCTAACCTAGCCATAGATTGAGCATTGGCTTCTAGCTTAGAGATTGATTGAGAATGAGTTTGCAATAAGCGGGTGTTGGCCTCAAGATTGCTTATCACTCGATCTTCAAAGCTTTGGCTTCTCGGAGGAGGTGGTGGTTGTTGGTAATTAGATCTTTGATTGTAAGGTTGAGGGTTTGGCCTATAATGCGGCTGTTGAGATTGGGGATTAAAAGAATTTTGCCCTTGGAAAGGGGGACTTGATTCTTGATTCTTCCATGAAAAAGCCGGATGATTCTTGTAACCAGGATTGTACGTGTTCGAATATGGATCATTCATTTGTTTAGCGTACAAGGCATTCGCTTGCTCTTGAGCATAATCGGGAGATTGCCCGGCAATAGGGCAATCTCGCACAAAATGCGAAGTGCTATAGCAAAACGAACATCCCTCCTGATTTTGGACAGATTGGTTAGGAGTAGGCAGCCCATTTTTCATGATTAAATCCATTTTTCGGGACAAGGCTTCTACTTGCATGGCTACCTCATCTACCCGTGAAATCTCATGCACTCCTCTACAAGGTTGGGTGGCCTTCCCTTTCCTAGTGGAGGAGCGTTGAGCTGAATTGTTGCTTAGGGTTTGAAAAAGTTTCCATGCCTCATCGGGGCTTTTCAAAAGGTACCCACCCCCACACGCGGAGTCTATCATTTGTCTATTTTGCTCACTCACCCCATCATAAAAACTTTGCACTAGCTGCCATTTTGGGACAGCATGATGCGGACAAGATTTTAAGAGATCTTTTAACCTCTCCCACGTCTCATGGAATTGTTCTTGGTCAATTTGGGTGAATCCGGTGATTGCTCGCCGAATATCACTTGTCTTACCCATTGGGAAGTATTTTTTTAAGAACTCTATTTGCATTTCCGCCCAAGAATGGATTGAGTTGGATTCTAGGGAATTGAACCAACTTCTAGCCTTATCTTTTAGGGAAAATGGAAACATACGTAGCTTTAGATCATCCTCCGTAAAGTGTGGTACACGAATGGTGGAACACACGGAAAAGAAGTAATCTAAGTGCCGGTATGGATCCTCATTAGGAAGACCGTGAAAGCTGTTAAGAAGGTTGAGGGTGGAGGACTTTATTTCAAATTGATTTGCCGCTACATCCGGAAATTGAATACACGAAGGTACTTCAAATGTAGTCGGAAGGTAAAAGTCCATAAGCAACTCTCCTTGAGGAGGTGGTGGTGGAGGCGGTTGTTCATGATTAAAAGGAGGTAGACCGGGAGGTTGTCTCTCATTTGGATCCATGTTTTCAGTCCTAGGCAAAATAGGGTCCCTAGAGGTTCCTCTACGTCGTCTAAGTGTTCGTTCAAGTTCACTATTACAAGGAAGCAAAGGAAGTGACAATGACCGTCTACCTAGCATGCATTATCAATTGAACAACACCTCTATACACAAAAGTAACAAAAATATATACAAAAGAATGTGAATGAACTCAAACCACCAGTTTTTGAAGTTATACTCACAAAGGGTTCCAATTTGAATTCTTTTAGATGCCCGCAATGTGGTATACCTAAAATCAAGAAGTTTAAGATATAAGAACAAGATATATATACAAAAAGAATGAAAGAATTTCTAGCCTAAGAATTAAACCAGATTTAATCTTCCAATGGCGACAATTAAACCGTAGATCCCCGGCAACGGCGCCAAAATTTTGATGTGATCGGAACTAAATTATATTGCAAGCTTAATTTTGCCCTTTTTATCAAAATATAATTTAACCACTCGCAAGAGCACGAATCTTTGCAGATAAGGTTCTATATAGAGGGTATCGATCCCACGAGGACTAGTCGTTAATTGTCATAGAGAAAGATTAATTCTACTTTAATTCAAACAAAACAGATTTTTGGTTTTGTGTTTAGAAACTATTGCATAAAGGAAATGACAATAAAATTAAAGAGTAAAGTTGGGAGAGAGAACTAGGGTTGGTTTCCACCCCTAGCCATTCACATGTTCATAAGTGTAGCAAGCAAGGGATTCATTAATTAAATGCCTAACAATGACATTAGGCTTGTGACCTCAATGACATATCAAAAGATCAATGTGTGTGCTAACCTATCATAATCCATCTTCAACAAGCATAGCTCTTCAACCTAACTAACTACCTACTTACTCTACTCTCTAAGTGAACACTACATGCATCCAAACTACCTTGTCTTGGCATGGTCTATACAAACTAGCATCACACATTCATTTAAACACCATTATCTAGCCATCGTTTGCACTTCTTGTGGAATATGCAAATGTTGTGCATTCAAGTGACAAAACCTACTCTAAGACAAGAATAAATTCCATATCAAATGAATATATAAAAGAAATGTATTTGTGTACATAATCACTAGGCTAAATAATCAACATTTAATTACAAGTCCCAAGAGCTACAAAGATGAACAAGTTTACATGGCTAGGGGTTGAAACCAACACCCTAGTAGAAGAGTTAGTTGCTCATGGTTGCCTTGCACCCTTCCATTGATGAAGAGAATGAAACTTCTTGGTCTGGTTCAGCCCTTCCTCTTCCTCTCCCGAAGGTCTCTCTCTTCTTCCTCTGATTTGTATGTATTGAGAGATATCTGAGATATGTGGCTTTTGGTGCTTTTTGTATGCTTTTTGGCTCCTTTGGGCCCACCATATATATATATATATCATTATATATATCTCTTGTATCAAGAAGGCCCCCAAAAGTCTTGTTCAAGTCAGACAATCCCCTTAAGTCGTGCAAAAAGGGGGATTTTGTTGCAAGTGGGAGAGCAGGTGAGCAAGTGGCCAAGTGGGCTCTGCAGCATTTCGATTGATCGAAATTGCATTTCGATTGATCGAGATTTCGATCAATCGAAATGAGATTTCGATCAATCGAAATTTCGATTGATCGAAATCCACATCTCGATTGATCGAAATGCCTTGGCAACAGTTTCTGATTTCATCTCTTGACTGCAGAAAACTTCCAACTTTGCTCCATTTACTCCAATACCTGCAATACATCAAAAACACAAAAATACCGTAAACATATCTCGGTAAACGCAAAAACGGAACTAACGTATGCAATAAAGAGGGTTCAAATGCATAGAATTGAACACTTATCAGATTTTAAAATACTCAATTTAAAAAAATACAGCACTCAATTTTGATCTAAAACGAAGAAATTACACAAAGTGGTCATACCTAGAATGACATCGAAAGTGGTCATATCTAGCAATAAAAAGTCGAACACTAGTCGATGCCCCGCAACCTCGATCTCGCAAGACCAACGCACTCTATCTAGGGTACCCTACCCCCAACAGGCATATCAATGGACAATGGTGACTCTAGTGATGGCACCCTCGACCCCAAGGCACAAGCAAATGCAACAGATATGAATGAATGCGATGCACCTAAATCTATCAACACCCTAGCGCAGGAGCTAGAAACCAAGAAAATACCTCTGACCACTAACGGTCCTGGTATGTCCTCCACCGGCGCAAGTGTGAACACACGACCCCGTGTCTGCTGACCAGTCCCCTATAACCGTGATTGATGACTAAAAGAAGGCGTAAGACCCCTCCTTACCTGAGTTCCCTGAGCTGACTGTACTATTTGTGGCGGTGGTAGTGCCCTAAAGCCAAACTGAACTGCTACTATCTGCCCAACCCTCTATTGAGACCCTGCACCACTCTGTGTCCCCTGTCTCTGTGGGTAGTTAGCCCACACGTGTTCTAGTTGCTTACAATAGAAGCATACCATTTCCCTCACTGCCCCGGCTGGCACTAATGCCATTGCATGTCCCTATGAGCACTCCTTACTAAAATGGCCCATCTGATGGCAATTGTAACACACCATAGATGGTCGTTAAGACACGGTTGGTAGGGCCAATGAAGGTGTTGGACGGACTTGTTGGTGCCCCTGAAACCCTGACCGACCCTCCCTATGCCCCTTTCGTCCCTGGCTACCTGAAGATACCCCCGCACTCTTCGCTTGTTGTCTATAGTCCCATAACCTCTGAGTGTCTCTGTCATCTTCCTCAGCCACCAAGGCTCTATCAATCACTTCACTGTAGGTCCTCAAATCAAAAATGGACACCCTCTTTCTAATAGAGGTTTTCAGTCTTTTCGCGAACTTTTTCACCTTTAGCTCTTCATTAGTTACCATCTCCGGGACAAAGTGAGCCAAGGATGTAAACTTGGTCTCGTACCCCATAACATCTAAGTCTCCTTGGACTAGATTTATAAATTCTTGCCTCATTTGGTCTCTCACCGAAGTCGAAAAGAACTTTTCAAAGAATAACCTCTTAAAGGTTTCCCAATCCATCGTCTCAATGTCGTGGGTTTTCCTGATGAACTGCCACCACTGATCTGCCTCTCCCAACAAGTGGAGCGTTGCCACCCCCACTTTTAAGTCCTCATCAATTGCAAGACCAACTATGAGTTTATGAGTTTGATCGATCCAACTCTCTGTTACTAGCAGATCACGCGCACCATCAAAAGTAGGCGGCATGAACTTCACATACTCTCTCATAGCCACCATCTAATGACTCAAGGCACTCTAGTGTCCGCCATGTCACGCATAAACTGCATTCCATTAGTTGGCTCTTTAGGAGCATCAGCGCCTATGTCTCACGCTCTTCTTGGAGGCATTTTGCTATATGCACAACAAAAAAAATTTTAAGTCCAAGAAATTTAAATTTCTTACATATATCTATTATGCTTACACATGCCATGTAAATTTAGTCCACAAAAGCATGTTATGAAAGCGTAAGCATAAATCAAGTTCAACATAAGCAATTTCTAACTCTAAGTCTAAATCACTTATGCCCTGATCCTTAACCTCAAGTGATCACTAAATCAAGCCTCACCCTTCGTCCCTAGGTATTCTAACCTAGAGCTCTGATACCATGCTATCACGCCCCAATTTTTGACTCTTGAAAACTAAGGGTGAACCCATCCATTAACCCCAATGAACCCTCCCTTTTTTTCCCTTAATTACTGAGGAAGCTTAAATCTAACCTTTCATATAGATATGCATCACTCAACATTAATCAACCACCATGGGCCCCATTGCGACCCTGTGTGGCCTTAACTAGAATCTAAAACCTACTCCATTGGATAGAGGATTTAAAAATACTCATTTAAAAAAAATGGCACTCAATTTTGATCTAAAACGAAGAAATTACACCTGTTTGAAGTTCGGATGCAGATGGAGCGGTCCAGGTTCCCTTCGGTCGGCTGATAGGTAGTTTTAGTAGACTGAAAGGGGACTTTTAGTTGACTAAAATATCGTCCATTTGACCAAAACCTGATACAAAATGTAAACTCTCAGGATATTGCACTTTCGGTCGACCAATGCAGAGCCAAGGTGACCGAAAGTGCTAAAAATAACCCAAAACCTATATTTTCAAGCCTCAAAGCATTCAATCACCTTACCCACTCTTAATCAAACTTAAAGCATGACTTAAATCATGATTAAAAACTACCAAAAACAATATAAATTCTTATGAAAACTCTATGGATCCAAAATGAAAACTTTTGGGCATGTGTTCCCCCAAATGACTATTCCAATCCCTCAACTACCATCAAAGCATTCACACAACTTACAACATTTGAATGAAAACACCATTTCATGATCTTTGAATTCCAAATCACCCATTCCATCCAAATCATACTCTAAGCATAATTATTCAAAAATGAAATTAAAGTCCCTCCCTTCAAACCACATATCCATTTCATTTCATTGTCAAGTCATTTACTTGAGAAAAATCCATACATAAAGTTAAGACATCAGAAAATCATTACTTTACATTCCATAACTTAAGTTTAATCTAAGAGACACATCCCAATACAATTGGATTTCAAGTTTATGCCAATAGGAGGCGGCATCCTTTGGCTTTTGAGGTGGGGGACGATGTCTTCCTGAAGGTCTCACCATGGAAGGGATTGATGCAGTTTGGACGTAGTGGAAATCTATCGCCATGATCCATTGGTCCATTTAAAATTCTAGAACGTGTTGGTGAGGTTGCATACTACTTGGCATTACCACCAAAAATGTCAAATGTACACAATGTGTTTTATGTTACCATGTTCAGGAAGTATGAAGTATGATTAGACAAATCTTGAGGTGGGTGAAGATGTATCATATGAGGCGGGACTGGTAGAGATTATGGTCAAAGTGCTTTGGAGACACCACAGAGTCGAGGAGGCTACGTGGGAGCGGGAATAAGAAGTTCGCTCAAAGTATACTAAGTTTTTTTCTAATTAAGGCATGACTTAATTTCAAGGACGAAATTCCTTGAAGGATTGGAGGTTGTGAGGATCGTGACCATTTTTGGCCAATTTTCCTTTAATTTAATTTATTGTCCTAATGATGCTTTAAATAATTATTTTATGTGTTTTAAATGTAAAATGCATGTTTCAATAACTTATTTAAGCTTTGAGAAATTTTTTAGAGCATTTGAAAAAAGTTGACTTTTTTGGGTTTGGTTGACTCGAGCACGCAAGCCCCACTGACCTAGATAATCTAAAATTTTCAAAATGACTTCAAATTCAGAGGGTAGCTTAAATAAAATATTTTACATGCCACAGAATCAATTTCATGTCAATTGGAGTTACGGAACTCCAAAAATGAGCCTGGGAAGGTTTAGGGAAAATGTGATGGCACTTTGTGAATAAATGTAGGTCATCTTGCTATAAATAGCAAAGTGATAGGCGTTGAATGTTACGCATTCTAGCCTCTTAACTTAAGTATTTTATTCTCTTAGTGATAGATTATTTAGTGATTTTACTTTGTTTTAGTGTTTTCTGTATTTTCAGTGCTTTAATGATTATTTCAGTTAAAACCAGGATTTTGGGCTTTTAAAGAAGACATCCAAGATGGTGAGATGAAGCCTACATCAAGGAGATTCACTCAACCATTTATTTCAACTCAAATCAGCCCAAGAAAGAGGTCCAAGAGAATTACAGCTGCTTAAGAAGGTTTCGGGCCTGAAACCCAAATCTGCGCATAATGCAGTCTTAATCCCGTTTTGGAAAACGGACCATAAGTCTTATTTTCGAGCCTCAAATCGACATAATTCTTGCGTTGACTTGAACGAAATTTGATTCTGAACACTTTTGTATTTCACAAAAATTCCGTGAATCGGACTTCTAGTGGGTCAAAAGTCGGGCCGAAGTCAGCAGAAAAAACCCACCTGATTAGTGCTGCGGGAAACCCTAATTAATTCCTAATTGGATTAGGACTTTGGTGAATTCTCTTGGGGAATAAAGGGAAGACTTGGAGGCTGAATTGGGAGAGCTTACACAGAGATTGGAGAGTCTGAGAGGGCTGAAGAGAACAGAAACATATTGCAGAGCCATTGGAGAACGAAGTCATACGCGTAATTCAGAAAGATGATATCTTCTTCCTCAATAGTTGAAGCTTCTTCTACCATGAGCGGGTAGTTCATCCACTAGGGTTTCGATGTAGCCCTAACAAAGCATCAATGGTTTGATTGTTTTAATTATTGGGGACCTTTATATACATGCATAGATTGTGTAATTGTGAGGATTCTTATTAATGAATTGAGCAATAAAAGTCTTGTAAATTCAATCTCAATGATTTCTTATCTTGTCTTAGATATTTGGTTGTTGTTATTGAACTCAATCTATTTTGTTTTCTGTGATCATGAGAGAGATTATTACACAATGGTAATCACTGAATATATTGTTATGAGCTTTGATGGATTATGCCTAGAGAAGATGAACCATACTGCACCCTAGATTAGAGTAGTTAGGCAGATGGCCCATGCCAATCGAAGATAGTCCATGGCTTAGCCTTAATCATATGTTATCTTCTTGACGGTTGAAGGTGAGCTTGTAGCCACTGACACCACTTATGCATGATGTAATTCCCCTATAGTTGATTCAATTGACCATTGATTGTGGAGTTAATGGTGAAGTCAAATACCCTAGATTTCTCTCCTATTATCTTCACTATCTTGTTTACTTTGATTTATTTTATTTTACTTTTTAATTAGTTTAGTTTAAAAATCAGAATTCTTTTCTTATATATTTAATTAGAATTAATTCCGTAATCCAACTCGTCAGAACATAATCCCTGAGGTACGATACCCCTTTCGATAGCCCTATTCTGCAAGGAATTCGTTCTATTGCGAAGTGTGGAAAATTTTAATTGATATACTTTTTGAGTCACACTCACACACGAATCAATTTTTGGCACCGTTGCCGGGGATTATCTATTTGATTGATTGGATTTTACAGAATTAGTTTTAATTGGATTTTTAGTTTAGGAAATTTTTTATATTTTATTTTTAATTTTGTTTTTGTTTCTTTTCAGGTGCTTTTAGTAATATATGCAAGGTCGTCGTTCTGTGGCTGATCCTTTGATACCTCTTGATCCTGAGCCTGAACGTACTCTTAGACAACAGAGGAACATCCCTGCTGATACCATTGTGCAAGAGGAAGAAATAATTGAAGACATGGTAGAAGAGAGGAATAATAACCTTGTTCCTAATGCTGATGGAGAAAGAGCTAGATTGCTTAGGGACTACTATGTTCCTGAGACATATACCTCGCCAGCAGGTTTTCAACTGCCCAATGTCACAGCACAGAATTATGAGATCAAGTCCAGCATTATTCAGATGCTACCATCTTATTTTGGGCTGACTCAAGAAGACCCTTACAAGCATCTGGATGACTTCATTGAAGTGTGCTCAACTACAAAAATTCACAACTTCTCTGAAGATGCTTTCAGAATGAGACTTTTTCCATTCTCTCTGAAAGACAAAGCAAAGTATTGGTTCAACTCTTTACCGGCTGGTTCTATCACGACTTGGACTCAGATGCAACATGAGTTTCTCAAGAAGTAGTTTCCGATAGGGAAGACCAATCAGTTCAGACGTGCTATCACTGGTTTCTCCCAACATGAGGGGGAACAATTTTATGAGACATGGGAAAGATTCAAGGACCTTCTTAGGAAGTGTCCCCATCATCAAGTTCCTAAGTGGCAACTAGTGCAGAGTTTTCATGAAGGGCTCACAGAAGCTAACAGACAGATGGTTGATGCGTCATGTGGAGGTACTTTTATGTTGAAGAGTGAAGAAGAGGCATGGACCTTATTTGAAAATCTTAGTGACAACTCTCTACAACATGTGTCCTCTACTCGTTCTAGCAGACCTGCCACTACTAGGAAGACTGATGGGATTTTTGAGGTTGGTGCTTCAGAAGCTATGTCAACTGATATTGATTTAATTGCACAGAAGGTAGCAGCAATTATGGCTGCCAATCAAACTCCTTCTGCTTCAAATTCTTCATTGCTAGGCCCTTGTGAATTTTGCTCTAGTCCTATGCATAATGTGAGCAATTGTCCTTCAATGGGGCAATTTTTTGATATTCAACATGAGCAAGTTCAAGCCACTTTCACTGGACCAATGAATCCTCCACGAGGTAATACTTACAATCCCACATGGAGGAATCATCCTGGTTTTTCTTACAGTAACCAAGGGGCAGCAATGCAACCATCATATCAACCTAGGACTTTTGTGCCTCAACAGCAATATCAAACACAAAGTCCAATGGCCCAAAGAATTTCTGCTATTGAAGACAAGCTGACTTTTACCTTGTCTAAATTTGACAAGCTTGATTCTCTTATAGAGACAGTGCAAGCTACTGCAGCAATAGTACAATCTACAGTTCAGCTAGTGCACTCGCATTCTCAATCCATTGCCAAACTGGAATCTCAGTTTGGACAGCTTGCTACTTCATTGAGTAGAAGAGAAGTAGGGAAGCTCCCTAGTCAACCAATTGCTAATCCAAGAGGGATGCAAGCTTCCACAAGCAACCCACGCCATGAGCAAGTTCAAGCCATTACCACTTTGAGAAGTGGGAAAATAATTGACAATAAGGTGGGTGAAAAGAAAGAAGAAGAAAAAGTGATCACAAGTCCAATTGCTGAAATTCCTTATGAGCCCAAGGCTCCTTTCCCACAACGTTTTCTTGAAGCATATAAATTGGGGAAGCAAGGGGACAAGCTGCATGACATGATGGAGGTGTTTCGCCAAGTGAAGATTAATTTGCCACTCCTTGATGCCATCAAGCAAATTCCTCCTTATGCAAAATTTTTGAAGGACTTGTGCACTCAGAAAAGGCGTTCTAAAAGCCATGTGCCAAAGAAAGTAATGCCGCCACAACAAGTAAGTTCAATAATTCAGCAGTGTACTCCTTCCAAGTACAAAGATCCTGGTGCTCCAACTATCTCATGCATTATTGGGGAGCATCATGTGGATAAAGCTCTTCTTGATTTGGGTGCAAGTGTGAATTTGCTACCCTATTCAGTCTATTTACAATTGGGCTTGGGAGAATTGAAGCCTACCTCGGTGGTATTACAATTTGCAGACAGATCAACAAAGTAACCCCGAGGAATCATAGAAGATGTGCTCATTAAAGTGGACAAGTTCTACTTTCCTATTGATTTCATTGTACTTGACACTGAGCCGGTTCACAATCCGAAAAGGCACATTCCAGTGATCCTTGGTCGACCTTTCTTAGCTACTGCTGATGCTTGCATAAATTGTAGGTCGGGGATCATGGATATTTCCTTTGGCAACATGAAGGTTAAACTTAATATTTTCAATGCTATTGAGAATCCTCCAGATCAGATTGATGTTTTCTTCATGGACTCTGAAGATGTGATTGAATCTATAGATGAAATAAGGGTGCGAGAAAAACAGAAAGAGAAGAAGGTGTTTGAAGATCAAACTTCTACCATGGTGATAACTTCTGTATGCACTACACTTTCCAAAACACTTCAGAGGGAGCAATTGTTTGGAGTGTCCGACAACTCCACACCATCGTATGCAGATATTGTGAACTATTTAGCCACGGGAAAGGTGCCAAGAGACTGGACCAAGCGAGAACGTGATCGATTCTTCTCTAAAGTTCATCATTACTTTTGGGAGGATCCAAAGTTATTTAAATATTGTCTAGATCAGATTATTCGGCGATGTGTCCTAGACCATGAATTTCAAGATATTCTCAAGTTCTGCCATTCATTGGCATGTGGAGGCCACTTCAGTGCAAAGAAGACAGCGGCAAAGGTACTTCAATGTGGATTCTTTTGGCCTTCTCTATTTCACGATACATATGTTTTCTGTAAGACTTGTGATCGTTGTCAAAGATTGGGTTCAATGTCGAGGCGTGATATGATGCCAATGAGCCCCATTCTGGTGGTGGAGATTTTTGATGTTTGGGGAATTGATTTTATGGGACCCTTTCCACCTTCTTTTGGCTACGAATATATTCTGGTTGGAGTAGATTATGTCTCCAAGTGGGTGGAGGCCATTGCAACTCGAACCAATGATCACAAGGTGGTAATCAAATTCATGCATGAGAATATTCTGAGTCGATTTGGAATTCCTCGAGCCTTGATCAGTGATGGTGGTACTCACTTTTGCAATAAATTCTTGAGAGGTTTGCTTGCTAAATATTCAGTGACACATAAGGTGGCAACGCCTTATCATCCTCAAACAAGTGGGCAAGTAGAGCTGTCCAATCGAGAAATTAAGCATGTTCTCGAGAAGATAGTGAGACCGGATAGAAGAGATTGGTCATTGCGACTAAGCGAAGCACTATGGGCGTATCGGACTGCTTACAAGACCCCTATCGGTATGTCACCATATCGGTTGGTGTATGGGAAAGCATGTCATCTTCCAGTAGAGATTGAGCACAAGGCACTTTGGGCAATTCGAAAATTCAATTTCGATGCAAAAAGAGCTGGGGAAGAGAGGAAGTTGCAATTGAATGAATTAGAAGAGTTTAGACGTGATTCTTATGAAAGTTCACGAATTTACAAGGAGAGGACGAAAGCATTTCATGATCGACATATCTCACGAAAGTCCTTCTCTCCAGGTGATAAAGTGTGGCTCTTCAATTCCAAGCTTCGGTTGTTTCCCGGAAAATTGCGTTCAAGGTGGGATGGACCATTCCAAGTGATTTCGGTTTTTCCTCATGGTGCCGTGGAAATTCGAAGCTTTCGAGATAATACTTTGATGAAAGTTAATGGCCAAAGGTTGAAACATTGTGTGGAAGGATGTGTGCCAAGAAGAGACGTGGAGTCCGTCGACTTGACGGATCCCGTCTATCCGACTTAATCCCTTCGGAGAGTCAATCGTCTCCTACGGACGTTAAATAGTAGGTTTTGTATGTATTTCTATACTTTATTTCCTTTAGTTTTCTTTAATTTTAATTTGTGGTTTTAGTTTTCTTAAGTTTTTCTTCAATTCTAGTTGCGTTTTAATGTTTTTTCTTTGAGTTTTTGATGTATAAGTTGCTTCCGGAGGATGCCAAGAGGTGTACCGAGGTTTTTGGACTCAAGACGGGTGAAAAATCGTGCTCTCGGTCGACCTTGGGCGATGGAGACTCAAAATTATCAAGGTTCGGTCGAACTTGGGCGATGGAGGGTCAAACAGGTCTACAGGAGGGGGATCGATCGCCCCAATTGAGGGGGATCGATCGCCCCTCCATATTTTGGAAGGAGGAGCATCATCAGGTGGGCGATCGATCGCCCATCCTTGGGGGGATCGATCGCCCAAGGCTAAATGTGGGCTGCCCGAATTTTCTTGGTATTTAAAGCTTCCTTATCCTCCTATGTTGCTACTACTTGCATCCTAAGCCTCTTTGAACTCCAATTCAAGTCCTACATCATCCGAAAAACTAATTTCTTCAATTAGTGATTATTATACAAGAATTCAACATTGATCAACATCAACTTCAACATCAAAGTGGATCAAAAATCACTAGTTTTCAAAGGAAGCTCACACTTTTTCAAGTTCAACATCAAAGTAAGTGAAGTTTTTCCTTGAAGAAATTGTTCAAATCTTTTTGAGGGTTTTTGAAGACCAAGTTTGGGGGATCAATTTGGTGCATTTACTTGTTCGATTTGGGTGGAAAAATTGCCGAAAAAAGGAGGTTGAAGGTTACAAAAGAATTGTGCACACCAAGTGTTCGATTTAATTCCTCAACCACACTTTTTCTACTTCTATGGCACCAAAGAGAGCAAGTCACCAAGATGCTTCAAGTTCACGTAATCCTCGCCGAGCGAGGAATGATCCGACCACAGGTTTTTCACGATCTCGCCGAGACGGTATTCAAGAGAGATGGCATCCAAGGGCGTTGAACTATGAAACAACGTTTGACATAGCCGAACTGTATGGTATGTTTCCCGAGACACGATGGGGGATTTCTGACATCCGTCGTCGTCGGTCGGCATCCATTTTTGTTCCACTCTCATCTACCATTTACCCGAGGCTTGTCAAGGTATTTTATCAAAACTTAATGCCGAAACTTGATGAGCGGGATGTGCTTACTTCTTCCGTAGATGGAACAATAGTTCGAGTGGACATGTCATCCATTGCCATTGCCATGGGTTGTCCTCATGAATGCCCAGCTGATTTATCTCATATCTATACTCCTTTACCCGACGAGTTATCGGTGGGCAATGTGGTTGCACGATTGTGTGCCAACCAATTTTCCGGGCCAAAAAGGAATGCAGCTTCAAAGTCTTCAATGCCAAATCATTTATGGTTCCTTGACGCTGTGCTACTCAAGAATGTATGTCCAATTGGACATAAAACCGAAAGACGTCAAGAGTTCCTCAGAGCCTTATATGCCATACATTTTGGGCATTGGCTGTCATTCCCACAGATTGTCTAGGGCCAGATGGAGAAATTCTATTCCAAAGTTGTGGCCAAGGTACCAGACAGTGCAAGTGACTGGGAGTTTCCATTCCCTACTATTATTCACCAGTTACTTGTAGCACAGGGGTATGCAGTCCATGAGGACGAGCTTGCCTTTCCACATGACCTTCATTATGGCACGCATGACTGAAACTTGAGTCGATCTCATATGCACCAGAGAGTCGTAGCGACGCCTGGTGAGGTATCTCGGTTGGCCCAAGGGGGAGAGCATGTAGATGTACCACCACCGGTGGACGATCCAGAGGAGATGGAGGCAGAGGAAGAGGAAGTGCATGCACAGGCTGGTGGCCATAATTATCAATATTTAGAAGGGCAGATTGCTGGGTTGACAGCCCAGTTTGGCACCTTACAGACAGAGGTCTCCACACAGTTTGGTGCAATGAGAGCAGAGATGGCGGATCACTTTCGTGACACTCACCAAGAGCAACTAGAGATGAGGAGGATGATGCGTGCACTGATGCGCCAAGCAAACTTAGATCCGGATGCTCAGTCACCACCACATCCTTGACAGGAAGGTAACCATCTTTTGTATGTTATTTTATTTTTAGTTTTTATTTTTCTTTTTATTTTTCTTTTTGTAGTTAGATTTTTATTGTAAAAAAATAAAAATAAAAAAAAAAGAAAAAAAATAAAAAAATAAAAAATAAAAAAAATAAAAAATATTGAAAAATGAAAAAAATATTTTATTTTTTTTAGGATTTTTCTCTTTCATATTTATTTTCACCCATACTATTTTCACTTGATCTTTGGGGTATAGTGGTTTGTTTTGACAGATTGAAACATCCAAGTTTGGGGGTGTGCTTGCATTGCCTTCGTACTCGTGATGTACTCTATTTTCTTTCCACTACTCCATGATCCCGGTAATATCGTTCTTACTCTTCTCTTTGCTTTGTTTGATAGTACATTGAGGACAATGTACAGTTTAAGTTTGGGGGTGAGGCGATGCCTATTTTTGTGCTTATTGCAATATGGGGGGAAATTTGTGTGAAATTCTTTTTGTATTAGGATTTTATTTTATTTTATTTTCTTAGTTTGTTTTTTTATTTTATTTTGTTTTATTTTTAGATAGTATGTTTTGACATGATTCAAAGGATTAATACCTTATGTAGGTGCATAACTTGCAATTTTTGAGTATGTTTGAAAATTTTGAAAACTGTGATTTAAATTAAGTGGTTTTAATCATGGTTTGCAATAACATGTTTTGGGATGATTAATTCTAGTTTCCTTACATGCACAAACACACTAGCAAAATCTTGTGGGGTATAAACTTTGGTTTTGAGTTATTGAGTTATATATGCTTGATATTAATTAGTATCTCTTGAGAATGAATACCGATGATGTGTTATACTTGACTTCAATGAAAAAGGAAAAAAAAAGTGATGAATAAGCAAATCAATTTGATCTTTTTCATGAGTAACCGGACCTCTATGCCTCAGGAAGCACGGAGTGTTCGCGTCAAAAGTGAAAGGGTGAGAAAAGATGAGCATTGGTTGTCTTGATTTGTAGCCTGACTGATTCGAGTAATTAGGTCTTCGGGGTATCTTTAAGCCTAGTGCCCTAAAGCCATCTGGTTTGGGAGTCATTGACCGAAAGCTTGCTACATGGATCTTTCAGAAAGCTTAATAAATCAAGACATTGCACAACCAATAAAGTAATGAAAAAAAAAAAGAATTGAAAAAAAAAATGAAAAAGTCATGTATTCATGTTTGGAAGAATGATTTCAATAAGGAGAGCTAGTGAGTTGAAGGGGTATGTGCCTTAATATATTCAGAGCTTGGTTATGCTACATGAGATGACTGCTAGTTCACTTTACACGAGGGAGCTAGAGTTGATTATTTTGAGATATGTTGATGTGAATTATGTGTGGGGACCATTGCTTTAAATTATGGAATTTGAAAGTTTAAAATTATTCTAGAATGCAAGTTTGTAACTATGTATTGTAATCTTCTTCTTGAATTAATGTTGAAACAGAATTTTGAATGTTTGTGGGTAACATTTCTGGAAACCCTCACGAGACTATACTCGTCCACTAGGGGGAACCTAGGGGTTTAAAGGCTTGTTGCATATGCTAAATGCAATCGTTTCTCCCACGAAAGTGGAGTTAGGTACTTTAGTTAGTATTTAGTAGTTTCTTCGTTTTAGTTTTGTTTTATTCTATTGCTAAGGGACTAGCAATATGTAAGTTTGGGGGTGTGATAGGCGTTGAATGTTACGCATTCTAGCCTCTTAACTTATGTATTTTATTCTCTTAGTGATAGATTATTTAGTGATTTTACTTTGTTTTAGTGTTTTCTGTATTTTCAGGACCTTAATGATTATTTCAGTTAAAACCAGGATTTTGGGCTTTTAAAGAAGACATCCAAGATGGTGAGATGAAACCTACATCAAGGAGATTCACTCAACCATTTATTTCAACTCAAATCAGCCCAAGAAAGAGGTCCAAGAGAATTACAGCTGCTTAAGAAGGTTTCGGGCCTGAAACCCAAATCTGCGCATAATGGAGTCTTAATCCCGTTTTGGAAAACGGACCAGAAGTCTTATTTACGAGCCTCAAATCGACATAATTCTCGAGTGGGGTTGAACGAAATTTGATTCTGCACACTTTTGTATTTCACAAAAATTCCGTGAATTGGACTTCTAGTGGGTCAAAAGTCGGGCCGAAGTCAGCAGAAAAAACCCACCTGATTAGTGCCTGCGGGAAACCCTAATTAATTCCTAATTGGATTAGGACTTTGGTGAATTCTCTTGGGGAATAAAGGGAAGACTTGGAGGCTGAATTGGGAGAGCTTACACAGAGATTGGAGAGTCTGAGAGGGCTGAAGAGAACAGAAACATATTGCAGAGCCATTGGAGAACGAAGTCATACGCGTAATTCAGAAAGATGATGTCTTCTTCCTCAACAGTTGAAGCTTCTTCTACCATGAGCGGGTAGTTCATCCACTAGGGTTTTGATGTAGCCCTAACAAAGCATCAATGGTTTGATTGTTTTAATTATTGGGGACCTTTATATACATGCATAGATTGTGTAATTGTGAGGATTCTTATTAATGAATTGAGCAATAAAAGTCTTGTAAATTCAATCTCAATGATTTCTTATCTTGTCTTAGATATTTGGTTGTTGTTATTGAACTCAATCTATTTTGTTTTCTGTGATCATGAGATAGATTATTACACAATGGTAATCACTGAATATATTGTTATGAGCTTTGATGGATTATGCCTAGAGAAGATGAACCATACTGCACCCTAGATTAGAGTAGTTAGGCAGATGGCCCATGCCAATCGAAGATAGTCCATGGCTTAGCCTTAATCATATGTTATCTTCTTGACGGTTGAAGGTGAGCTTGTAGCCACCGACACCACTTATGCATGATGTAATTCCCCTATAGTTGATTCAATTGACCATTGATTGTGGAGTTAATGGTGAAGTCAAATACCCTAGATTTCTCTCCTATTATCTTCACTATCTTGTTTACTTTGATTTATTTTATTTTACTTTTTAATTAGTTTAGTTTAAAAATCAGAATTCTTTTCTTATAAATTTAATTAGAATTAATTCCGTAATCCAACTCGTCAGAACATAATCCCTGAGGTACGATACCCCTTTCGATAGCCCTATTCTGCAAGGAATTCGTTCTATTGCGAAGTGTGGAAAATTTTAATTGATATACTTTTTGAGTCACACTCACACACGAATCACAAAGTTAGAGGTTGCAATTCATTCATTCCTTCTCCTTCATCAGCCGTGAGAAGCTCTCCTCTCTCTCTTTATATATATATATATATATATCACATTTGTTCTTCTTCATCAAATTAGAGGGTCTTAAGGTGAGAATTAGAAGAAGTCGAATCAGAGATAAATGATCTATGCATTATGGGCTCAAGATTAGTTTGATCAAAATCATCTTTGGACAAATTTGGGTTTTTAGGAGATTTTAGCTTGGAATTGAGGAAGGGGTATTCTTTCCATCTTATCATCGATTCTGTCACACCCCAATTTTTGACTCCCGGAAACTGAGGGTGAACCCGTCTATTAGCCCCAATGAACCCTCCTTTTTTTTCTCCTTAATTACCGTAGAAGCTTAAATCTAACCTTGTATAGAGATATGCTTCATTCAACCTTAATCAACCACTATGGCCCCAAACCATGCCTTGGTTATATAGCCAACTAGTTGGGACCTACAAATTTCTTCACATGCGACCCTATGGGGCCATAAATAGAATCTTAAACATACTGCATTGGATAGAGGACTTAAAAATACTCAATTTAAAAAAAATGGCACTCAATTTCTATCTAAAACAAATAAATTACACCCATTTCAAGTTCAGATGCAGATGGAGCTGTCCAAGTTCCCTTCGGTCGGCTGATAGGTAGTTTTGGTTGACCGAAAGGGGACTTTCAGTTGACCGAAACATCATCTAGTCAACCAAAACCTAATACAAAATCCAAACTCTTGGGACGTTGCACTTTCGGTCAACCGATGCAAAGCTGAGGCGACCGAAAGTGCTAAACATCCCAAAACCTATATTTTCAAGCCCCAAAGCATTCAATCACCTTACCAACTCCTAATCAAACTTAAATCATGACATAAATCATGATTAAAAACTACCCAAAATAATAAAAATTCTTATAAAAACTCTATGGATTCAAAATGAACACTTTTGGGCATGTGTTCCCCCATACGGTTATTCCAATCCCTCAACTACCATCAAAGCATTCACACAACTTACAACATTTGAATGAAAACACCATTTCATGATCTTTGAATTCTAAATCATCCATTCCATCCAAATCATACTCCAAGCATAATTATTTTAAAATGCAATTAAAGTCCCTTCCTTCAAACCACATATCCATTTCATTTCATTCTCAACTCATTTACTTGAGAAAAGTCCATAGATAAAGTTAAGACATAAGAAAATCATAACTTTACATTCCATAACTTAAGTTTGATCCATGATATATATCCCAATATAATTGGATTTCAAGTTTATAGTCATTACAAGGATTTCATGCATAAGGTCCAAAATGCTAAAAAAATCCAACCATGACTACGACTACGTAGATAACGTGCCACAAGCCGACACGGATAGCCAAATATATAATATCCAAAATATGTCAAAATGTTACTAGAGTTCCACTTGGACACTCAAGTCCCATCCATCATAGGCGCTTTATCTATAAAAGAGTTTAGAATGAAAGGGTGAGCACTACTGCGACTTAGTAGAGATACCCCAACCCTCCTAAGTGCCGACCTGACATGACCTACATGAATGCATGTCATAACATTGCACGTATCAATTAACACACATCATATTTATTTCAAGCAACGCATATATAAGAATGCATTAACATATATCATGCTTCACAATTTGAAATGAAAGCATTATCACACACTTATCTTTCTCTCTCGGACTTAACCTGATACCCTAACATGATTCTTGACCAATCATGTAACCGAGATATTTCCCACACAATTCTGACAGCCCCACCGAGTCATCACATACTCCAAGGCAGTTAGATAGTTTATCACTGAGTCATCACATACTCCAAGGTGATTGTGTAGTTTATCACCGAGTCCACATATACTCCAAGGTGATTAAATCATTTCAAGATTTTTACTGAGTCATCACATACTCCAAGGTGAAAATGGTACTCTCCCACATTTTCCCGTCCTTCTCACAACGGTCCCATATATGTATTTCAAATATATTGTAATCAAACACTCAATATTCATGTGAAGGGTCTAGTTCATACTTCCTCAACATAGACACATGGAAATGTTGTGCACACTTGACAATTGCGGTGGCAATGCCAAGCGATAAGCAACCTCTCCTACCTGATCCAAGATCTTATATGGCCCCATAAATCATGGCACTAGCTTGCCACTATAACCAAACCTCATCAAACCTCTTTGTGGTGAGACCTTCAAAAAGACATGATCCCCCACCTTAAATGCCAAAGGTCGCCGCCTTCTATCGACATAGCTTTTCTGACAACTCTGAGTCTTATGCAATCTCTGTTGAATTACCTTGATCTTCTCTATAGTCTCTCATACCAAGTCTAGTCCCAAAAAAACTGCCTCTCCGACCACAGTCCAACAGATAGGTGACCTGCACGGTCTACTGATAAGTGTTCAATTCTATGCATTTGAACCCTCTTTATTGCATATGTTAGTCTTGTTTCTACGTTTACCGAGATATGTTTACGGTATTTTTGTGTTTTTGATGTATTGTAGGTCTTTTAGTAAAAGGAGCAAAGTTTGAGGCCATTTGCAGCTGAAGAGAAAAAGTCAGAACTGCAGCCAAGGCATCTCGATCAATCGAGATGTTGATCTCGATCAATCGAGATTTCGATTGATCGAGATCTCATTTCGATGGATCGACAATCTCGATTGATCAAGATTCTGCATAAGCCACTTGCCCACTTGCTCACCTGCTTTCCCACTTGCAACAAAATCTCCCTTTTTGCACGACTTAGGGGGATTGTCTGACTTAAACAAGACCCTTGGGGACCTTCTTGATATAATGGGTGTATATATTGATATATATATATATATATGGTGGGCCCCAAGGTTGAAAAAGGAGCCATAAAGCGCAAAGAAGCCACATTTCTCACATATCTCTCACACACATCAGAATACACAAGAGAGACATTCGGGAGAGGAGAAAGAGGAGCTGAACCAGACCAAGAAGCTTCATCTTCTCCATCAATGGAAGAGTGCAAGGCAACCATGAGCAACTAACTCTTCTACTAGGGTGTGGTGAAACCCCTAGCCATGTAAACTTGTTCATTTTTGTAGCACTTGGGATTTGTAATTAAATGTTGATTATTTAGCCTAGTGACCATGTACACTAATACATTTTTTTTATATATTCATTTGATGTTGAGTTTATTCTTATCTTAGAGTAGATTCTTTCATGTGAATGCACAACATTTGCATATTCCACAAGAAGTGCAAATGATGGCTAGATAATGGTGTTTAAATGAATGTGTGGTGTTTGCTTGTATAAACCATGCCAAGATAAGGTAGTTTGGATGCATGTAGGTTCAGCTAGAGAGTAGGGTAATTATGTAGTTAATTAGGTTGAAGAGCTATACTTGTTGAAGATGGATTATGATAGGTTAGCACACACATTAATCTTTTGATATGTCATTGAGGTCACAAGCCTAATGACATTGTTAGGCATTTAATTTATGAATCCCATGCTTGCTACACTTATGAACACGTGAATGGCTAGTGGTGGAAACCAACCCTAGTTCTCTCTCCCAACTTTTACTCTTTAAATTTATTGTCATTATATTCATGCAATAGTTTTATAAACAAAAACTCAAAACCCTATTTTTAGGATTAAA
The DNA here is from genome assembly GCA_026545225.1 of Cornus controversa. Lineage (NCBI taxonomy): Eukaryota > Viridiplantae > Streptophyta > Magnoliopsida > Cornales > Cornaceae > Cornus > Cornus controversa. The sequence goes on along the minus strand of CM048846.1, from coordinate 49,726,713 downwards.
GTGGAATTAATCTTTCTTTAAGACAATTGCGACTAGTCCTCGTGGGATCGATACCCTCTATATAGAACCGTATCTACAAAGATTCGTGCTCTTGCGAGTGGTTAAATTATATTTTGATAAAAAGGGCAAAATTAAGCTTACAATATAATTCGAGTTTAGCCACATCAAAATTTTGGCGCCGTTGCCGGGGACTATGGTTTTAATTGTCGCCATTAAAAGATTAAATCTGGTTTAATTCTTAGGCTAGAAATTCTTTCATTCTTTTTGTATATATCTTGTTCTTATTTCTCAAATTTCTTGATTTTAGGTATACCACATAGCGGGCATCTAAAAGAATTAAAGTTGGAACCCTTTGTGAGTATAAAATCTAAAATTAGTGGGTTTGAGTTCATTCATTTTTCTTTGTATATATTATTGTTTATTTTGCGTATTGAGGTGTTGTTCTATTATTAATGCATGCTAGGTAGACGGTCATTGTCACTTCCTTTGCTTCCTTGTAATATTGAACTTGAAAGAACACTTAGACAACGTAGACGAACCTCTAGGGACCCTATATTGCCTAGGACGAAAAACATGGACCCAAATGAAAGACAACCTCCCGGACTACCTCCTTTCAATCATGAACAACCACCTCCACCTCCACCTCCACCTCCTCAAGGAGAGTTGCTTATGGACTTTTATCTTTCGACTACATTTGAAGTACCTTCATGTATTTAATTTCCGGATGTAGCGGCAAATCAATTCAAAATAAAGTCCTCCACCATCAATCTTCTTAATAGCTTCCATGGTCTCCCTAATGAGGATCCATACCGGCACTTAGATTACTGCCTTTTTGTGTGTTCCACTATTCGTGTACCACACTTTACGGAGGATGATCTAAAGCTGCGTATGTTTCCATTTTCCCTAAAAGATAAAGCTAGAAGTTGGTTCAATTCCTTAGAACATAACTCAATCCATTCTTGGGCGGAGATGCAAATAGAGTTCTTAAAAAAATACTTCCTAATGGGAAAGACGAGTGATATTCGGCGAGCAATCATCGGATTCACCCAAATTGACCAAGAACAATTTTATGAGATGTGGGAGAGATTAAAAGATCTTCTTAAATCTTGTCCGCATCATGTTGTCCCAAAATGGCAGTTAGTGCAAATTTTTTACGATGGGGTGAGTGAGCAACATAGACAAATGATAGACTCCGCTTGTGGAGGTGGATACCTTTTGAAAAGCCCCGATGAGGCATGGAAACTTTTTCAAACCCTAAGCAATAATTCAGCTTAACGCTCCTCCACTAGGAAAGGGAAGGCCACCCAACCTTGTAGAGGAGTGCATGAAATTTCACGGGTAGAAGAGGTTGCCATGCAAGTAGAAGCCTTATCTCAAAAAATGGACCTAATCATGAAAAATGGGCTGCCTACTCCAAGCCAACCTGTTCAAAATCAGGAAGGGTGTTCATTTTGCTATAGCACTTCGCATTTTGTGCGAGATTGTCCTATTGCCGGTCAATCTCCCGATTCTGCTCAAGAGCAAGCGAATGCCTTGTACTCTAAACAGATGAACGATCCATATTCAAACACGTATAATCCTGGTTACAAGAATCATCCGACTTTTTCATAGAAACCTCAAGAATTAAGTCCCTCTTTTCAAGGGCAAAATTCTTTCAATTCCCAATCTCTATAGCCTCATTATAGGCCAAATCCTCAACCTTACCATCAAAGATCCAATTACCAACCACCACCACCTCCTCCGAGAAGCCAAGGCTTTGAAGAAAGAGTGATAAGCAATCTTGAGGCTAATACCCGCTTATTGCAAACTCACTCTCAATCAATCTCTAAGCTTGAAGCTAATGCTCAATCTATGGCTAGGTTAGAAGCTCAAATCGGGCAACTAGCCAATGCCTTGAATAGAAGGGAGGAAGGTAAGTTACCGAGTCAACCGGTGGCGAATCCTAAGAGTGTTCATGTGATTGAGGATCCATCATCTTCATCTTGTAATGCTCCTCCGGAGCAAGTTCAATCAATCACCACCTTAAGGAGTGGTAAAGTCATCAATTCCAAGGTAGGGGAGGAAGAGAGAAAGGAATCCCAAGAGCAACCCAAAAATCCAAAAGAATCCCATTTAAATCCAAATGTTTTTCCTTTAAATCCAAATGTGCATAACATCCCATTAAATCCAAAAGGAAAGGCAAGTGAAGTTGTGTCGTCATCAATTCCAAATCTTGACACTTCTTTTGAACCTCCGGTTCCTTTTTCTCAAAGATTGAAGGAGCCTTCTCATTTTGGGAAGCAAGGAGAGAAAACCCAAGACATGATGGAGATCTTCAAACAAGTAAAGATCAATCTCCCTCTCCTTGATGCTATCCGGCAAATTCCCTCCTATGCTAAATTTTTGAAGGACTTGTGCACTCAAAAGCGCAAATCTAGGAATAATGCTCCTAAGAAAGTCCTCTTAACTGAGCACATGAGCTCCATTTTCCAACACCAAGCCCCTCCTAAATTCAAAGATCCGGGTGCTCTGACCATTTCGTGCACCATCGGAAATCAATCTTTTGAAAAGGCACTTCTTGATTTAGGGGCTAGTGTCAATTTGCTTCCATTCTCAGTTAACCAACAACTAGGTTTGGGGGAACTTAAGCATACCACAGTTGTGTTGCAACTTGCCGACCGCTCGGTGAAGCAACCACGTGGCATAATTGAGGATGTAATCATTCAAGTGGACAAATTCTACTTTTCGGTGGACTTCATAGTCCTTGACACGGAACCAGTTCAAAATCCAAATCGACATATTCCTATCATTCTAGGTCGTCCATTTTTGGCCATGGCAAATGCTTGTGTTAATTGCCATACCGGAGTGATGGACATCTCTTTCAGGAATATGAAAGTCCGCTTGAACATCTTCAATGCTTCCCACCACACATCCGAAGACGAAAGTGAGTGCTTTTGTGTCGATGTAGTGGAAGACCTTGTTCAAGAAGCACTTCCTTCTATTCTTTCTAAGGATCCTCTAGAGGCATGCCTAAATCACTTCAGCTGTGACAATTTTGACATTGAGCAATCCATTTGTGAAGTCAACTCAATGCTCAATGTCACTACTATCATGAATATGCCTAATTGGAGAGTTCCTAGAGAACCCTTTCCTCCATTGATTAATTCCGTCGCTCCCCACGGAGCGGTGGAATTGAAGGACTTGAAAGACGGATCGTTGTTCAAAGTAAACGGGTAGCGCTTAAAAGTGTGCGTGGATGACCAAGTTACCACCGAATACATGGATGTCGTCACTTTGATGGATCCTGTATATTTTGACTCGTGAGCCGATTCGAACGTCATGCCATAGATGTGTAAGGTGGCGTAGCCATGGTAGCTATCATGCTTCAATGATGTCTCTTTAATCCAAGGAAGGTTTTGTATCTAAGCAATTTAGTATCTAAGTCCCATAAGTTCGAGTCCATGAAAGCAAAAATCAAGCTGACTATTTTTTAGCATCTCGATTGATCGAAGCTGAGATCTCGATTGATCGAGATTTCAATTGATCGAGATTTCGATCTTGATTGATCAAAATATTGCAAAGAGTTTGCCAAGTCCAAAGTCCCGAGAGGTAGTATTCTTCGATAGCACTTCGATAGATCCTCGATCGATCGAAATTTTGATTGATCGAAATGGGATTTCGATTGATCGAAGTAAAATCTCGATTGATCGAATTAAAGTCTCGATTGATCGAAGTAAAGTCTCGATTCATTGAAGAAATCTCGATTGATCGAAGAAGGGATCTCGATTGATCAAAGTAGGATTTTGATTAATCAAAATCTTGATTGATCGAGATGTACATCTCGATCAATCGAGATTGATGCGATGCCTGTACGTGAGCTGAATTCTTATTTAAACCGTTGGGTTTCCCTCTCATTTCAAAAGACCATCCGACTTCGTCCTTTTCTCCGAGCGATCCAGAGCTTCTCCAAGCACCATCCCGTGCTTGATCTACCATCCCTGACCATCCACCGCCATTTGCCATAGTCTGAGAGCGCCGCGAGCACACTCATGCTCCTCTCTTCGTGGCAGCTAGTTGGGTCTTCATCTTTGTGTGCCGATCATCATCTTCACCTTGAGGTAAGTGATGCATGGCGATCTTTTGCGTACTTTCTCACTATTTTTGGTAGTTTTATGGCATAATAAACATAGACAGATGATGTTGGGTTGGAATGGTGCATTTGCGATATTCATAATGGGATTTTGTGGGTTTCGGGGGGGGGGGGTAGGAATTCATGTATGGGGGAAATATTGCGTTATTTTTGCTTCGAATGCTTACTGTACGGTTTGTAACCGCGACACCTTTGTTTCGGTTGCATTCACTTACGCTGCCTCTTTGAGAGCAAATTTTTGAATTCATGTGTCAACACCATGGACTAGGACCTCATTTTCATTTTTTATTCTTTTATTTTTATTCTTAGTTTAGCTTTCCTCTTATTTTCTTTTTATTTACGTAACTTTTGGAATAAGTGCAGATTGTTCCAAGTCTATGGCGAGGGTGAAGAATGCCCCCGGTTCTGTTCGAGACGTGCTCGGGCGAGCCTTCCGATCTCGAAAGTTTCACCCGGAGCAGATATTTGACCTGGGAGAGTTCGAGAGGTGTCTCGACAGCGCGTGGACTGTCGCTGAGCTCAGGAGGCGTTGCCGAGACCGATTGTGCGTGCCTCCCACTGATGTGGCACATGAGCGCTTGGTGCAGGTCTTTTACGAGTGCATGACCTACTCCTGCACAACGCCGGACACATTGGAGACGGTCGTGGGCACCACGACGATCACCATCATGCTGAGCTGGATTGCGCAGATGCTCGACATCCCTCACCAACAGCCTCCAGATATGGTTGACCAGGACGGTCGACCTACTTACAGGGCCGCACTTCCAACAGACTCGACACTATTCTCCATTGTGATGGACATGTGTGGTGGGGCGTTTACCACGCCCAATCACAACTGCATGTCCAAATTGATGTGCCTGAGTAGATTGTGGTTCCTGGACATCATTCTCATCAAGAACGCGTGTCCTCTCCAGCATGTGGTAGAGCGCAGAGGCGACCTCCTCCGTTGCCTTTACGCTTTCCACACGGGCATGTGGTTTTCTGTCCCGTCATTAATATGGGGGCAGATGTTCAAGATCTGGGACGGCCTCATCAACAAGAGGATGAGGCGAGCAGCGAGTTGGCGGCTTCCCTTTCCTTTCCTGGTCGCAGCTTTTCTCAGTCGTGCCAGTATACTGGTCAGTGATACTGACATTTAGTTGGCACTGCCCACCTGCTTCACATCTACTCAGTGGGAGCGGGTGAGGCGACACTTAGAGCGACAGGACCACCAGGGCGATCCACCAGAGGATGTAGATATGGATGCCCCGGTGGAGTTGGATGAGGGTGAGTCTTCTGACAAGGAGATGGAGGAGGAGGAGATCGATATTGCTGCAGAGTGGCATGACATCCTGGCGACTGGCTATTCCTGCCTCGCAGCTGATGTTGAGTGGCTCCAGCAGGGTTTTGAGGAGCACGTCCAGGTGATGCAGAGTCAGCTGGAGGGCATCAGATCGGACATTTCATCTCTAGCACAGGGCCAGAGGGCGATTTTAGACGAGTTCCGAGCCTTCCGGCAAGACCTGCAGTTCCTGTTCGCATGTCGAGCTTCCACCTCCACTTCTACTCCCACCGAGCCACCGCCACCACCACCCGCCCTCGAGTAGCTCTATATATTTGCACTTTCTGCTTTACTTTCTGTAATTTTTTTCTTTCTTTATGTTTGATAGGCCATGTTGGCCATGTTTTCTTTCTTTTTATGAGTATTCCAGATGCATGTACGTTTTGTACTGAACTCATTTTCATATTTATGGAATACAGTTATCTTTTCTTTTATACCATGTGTTATCTTTACTATCTTTATTTTTGCTTTCTGTCAATATATCTGTTCTCTATACTTTGACTATGTATGTAGTACCACTTGTCTAATTGTTATATGCGATTCAGTTGATGATTTTCATTTATTACCACCTGGTTTCAATTCCCAATACTGTTGAGATTGCTTCAACGCAGTATGGCGTTAATAAAGAAAGGCAGCCCCTTTGCATGCTATACGTTAGCGTGCCTGGATAGTCAATATCTTATCGCATAGACCTCTTAGACAATTGGGAAACACCAGTTCAGACCCTTAGATATGCAGTGATCTTGGCATTGTCCATTTGTGCATAATTATTTTATTATGATCTTTTCATATACTTTTTGTTCCTTTTAATGCTCGTGGTATCCAGTTGGTGTTCCGTGCAGGTTCTTCTCAATTCCAGCATGACCACCCGTCTTGGAATGCCATTTTTGTTGCGTTCTGCAATCCCGGTAACTTCTTTCCTTGTTCCTCTTGTCCAAACATTGAGGACAATGTTGCATATAAGTTTGGGGGTGCGGTATGCCATACCACTTGCATATGCATGCAATGTTCAGTCTTAGTATTGAGTGTCATTGTAGAGCAAGTTTTCTTGATATTTTTGCATGCTTGCTATGACGTCTTGCTTTTAAAAGGAAGATCATTCGAATAAATGTCCGAGGTAAATGCAGCAGGTTGTTAAGAACTTTAACATTGTAAATACCCGCACTTTTGCAAGCTATATAGTAGGCTAGAACGGTCTACATTTTTGTCCAAATATGAGCACGTACAGTTCTTGCCCTAAATTTGTCCTTAACCACACAAATTTGCACACATGCATTTTAAATTGTGGGGTATAAGTCTGATGGAGAATTTTGTAAATTTTTGTTTTTATCTGAACAACTTGAAGAATAAGTTCTTCCGGTTGTTGTAAAAAAAAAAACACATTATAAAATAAATGCAATAAGCCTTCTCACTCAATAAACCGGATTTCTATGCCTCAAAGCAGGGAGTATTCGCGTATAAGTGTGCAAGGTTGAGCATTAATAAGCGGGTGGCTTGCTTAAGCTCATCGCCTTGTAAGCTCGGTTATTAAGTCCGAGGGGTGTTTCTTCACCTAATGCCCTAAAACCAATTGGTTTGGGAGTCATTGGCCCAATGCCGCTACATGGGCTTACAAGAAAGCAAAAAGAGCTAAGCATTGCACGGTCATTCGCACAAGAGCAATCATGAATGTTTTGCGATAATGAACAACAGTGTCGAACCGTTTCAATGAGTTTTTCTTTTAAAAGCAGGCCTATTCTCATTTTTCTCCAAATTTGCCAAAATCACGCGTTAGAATGCATTTCACTTTTCAAAGAGGATTTTGGGGTCGGAATTGGTATGTTTGTTCGGATTGGCCATTATGTGGGGACCATCGTTTATTTATTGCTTGTGAAAGTCCATTTTTGCTAATGACTGCATAGTTCTGTAATACTTGTTGCATTTGCCAAATGTGAAATGAACGGATGATCGCCCTTTATCTAGTTGATGACTGAGCATGATTAAATTTTTGTATAAGATAGTTAATTTTATTTTTGTAATATTGCATTGCTAAGGGACTAGCAATATGTAAGTTTGGGGGTGTGATAAGTGTTCAATTCTATGCATTTGAACCCTCTTTATTGTATATGTTAGTCCCGTTTCTATGTTTACCGAGATATGTTTACGGTATTTTTGTGTTTTTGATGTATTGCAGGTCTTGTAGTAAATTGAGCAAAGTTTGAGGCCATTTGCAGCTGAAGAGAAAAAGTCAGAATTGCAGCCAAGGCATCTCGATCAATCAAGATGTTGATCTCGATCAATCGAGATCTCGATTGATCGAGATCTCATTTCGATTGATCGAAATCTCGATCAATCGAGATCCAATCTCGATTGATCGAGATTCTACAGAAGCCACTTGCCCACTTGCTCACCTGCTTTCCCACTTGTAACAAAATCCCCCTTTTTGCACGACTTAGGGGGATTGTCTGACTTGAACAAGACCCTTGGGGACCTTCTTGATATAATGGGTGTATATATTGATATATATATATATATATATGGTGGGCCCCAAGGTTGAAAAAGGAGCCATAAAGCACAAAGAAGTCACATTTCTCATATATCTCTCACACACATCAGAATACACAAGAGAAACATTCAGGAGAGGAGAAAGAGGAGCTGAACCAGACCAAGAAGCTTCATCTTCTCCATCAATGGAAGAGTGCAAGGCAAGCATGAGCAACTAACTCTTCTACTAGGGTGTGGTGAAACCCCTAGCCATGTAAACTTGTTCATTTTTGTAGCACTTGGGATTTGTAATTAAATATTGATTATTTAGCCTAGTGACCATGTACACTAATACATTTCTTTTATATATTAATTTGATGTTGAGTTTATTCTTGTCTTAGAGTAGATTCTTTCATGTGAATGCACAACATTTGCATATTCCACAAGAAGTGCAAATGATGGCTAGATAATGGTGTTTAAATGAATGTGTGGTGTTTGCTTGTATAAACCATGCCAAGATAAGGTAGTTTGGATGCATGTAGGTTCAGTTAGAGAGTAGGGTAATTAGGTAGTTAATTAGGTTGAAGAGCTATACTTGTTGAAGATGGATTATGATAGGTTAGCACACACATTAATCTTTTGATATGTCATTGAGGTCACAAGCCTAATGACATTGTTAGGCATTTAATTTATGAATCCCATGCTTGCTACACTTATGAACACGTGAATGGCTAGTGGTGAAAACCAACCCTAGTTCTCTCTCCCAACTTTTACTCTTTAAATTTATTGTCATTATATTCATGCAATAGTTTTATAAACAAAAACTCAAAATCCTGTTTTTAGGATTAAAGTGGAATTAATCTTTCTTTAAGACAATTGCGACTAGTCCTCGTGGGATCGATACCCTCTATATAGAACTGTATCTACAAAGATTCGTGCTCTTGCGAGTGGTTAAATTATATTTTGATAAAAAGGGCAAAATTAAGCTTACAATATAATTCGAGTTTAGCCACATCATCTACCATACAAAGCCTTGAATAGAGCCATCTCAATACTAGCTTGGTAGCTATTATTGTATGCAAACTCCACCAATGGAAGGTGATCCTCCCAACTACCTTGAAAATCAAGCATACATACTCACAGCATATCCTCAAGAATTTGTATAGTACGTTCAAACTGACCATCTGTCTGAGGGTGGAAAGCTGTACTAAAATGAAGGTCTGTGTCTAGTGCTGCTTGGAACCTCTGCCAAAACCTAGAAGTAAATCATGGGTCTCTATCTGAAACAATAAAAACTAGCATGCCATGAAGTCTAAGGATCTGCTCAATGTACAATCTACTGAGTGTATCCACGTCATCGGTCACTCTAATAGCAATAAAGTGAGCCACTTTGGTCATCTGTCAACGATAGCCCAAATTGCATCGTGACCCTTCCCTGGCCTTGGAAGTCCCATCACAAAGTCCATAGTGACATGCTCCCATTTCCATATAGCTACAGGCACTGGCTGTAACAACCCCACTGGTCTCTGATGTTCAGCCTTCACTTGCTGACAAGTGAGGCATCTTTGCACAAACTGAGCTACATCCTTCTTCATACCCTTCCACAAATACTGTCGGCGTAGGTTATGATACATCTTGGTACCACTTAGATATACTACTAGTCTCGAATTGTGAAACTTTTTTAGGATCTCATCCCGACAAGCTAAGGGAACAAACATCTTCCGCTCACAAATTACTCAACCCACTAAGGTTGGTCGAGCAATAAGAGTAAATAACATCGCTGGTCCATCATCCTCACAAAACTGTAATCCCATTTTGAGATATCTTCCATCATCTTCCACTCCCGAAGCTCGCTATACTACCATGTGACTTCCTACTCAATGCATCCACTAACACATTGGCCTTTCTCAGATGATATTACAAATTGAATTCATAGTCTTCAATATATTCCATCCACCTCCCTTGTCTCATATTCAAATCCTTTTGTGAGAAAATGTATTTGAGACTTTTATGATTTGAAAACACTGCAAATTTCTCACCATACAAATAGTACCTCCACATCTAAGTGCAAAGATCACTACTGCCAATTCCAAGTCGTGTGTCAGGTAACTCTGTTCTTGCATCTTCAACTCCCTTAAACCATATGCCACTACTCGTTCGGTTTGCATTAGCATACATCCCAAACCAAGTTATGAAGCATCACAATAAATCATATACCCCAACCCACGTTCTGGAATGATCAAAATTGGAGCTGAAGTCAACAGACTCTTTAAGTCTAAGAAAGTATGCTCGCAAGTATCATCCCACACAAACTTCACTCATTTTTAAGTAAGCTAAGTCATTGGTGCTGCTAACCTCGAAAAGTCCTTCACAAACTGATAGGCGTTGAATGTTACGCATTCTAGCCTCTTAACTTATGTATTTTATTCTCTTAGTGATAGATTATTTTGTAATTTTACTTTGTTTTAGTATTTTCTGTATTTTCAGGACCTTAATGATTATTTCAGTTAAAACCAAGCTTTTGGGTTTTTAAAGAAGACATCCAAGATTGTGAGATGAAGCCTACATCAAGGAGATTCACTCAACCATTTATTTCAACTCAAATCAGCCCAAGAAAGAGGTCCAAGAGAATTGCAGCTGCTTAAGAAGGTTTCGGGCCTGAAGCCCAAATATGCGCATAATACAGTCTTAATCCCATTTTGGAAAACGGACCAGAAGTCTTATTTTCGAGCCTCAAATTGACATTATTTCCTTTATGGGTTGAACGAAATTTGATTCTGCACACTTTTGTATTTCACGAAAATTTCGTAAATCGGAGTTCTAGTGGGTCAAAAGTTGGGCCGAAGTCAGCAGGAAAAACCCACTTGATTAGTGCTGCAGGAAACCCTAATTTATTTCTAATTGGATTAGGACTTTGGGGTATTCTCTTGGGGAATAAAGTGAAGACTAGGAGGCTGAGTTAGAGGAGAGATTAGACAGAGAGAATAGAGCTTGGAGAGTTTAAGAGGGCTGAGAAGAGAACAGAAACATATTGCAGAGCCATTGGAGAACGAAGTCATACGCGTAATTCAGAAAGATGATGTCTTCTTCCTCAACAGTTGAAGCTTCTTCTTCTACCATGAGCGGCTAGTTCATCCACTAGGGTTTTGATGTAGCCCTAACAAAGCATCAATGGTTTGATTGTTTTAATTATTGGGGACCTTTATATACATGCATAGATTGTGTAATTCAGAGGATTCTTATAATAGAATTGAGCAATAAAAGTCTTGTAAATTCAATCTCAATGATTTCTTATCTTGTCTTAGATATTTAGTTGTTATTGAACTCAATCTCTCTTGTTTTCTGTGATCATGAGAGAGATTATTACACAATGGTAATCACTGAATATATTGTTAAGAGCTTTGATGGATTATTCCTAGAGAAGATGAACCATACTGCACCCTAGATTAGAGTAGTTAGGCAGATGGCCCATGCCAATCGAAGATAGTCCATGGCTTAGCCTTAATCATATGTTATCCTCTTGACGGATGAAGGTGAGCTTGTAGCCACCGACACCACTTATGCATGATGTAATTCCCCTATAGTTGATTCAATTGACCATTGATTGTGGAGTTAGTGGTGAAGTCAAACACCCTAGATTTCTCTCCTATTATCTTCACTATCTGTTTACTTTGATTTATTTTATTTTATCTTTTTAATTAGTTTAGTTTAAAAATCAGAATTATTTTCTTATAAATTTAATTAGAATTAATTCCGTATTCCAACTCATCAGACCATAATCCATGAGGTATGATACCCCTTTCGATAGCCCTATTCTGCAAGGAATTCGTTCTATTGCGAAGTGTGGAAAATTTTAATTGATATACTTTTTGAGTCACACTCACACACGAATCAATTTTTGGCACCGTTGCTGAGGATTATCTATTTGATTGATTGGATTTTATAGAATTAGTTTTAATTGGATTTTTAGTTTAGGAAATTTTTATATTTTATTTTTTATTTTGTTTTTGTTTTCTTTGCAGGTGCTTTTGGTTAATATATGCAAGGTCGTCATTCTGTAGCTGATCCTTTGATACCTCTTGATCCTGGGCATGAACGTACTCTTAGACAACAGAGGAACATCCCTGTTGATGCCAATGTGCAAGAGGAAGAATTACTTGAAGACATGGCCGAAGAGAGGATTAACAACCTTGTTCCTAATGCTGATGGAGAAAGAGCTAGATTGCTGAGGGACTATTATGTTCTTGAGACATACACCTCACCAGCAGGTTTTCAACTGTCCAATGTCATAGCACAGAATTATGAGATCAAGTCCATCATTATTCAGATGCTACCATCTTATTTTGGGTTGACTCAAGAAGACCCTTACAAGCATCTGGATGATTTCATTGAAGTGTGCTCAACTACAGAAATTCACAACTTCTCTGAAGATGCTTTCAGAAGGAGACTTTTTCCATTCTCTCTGAAAGACAAAGCAAAATATTGGTTCAACTCTCTACCGGCTGGTTCTATCACGACTTGGACTCAGATGCAACATGAGTTTCTCAAGACGTATTTTCTGATAGGGAAGACCAATCAGTTCAGACGTGCTATCATTGGTTTCTCCCAACATGAGGGGGAACAATTTTATGAGACATGGGAAAGATTCAAGGACCTTCTTAGGAAGTGTCCTCATCATCAAGTTCCTAAGTGGCAATTAGTGCAGAGTTTTCATGAAGGGCTGACAGAAGCCAACAAACAGATGGTTGATGCGTCGTGTGGAGGTACTTTTATGTTGAAGAGTGAAGAAGAGGCATGGACCTTATTTGAAAATCTTAGTGACAACTCTCTGCAACATGTGTCCTCTACTCGTTCTAGCAGACCTGCCACTACAAGGAAGACTGATGGGATTTTTGAGGTTGGTGCTTCAGAAGCTATACAACCGACATTGATTTAATTGCACAGAAGGTAGCAGCAATCATGGCTGCCAATCAAACTCCTTCTGCTTCAAATTCTTCATTGCTAGGCCCTTGTGAATTTTGCTCTAGTCTTATGCATAATGTGAGCAATTGTCCTTCAGTGGGGTAATTTTCTGATATTCAACATGAGCAAGTGCAAGCTACATTCACTAGACCAATGAATCTTGCACGAGGTAATACTTACAATCCCACATGGAGGAATCATCCTGGTTTTTCTTACAGTAATCAAGGGGAAGCAATGTAACCATCATATCAACCTAGGACTTTTGTGCCTCAACAGCAATATCAAACACAGAGTCCTATGGCCCAAAGAATTTCTGCTACTGAAGACAAGCTGACTCTTACCTTGTCCAAATTTAACAAACTTGATTCTCTTATAAAGACAATGCAAGCTACTGCAGCAACAGTACAATCTACAGTTCAGCTAGTGTAGTCGTATTCTCAATCCATTGCCAAACTAGAATCTCAGTTTGGACAGCTTGCTAATTCATTATGTAGAAGAGAAGAAGGGAAGCTCCCTAGTTAACCAATTGCTAATCCAAGAGGGATGCAAGCATCCACAAGCAACCCACACCATGAGCAAGTTCAAGCTATTACCACTTTGAGAAGTGGGAAAATAATTGACAATAAGGTGGGTGAGAAGAAAGAAGAAGAAAAAGTGACCACAAGTCAAAATGCTAAAATTCCTTATGAGCCCAAGGCTCCTTTCCCACAACGTTTCCTTGAAGCATCTAGATTGGGAAAGCAAGGGGACAAGCTGCATGACATGATGGAGGTGTTTCGACAAGTGAAGATTAATTTTCCACTCCTTGATGCCATCAAGCAAATTCCTCCTTATGCTAAATTCTTGAAGGACTTGTGCACTCAGAAAAGGCGTTCTAAAAGCCATGTGCCAAAGAAAGTGATGCTGCCACAACAAGTAAGTTCAATAATTCAGCAGTGTACTCCTCCCAAGTACAAAGATCCTGGTGCTCCAACTATCTCATGCATTATTGGGGAGCACCATGTGGATAAAGCTCTTCTTGATTTGGGTACAAGTGTGAGTTTGCTACCCTATTCAGTTTACTTACAATTGGGCTTGGGAGAATTGAAGCCTACCTCGGTGGTATTGCAATTTGTAGATAGATCAACAAAGCAACCTCGAGGTATCATAGAAGATGTGCTCATTAAAGTAGACAAGTTCTACTTTCCTGTTGATTTCATTGTACTTGACACTGAGCCAGTTCATAATTCGAAGAAGCACATTCCAGTGATCCTTGGTCGACCTTTCTTAGCTACTGCTGATGCTTGCATAAATTGTAGGTTGGGGATCATGGATATTTCATTTGGCAACATGAAGGTTAAACTTAATATTTTCAATGCTGTTGAGAATCCTCCAGATCAGACTGATGTTTTCTTCATGGACTCTGAAGATGTGGTTGAATCTACAAATGAAATAAGGGTGCACGAAAAATAGAAGGAGAAGAAGATGTTTGAAGATCAATTTTCTACCATGGTGGTAACTTCTGTATGCACTACACGTTCCAAAACACTTCAGAGGGAGCAATTGTTTGGAGTGTCCAACAACTCCACACCATGGTATGTAGATATTGTGAATTATTTAGCCACAAGAAAAGTGCCAAGAGACTGGACCAAGCGAGAACGTGATCGATTCTTCTCTAAAGTTCATCATTACTTTTGGGAGGATCCAGAATTATTTAAATATTATCCAGATCAGATTATTCGGTGATGTGTCCCAGACCATGAGTTTCAAGATATTCTCAAGTTCTGCCACTCATTGGCATGTGGAGGCCACTTCAATGCAAGGAAGACAGCAGCAAAGGTACTTCAATGTGGATTCTTTTGGCCTTCTCTGTTTCATGATGCATATGCTTTTTGTAAGACTTGTGATCGTTGTCAAAGATTGGGTTCAATGTCGAGGCGTGATATGATGCCAATGAGCCCCATTCTGGTGGTTATGTATGGGGAATTGATTTTATGGGACCCTTTCCACCTTCTTTTGGCTACGAATACATTCTGGTTGGTGTGGATTATGTTTCCAAATGGGTGGAGGCCATTGCAACTCGAACCAATGATCATAAGGTGGTAATCAAATTCATGCATGAGAACATTCTTAGTCGATTCAGAATTCCTAGAGCCTTGATCAGTGATGGTGGTACTCATTTTTGTAATAAATTCTTGAGAAGTCTGCTTGCTAAATTTTTAGTGACACATAAGGTGGCGACACCTTATCATCCTCAGACAAGTGGGCAAGTAGAGCTGTCCAACCGAGAAATTAAGCATATTCTTGAGAAGACAGTGAGACCGGATCGAAGAGATTGGTCATTGCGACTGAGTGAGGCACTATGGGCATATCGGACTGCTTACAAGACTCCTATCGGTATGTCACCATATCAGTTTGTGTATGGGAAAGCATGTCATCTTCTAGTAGAGATCGAGCATAAAGCACTCTGGGCAATTCGAAAATTCAATTTTGATGCAAAAAGAGCTGGGGAAGAGAAAAAGTTGCAATTGAATGAATTAGAAGAGTTTAGACGTGATGCTTATGAAAGTTCACGAATTTACAAAGAGAGGACGAAGGCATTTCATGATCGACATATCTCACGGAAGTCCTTCTCCCCAGGTGATAAAGTGTGGCTCTTCAATTCCAAGCTTCGGTTGTTTCCCGGAAAATTGCGTTCAAGGTGGGATGGACCATTCCAAGTGATTTTGGTTTTTTCTCATGGAGCTGTGGAAATTCGGAGCTTTCGAAATAATACTTTGATGAAAGTTAATGGCCAAAGGTTGAAGCATTGTGTGGAAGGATGTGTGCCAAAAAGAGACGTAGAGTCCGTCGACTTGACGGATCCCGTCTATCTAACTTAATCCCTTCGGAGACTCAATCGTCTCCTACAGACGTTAAATTGTAGGTTCTGTATGTATTTCTATACTTTATTTCCTTTAGTTTTCTTTAATTTTAATTTTTAGTTTTAGTTTTCTTAAGTTTTTCTTCAATTCTAGTTGCATTTTAATGTTTTTTCTTTGAGTTTTTGATGTATAAGTTGCTTCCAGAGGATGCCAAGAGGTGTACCGAGGTATTTGGACTCAAGACGGGTGAAAAATCGTGCTCTCGGTCGACCTTGGGCGATGGAGACTCAAAAATATCAAGTCTCGGTCGACCTTGGGCGATGGAGGGTCCAACAGGCATCCAGGGGGGGATCGATCGCCCCAGCCAGGGGGGATCGATCACCCCATGCATTTTCTCAAGGATCCCCACCAGCAGGTGGGCGATCGATCGCCCACTCCAAGGGGGATCGATCTCCCAAGGGTATAGAGGGGCTGGCCGAGAATCCTCTTTATAAATGGACTCCTTATCCTCCTATGTTGCTACTACTTGCATCCTAGACCTCTTTGAACTCCAATTCAAGTCCTACATCATTCGAAAAATTAATTTCTTCAATTGGTGAGTATTAAACAAGAATTCAACATTGATCATCATCAACTTCAACATCAAATTGGATCAAAAATCACTAGTTCTTAAAGGAAGCTCTCACTTTTTCAAGTTCAACATCAAAGTAAGTGAAGATTTTCTTTGAAGAAATTGTTCAAATCTTTTTGAGGGCTTTTGAAGACCAAGTTTGGGGGATCAATTTGGTGTAATTACTTGTTCAATTTGGGTGGAAAAATTGCCAAAAGAAGGAGGTTGAAGGTTTCAAGTTAATTGTGCACGCCAAGTGTTCGATTTAATTCCTCAACCACACTTTTCTATTCCTCAACCACATTCTAGCCTCTTAACTTATGTATTTTATTCTCTTAGTGATAGATTATTTTGTTATTTTACTTTGTTTTAGTGTTTTCTGTATTTTCAGGGCCTTAATGATTATTTCAGTTAAAACCATGATTTTGGGCTTTAAAGAAGACATCCAAGATAGTTAGAGGAAGCCTACTTCAAGGAGATCCATTCAATCATTTATTTCAACTCAAATTAGCCCAAGGAAGCGGTCCAAGAGAATTACAGCTGCTTAAGAAGGTTTCGGGCCTGAAGCCCAAATCTGCGCATAATACAGTCTTAATTCCATTTTGGAAAACGGATCATAAGTGTTATTTTCGAGCCTCAAATCAACTTAATTTTTGTGCAAGTTAAACGAAATTCGATTCTGCACACTTTTGTATTTCACAAAAATTCCGTTAATCGAACTTCTAGTGGGTCAAAAGTTGGGCTGAACGTCAGCAAAAAAAACCCACCTGATTAGTGCTGCGGGAAAACCGAATGAATTCCTAATTAGATTAGGACTTTCATGTATTCTCTTGGGGCATAAAGTGAAGAATTAGAGGCTGAGTTAAGGGGTGATTGGGGAGATTGGAGAGTCTGAGAGAGCTTTTGACAGAACAGAAGACATAATTTGTAGAGTCATTGGAGAACGAAGTCATACGTATAAGTCATGAAGATGATGCCTTCTTCCTCAACAGTTGAAGCTTCTTCTTCTACCATGAGCGGCTAGTTCATCCACTAAGGTTTTGCTGTAGCCCTAACAAAGCATCAATGGTTTGATTGTTTTAATTATTGGGGACCTTTATATACATGCATAGATTGTGTAATTCAGAGGATTCTTATTATAGAATTGAGCAATAAAAGTCTTGTAAATTCAATCTCAATGATTTCTTATCTTGTCTTAGATATTTAGTTGTTGTTATTGAACTCAATCTCTCTTATTTTCTGTGATCATGAGAGAGATTATTACACAATGGTAATCACTGAATATATTGTTAAGAGCTTTGATGGATTATGCCTAGAGAAGATGAACCATACTGCACCCTAGATTAGAGTAGTTAGGCAGATGGCCCATGCCAATCGAAGATAGTCCATGACTTAGCCTTAATCATATGTTATCTTCTTGACAGATGAAGGTGAGCTTGTCGCCACTGACACCACTTATGCATAATGTAATTCCCCATAATTGATTCAATTGACCATTGATTGTGGAGTTAGTGCTGAAGTCAAATACCTTAGATTTCTCTCATTTTATCTTCACTTTCTATTTACTTTGTTTTATTTTATTTTACTTTTTAATTAGTTTAGTTTAAAAATCAGAATTCTTTTATCTTAAATTTAATTAGAATTAATTCCGTATTCCAACTCATCAGACCATAATCCCTGAGATTCGACACCCCTTTCGATAGCCCTATTCTGCAAGGAATTCATTCTATTGCGAAGTGTGGTAATTTTTAATTGATACACTTATTGAGTCACACTCACACACGAATCAGCTTGTATGCTATCAAGTGTAGGTATTCCATATGTTTTATGTGTGAGACGAGCCACCTCATGCGTGAAATTATAGGGAGTATTTTAGGTGTCCTCTAGTTTAAGATGGTTTAACAAAGAAATCTTCATGACATAACCTTGCAAAAGAACTATACGACGGATTTACCTTGCTATTTGGTATAATTCCCCTCAACGGGATGTGTCCCACTGGGGTTGGTTGACAATATTCCCGGGATTAATTCATCCTGCCTTTTTCATTAAAGGTCCTCTGAAGAGGTGTATCACAGTGAGGTTGATTGACAATGTTCTCAGAATTAATTCATCCAGCCTTTTTCATTAAAAGCCCTCTGAAGAAAGTGTGCCCCAATAAGGTTGATTGACAATGTTCTCGGAATTAATTCATCCCTCCTTTTTCATTAAAGGCCCTGTTGAAGAGATGTGACCTAGTGAAGTTATTTAATAATATTCTCGAAATTAATTCATCCCGCCTTTTTCATTAAAGACCCTCAAATTGAGGTGTGCCCCAGTGGGGTTTATTGTTCACTTTTTGTTTTAGTTATAACAGCACATTTTGAAACAAAAAGGACTGTTGTTGGTATTTTAGTAACAAATAGAGAGTTATTCAAGAAAAACCTCGAAGCTATCATCCTAAGGCTCGATATTAAACTAAGTTTTAGTTGGAACTATTAAAGTAAATGCAACTTAAAAAAAGTCTTACCGATAGTATTTTCTCAAACGCTCAGCATTCCAAGGATGGACCAACTACCTCCCTTCCAATGTCTCCAACCAATATGACCCCTGTCGTTGAGTTTGGATAACTTTATAAGGGTTTTCCAACTTAAGAGTTAGTTTCTTAGATTAGAGCTAGGTTTAGACTTCCACGATGATTTAGGTACATTAGAGGCTTGGTTATGTGCTTGCTCATATAATTGGTGGTTGTATTATTTTTTCTTCCTTAATTGTATTCTTTGAAATCATAATTGTTCGTGATATACTTGATATAAATTTAATTGTGTATGAATTATTTTATTGTGGTGATTGAACTTCTGTTAGATTAAATTAATGTGTTAAGTAGGATAGATCTTTTGTTTTGGTTTAATAGGTTAGTTGTAGAGGCATGTAAGGATTGTCAGGGGGCATGTCAAGATTGCCAATACCTAAAAAGGTATTTACGGATAGCATACGAGGCATGTCAGGATTGCCTAGTTTTAAAAGCGTATTATATTTTTGTGCCTTTAGTTTGAACTTAGAAAATAGGTGCTAAATTTGTGTGATTGGGGTTGGGACAATATATAGGATGACTTCTATTTTGGAGACATAAGATAGATAAAGAAATAGTTTGAATTAACATAGATAAGGGAGGCATGTCAGGATTACCAATACCTAATAAGGTATTTAAGGATTAATTAGGGAGGCATGTTAGAATTGCCAATAAGGTAGTTAACATAGATAAGGGAGGCATGTTAGGATTTCTAATACCTAATAAGGTATGTAAGGTTAATTAGGGAGGCATGTGAGGATTGCCAATTACATAGTAAGGTACTTAATATATATATATAAGGGACGCATGTTAGGATTACCAAATATTAATAAGGTATTTTATTTAATAAAGTGTCCAGGCATGTAAGGACTGCCTTTGGTTTGAACTTAGAAAATAAGTTCTATAATTTGTGTGATAGGGGATAGATTGAGATGGTGTGTAGGATGGTTTCTATTTTAGGACAGAGGTTGGAGGATGGTTCCTATTTTGGGACAGAGGTTAAATAAGGAAATGATATGTGTACATCTATGTATTTTATTGTTCCTTATATAGAGGGTATGTTTACCAATTCTCTGATTGGGTTGTAGTAGAGAGAACTTGCTCGTGGGTTTAACCCAAGTGGTTGATATTTCAGGTCACGGGCCAGTTCCACTGCGAGGATAGAGTCGTGGGTTTGTAGATTGTGGCAGACAACTTCTCTCTCATTAGTTTTCTGAGTAGGGTCCTATTCTTTCTTCATGTTCAGCATATGAACTCTTTTTGGGTCATTATTTACTTTGGTTATTTAATCTTTAGTATTTACTCTTGCTCTTATTGGTTATGGGGTCCTTGGATTATGAAACTTCCAAGTTGTATTGCACAGACATGTACTTTATTTACTTAACATTTTATTATTTCAGATGGACTTTCTATTCTGCTTTAAAATTTGTTTCTTTATGTGTTTGTATTCTATACTTGATGCTATCAGCTGTAAATATTTCTTAGGTTTTATATGTGAGACTGGCCACCTCATACGTAAAATTTTTAAGGGTATTTCAGTTGGTATCAGAGCATTCTAGGTTCAAGTATTCTCGGGTCTATAGGGTCCGTCGTATGGTATCTTCTATGTTGCTTATTCTGATAAATAAAATCTAAGTTTAGGACTCGTAGTATTCCATACGTTTTAGTCTATTATTGGGGTATTATTCAAATGCCACCCCGTAGGAATGTGAACCAAAACCAAGGTCAGTTTTGATTTATAGTAAACTCGGTCGTGGTTTACTCGATACGGGTGCATTCCACTCGTTTGTATCTCGGTCATTGGTTAGACTATCTGGTATAGATAACGGCCATATAGTTCTTCATTTAGTATTGCTACACCATTGAGAATTAGTACAGTTTTATGGGAATACTGTAGTTAGGTCACTATAGACATTGACAGACTTATTGGTCTTGGATATGAAATTATATGTTGTCATACTAGGGATGGATTGGTTATCGCATTATCATACCCATGTCAATTGCTATGATAAGGCAATTCTTTTCGTTATACTGAGTCAGGAGATGTATTTGGTTATTATACTGCAATCAAATGAAGGGTCTAGAACTCACCTATTATTTGTTAGTGAGGAGTCTTCGGAGGGAATTACAATTTTTATAGATTTCATTCTAGTGTTGCGAGACTTTCAAGATGTGTTTTAGGAAACCCAGGTCTACCACCGAGTCATGAGATAGACTGATGTGGCTAAACTCGGATTCTATTGTAAGCTTAATTTTGCCCTTTTTATCAAAATATAATTTAACCACTCGTAAGAGCACGAATCTTTGTAGATAAGGTTCTATATAGAGGGTATCTGTAGAGATCGGAACCAAATTTGACCGGTTTTCAAAAATTTGCATCATTGTTGCTATAAATGCATTTTGAATGATGTTTTGGATGTTTCGAGAGTGGAAAACATGTTTGGAAACATGTTATGAGGTTTTTGGAAGTTTTTTGAAAATTTGGAGAAGTTTGACTTTTTGGTCAAACCGGGGCCGGGATGCGACTTAAGTGGGCCCGGGGAATCCGGAAAATTTTTGAAAGTAATTATTTTTGGATATGAATTAAATGAAATATTTAGAGTGTTAAGGAAGTGATTTCGAGTCCAACGGAGTTTTCGAGAATTAATTCGGAGGTCGGGAAGGTACATTAAGTGGCCTGGGGGCAAAACGGTCATTTCGCGCCCCTACGACTGGAATAAATATCCCAGGGAGATCTGAGATCTCATTTCTCACGATTCCCTCTCTCTCTAAACATTTCCCACTTCATCCCTCCACCTTCTCTCTACATTTCGGGTGCATTCGGCTTGGATTCGTGATTCGCCGAAGAAGGAAAGTGTGTAGGGGACGGCTAGGGCTTCGGTTTGAACCGAACAAACTCGTATTTCGGCAAGGTGGAACCTACTGGAAATTTTGATAAGTGCTTGGAAGGTCTTCAATCTTGAGGTAGGGGTGTTTCTTCTCTTCTAGTTGTCGATTCTAGGGTTTTGGGTGGTTAGGAGAGGTTTTCGATTGAGTTTGTATGTGAGAGAGATGGGCAAGGGGCTGAATTTTCATATTTCCTCTTCCCTTGTGATTATGCATGCTAGATAGATCCATCTTGATGAATATATGATGTGTGGGTTGAATATGTGCAAAGTGTGCAAAAGTGAGAACATGATTAGCTATATTGTGTATTATATGCATATGTAGGTTATGTGTATTTTGGGGTGAAATCATATGATTATATGTTGGTTGTGTGTGTGTATAAATGTTGAATGCATGCTAGGTTATTTTATAGCAAGTGTGTGCATTGTTGAAGCATGATCAAAATATGCTAGGTTGTGGTTTGTAGGCATATGAGAGTGATATGCATGCCTTATGACATATATCTGACCACGTGTTGTTTTGAATGTTAGAATGCATGCTAGGCTTGTTATAGCATTGATATGCATTGAAAAACATGATATATGAATGAGTGCATTCATACTTGGATTGTATGTTGTTGTGTGCATGAAAGCATTTTACATGCCATGTAGTGAGGGACATGTAGGTTGGTGTCGGGTCGGCACCTAGGAGGGGAGGGGCATCTCTACTGAGCCGCAGTGTTGCTCACTCCGCTCCCCCAAACATTTTTTTTCAGGTAAGAAGCCGAGAATGGATGAAAAGAGCTTGCTTCCTTACTTGGAGCATTTTGGTGCATTTTGGGGATCTTTTGAGATATATGTATGGACTATGTTTTTGGCTATCCATGCCGGCATGTGGCATGTGGATTATGTTGATTTATAGTTACATTCATGGTATATGTAACTTGTATATTCATTTGAATCCTTATGTGTATGGTTTCATGGATTTTATATGAATTTGGAGCTTAAATGGATGAATGTATCCTTTTTGTCTTTTATATCTTGAACTCTTGGATATGAAGGTTTTGAAGAGTGGATTTATATTGGAATCATGGTTGTAGGATTTCGATGTGTGAGTTAGGTTGTATGTATGAGTTGATGAATATGATCTTTGGAAAATGAGGATGGTTCATGCACTTGAATTTTATGTGCATTGAGAATTTAGGATGAGTTTTCTATGATTATACAAGATTTGAGATTCAAATGTGTAGATTGATGTGTGAGTATGACATTATATCATTGGGGGATGATTTATATGTTTTATGAATGATCCAAGGTGGTTTGGTTGAGATTTGAGTTCAAATGGATCTTGTATAGGTGTTTTGGAATTGCTGGGAAGTGCATTTCGATCAATCGAAATGTCCATTTCGATTGATCGAAACTCCCATTTTGATTGATCGAAATGGTTGCGAAATCTGAGTGTTTTTGAGGTCCAGAATGGGGTAATTTCGATCAATCGAAGTCCCCATCTCGATTGATCGAAATAATGCAGGTCCAAGGTACCGAGAGGCTGTTTTTTTCGATTGATGGGGTCAAAATCTCGATTAATCGAGATGAATCTCGATTGATCGAGATTATTATTCACAACTTTTTTTCGAAACTTTATTTCGACGTAATTTCTTCGTTTTAGATCGGAATTGAGTGTGGTTTTTTTTGAACTTGAGTATTTTTGAATTCTCTATCCAATGGTGTAAGCCTCAGTTTCAGATTCCAAACAAAGAAAGTTTTGAGGCTCAAAAGTGAGTGATTCTCAAAGGAGTGGCCAAGTAAATTGCCACTAAAGTGTGTGATTCGATGTAGGGCCCATGGGAATTAGTTGAGGTAGTGTTGTGTGAATTTATATCCAACAATTAAGTTAAGCTTCCACCATAAATGAGTGTAATGAGGGTTCACTGGGTTTAAATGGACAGTTAACCTTTGGTCTTCTGAGAGTGGGGAAATCGGGGCGTTATGGCATGGTATAAAACCTTGATACTATCGCATGAGTATGCTTGAGATAGTTCATGGGGTTGAGTGAATGGGTTCACACTCGAGATTCGGGTCGGTCTGGGGGAGTCCCGGTGGTCCAGATTTCAGGGCGTGACAGTATCGATCCCACGAGGACTAGTAGCAATTGTCTTAAAGATAGATTAATTCCACTTTAATCCTAAAAACAAGGTTTTGAATTTTTGTTTATAAAACTATTGCATGAATGTAATGACAATAAAAGTAAAGAGTTTAAAGTTGGATTTGGTTTGGGAGCAAGTGGGCAAGTGGATTATGCAGAATCTCGATCAATCGAGATTGGATCTCGATTGATCGAGATTTTGATCAATCGAAATGAGATCTCGATCAATCAAGATCTCGATTGATCGAGATCAACATCTCGATTGATCGAGATGCCTTTGGCTGCATTTCTGATTTTTGTTCTTCAGCTGCAAATAGCCTCAAACTTTGCTCCTTTCACTACAAGACCTGCAATACCTCAAAAATACAAAAATACCATAAACATATGTCGGTAATCATAAAAACGGAACTAACATATGCAATAAAGAGGGTTCAAATGTATAGAATTGAACACTTATCATAGACTTTGTGATTTATTTAGCTCCAGGCACCAGGCCATTTCTAGGTCAGAGTAGGATCAAGCCAAACATCTTAGTATTGTTCTGCAGACACTGAAAGATCACCAACTGTATGCAGAGTTTGAGAAGTGTGATTTCTGGCAAAGGGAGGTGAAGTTCTTGGGTCACGTAATATCTAAGAAAGGGATAGCGGTCGATCCAAGTAAAGTGTCAACGGTTTTGGAGTGGGACAGTCTACCTCACCTTCAAAGATTTGTAGCTTTCTTGGGTTGGCTGGTTATTATCGTCAGTTTATTCAGGGCTTCTCTAAGATTGTTGGCCCGCTTACCTGTCTCACTAAAAAGGGTGTGTCTTTTGTCTGGGATGACTCTTGTTAGGCGGCGTTTGATGAATTGAAGAGCAGGTTGACGACTGCACCTGTTTTAGCTACTTCTCAAAGTGGAATTGAGTACTTGGTTTTCACTGATGCATCATTGTAGGGTTTGGTGTTGGAAAATGGAGCTTATGTGCTCAGTTAAGAGGACTTTCTTAGGAACATTATTCCTAGATTTGCGCTTTTGGGTGCACAAGTCCTTCAAGAATTTAGCATAGGAGGGAATTTGCCAAATGACATCAAGGAGAGGGAGATTGATCTTTACTTGTTTGAAGATCCCCATCATGTCTTGGATTTTCTCTCCCTGCTTCCCAAAATGAGAAGGTTCCTTCAATCTTTGAGGAAAAGGAACCGGAGGTTCAAAAGAAATGTCAAGATTTGGAATTGATGACGACACAACTTCACTTGCCTTTCCTTTTGGATTTAATGGGATGTTATGCACATTTGGATTTAACATAAACGATTTTGGATTTAATTGGGATTCTTTTGGATTTTTGGGTTGCTCTTGGAATTCCTTTCTCTTTTCCTCTCTTACCTTGGAATTGATGACTTTACCACTCCTTAAGGTGGTGATTGATTGAACTTGCTCTGGAGGAGCATTACAAGATGAAGATGATGGATCTTCAATCATATGAACACCCTTAGGATTTGCCACCGATTGACTCGGCAACTTACCTTCCTCCCTTCTATTCAAGACATTAGCTAGTTGCCCGATTTGAGCTTCTAACCTAGCCATAGATTGAGCATTAGCTTCAAGCTTAGCGATTGATTGAGAATGAGTTTGCAATAAGCAGGTATTAGCCTCAAGATTGCTTATCACTCTTTCTTCAAAGCCTTGGCTTCTCGGAGGACGTGGTGGTTGTTGGTAATTGGATCTTTGATGGTAAGGTTGAGGATTTGGCCTATATTGAGGCTGTTGAGATTGGGAATTGAATGAATTTTGCCCTTGAAAAGAGGGACTTGATTCTTGAGGTTTCCATGAAAAAGCTGGATGGTTCTTGTAACCAGGATTGTACGTATTTGAATATGGATCATTCATTTGTTTAGAGTACAAGGCATTCGCTTGCTCTTGAGCATAATCGGGAGATTGCCCGGCAATAGGACAATCTCGCACAAAATGTGAGGTACTATAGTAAAACGAACATCCTTCCTAATTTTGAACAGGTTGGCTTGGAGTAGGCAGCCCATTTTTCATGATTAGGTTCATTTTTCGGGATAAGGCTTCTACTTGCATGGCAACCTCATCTACCCGTGAAATTTCATGCACTTCTCTACAAGGTTGGGTGGCCTTCCCTTTCCTAGTGGAGGAGCGTTGAGCTGAATTGTTGCTCAGGGTTTGAAAAAGTTTCCATGCCTCATCGGGGCTTTTCAAAAGGTATCCACCTCCACACGCGGAGTCTATCATTTGTCTATGTTGCTCACTCACCCCATCGTAAAAACTTTGCACTAGCTGCCATTTTGGGACAGCATGATGCGGACAAGATTTAAGAAGATCTTTTAATCTCTCCCACGTCTCATGAAATTGTTCTTGATCAATTTGGGTGAATCCGGTGATTGCTCTCCGAATATCACTCGTCTTTCCCATTGGGAAGTATTTTTTTAAGAACTCTATTTGCATCTCCGTCCAAGAATGGATTGAGTTAGGTTCTAAGGAATTGAACCAACTTCTAGCTTTATCTTTTAGGGAGAATGGGAACATACGCAACTTTAGATCATCCTCCGTAAAGTGTGGTACACGAGTAGTGGAACACACAGAAAGGAAGTAATCTAAGTGCCAGTACGGATCCTCATTAGGGAGACCATGGAAGCTATTAAGAAGATTGATGGTGGAGGACTTTATTTCAAATTGATTTGCCACTACATCCAAAAATTGAATACATGAAGGTACTTCAAATGTAGTCGGAAGGTAAAAGTCCATAAGCAACTCTCCTTGAGGAGGTGGAGGTGGAGGTGGTTGTTCATGATTAAAAGGAGGTAGTCCGGGAGGTTGTCTCTCATTTGGGTCCATGTTTTCAGTCCTAGGCAAGATAGGGTCCCTAAAGGTTCCTCTACGTTGTCTAAGTATTCTTTCAAGTTCAATATTACATGGAAGCAATGGAAGTGACAAGGACCGTCTACCTAGCATGCATTAATAGTAGAACAACACCTCAATACGAAAAATAAATAATAATATATACAAAAAAAAAAAATTAATGAACTCAAACCCACTAATTTTAGATTTTGTACTCACAAAGGGTTCCACCTTTAATCCTTTTAGATGCCCGCTATGTGGTATACCTAAAATCAAGAAATTTGAGAGATAAGAACAAGATATATACAAAAAAAATGAAAGAATTTCTAGCCTAAGAATTAAACCAGATTTAATCTTCCAATGGCGACAATTAAAACTGTAGTCCCCGGCAATGGTGCCAAAATTTTGATGTGCCTAAACTCGGATTATAATGTAAGCTTAATTTTGCCCTTTTTATCAAAATATAATTTAACCACTCGCAAGAGCACGAATCTTTGTAGATAAGGTTCTATATAGAGGGTATCGATCCCACGAGGACTAGTAGCAATTGTCTTAAAGAAAGATTAATTCCACTTTAATCCTAAAAACAAGGTTTTGAATTTTTATTTATAAAACTATTGCATGAATGTAATGACAATAAAAGTAAAGAATTTAAAGTTGGGAGAGAGAACTAGGGTTGGTTTCCACCACTAGCCATTCACATGTTCATAATTGTAGCAAGCATGGGATTCATAAATTAAATGCCTAACAATGTCATTAGGCTTGTGACCTCAATGACATATCAAAAGATCAATGTGTTTGTCCACCTATCATAATCCATCTTCAACAAGCATAACTCTTCAACCTAACTAACTACCTAATTACCCTACTCTCTAAGTGAACCTACATGCATCCAAACTACCTTATCTTGGCATTGTTTATACAAACAAACACAACACATTCAATTAAACACCATTATCTAGCCATCATTTGCACTTCTTGTGGAATATGCAAATGTTGTGCACTCAAATGGCAAAATCTACTCTAAGACAAGAATAAACTCCATATCAAATGAATATGTAGAAGAAATGTCTTAGTGTACATGATCACTAGGCTAAATAATCAGCATTTAATTACAAATCCCCAAGTGCTACAAAAAAGGAACAAGTTTACATGGCTAGGGGCTTCAACCACACCCTAGTAGAAGAGTTAGTTGCTCATGGTTGCCATGCACTCTTCCATTGATGAAGAAAGTGAAGCTTCTTGGTCTGGTTTAGCTTCTCCTCTTCCTTTCCCGAAGGTCTCTCCTCTCATGATCTGATGTGTGTTGAGAGATATATGAGATATGTGGCTTTTTGGTGCTTTAAGGCTTCTTTTTTCAACCTTGGGGCCCACCATATATATATATATCCATTGTATCAAGAAGGTCCCCAAGGGTCTTGTTCAAGTCAGACAATCCCCCTAAGTCATGCAAAAAGGAAGATTTTGTTACAAGTGGGAAAGCAGGTGAGCAAGTGGGCAAGTGGCTTCTGCAGAATCTCGATCAATCGAGATTGAATCTCGATTGATTGAGATTTCGATCAATCGAAATAAGATCTCGATCAATCGAGATCTCGATTGATTGAGATCAACATCTCGATTGATCGAGATGCCTTTGGCTGCATTTCTGATTTTTGTTCTTCAGCTGCAAATAGACTCAAACATTGCTCCTTTCACTATAAGACCTACAATACCTCAAAAACACAAAAATACTGTAAACATATCTCGGTAATCATAAAAATGGAACTAACATATGCAATAAAGAGGGTTCAAATGCATAGAATTGAACACTTATCATAGACTTTGTGATTTATTTAGCTCCAGGCACCAGGCCCATTTCTAGGTCAGAGTAGGATCAAGCTAAACATCTTAGTATTGTTCTGTAGACACTGAAAGATCACCAACTGTATGCAGAGTTTGAGAAGTGTGATTTCTGGCAAAGGGAGGTGAAGTTCTTGGGTCACGTAATATCTAAGAAAGGGATAGCGGTCGATCCAAGTAAAGTGTCAGCGGTTTTGGAGTGGGGACAGTCTACCTCACCTTCAAAGATTTGCAGCTTTCTTGGGTTGGCTGGTTATTATCGTCAGTTTATTCAGGGCTTCTCTAAGATTGTTGGCCCGCTTACCTGTCTCACTAAAAAGGGTGTGTCTTTTGTTTGGGATGACTCTTGTTAGGCGGCGTTTGATGAGTTAAAGAGCAGGTTGATGACTGCACCTATTTTAGCTACTTCTTAAAGTGGCATTGAGTACTTGGTTTTCACTGATGCATCATTGTAGGGTCGAAGATGTGTGTTGATGCAAGAGGAGAGGCTAATATCTTATGCTTCACGTAAGCTTAAGCCTCATGAGCTTACTTACCCTACTCATGATCTGGAGCTAGCAGTTGTGGTTTTTGCCCTGAGGATTTGGAGGCATTACCTCTTGGATGAGACCTTTAGATTATTCAGCGACCACAAGAGTTTGCAATATTTATTCTCACAAAATGAGCTGAATATGAGAAAGCGCAAGTGGTTGGAATTCGTAAAAGTTTATTATGTTTCAATCTAGTACCACCCAGGGAAAATAAACATAGTAGCTAATGCACTTAGTTACTGTCTCGCCCCGAAACCCGGACTGCCGGGACTCCTCCGGACCAATCCCGAATCCCGAGTGTGAACCCGTTCACTTAACCCATGAACAATCTCAATTACACTCAATGCATTAGTATCAAGGTTTGATACCATGCTATAACACCCCGATTTCCAACTCTCGGAGAACCGGAGGTCAAACTGTCTATTTAGCCCAATAGACCCTCATTCCCCATGGAAGCTTAACCTAATTCTTGCATATGAATGCACATAAATCCATCTTAATGAACTTCCATGGGCCCTACATCAAATCACACACCTTAGTGAACATTTACTTGCCCACACTTTTAAGAATCACTCACTTTCGAGCCTCAAAACATTCTGTATTTGGAATATGGAACTGATCCTTACACCATTGGATAGAGAATCCAAAAATACTCAATTTCAAAAAAAAACCACGCTCAATTTCGATCTAGAACGAAGAAATTACGTCGAAATGAAGTTTTGGAAAAAGTTGTGAATAGTAATCTCGATTGATCGAGATTAAATCTCGATTAATCGAAATTCAAGCGAGATTTTCACCCTCTCGGGACCCCAGACCTGCAATATCTCAATTGATCGAGATGGGGGTCTCGATTGATCGAAATTCCTCTTTCTTAGACTCTAAAAATCACCATAAATCATCACCCTTTCGATCAATCGAAATGGGGGTTTCGATTGATCAAAATAGGCATCTCGATTGATCGAAATGCACTACCCGGGACCTCCAACAACCCTATATATGGTTCATTTGAAGCCCAATCAACATCCTATCATCCTAGAACCCCTCAACAAGATTAATAACATAAATGAAAGGTTCCAACATCAATTTCACTCTCAAGATCACATCCATAATTGAATCCATACACCAAAATGAATCATTTTCTTTCACAAACACCATTCATTCATAAGGGAAACATCATCAAATGAATCAAGTGCCGCCATGGGCATTACATAAATTAAACCGTTGTCTTTTCACACCCAACAAGTTTAAAATCCCATACATACATCCAAATTGCATATGTCCAAAGTACAACCACAACTAAAAGGGAAGTCACATGCCACAAGCCGACATGGATAGCCACAAAAATGCTCAAAACTCAAAAGATAGCAAAACCACCACTAGTGTTCCACTTGGACACTCATGTCCCATCCGTCATCGGCGCTTTATCTGTAAAATATTTAGAATAAAGGGGTGAGCACCACTGCGGCTCAGTAGAGATACCCCAACCCACCTAAGTGCCGACCCGACACGACCTACATGGATGCATGTCACAACATTTCACATATCATTCAACATACATCATGTTCACTCACAACAATGCATATATACATATAGGGATGCATTAAACACTTATCATGCTTTATAATTCAAATGAAGGCAATAATCATACACTTGTCTCTCTCTCAGACTCAACCCGACATAATTCTTGACCGAATCATGAAACCGAGACACTTTTCCACACCATTCCAATTTCGCCACCGAGTATTTACCTACTCCAAGGTGGATAGACCACTGTCACCGAGTATTTACCTACTCCAAGGTGACTTGGCCCCCTTTCTTTGAATTTCCACTGAGTATTTACCTACTCCAAGGTGAGCAAACCATAATCACTGAGTATTTACCTATTCCAAGGCGATTGGGCAACCTTTTCAGAATCCCCACCGAGTATTTACCTACTCCGAGGTGAGTAAACCACCATCACCGAGTATCTACCTACTCCAAGGTGGCGCAACCACTCCAACGCCCTCTCTGAGTATTGACCTACTCTAGGCAATCCAACCACTCTTCCCCGTTTCCTCACAACGACCCCAATATATGCATTTCGAACATATAAACATCAAGCATTTAATTTCATGCCTCACAATGCACGTGCTAATTAATAAAAACATGTAGCATGCATTTTATCTCCACTACACCACACATATATTTACATATACATGCAACCTAGCATAATATCCACATATGCTCACAAAACTTCACTGAAGCACATTTTAATCATGCTTTACAAATGCACATATTTTCTATACAAATATAGCATGCATTTAACTCACTTACAACATATAGCACATATATGCCCAATATAACACATTTTCACATATATGCACAAGAGCTAACATATAAGCATACATGCTCTCATTCTCCCACATTCTCATGTATTTGTCACTCACATCATGCATACTAGGAGATACACATCTATTGCACACAAAAGACTCAAGAGAAGAATAAAAACACCTTATCCCACCCCTCTTACATCTCTAAAACATGCAATACTCAACCTTAGCTCTCACCACTTCACCCGAAACCCTAGAATCGACAAGTAGATGAGAAAGAACACCTCTACCTCGAAAATGAAGACCTTCTAAGCACTTCTCAATTTCCAGCAATGTCAACCTTGTCGAACCGCAACTCTGATCGGTTCAAAGGGAAGCCCTAGCCGTCCCCTACATATCTCCCTTCTTCGACGGAGCTTAAATCACACCCAAAGACCTCCAAAATCTAGAGAGAAGGAAGAGAGAAGAAGTGGGAGCAATATAGAGAGAGAAGCAGCCATGAGATATGAAATATCTCTGCAGATTTTGACCATTTAAGGTCTCTAGGTCACGAAAAGACCAAAATACCCCTAGGCCACTTAACGCACCTTCCCGGACTCCTTTTTCAATTTCGAAAACTCCTATGGACTCGAAATCACTTCCTTTACTCTCTAAATATTTCATCTCAGCCATTCTCAAAAATAAATATTTTTAAAAATTTTTCGGATTCCCGGGCCCACTTAAGTCGCATCCCGGGCCCCGGTTTGACCAAAAAGTCAAACTTCTAAAATTCTCCCGAAAACTTTCCAAAACCTTAAAAACACTTCCCAAACATGTTTCCTACACTCAAAACATGTTAAACACCACTCAAAATGCATATATGGCAATTATAATGCGAAAAATGCAAAATCGGCCAAAATTGGTCACGGTCTCTACAACCTCCCCCCCTTAAGGGAATTTCGTCCCCGAAATTAGAAACATACCTCAAGTAGTGAACAACTCAGGGTATTTTGAGCGGACTTCTTATTCTCGTTCCCATGTAGCCTCCTCGACTCCGTGATGCCTCCAAAGGACTTTAATCAATGGAATCGTCTTGCCTCGAAGCACTTGCTCCCTAGCGTCCAAAACCTGTACCGGTCTCTCCCCATATGACACATCCTCCTCCACCTCAAGATCTATCCAATCTAACACATGTGAAGGATCCGGCTCATACTTTCTCAACATCGAAACGTGGACAGTATTCTACACACTTGACAATTGCGGTGGCAATGCCAAGCGGTATGCGACCTCGCCCACACGATCCAATATCTCGAATGGACCGATAAAACATGGGGCTAGCTTTCCGCTATGCCCAAACCTCATCAAACCCCGTCGTGGCGAGACTTTCAAGAAGACATGGTCCCCCACCTCAAATGCCAAAGGCCTCCTCCTTTTGTCAGCATAGCTTTTCTGACGACTTTGAGCAGTAAGCAAACGCTGCCGTATAATCTTAATCTTTTCTGTAGTCTCTCTGACTATATCTGGCCCCAAAGCCACTGTCTCACCAACCTCTGTCCAATAAACTGGTGACCTACAAGGTCTACCGTACAAGGCCTCAAATGGAGCCATCTTAATGCTAGCTTGGTAGCTATTATTGTATGCAAACTCCACTAATGAAAGGTGATCCTCCCAACTGCCTCAAAAATCAAGTGCACATGCTCTAAGCATATCCTCCAAAATCTGTATAGTACGCTCCGACTGACCATCTGTCTGGGGATGGAAAGCCGTACTGAAATGGAGGTCCGTATCAAGTGCGGCTTGAAAACTCTACCAAAATCGTGATGTGAATCTCGGATCTCTATCAGACACAATGGAAACTGGCACTCCGTGTAGTCTCACAATCTGATCAATATACAATCGACTAAGGGTATCCACATCATCTGTCACTCGAATAGGAAGGAAATGAGCCACCTTGGTCAACCTATCCACAATGACCCAAACTGCATCATGACTCTTCCTTGTCCTAGGTAACCCCATCACAAAGTCCATAGTAACGTGTTCCCACGTCCACATAGCTACCGGTAAGGGCTGTAACAAACCTGCCGGTCTCTGATGCTCGGCCTTCACTTGTTGACAAGTGAGGCACCTCGCCACAAACCGTGCGACGTCCTTTTTCATGCCCCTCCACCAATACTGTCTACAAAGGTTGTGGTACATTTTGGTACCACCGGGATGTACTGCAAGTCTGGAGCTATGAAACTCCCTCAGGACCTCATCCCTACAAGCCAATGGAACAACCATTCTGCCTCTGAACCTCAGACCTCAGTCTGAATGGATAACCCAATCCTCCACTGCCTCGCCACCCGTAATTCGAGTGCGAATGCTCTCTAACTCTGTGTCATGCCTCTGCTCCTCAACCACCCTACTCACTAGAGTTGGTTGCACTATGAGTGTGAACAAAGTGGCATGTCCATCACTCTCACTAAAGCACAATCCCATTTCTGAGATGTCTTCCATCATCTTCCATTCACGAATGGCGATGCTAGCCAAAGTACCATGTGATTTCCTGCTCAATGCATCGGCAACCACATTAGCCTTCCCCGGGTGATATTGAAGATCAAAGTTGTAGTCTTCCATGTATTCAACCCATCTCCTCTGTCTCATATTCAAGTCCTTTTGCGTAAAAAGGTACTTCAAACTCTTATGATCAGAGAAAACCTCAAACTTCTCTCCGTAGAGATAATGCCTCCACGTTTTCAAAGCAAAAATTACCGCCGCCAACTCCAAGTCATGAGTCGGGTAATTCTGCTCGTGGATCTTCAACTGTCGGGAACCATATGCAACAACCCTCTCGGTCTGCATCAATACACATCCCAAACCATCCCGTGAAGCATCACAATAGATGACATAACCCAAATCACGCTCAAGAATAATCAATATTGGAGCACTAGTCAATCTATGCTTCAATTCCATAAAGGAATGCTCACAAGCCTCGTTCCACTCAAACTTAACTCCTTTACGAGTAAGTTTGGTCATTGGCGTCGCTAACTTCGAAAAGTCCTTCATAAAGCGCCGGTAATATCCTACCAATCCCAAGAAGCTACGTATATCGAATACGTTCTTAGGCCTCTCCCAATCCATTACCGCTGCTATCTTAGAAGGGTCTACCGATACTCCTCCTTCCGACACCACGTGTCCTAGGAACTTCACCTCCGTTAGCCAAAATTCACATTTTTTGAATTTGGCATACAAACGGTGCTTTCTCAATGTCTGCAACACTGTCCTCAAATGGATATCATGCTCTTCCATAGAAGAAGAATACACAAGAATGTCATCCACGAAGACCACCACAAACCTATCCAAGTACACCCTGAATATCCAGTTCATCAAATCCATGAACGCTGCTGGTGCGTTCGTCAATCCAAATGGCATCACTAGAAACTCATAGTGGCCATATCTAGTTCGAAAAGCTGTCTTCGGAATGTCCTCTTCCCTTACCCTCAACTGGTAATATCCCGACCTCAAGTCGATCTTCAAAAAACAAGTCGAACCCTTAAGCTGATCAAACAAGTCATCTATCCTTGACAAAGGATACTTGTTCTTAATCGTTGCTTGGTTTAACTTACGGTAGTCTATGCATAACCGTAAAGATCCGTCCTTCTTTTTAGCGAAAAGGACCAGAGCTCCCCAAGGCGATGTACTAGGTCGTACAAATCCCTTATCCAACAATTCCTGCAATTGATCTTTCAACTCCATCAACTCTACCGGTGCCATCCGGTACGGTGCCATAGAGATAGGCGTGGCACCAGGAGCAAGATCAATGCTAAATACCACATCTCTCATCGGAGGCAACTCTGTCAAGTCCTCCGGGAACATATCTACAAACTCTCTAACCATCGATGGAAATCCTCCACTAGTCACAATCTCATCCTCCTCGGCTAACAAGCTAGCTAGGAAATATCCAACCCCATCCCTCACACCGGAACCAAACAGAGATGGAACATAAAAATCATCCCGTTCTCCCACAAAATAAAAGTAATCACCCTCAGGTGTGCACACTGTCACTCTCCTACGAAGACAATCAATCGTGGCTCTAAATGTAGATAGTCAGTCCATACCTAGAATGACATCAAAAGTGGTCATGTCTAGTAACACAAAGTCGAACACTAGTCGACGCCCAGTAACCTCGATCTCGCAAGACCGACACACTCTATCCAGGGTAACCCTACCCCCAACCGGTGTATCAATGGACAATGGTGACTCCAGTGATGACACCTGCAGCCCCAAGGCACAAGCAAATGCATCAGATATGAATGAATGTGATGCACCCGAATCTATTAACACCCTAGCCCACGAGCTAGAAACCAGGAAAATACCTCTGACCACTGACGGTCCTGGTACATCATCTACCGGAGCAAGTGTGAACACACGGCCCCCTGACTGCTGACCAGTCCCCTGTAAGCCTGACTGCTGACTAGAAGCAGGCGTGGGACCCCTCGTCACTCGCGATCCCTGTACTGACTGTGCGAGCTGCGGTGATGGTAATGTCCTGAAGCCAGACTGAACTGTAGTCA
Source organism: Cornus controversa (assembly GCA_026545225.1). NCBI lineage: Eukaryota > Viridiplantae > Streptophyta > Magnoliopsida > Cornales > Cornaceae > Cornus > Cornus controversa. The sequence continues at coordinate 49,690,776 of CM048846.1, read as the reverse complement.
TCTGCCCAGCTCTCTGCTGAGTCCCTGTAGCACTCTGTATCACCTGCCTCCGTGGGCAGTTAGCTTTCACGTGTCCGGGTTGTTTACAAGAGAAACACACCCTTTTCGTCACTATCCCTGTTGGCACTAGTGCCACTGTATGTCCCTATGGGCACTCCCTGCTGAAATGGCCAATCTAATGGCAATTATAGCACACCATTGAAGATCGTGAAGATCCAGAAGGCAAGGCCAATGAAGGTACCGGGCAAGCTTGTTGTTGCCTCTGGAAATCTGACTTGCCCTCCCTATTCCTCTTCCGTCCTTGACTACCTGAAGATGCCCCCGCATTCTTCGCTTGCTGTTTAGACTCCCATATTCTTTGGGTGTCTCTGTCATCTTCCTCAGCCACTAAGGCTCTGTCAACCACTTCATTGTAGGCCCTTAGACCTAAAATGGATACCCTCTTTCTGATAGAGGTCTTGAGTCCCTTCACGAATCTTTTCACTTTTAGCTCTTCATTAGTTACCATCTCCGGGGCGAAGCGAGCCAAAGATGTAAATTTGGTCTCGTACCCCATCACATCCAAGTCCCCTTGGACTAAGTCTATGAACTCTTGCCTCATCCGGTCTCTCACCGAAGTCAGAAAGAATTTTTCAAAGAATAAACCCTTAAAGGTTTCCCAGTCCATAGTCTCGGTATTGTGGACATTCCCAATGAATTGCCACCACCGATCAGCTTCTCCTTGTAAGTGAAGCACCGCTACACCCACTTTCAAATCCTCATCGATTGCAAGAGCAACCATGAGTTTGTGAGTTTGGTCTATCCAACTCTCAGCCACAAGAGGATCACACGCGCCATCAAAGGTAGGCGGCTTAAATTTCACATATTCCTTCATTGCCACCATTTGTCGGCTCAAGGCAACCCTAGGCAATGCCTGAACCTCCTCTTCCCTGGCTTCCCTAGCCATTCTTCTCATAGTGTCCGCCATATCACGCATAAACTGCGTTCCATCTATTGGCTCCTGAGGAGCATCAGCGCCAATGTCTCGCGCTCTTCTTGGAGGAATTTCTTTCTATATGCACAATAAGAAAAATTTTAAGTCCAACAAATTTACACTTCTCACACATATCCATCATGCTTACATATGCCATGTCAATTTAATCCACAAAAGCATGTTAAGAAATCGTAAGCACAAATAAAGTTCCACAAAAGCAATTTATAATCTCAAGTTCAAATCCTTATGTTCCACTCCTTAACCTCAAGTGACTACAAAATCAAGTTTCACCCTTCGTCCCTAGGTATTCCAACCTAGAGATCCGATACCATTCTGTCACGCCCCGAAACCCGGACCGCCGGGACTCCTCCGAACCAATCCCGAATCCCGAGTGTGAACCCGTTCACTTAACCCATGAACAATCTCAATTACACTCAATGCATTAGTATCAAGGTTTGATACCATGCTATAACACCCCGATTTCCAACTCTCGGAGAACCGGAGGTCAAACTGTCTATTTAGCCCAATAGACCCTCATTCCCCATGGAAGCTTAACCTAATTCTTGCATATGAATGCACATAAATCCATCTTAATGAACTTCCATGGGCCCTACATCAAATCACACACCTTAGTGAACATTTACTTGCCCACACTTTTAAGAATCACTCACTTTCGAGCCTCAAAACATTCTGTATTTGGAATATGGAACTGATCCTTACACCATTGGATAGAGAATCCAAAAATACTCAATTTAAAAAAAAAACCACGCTCAATTTCGATCTAGAACGAAGAAATTACGTCGAAATGAAGTTTTGGAAAAAGCTGTGAATAGTAATCTCGATTAATCGAAATTCAAGCGAGATTTTCACCCTCTCGGGACCCCAGACCTACAATATCTCGATTGATCGAGATGGGGGTCTCGATTGATCGAAATTCCTCTTTCCTGGACTCTAAAAATCACCATAAATCATCACCCTTTCGATCAATCGAAATGGGGGTTTCGATTGATCGAAATAGGCATCTCAATTGATCGAAATGCACTACCCGGGACCTCCAACAACCCTATACATGGTTCATTTGAAGCCCAATCAACATCCTATCATCCTAGAACCCCTCAAACAAGATTAATAACATAAATGAAAGGTTCCAAGATCAATTTCACTCTCAAGATCACATCCATAATTGAATCCATACACCAAAATGAATCATTTTCTTTCACAAACACCATTCATTCATAAGGGAAACATCATCAAATGAATCAAGTGCCGCCATGGGCATTACATAAATTAAACCGTTGTCTTTTCACACCCAACAAGTTTAAAATCCCATACATACATCCAAATTACATATGTCCAAAGTACAACCACAACTAAAAGGGAAGTCACATGCCACAAGCCGACATGGATAGCCACAAAAATGCTCAAAACTCAAAAGATAGCAAAACCACCACTAGTGTTCCACTTGGACACTCATGTCCCATCCGTCATCAGCGCTTTATCTGTAAAATATTTAGAATAAAGGGGTGAGCACCACTGCGACTCAGTAGAGATACCCCAACCCACCTAAGTGCCGACCCGACACGACCTACATGGATGCATGTCACAACATTTCACATATCATTCAACATACATCATGTTCACTCACAACAATGCATATATACATATAGGGATGCATTAAACACTTATCATGCTTCATAATTCAAATGAAGGCAATAATCATACACTTGTCTCTCTCTCGGACTCAACCCGACATCCCAACATAATTCTTGACCGAATCATGAAACCGAGACACTTTTCCACACCATTTCAATTCCGCCACTGAGTATTTACCTACTCCAAGGTGGATAGACCACTGTCACCGAGTATTTACCTACTCCAAGGTGACTTTGCCCCCTTTCTTTGAATTCCCACTGAGTATATACCTACTCCAAGGTGAGCAAACCACAATCACCGAGTATTTACCTACTCCAAGGCGATTGGACAACCTTTTCAGAATCCCCACTGAGTATTTACCTACTCCGAGGTGAGTAAACCACCGTCACCGAGTATCTACCTGCTCCAAGGTGACACAACCACTCCAACGCCCTCTCCGAGTATTGTACTACTCTAGGCAATCCAACCACTCTTCCCCGTTTCCTCACAACGGCCCCAATATATGCATTTCGAACATATAAACATCAAGCATTTAATTTCATGCCTCACAATGCACGTGCTAATTAATAAAAACATGTAGCACGCATTTTATCTCCACTACACCACACATATATTTACCTATACATGCCAACCTAGCATAATATGCACATATGCTCACAAAACTTCACTTAAGCACATTTTAATCATGCTTTACAAATGCACATATTTTCTATACAAATATAGCATGCATTTAACTCACTTACAACATATAGCACATATATGCCCAATATAACACATTTCCACATATATGCACAAAAGCTAACATATAAGCATAGATGCTCTCATTCTCCCACATTCTCTTGCATTTGTCACTCACATCATGCATACTAGGAGATACACATCTATTGCACACAAGAGACTCAAGAGAAGAATAAAAACACCTTATCCCAGCCCTCTTACATCTCTAAAACATGCAATACTCAACCTTAGCTCTCACCACTTCACCCGAAACCCTAGAATCGACAAGTAGATGAGAAAGAACACCCCTACCTCGAAAATGAAGACTTTCTAAGCACTTCTCAAATTGCCAGCAATGTCAACCTTGCCGAACCGCAACTTTGATCGGTTGAAAGGGAAGCCATAGCCGTCCCCTACGTATCTCCCTTCTTCGGCGGAACTTGAATCACACCCGAAGACCTCCAAAATCTAGAGAGAAGGAAGAGAGAAGAAGTGGGAGCAATATAGAGAGAGAAGCAACCGTGAAATATCTCGGCAGATTTTGACCATTTAAGGTCCCTAGGTCACGAAAAGACCAAAATACCCCTAGGTCACTTAACGCACCTTCTCGGACTCCTTTTTCGATTTCAAAAACTCCTATGGACTCGAAATCACTTCCTCTACTCTCTAAACATTTCATCTCAGCCATTCTCAAAAATAAATATTTCTAAAAATTTTCCAGATTCCCGGGCCCACTTAAGTCCCATCCCGGGCCCCAGTTTGACCAAAAAGTCAAACTTCTCCAATTCTCCCAAAAACTTTCCAAAACCTTAAAAACACTTCCCAAACATGTTTCCTACACTCAAAACATATTAAACACCACTCAAAATGCATTTATGGCAATTATAATGCAAAAAATACAAAACTGGCCAAAATTGGTCACGGTCTCTACAGTTACCAACCCTATACTAGTCTTTTCGCTCTATTCAAAATAGAGTGGAATAACTTAAACAACGTTGAAGCTTAGCTGATGCCTTTGTAGCATGTGTAGTGATTACACCTGTTATCATTCAGAGGGTAGTTATAGATCAGCTTACTAACCCACAGTATGTAGAGAAGGTGGCTGAGTTAAAATCTAGAGAGGTACCATTCTATACAGTGGATACAGATCGAGGATTAAGGTATAAGGGGTGGTTGGTGGTCCCTCACAATGATGACTTAAGGAGGGCGGTGATGAGTGAGGCTCATAGTTCTTAGTTTTTGATACACCCGGGAGGGAATAAGATGTACCAAGACATCAAATGATAGTTTTGGTGGGCAGGTATGAAGAGGGACATTGCTATATTTGTCTCTAAGTGTAGCACATGTGAGATGATCAAGATTAATCACTAGAGATCGTCGGGATCCTTGCAGCCATTGCATATACCGAAGTGGAAGTGGGAGAGCATCTCCATGGATTTTATTGTGAGACTTCCCACCTCATAATGGAATCATGGTGCTATCTGGGTGATAACGGACAAGTTTACAAAATCAACCCATTTCTTGCCTGTACAATCGAGTTACACTTCAGAGCAATACACAAAACTTTATATTACAGAGATAGTGAAGTTTCATGGCATGCCTTTGTCCATTATATTGAATAGGGATTCGAATTTTGTATCAAGGTTTTGGGATAGTTTTCAGCAGGCTATGGGTACAGCTCTGCATCTTAGTACAACCTATCACCCTTAAACCGATGGTCAGATTGAGAGGGTTAATTAGATTTTGCAGGATATGTTGCGAGTATGTGTACTCAACTTCAAAGGTAATTGGGAGAGTTACTTATCGCTAGTTGAGTTTTCCTATAATAATAGTTATCAAAAGACTATTGGTATGGAACCATTCGAGGCTTTCTATGGCCACCCATGTAAGTCACCGGTATGTTGGTTAGATGTGGGAGAGAACCGATTCTTAGGTCCTGAATTCATCAAGGACACCTCCATGAAAGTTGCTCTTATTAGAGATGATTTGGCTAAACTCGGATTATATTGTAAGCTTAATTTTGCCCTTTTTATTAAAATATAATTTAACCACTCACAAGAGCACGAATATTTGTAGATAAGGTTCTATATAGAGGGTATCGATCCCACGAGGACTAGTAGCAATTGTCTTAAAGAAAGATTAATTCCACTTGATAGGCGTTGAAAGTTACGCATTCTAGCCTCTTAACTTATGTATTTTATTCTCTTACTGATAGATTATTTTGTGATTTTACTTTGTTTTAGTGTTTTCTGTATTTTCAGGGCCTTAATGATTATTTCAGTTAAAACCAGGATTTTGGGCTTTTAAAGAAGACATCCAAGATGGTGAGATGAAGCCTACATCAAGGAGATTCACTCAACCATTTATTTCAACTCAAATCAGCCCAAGAAAGAGGTCCAAGAGAATTACAGCTGCTTAAGAAGGTTTCGGGCCCGAAGCCCAAATCTGTGCATAATGCAGTCTTAATCCCGTTTTGGAAAACGGACCAGAAGTCTTATGTTTGAGCCTCAAATCGACATTATTTTCACGTAGGGTTGAACGAAATTTGATTCTGCACACTTTTGTATTTCACGAAAATTCCGTAAATTAGACTTCTAGTGGGTCAAAAGTTGGGCCAAAGTCAGCAGGAAAAACCCACCTTATTAGTGCTGCGGGAAACCCTAATTAATTTCTAATTGGATTAGGACTTTGGTATATTCTCTTGGAGAATAAAGTGAAGACTTGGAGGCTGAATTGGGAGAGCTTACACACAGAGATTGGAGAGTTTGAGAGGGCTGAAGAGAACAGAAACATATTGCAGAGCCATTGGAGAACGAAGTCATACGCGTAATTCAGAAAGATGATGTCTTCTTCCTCAACAGTTGAAGCTTCTTCTTCTACCATGAGCGGCTAGTTCATCCACTAGGGTTTTGATGTAGCCCTAACAAAGCATCAATGGTTTGATTGTTTTAATTATTGGGGACTTTTATATACATGCATAGATTGTGTAATTGTGAGGATTCTTATTAAGGAATTGAGCAATAAAAGTCTTGTAAATTCAATCTCAATGATTTCTTATCTTGTCTTAGATATTTAGTTGTTGTTATTGAACTCAATCTCTTTTGTTTTCTGTGATCATGAGAGAGATTATTACATAATGGTAATCACTGAATATATTGTTATGAGCTTTGATGGATTATGCCTAGAGAAGATGAACCACACTGCACCCTAGATTAGAGTAGTTAGGCAGATGGCCCATGCCAATCGAAGATAGTCCATGGCTTAGCCTTAATCATATGTTATCTTCTTGATGGATGAAGGTGAGCTTGTAGCCACCGACACCACTTATGCATGATGTAATTCCCCTATAGTTGATTGAATTGACCATTGATTGTGGAGTTAGTGGTGAAGTCAAACACCCTAGATTTCTCTCCTATTATCTTCACTATCTTGTTTACTTTGATTTATTTTATTTTACTTTTTAATTAGTTTAGTTTAAAAATCAGAATTCTTTTCTTATAAATTTAATTAGAATTAATTCCGTAATCCAACTCGTCAGAACATAATCCCTGAGGTACGATACCCCTTTCGATAGCCCTATTCTGCAAGGAATTCATTCTATTGCGAAGTGTGGAAATTTTTAATTGATATACTTTTTGAGTCACACTCACACACGAATCAATTTTTGGCGCCGTTGCCGGGGATTATCTATTTGATTGATTGGATTTTACAGAATTAGTTTTAATTGGATTTTTAGTTTAGGAAATTTTTATATTTTATTTTTAATTTTGTTTTTGTTTTCTTTTCAGGTGCTTTCGGTAAATATATGCAAGGTCGTCATTCTGTGGCTGATCCTTTGATACCTCTTGATCCTGAGCCTGAACGTACTCTTAGACAACAGAGGAACATCTCTGTTGACACCATTGTGCAAGAGGAAGAATTAATTGAAGACATGGCAGAAGAGAGGAATAACAACCTTGTTCCTAATGCTGATGGAGAAAGAGCTAGATTGCTTAGGGACTACTATGTTCCTGAGACATATACCTCGCCAGCAGGTTTTCAACTGCCCAATGTCACAGCACAGAATTATGAGATCAAGTCCAGCATTATTCAGATGCTACCATCTTATTTTGGGCTGACTCAAGAAGACCCTTACAAGCACCTGGATGACTTCATTGAAGTGTGCTCAACTACAAAAATTCACAACTTCTCTGAAGATGCTTTCAGAATGAGACTTTTTCCATTCTCTCTGAAAGACAAAGCAAAGTATTGGTTCAACTCTCTACCGGCTGGTTCTATCACGACTTGGACTCAGATGCAACATGAGTTTCTCAAGAAGTATTTTCTGATAGGGAAGACCAATCAGTTCGGACGCGCTATCACTAGTTTCTCCCAACATAAGCGGAAACAATTTTATGAGACATGGGAAAGATTCAAGGACCTTCTTAGGAAGTGTCCCCATCATCAAGTTCCTAAGTGGCAATTAGTGCAGAGTTTTCATGAAGGGCTCACAGAAGCCAACAGACAGATGGTTGATGCGTCATGTGGAGGTACTTTTATGTTGAAGAGTGAAGAAGAGGCATGGACCTTATTTGAAAATCTTAGTGACAACTCTCTACAACATGTGTTCTCTACTCGTTCTAGTAGACCTGCCACTACCAGGAAGACTGATGGGATTTTTGAGGTTGGTGCTTCAGAAACTATGCCAACTGATATTGATTTAATTGCACAGAAGGTAGCAGCAATTATGGCTGCCAATTAAACTCCTTCTGCTTCAAATTCTACATTGCTAGGCCCTTGTGAATTTTGCTCTAGTCCTATGCATAACGTGAGCAATTGTCCTTCAATAGGAGAATTTTCTGATATTCAACATGAGCAAGTTCAAGCTACTTTCACTGGACCAATGAATCCTCCACGAGGTAATACTTACAATCCCACATGGAGGAATCATCCTGGTTTTTCTTACAGTAACCAAGGGGCAGCAATGCAACCATCATATCAACCTAGGACTTTTGTGCCTCAACAGCAATATCAAACACAAAGTCCTATGGCCCAAAGAATTTCTGCTATTGAAGATAAGCTGACTCTTACCGTGTCTAAATTTGACAAGCTTGATTCTCTCATAGAGACAGTGTAAGCTACTGAAGCAACAGTACAATCTACAGTTCAGCTAGTGCACTCGCATTCTCAATCCATTGCCAAACTGGAATCTCAGTTTGGACAGCTTGCTACTTCATTGAGTAGAAGAGAAGAAAGGAAGCTCCCTAGTCAACCAATTGCTAATCCAAGAGGGATGCAAGCTTCCACAAGCAACCCACACCATGAGCAAGTTCAAGCCATTACCACTTTGAGAAGTGGGAAAATAATTGACAATAAGGTGGGTGAAAAGAAAGAAGAAGAAAAAGTGACCACAAGTCCAAGTGCTGAAATTCCTTATGAGCCCAAGGCTCCTTTCCCACAACATTTTCTTGAAGCATCTAAATTGGGGAAGCAAGGGGACAAGCTGCATGACATGATGGAGGTGTTTTGCCAAGTGAAGATTAATTTGCCACTCCTTGATGCCATCAAGCAAATTCCTCCTTATGCAAAATTTTTGAAGGACTTGTGCACTCAGAAAAGGTGTTCTAAAAGCCATGTGCCAAAGAAAGTAATGCTGCCACAACAAGTAAGTTCAATAATTCAGCAGTGTACTCCTCCCAAGTACAAAGATCCTGGTGCTCCAACTATCTCATGCATTATTGGGGAGCACCATGTGGATAAAGCTCTTCTTGATTTGGGTGCAAGTGTGAATTTGCTACCCTATTCAGTTTACTTACAATTGGGCTTGGGAGAATTGAAGCCTACCTCGGTGGTATTACAATTTGTAGACAGATCAACAAAGCAACCCCGAGGAATCATAGAAGATGTGCTCATTAAAGTGGACAAGTTCTACTTTCCTGTTGATTTCATTGTACTTGACACTGAGCCGGTTCACAATCCGAAAAGGCACATTCCTGTGATCCTTGGTCGACCTTTCTTAGCTACTGCTGATGCTTGCATAAATTGTAGGTCGGGGATCATGGATATTTCCTTTGGCAACATGAATGTCAAGCTTAATGTGTTCAATGCTATCCAACACCCCCCAGATCAGAGTGATGTGTTCTGCATGGATGATATTGATGAATGTGTGGAGGAATTTGTTTCATCCTCTATATCTCGAAACTCCCTGGAGGTATGTAAGTCTTTTTATGACTTTGAGAACATTAATGATGAAGGGTTGTGTGAAGAAGTGCATGCTATGCTGGAAGTGGATGCTATTCAGAATACTCCACCATGGAGAATTCCAATTGAGCCACTACCTTTTCTCTCTAGCACTCCCTTAGTGCCTTTATTGGAGTCCCCTCCAGAATTGGAGTTGAAGCCTTTGCCTGACAAATTGAAGTATGTATTCTTGGGGGCACAAAAAACTCTTCCTGTTATAATTGCCTCTGATCTAACAGAAATTCAAGAGAAGAGCTTAGTAGAGGTTTTATACCAACATCGTGAAGCAATTGGATGGAGTGTTGCTGATCTTAAGGGTATTGATCCCTCAGTTTGCATGCACAAAATCCATTTGGAAGAAAGATGTAAGCCAACTAGAGAGGCACAGAGGCGATTGAACCCCAACATGAAGGAGGTGGTAAAGAAAGAGGTTGTCAAGTTACTTGATGCAGGAATCATTTATCCAATTTCTGACAGCACATGGGTGAGTCCGACACAAGTGGTTCCAAAGAAATCTGGTCTTACCATTGTCCCTAACTCCATGGGAGAGCTTGTTCCACAACGTACTGCCACAGGTTGGCGTGTTTGCATTGATTACAGAAAGCTCAATTCTATGACAAGGAAGGATCACTTCCCTCTTCCATTCATTGATCAAATACTTGAAAGGTTAGCTGGTCAGAGCTATTATTGCTTTCTGGATGGCTACTCTGGTTATAACCAAGTAGCTATGGATCCAGAAGATCAAGAGAAGACCACTTTCACTTGTCCCTTTGGTACTTTTGCGTATCGTCGTATGCCTTTTGGATTATGTAATGCTCCGGCTACATTCCAAAGGTGTATGATGGCCATCTTTTCTGACATGGTGGAAAAAATTTTGGAGGTGTTTATGGATGACTTCTCTATTTTTGGATCATCTTTTGAACATTGTTTGAGCAATTTATCACTTGTGCTTCAAAGGTGCCGAGAACGGAATCTGGTACTTAGTTGGGAGAAGAGCCATTTTATGGTGAAAGAAGGTATTGTATTGGGCCATATTGTTTCAGAAAGGGGCATTGAAGTTGATAAAGCAAAGATCGATCTAATTGCAACTCTGCCTCATCCAACTTCGGTAAGGCAAGTTCGATCTTTCTTAGGCCATGCCGGGTTCTATAGAAGATTCATCAAGGATTTCAGTAAAGTGGCTCGACCATTGTGCCATTTGTTATCTAAAGATGTTCCCTTTATCTTTGATGAAGATTGTGTGAAAGCTTTTGAAAAGCTTCAGTCTCTGTTATCCTCTGCACCAATTATGCAGTCTCCAAAATGGGCTATACCTTTTGAAATCATGTGTGATGCCTCTGATTATGCAGTGGGAGCCGTGTTGGGACAGAGAGAAGAGAAACGACCACATGTCATCTACTACGCTAGTAAGACTCTCTCTGATGCCCAACTCAATTACACAACCACAGAGAAAGAGCTTCTAGCTGTAGTGTTTGCCTTGGACAAGTTTCATTCTTATTTATTGGGGTCCAAGGTGGTTGTCTACTCTGATCATGCAGCATTGAGACACTTATTGGCAAAGAAAGAAACCAAACCGCGTCTTATTCGGTGGATTTTATTACTGCAAGAATTTGATTTGGAGATAAAAGACAAAAAGGGGACGGAGAATGTGGTTGCGGATCATTTATCTCGAATCGAGTTTGAGCCGGTGATCGATGCACTACCTATTCGAGACCCATTCCCGGATGAGCAATTGTTTGAAATCAATTTGATGAAAGTTAATGGCCAAAGGTTGAAACATTGTGTGGAAGGATGTGTGCCAAGAAGAGACGTGGAGTCCATCGACTTGACGGATCCCGTCTATCCGACTTAATCCCTTCAGAGAGTCAATCGTCTCCTACGGACGTTAAATTGTAGGTTTTGTATGTATTTCTATCCTTTAATTTCTTTAGTTTTCTTTGATTCTAAGTTTTAGTTTTAGTTTTCTTACTTTTTCTTTCAATTCTAGTTGCGTTTTAATGTTTTTTCTTTGAGTTTTTGATGTATAAGTTGCTTCCGGAGGATGCCAAGAGGTGTACCGAGGTATTTGGACTCAAGACGGGTGAAAAATCGTGCTCTCGGTCAACCTTGGGAGATGGAGACTCAAAATTATCAAGGTTCGGTCGACCTTGGGCGATGGAGGGTCCAACAGGCATCCAGGAGGGGGATCGATCGCCCCATTTGAGGGGGATCAATCGCCCCATGTTATTTCTTGAAGATCACCACCATCAGGTGGGCGATCGATCGCCCATCCTTGGGGGGATCGATCGCCCAAGGCTAAATGTGGGCTGCCCGAATTTTCTTGGTATTTAAAGCTTCCTTATCCTCCTATGTTGCTACCACTTGCATCCTAGACCTTTTTGAACTCCAATTCAAGTCCTACATCATCCGGAAAACTAATTTCTTCAATTAGTGATTATTATACAAGAATTCAACATTGGTCAACATCAACTTCAACATCAAATTGGATCAAAAATCACTAGTTCTCAAAGGAAGCTCACACTTTTTCAAGTTCAACATCAAAGTAAGTGAAGTTTTTCCTTGAAGAATTTGTTCAAATCTTTTTGAGGGCTTTTGAAGACCAAGTTTGGGGGATCAATTTGGTGCAATTACTTGTTCGATTTGGGTGGAAAAATTGCCGAAAAAAAGAGGTTGACGGATACAAAAGAATTGTGCACACCAAGTGTTCGATTTAATTCCTCAACCACACTTTTTCTACTCTATGGCACCAAAGAGAGCAAGTCACCAAGATACTTCAAGTTCACGTAATCCTCGCCGAGCGAGGCATGATCCGACTACAGGTTCTTCACGATCTCACCGAGATGGTATTCAAGAGAGATGGCATCCAAGGGTGTTGAATTATGAAACAACGTTTGACATAGCCGAACTTTATGGTATGTTTCCCGAGACACGGTGGGGGATTTCCGACATCCGTTGTCGTCGGTCGGCATCCATTTTTGTTCCACTCTCATCTACCATTTACCCGAGGCTTGTCAAGGTATTTTATCAGAACTTAATGTCGAAACCTGATGAGCGGGATGTGCTTACTTCTTCCGTAGATGGAACAATAGTTCGAGTGGACATGTCATCCATTGCCATTGCCATGGGTTGTTCTCATGAATGCCTAGCTGATTTATCTCATATCTATACTCCTTTACCCGACGAGTTGTCGGTGGGCAATGTGGTTGCACGATTGTGTGCCAACCAATTTTTCAGGCCGAAAAGGAATGCAGCTTCAAAGTCTTCAATGCCAAATCATTTATGGTTTCTTGACGCTGTGCTACTCAAGAATGTATGTCCAATTGGACATAAAATCGAAAGACGTCAAGAGTTCCTCAGAGCCTTATATGCTATACATTTTGGGCATTGGCTGTCATTCCCACAGATTGTCTGGGGCCAAATGGAGAAATTCTATTCCAAAGTTGTGGCCAAGGCACCAGACAGTGCAAGTGACTGGGAGTTTCCATTCCCTACTATTATTCACCAGTTGCTTGTAGCACAGGGGTATGCAGTCCATGACGACGAGCTTGCCTTTCCACATGATCTTCATTATGACACGCATGACTGGAACCTGAGTCGATCTCATATGCACCAGAGAGTCATAGCGGCGCCTGGTGAGGTATCTCGGTTGGCCCAGGGAGGAGAGCATGTAGATATACCACCACCGGTGGAAGGTCCAGAAGAGATGGAGGCAGGGGAAGAGGAAGTGCATGCACAGGCTGGTGGCCATGATTATCAATATTTAGAAGGGCAGATTGCTGGGTTGACAGCCCAGTTTGGCACCTTACAGACAGAGGTCTCCACACAGTTTGGTGCAATGAGAGCAGAGATGGCGGATCACTTTCGTGACACTCGCCAAGAGCAACTCGAGATGAGGAGGATGATGCGTGCACTGATGCGCCAAGCAAACTTGGATCTAGATGCTCAGTCACCACCACATCCTTGACAGGAAGGTAACCATCTTTTATATTTTATTTTATTTTTAGCTTTTATTCTTCTCTTTATTTTTCTTTTTGTAGTTAGATTTTTATTATCAATAAAAAATAAAAAAAAAATAGAAAAATAAAAAAATATTTTGTTTTAGGATTTTTCTCTTTCATATTTATTTTCACCCATACTATTTTCACTTGATCTTTGGGGTATAGTGGTTTGTTTTGACAGGTTTTAACATCCAAGTTTGGGGTGTGCTTGCATTGCCTTCGTACTCGTGATGTACTCTATTTTCTTTACACTACTCCATGATCCCGGTAATATCGTTCTTACTCTTCTCTATGCTTTAATTGGGTGTCCATTGAGGACAATGTACAGTTTAAGTTTGGGGGTGAGGCGATGCCTATTTATGTGCTTTATTGCATATGGGGGAAATTTGGGTGAAATTCTTTTGTATTAGGATTTTATTTTATTTTATTTTCTTAGTTTGTTTATTTTATTTTATTTTGTTTTGTTTTTAGATAAAATGTTTTGACATGATTCAAAGGATTAATACCTTATGTAGGTGCATAACTTGCAATTTTTGAGTATGTTTTAAATCTTTGAAAACTATGGTTTGAATTATGTGGTTTTAATCATGGTTTGCAATAACATTCTTTGGAGTGATTAATTTTAGTTTCCTTAAATGCACAGACACAATAGCATAATCTTATGGGGTATAGACTGTGGTTTTGAGTTATTGAGTTACATATGCTTGATATTAATTAGTATCTCTTGAGAATGAGTACCGATGATGTGTTATACTTGACTTCAATGAAAAAAAAAAAGAAAAAAAAAAGAAAGAAAAAAATGATGAATAAGCAATCAATTTGATCATTTTCATGAGTAACCGGGCCTCTATGCCTCAGGAAGCACGGAGTGTTCGCGTCAAAAGTGAAAAGGTGAGAAAAGATGAGCATTGGTTGTCTTGATTTGTAGCCTGACTGATTCGAGTAATTAGGTCTTCGGGGTATCTTAAAGCCTAGTGCCCTAAAGCCATCTGGTTTGGGAGTCACTGACTGAAAGCTTGCTATATGGATCTTTCAGAAAGCTTAATAGATCAAGACATTGCACAACCAATAAAGCAATGAAAAAAAAAGAATGAAAAAAAAAAAAAAAAAAACAAATGAAAAAGTCATGTATGCATGTTGGGAAGTATGATTTCAATAAGGGGAGCTAGTGAGTTGAAAGGGTATGTGCCTTAATATATTCAGAGCTGAGTTATGCTACATGAGATGATTGCTAGTTCACTTTACACGAGGAAACTAGAGTTGATTATTTTGAGATATGTTGATGGGAATTATGCATGGGGACCATTGATTTGAATTATAGAATTTGAAAGTTTGAAATTATTCTTGAATGCAAGTTTGTAACTATGTATTGTAATCTTCTTCTTGAATTAATGTTGAAATAGAATTTTGAATGTTTGTGGGTAACATTTCTGGAAACCCTCACGAGACTATACTCGTCCACTAGGGGGAACCTAGGAGTTTAAAGGCTTGTTCCATATGCTAAATGCAATCGTTTCTCCGACGAAAGTGGAGTTTGGATAGTTTAGTTAGTGTTTAGTAGTTTCTTTGTTTTAGTTTGTTTTATTCTATTGCTAAGGGACTAGCAATATGTAAGTTTGGGGGTGTGATAGGCGTTGAATGTTACGCATTCTAGCCTCTTAACTTATGTATTTTATTCTCTTAGTGATAGATTATTTTGTGATTTTACTTTGTTTTAGTGTTTTCTGTATTTTCAGGGCCTTAATGATTATTTCAGTTAAAACCAGGATTTTGGGCTTTTAAAGAAGACATCCAAGATGGTGAGATGAAGCCTACATCAAGGAGATTCACTCAACCATTTATTTCAACTCAAATCAACCCAAGAAAGGGGTCCAAGAGAATTACAGCTGCTTAAGAAGGTTTCGGGCCTGAAACCAAAATCTGTGCATAATGCAGTCTTAATCCCGTTTTGAAAAATGGACCAGAAGTCTTATTTTCGAGCCTCAAATTGACATTATTTGCGCGAAAGGTTGAACGAAATTTGATTCTGCACACTTTTGTATTTCACGAAAATTCCGTAAATCGGACTTCTAGTGGGTCAAAAGTCGGGCCGAAGTCAGCAGGAAAAACCCACCTGATTAGTGCTGCGGGAAACCCTAATTTATTCCTAATTGGATTAGGACTTTGGTATATTCTCTTGGAGAATAAAGTGAAGACTTGGAGGCTGAATTGGGAGAGCTTACACACAGAGATTGGAGAGTCTGAGAGGGCTGAAGAGAACAGAAACATATTGCAGAGCCATTGGAGAACGAAGTCATACGCGTAATTCAGAAAGATGATGTCTTCTTCCTCAACAGTTGAAGCTTCTTCTTCTACCATGAGTGGCTAGTTCATCCACTAGGGTTTCGATGTAGCCCTAACAAAGCATCAATGGTTTGATTGTTTTAATTATTGGGGACCTTTATATACATGCATAGATTGTGTAATTGTGAGAATTCTTATTAAGGAATTGAGCAATAAAAGTCTTGTAAATTCAATCTCAATGATTTCTTATCTTGTCTTAGATATTTAGCTGTTGTTATTGAACTCAATCTCTTTTGTTTTCTGTGATCATGAGAGAGATTATTAGACAATGGTAATCACTGAATATATTGTTATGAGCTTTGATGGATTATGCCTAGAGAAGATGAACCATACTGCACCCTAGATTAGAGTAGTTAGGCAGATGGCCCATGCCAATCGAAGATAGTCCATGGCTTAGCCTTAATCATATGTTATCTTCTTGACGGATGAAGGTGAGTTTGTATCCACCGACACCACTTATGCATGATGTAATTCCCCTATAGTTGATTCAATTGACCATTGATTGTGGAGTTAGTGGTGAAGTCAAACACCCTAGATTTCTCTCCTATTATCTTCACTTTCTTGTTTACTTTGATTTATTTTATTTTACTTTTTAATTAGTTTAGTTTAAAAATCAAAATTCTTTTCTTATAAATCTAATTAGAATTAATTCCGTAATCTAACTCGTCAGAACATAATCCCTGAGGTACGATAC
This sequence comes from Cornus controversa, assembly GCA_026545225.1. NCBI lineage: Eukaryota > Viridiplantae > Streptophyta > Magnoliopsida > Cornales > Cornaceae > Cornus > Cornus controversa. The sequence continues at coordinate 49,674,179 of CM048846.1, read as the reverse complement.
CCCTTTCGATATCCCTATTCTGCAAGGAATTCGTTCTATTGCGAAGTGTGGAAATTTTTAATTGATATACTTTTTGAGTCACACTCACACACGAATCACCACTTTAATCCTAAAAACAAGGTTTTGAATTTTTGTTTATAAAACTATTGCATGAATGTAATGACAATAAAAGTAAAGAGTTTAAAGTTGGGAGAGAGAACTAGGGTTGGTTTCCACCACTAGCCATTCACATGTTCATAATTGTAGCAAGCATGGGATTCATAAATTAAATGCCTAACAATGTCATTAGGCTTGTGACCTCAATGACATATCAAAAGATCAATGTGTTTGTCCACCTATCATAATCCATCTTCAAGAAGCATAGCTCTTCAACCTAACTAACTACCTAATTACCCTACTCTCTAAGTGAATCTACATGCATCCAAACTACCTTATATTGGCATGTTTTATACAAACAAACACAACACATTCATTTAAACACCATTATCTAGCCATCATTTGCACTTCTTTTGGAATATGCAAATGTTGTGCACTCAAATGACAAAATCTACTCTAAGACAAGAATAAACTCCATATCAAATGAATATGTAGAATAAATGTATTAGTGTACATGATCACTAGGCTAAATAATCAACATTTAATTACAAATCCCCAAGTGCTACAAAAAAGGAACAAGTTTACATGGCTATGGGCTTCAACCACACCCTAGTAGAAGAGTTAGTTGCTCATGGTTGCCTTGCACTCTTCCATTGATGAAAAAAGTGAAGCTTCTTGGTCTGGTTCAGCTTCTCCTCTTCCTCTCCCGAAGGTCTCTCCTCTCATGATCTGATGTGTGTTGAGAGATATATGAGATATGTGGCTTTTTGGTGCTTTAAGGCTTCCTTTTTCAACCTTGGGGCCCACCATATATATATATATATATCAATATATATATCCATAGTATCAAGAAGGTCCCCAAGGGTCTTGTTCAAGTCAGACAATCCCCCTAAGTCGTGCAAAAAGGAGGATTTTGTTGCAAGTGGGAAAACAAGTGAGCAAGTGGGCAAGTGGCTTCTACAGAATCTCGATCAATCGAGATTGAATCTCGATTGATCGAGATTTTGATCAATCGAAATAAGATCTCGATCAATCGAGATCTCGATTGATCGAGATCAACATCTCGATTGATCGAGATGCCTTTGGCTGCATTTCTGATATTTGTTCTTCAGCTACAAATAGCCTCAAACTTTGCTCATTTCCCTACAAGACCTGCAAAACATCAAAAACACAAAAAAATACCGTAAACATATCTCAACGCAAAAATGGAACTAACATATGCAATAAAGAGGGTTCAAATGCATAGAATTGAACACTTATCACACCCCCAAACTTACGTATTGCTAGTCCCTTAGCAATGCAATATTACAAAAATAAAATTAACTATCTTATACAATAGTTTAATCATGCTCAGTCATCAACTAGATAAAGGGCGATCATCCGTTCATTTCACATTTGGCAAATGCAACAAGTATTACAGAACTATGTGGTCATTAGCAAAAATGGACTTCCACACGCTATAAATAAACGACAGTCCCCACATAATGGTCAGCCCGAGCAAACATACCAATTTCGACCCCAAAATCCTCTTTGAAAAGTGAACATGCATTCTAACGCGTGGCTTTTGTCATATTTGAAGAAAAAGAACAAATCTATTTTTAAGAGAGAAACTCATTGAAAACGCTCGACACAATTGTGTTCATTATCACAAAACATTCATGATTGCTCATGTGTGGATGACCGTGCAATGCTTAGCTCTTTTTGCTTTCTTGCAAGCCCATGTAGCAGCATTGGGCCAATGACTCCCAAACCAATTGGCTTTAGGGCATTAGGTGAAGAAGCACCCCTCGGACTTAATAACCGAGCTTACAAGGCGATGAGCGTAAGCAAGAAACCCGCTTATTATTGCTCAACCTTGCACACTTATACGCGAATATTCCCTGCTTTGAGGCATAGAAATCCGGTTTATTGAGCGAGAAGGCTTATTGCAAATTTTTCTCTTTTTCTCAAATTTTTTTTTTTACAACAACTGGAAGAACTTATTCTTTAAGTTGTTCAGATAAAAATAGAAATTTGCAAAATTCTCCATCAGACTTATACCCCGCAATTTAAAATGCATGTGTGCGAATTTGTGCAGTTAAGGACAAATTTAGGGCAAGAACTATACGTGCTCGTATTTGGACAAAAATGTAGATCGTTCTAGCCTACTATATAGCTTGCAAAAGTGCGGGTATTTACAATGTTAAAGTCCTTAACTGCCTGCTGCATTTACCTCGGACATTTATTTGAATGAACTTCCTTTAAAAAGAAAGCAAGACATCATAGCAAGCATGCAAAAATATCAAGAAACTGCTCTACAATGACACTCAATATTAAGACTGAACATTGCATGCATATGCAAGTGGTATAGCATACCGCACCCCCAAACTTATATGCAACATCGTCCTCAATGTTTGGACAAGAAGAACAAGGAAAGAAGTTACCGGGATTGCAGAATGCGACAAAAATGGTATTCGACAGTAGCGTTCATCCTGCAGATAAGAAAAACCTGCACAGAACACCAACTGGATACCACGAGCATTAAAAGGAACAAATAGTAGATAAATATAACATAATAAAATAATTATGCACAAACGGACAATGTCAAGATCACTGCATATCTAAGGGTCTGAACTGGTGTTTCCCAATTGTCTAAGAGGTCTATGCGATAAGATATTGACTATCCAGGCACGCTAACGTATAGCATGCAAAGGGGCTGCCTTTCTTTATTACTGCCATACTGCATTGAAGCAATCTCAACAGTATTGGGAATTTAAACCAGGCAGTAATAAACGGAAATGATCAACTGAATCGCATATAACAATTAGACAAGTGGTACTACATACATAGTCAAAGTATAGAGAACAGATATATTGACAGAAAGCAAAAATAAAGACGGGAAAGATAACACATGGTATAACAGACAAGATGAATGTATTCCATAAATGTGAAAATGAGTTTAGTACAAAGTGTACATGCATCTGGAATACTCATAAAACAAAAAACTAAAAATGAAAGAAAACATGGCCAACATGGCTTATCAAACATAAAGAAAGAAAAATACAGAAAGTAAAGCATAAAGGACAAATAAAAACAGCTACTCGAGGGTGGGTGGTGGTGGTGGTGGCTCGATGGGAGTAGAGGTGGAGGTGGAAGCTCGTCCGGCAAGCAGGAACTGCAGGTCCTGCCGGAAGGCACAGAACTCGTCTAAAATAGCCCTCTGACCCTGTGCCAGAGATGAAATGTCCATCCGAATGCCTGCCAGCTGACTCTGCGTCACCTGGACATGCTCGTCAAAACCCTGCTGGAGCCGCTCTACGTCAGCCGCCAGGCAGGAGTAACCAGTCGCCAGGATGTCATGCCGCTCTACAGAAATATCCATCTCCTCCTCCTTCATCTCCTCATCATCGGACCCATCCCCTGTAGGCTCTCCCTCCTCCATCTCCACCGGGGCATCCATATCTACATCGGCTGGTGGATCGCCCTGGTGGTCTTGTCGCTCTAAGTGTCACCTCACCCGCTCCCACTGACTAGATGTGAAGCGGGTGGGCAGTGCCAACTGAATGTCAGTATCACTGACCGGTATACTGGCACGACTAAGAAAAGTGGCGACCAGGAAAGGAAAGGGAAGTCGCCAGCTCACTGATCGCCTTATCCTCTTGTTGACGAGGCCGTCCCAGACCTTGAACATCTGCCCCCATACCAGCGACGGGATAGAAAACCACGTGCCTGTGTGGAAAGCGTAGAGGCAACGGAGGAGGTCACCCCTGCGCTCTACCACATGCTGCAGGGGACACGCGTTCTTGATGAAAATGGTGTCTAGGAACCATAATCTGCTCGGGCACATCGATTTGGACATGCAATTATGACTGGGCGTGGTAAACACCCCACCACACATGTCCACCACGATGGAGAATAGTGTCGAGTCTGCTGGAAGGGCGGCCCTGTAAAGCAATCGACCATCCTGGTCAACCATATCTGGGGGCTGCTGGTGAGGGATACCGAGCATCTGCGCAATCCAGCTCGGCGTAATCGTAATCGTCGTGGTGCCCACGACCGTCTCTAATGTGTCCGGTGCTGTGTAGGAGTAAGTCATGCGCTCGTAGAAGACCTGCACTAAGCGCTTGTGTGCCACGTCAGTGGGAGGCACACATAGTAGGTCGAGGTGACGCCTCCTGAGCTCGGCAATAGTCCACGCATTGTCGGGAAGTATCTCGAACTCTGTCAAGTCAAAAATCTGCTCCGGGTGAAACTTTCGAGACCGAAAGGCTCGCCCGGGCACGTCTCGAACAGAACCGGGGGCATTCTTCACCCTCGCCATGATCTCGGAGCAGTCTGCACTTTATTCTAAAAATTACGTAAATACAAGATAAAATGAGAGAAATTCTAAACTAAGAATAAACTAAAAGAAGAAAAATGAAAATGAGGTCCTAGTCCATGATGCTGACAAGAATTCAAAAAGTCACTCTCAAAGAGGCAGCGCGAGCAGATGTAATTGAAACGAAGGGTCGTGGTTGTAAACCGTACATTAAGCATTTGAAGCAAAGAGAATGCAATATCTTACCCCTACATGAATTCCTACCCCCCCGAAACCCATAAAATCCTATTACGAATATCATAAATGCACCCATCCAACCCAACATCAACTGTCTATGTTTATTACACCGTAGAACTATCAAAAATAGCGAGAAAGTACACAAAAATGTAGCCATGCATCATTTACCTCAAGGTGAAGATGATGCCTGGCACAAACAGAAGAAGACCCACTCGCAGCCGTGAAGAGAAGGGCGTGAGTACTCGCGATGATCTTGAACTATGTCGAACGATGGTGGATGATCAGGAATGGAAGATCAAGCGCGGGATGGTGCTTGGAGAATCTCTTGATCGCTCAGAGAAGAGAAGGAAGTCGGACGGTTTGAGGAAGAAATGTGGAAATGAGAGGGAAGCCTAATAGTTTAAATAAGACTTTCGCTCATGTGCAGGCATCGCGTCCATCTCGATTGATCGAGATGTGCATCTCGATCAATCGAGATTTCGATTGATCAAAATCCCACTTCGATCAATCGAGATCAGCTTCGCTCAATCGACATTTGCTTCGATGAATCGAGATTTTTCCTTCGATCAATCGAGATTTATTCAATGAATCGAGATTTTACTTCGATTGATCGAGATTTTTACTTCGATCAATCCAAATCCCATTTTGATCAATCAAAATTTTGATCGATCGAAGACCTATCGAAGTGCTATCGAAGAATACTACCTCTCGGGACTTTGGATTTGGTAACTCTCTACAATTTTTCGATCAATCGAGACTGAGATCTCGATCAATCGAAATCTCGATTGATCGAGATCTTGGTTTCGATCAATCGAGATGCTCAAAAACAGCCAGCTTAAGTTTTGCTTTCATGGACTTGGACTTTTGGGACTTAGATACTAAATTGCTTAGATACAAAACCTACTTTGGATTAAAAAAGGACATCATGGAAGCATGATAGTTACCATGGCTACGTCACCTTACACGTCTATGGCTTGACGTTCGGATCAGCTCACGAGTCAAAATATACGGGATCCGTCAAAGTGACGACATCCACGTATTCAGTGGAAACTTGGTCATCCACGCATACTTTTAAGCACTGCCTGTTTACTTTGAACAACGATCCGTCTTTCAAGTCCTTCAATTCCACTGCTCCGTGGGGAGCGACGAAATTAATCAACAGAGGAAAGGGGTCTCTAGGAACTCTCCAATTAGGCACATCCATGATAGTAGTGACATCGAGCATTGAGTTGACTTCACATATGGATTGCTCAATGTCAAAATCGTCACAATTGAAGTGATTTAGGCATGCCTCTAAAGGTCTTCCACTACATCGACACAAAAGCACTCACTTTCTTCTTCAGATGTGTGGTGGGAAGCATTGAAGATGTTCAAGCGGACTTTCATATTCCCGAAAGAGATGTCCATCACTCCGGTATGGCAATTAACGCAAGCGTTTGCCGTGGCCAAGAATGGACGACCTAGAATGATAGGAATATGTCGATTCGGATTTTGGACTTGTTCCGTGTCATGGACTATGAAGTCCACCAGAAAGTAGAATTTGTCCACTTGAATGATTACATCCTCAATTATGCCATGTGGTTGCTTCACCGAGCGGTCGGCAAGTTGCAACACAACCGTGGTACGCTTGAGTTCCCCCAAACCTAGTTGTTGGTAAACTGAGAATGGAAGCAAATTGACACTAGCCCCTAAATCAAGAAGTGCCATTTCAAAAGATTGATTTCCGATGGTGCACGAAATGGTCGGAGCACCCGGATCTTTGAATTTAGGAGGGGCTTGGTGTTGGAAAATGGAGCTTATGTGCTCAGTTAAGAGGACTTTTTGAGGAATATTATTCCTAGATTTGCGCTTTTGGGTGCACAAGTCCTTCAAGAATTTAGCGTAGGAGGGAATTTGTCGAATGGCATCAAGGAGAGGGAGATTGATCTTTACTTGTTTGAAGATCTCCATCATGTCTTGGATTTTCTCTCCTTGCTTCCCAAAATGAGAAGGTTCCTTCAATCTTTGAGGAAAAGGAACCGAAGGTTCAAAAGAAGTGTCAAGATTTGGAATTGATGACGACACAATTTCACTTGCCTTTCCTTTGGATTTAATGGGATGTTATGCACATTTTGATTTAACAGAAACAATTTTGGATTTAATTGGGATTCTTTTGGATTTTTGGGTTGTTCTTGAAATTTCTTTCTCTTTTCCTCTCCTACCTTGGAATTGATGACTTTACCACTCCTTAAGGTGGTGATTGATTGAACTTGCTCCAGAGGAGCATTACAAGATGAAGATGATGGATCTTCAATCATATGAACACCCTTAGGATTTGCCACCGGTTGGCTCAGCAACTTACCTTCCTCCCTTCTATTCAAGGCATTAGCTAGTTGCCCGATTTGAGCTTCTAACCTAGCCATAGATTGAGCATTAGCTTCAAGCTTAGCGATTGATTGAGAATGAGTTTGCAATAAGCGGGTATTAGCCTCAAGATTGCTTATCACTCTTTCTTCAAAGTCTTGGCTTCTCGGAGGAGGTGGTGGTTGTTGGTAATTGGATCTTTGATGGTAAGGTTGAGGATTTGGCCTATATTGAGGCTGTTGAGATTTGGAATTGAAAGAATTTTGCCCTTGAAAAGAGGGACTTGATTCTTGAGGTTTCCATGAAAAAGTTGGATGGTTCTTGTAACCTGGATTGTACGTATTTGAATATGGATCATTCATTTGTTTAGAGTACAAGGCATTCACTTGCTCTTGAGCATAATCGGGAGATTGCCTGGCAATAGGATACTCTCGCACAAAATGTGAGGTACTATAGCAAAACGAACATCCTTCCTGATTTTGAACAAGTTGGCTTGGAGTAGGCAGCCCATTTTTCATGATTAGGTCCATTTTTCGGGATAAGGCTTCTACTTGCATGGCAACCTCATCTACCCGTGAAATTTCATGCACTCCTCTACAAGGTTGGGTGGCCTTCCCTTTCCTAGTGGAGGAGCGTTGAGCTGAATTGTTGCTCAGGGTTTGAAAAAGTTTCCATGCCTCATCGTGGCTTTTCAAAAGGTATCCACCTCCACACGCGGAGTCTATCATTTGTCTATGTTGCTCACTCACCCCATCGTAAAAACTTTGCACTAGCTGCCATTTTGGGACAGCATGATGCAGACAAGATTTAAGAAGATCTTTTAATCTCTCCCACGTCTCATGAAATTGTTCTTGATCAATTTGGGTGAATCCGGTGATTGCTCTCCGAATATCACTCGTCTTTCCCATTGGGAAGTATTTTTTTAAGAACTCTATTTGCATCTCCGCCCAAGAATGGATTGAGTTAGGTTCTAAGGAATTGAACCAACTTCTAGCTTTATCTTTTAGGGAGAATGGGAACATACGCAGCTTTAGATCATCCTCCGTAAAGTGTGGTACACGAATAGTGGAACACACAGAAAGGAAGTAATCTAAGTGCCGGTACGGATCTTCATTAGGGAGACCATGGAAGCTATTAAGAAGATTGATGGTGGAGGACTTTATTTCGAATTGATTTGCCGCTACATCCGGAAATTGAATACATGAAATACTTCAAATGTAGTCGGAAGGTAAAAGTCCATAAGCAACTCTCCTTGAGGAGGTGGAGGTGGAGGTGGTTGGTCATGATTAAAAGGAGGTAGTCTGGGAGGTTGTCTCTCATTTGGGTCCATGTTTTCAGTCCTAGGCAAGATAGGGTCCCTAAAGGTTCCTCTACGTTGTCTAAGTGTTCTTTCAAGTTCAATATTACACGGAAGCAATGGAAGTGACAAGGACCATCTACCTAGCATGCATTAATAGTAGAACAACACCTCAATACGAAAAATAAACAATTATATATACGAAAAAAAAAAATTAATGAACTCAAACCCACTAATTTTAGATTTTATACTCACAAAGGGTTCCACCTTTAATTCTTTTAGATGCCCGCTATGTGGTATACCTAAAATCAAGAAATTTGAGAGATAAGAACAAGATATATACAAAAGAAATGAAGAATTTCTAGCCTAAGAATTAAACCAGATTTAATCTTCCAATGGCGACAATTAAAACCGTAGTCGCCGGCAACGGTGCCAAAATTTTGATGTGCCTAAACTCGGATTATAATGTAAGCTTAATTTTGCCCTTTTTATCAAAATATAATTTAACCACTCGCAAGAGCACGAATCTTTGTAGATAAGGTTCTATATAGAGGGTATCGATCTCACGAGGACTAGTAGCAATTGTCTTAAAGAAAGATTAATTCCACTTTAATCCTAAAAACAAGGTTTTGAATTTTTATTTATAAAACTATTGCATGAATGCAATGACAATAAAAGTAAAGAGTTTAAAGTTGGGAGAGAGAACTAGGGTTGGTTTCCACCACTAGCCATTCACATGTTCATAATTGTAGCAAGCATGGGATTCATAAATTAAATGCCTAACAATGTCATTAGGCTTGTGACCTCAATGACATATCAAAAGATCAATGTGTTTGTCCACCTATCATAATCCATCTTCAAGAAGCATAGCTCTTCAACCTAACTAACTACCTAATTACCCTACTCTCTAAGTGAATCTACATGCATCCAAACTACCTTATCTTGGCATGTTTTATACAAACAAGCACAACACATTCATTTAAACACCATTATCTAGCCATCATTTGCACTTCTTTTGGAATATGCAAATGTTGTGCACTCAAATGACAAAATCTACTCTAAGACAAGAATAAACTCCATATCAAATGAATATGTAGAAGAAATGTATTAGTGTACATGATCACTAGGCTAAATAATCAGCATTTAATTATAAATCCCCAAGTGCTACAAAAAAGGAACAAGTTTACATGGCTAGGGGCTTCAACCACACCCTAGTAGAAGAGTTAGTTGCTCATGGTTGTCATGCACTCTTCCATTGATGAAGAAAGTGAAGCTTCTTGGTCTGGTTCAGCTTCTCCTCTTCCTCTCCCGAAGGTCTCTCCTCTCATGATCTGATGTGTGTTGAGAGATATATGAGATATGTGGCTTTTTGGTTCTTTAAGGCTTCCTTTTTCAACCTTGGGGCCCACCATATATATATATATCAATATATATATCCATTGTATCAAGAAGGTCTCCAAGGGTCTTGTTCAAGTCACACAATCCCCCTAAGTCGTGCAAAAAGGAGGATTTTGTTATAAGTGGGAAAGCAGGTGAGCAAGTGGGCAAGTGGCTTCTGCAGAATCTCGATCAATCGAGATTTCGATCAATCAAAATAAGATCTTGATCAATCGAGATCTCAATTGATCGAGATCAACATCTCGATTGATCGAGATGCCTTTGGCTGCATTTCTGATTTTTGTTCTTCAGCTGCAAATAGCCTAAAACTTTGCTCCTTTCACTACAAGACCTGCAATACCTCAAAAACACAAAAATACCATAAACATATCTCGGTAATCATAAAAACGGAACTAACATATGCAATAAAGAGGGTTCAAATGCATAGAATTGAACACTTATCATAGACTTTGTGATTTATTTAGCTCCAGGCACCAGGCACCAGGCCCATTTCTAGGTCAGAGTAGGATCAAGCCAAACATCTTAGTATTATTCTGTAGACACTGAAAGATCACCAACTATATGCAGAGTTTGAGAAGTGTGATTTCTGGCAAAGGGAGGTGAAGTTCTTGGGTCACGTAATATCTAAGAAAGGGATAGCGGTCGATCCAAGTAAAGTGTCAGCGGTTTTGGAGTGGGGACAGTCTACCTCACCTTCAAAGATTTGCAGCTTTCTTGGGTTGGCTGGTTATTATCGTCAGTTTATTCAGGGCTTCTCTAAGATTGTTGGCCCGCTTACCTGTCTCACTAAAAAGGGTGTGTCTTTTGTTTGGGATGACTCTTGTTAGGCGACGTTTGATGAGTTAAAGAGCAGGTTGACGACTGCACCTGTTTTAGCTACTTCTTAAAGTGGCATTGAGTACTTGGTTTTCACTGATGCATCATTGCAGGGTCTAAGATGTGTGTTGATGCAAGAGGAGAGGCTAATATCTTATGCTTCACGTAAGCTTAAGCCTCATGAGCTTACTTACCCGACTCATGATCTGGAGCTAGCAGTTGTGGTTTTTGCCTTGAGGATTTGGAGGCATTACCTCTTGGGTGAGACCTTTAGATTATTCAGCGACCACAAGAGTTTGCAATATTTATTCTCACAAAATGAGCTGAATATGAGAAAGCGCAAGTGGTTGGAATTCGTAAAAGATTATTATGTTTCAATCTAGTACCACCCAGGGAAAATAAACATAGTAGCTAATGCACTTAGTTACTGTCACGCCCCGAAACCCGGACAGATCCCGAATCCTGAGTGTGAACCCGTTCACTTAACCCCATGAACAATCTCAATTACACTCAATGCATTAGTATCAAGGTTTGATACCATGCTATAACACCCCGATTTTCAACTCTCGGAGAACCGGAGGTCAAACCGTCTATTTAGCCCGATAGACCCTCATTCCCCGCGGAAGCTTAACCTAATTTTTGCATATGAATGCACACAAATCCATCTTAATGAACCCCCATTGGCCCTACATCAAATCACACACCTTAGTGAACATTTACTTGCCCACACTTTTAAGAATCACTCACTTTTGAGCCTCAAAACTTTCTGTGTTTGGAATATGGAACTGAACCTTACACCATTAGATATAGAATCCAAAAATACTCAATTTCAAAAAAAACCACGCTCAATTTCGATCTAGAACGAAGAAATTACGTCGAAATAAAGTTTTGGAAAAAACTGTGAATAGTAATCTCGATTGATCGAGATTAAATCTCGATTAATCGAAATTCAAGCGAGATTTTCACCCTCTTGGGACCCCAGACCTGCAATATCTCGATTGATCGAGATGGGGGTCTTGATTGATCGAAATTCCTCTTTCTCGGACTCTAAAAATCACCATAAATCATCACCCTTTCGATCAATCGAAATTGGGGTTTCGATTGATCGAAATAGGCATCTCGATTGATCGAAATGCACTACTCGGGACCTCCAACAACCCTATACATGGTTCATTTGAAGCCCAATCAACATCCTATCATCCTAGAACCCCTCAACAAGATTAATAACATAAATGAAAGGTTCCAACATCAATTTCACTCTCAAGATCACATCCATAATTGAATCCATACACCAAAATGAATCATTTTCTTTCACAAACACCATTCATTCATAAGGGAAACATCATCAAATGAATCAAGTGCCGCCATGGGCATTACATAAATTAAACCGTTGTCTTTTCACACCCAACAGGTTTAAAATCCCATACATACATCCAAATTACATATGTCCAAAGTACAACCACAACTAAAAGGGAAGTCACATGCCACAAGCCGGCATGGATAGCCACAAAAATGCTCAAAACTCAAAAGATAGCAAAACCACCACTAGTGTTCCACTTGGACACTCATGTCCCATCCGTCATCGGCGCTTTATCTAAAAATATTTAGAATAAAGGGGTGAGCACCACTGCGGCTCAGTAGAGATACCCCAACCCACCTAAGTGCCGACCCGACACGACCTACATGGATGCATGTCACAACATTTCACATATCATTCAACAGACATCATGTTCACTCACAACAATGCATATATACATATAGGGATGCATTAAACACTTATCATGCTTCATAATTCAAATGAAGGCAATAATCATACACTTGTCTCTCTCTCGGACTCAACCCGACATCCCAACATAATTGTTGACCGAATCATGAAACCGAGACACTTTTCCACACCATTCCAATTTCGCCACCGAGTATTTACCTACTCCAAGGTGGATAGACCACTGTCACCGAGTATTTACCTACTCCAAGGTGACTTGGCCCCCTTTCTTTGAATTCCCACTGAGTATATACCTACTCCAAGGTGAGCAAACCACAATCACCGAGTATTTACCTACTCCAAGGCGATTGGGCAACCTTTTCAGAATCCCCATCGAGTATTTACCTACTCCGAGGTGAGTAAACCACCGTCACCGAGTATCTACCTACTCCAAGGTGACGCAACCACTCCAACGCCCTCTCCGAGTATTGACCTACTCTAGGCAATCCAACCACTCTTCCCCGTTTCCTCACAACGGCCCCAATATATGCATTTCGAACATATAAATATCAAGCATTTAATTTCATGCCTCACAATGCACGTGCTAATTAATAAAAACATGTAGCATGCATTTTATCTCCACTACACCACACATATATTTACCTATACATGCCAACCTAGCATAATATGCACATATGCTCACAAAACTTCACTTAAGCACATTTTAATCATGCTTTACAAATGCACATATTTTCTATACAAATATAGCATGCATTTAACTCACTTACAACATATAGCACATATATGCCCAATATAACACATTTCCATATATATATGCACAAGAGCAAACATATAAGCATACATGCTCTCATTCTCCCACATTCTCATGCATTTGTCACTCACATCATGCATGCTAGGAGATACACATCTATTGCACACAAGAGACTAAAGAGAAGAATAAAAACACCTTATCCCACCCCTCTTACATCTTTAAAACATGCAATACTCAACAAGTTTACATGGCTAGGGGCTTCAACCACACCCTAGTAGAAGAGTTAGTTGCTCATGGTTGCCTTGCACTCTTCCATTGATGAAAAAAGTGAAGCTTCTTGGTCTGGTTCAGCTTCTCCTCTTCCTCTCCCGAAGGTCTCTCCTCTCATGATCTGATATGTGTTGAGAGATATATGAGATATGTGGCTTTTTGGTGCTTTAAGGCTTCCTTTTTCAACCTTGGGGCCCACCATATATATATATATATATATATATCAATATATAAATCCATTGTATCAAGAAGGTCCCCAAGGGTCTTGTTCAAGTCAGACAATCCCCCTAAGTCGTGCAAAAAGGAGGATTTTGTTGCAAGTGGGAAAGCAGGTGAGCAAGTGGGCAAGTGGTTCTACAAAATCTCGATCAATCGAAATAAGATCTCGATCAATCGAGATCTCGATTGATCGAGATGCCTTTGGCTGCATTTCTGATTTCTGTTCTTCAGTTGCAAATAGCCTCAAACTTTGCTCCTTTCACTACAAGACCTGCAAAACATCAAAAACATAAAAAATACCGTAAACATATCTCAGTAAACGCGAAAATGGAACTAACATATGCAATAAAGAGGGTTCAAATGCATAGAATTGAACACTTATCACACCCCCAAACTTACATATTGCTAGTCCCTTAGCAATGGAATATTACAAAAATAAAATTAACTATCTTATACAGAAGTTTAATCATGCTCAGTCATCAACTAGATAAAGGGCGATCATCCGTTCATTTCACATTTGGCAAATGCAACAAGTATTACAGAACTATGTGGTCATTAGCAAAAATGGACTTCCACACGCTATAAATAAATGACAGTCCCCACATAATGGTCAGCCCGAGCAAACATGCCAATTTTGACCCCAAAATCCTCTTTGAAAAGTGAACATGCATTCTAACGCGTGGCTTTTGTCATATTTGGAGAAGAAAAAGAACAAATCTATTTTTAAGAGAAAAACTCATTGAAAACGCTCGACACAACTGTTCATTATCACAAAACATTCATGATTGCTCATGTGCGGATGACCGTGCAGTGCTTAGCTCTTTTTGCTTTCTTGCAAGCCCATGTAGCGGCATTGGGCCAATCACTCCCAAACCAATTGGCTTTAGGGCATTAGGTGAAGAAGCACCCCTCGGACTTAATAACCGAGCTTACAAGGCGATGAGCGTAAGCAAGCCACCCGCTTATTATTGCTCAACCTTGCACACTTATACGCGAATATTCCCTGCTTTGAGGCATAGAAATCCAGTTTATTGAGCGAGAAGGCTTATTGCAAAATTTTCTCTTTTTCTCAAATTTTTTTTTTACAACAACCGGAAGAACTTATTCTTTAAGTTGTTCAGATAAAAACAGAAATTTACAAAATTCTCTATCAGACTTATACCCCGCAATTTAAAATGCATGTGTGCGAATTTGTGCGGTTAAGGACAAATTTAGGGCAAGAACTATACGTGCTCGTATTTGGACAAAAATGTAGATCGTTCTAGCCTACTATATAGCTTGCAAAAGTGCGGGTATTTACAATGTTAAAGTTCTTAACTGCCTGCTGCATTTACCTCGGACATTTATTCGAATGAACTTCCTTTAAAAAGAAAGCAAGACATCATAGCAAGCATGCAAAAATATCAAGAAACTGCTCTACAATGACACTCAATACTAAGACTGAACATTGCATGCATATGCAAGTGGTATAGCATACTGCACCCCCAAACTTATATGCAACATTGTCCTCAATGTTTGGACAAGAAGAACAAGGAAAGAAGTTACTGGGATTGCAGAATGCGACAAAAATGGTATTCGACAGTAGCGGTCATCCTGCAGATAAGAAAAACCTGCACATAACACCAATTGGATACCACGAGCATTAAAAGGAACAAAAAGTAGATAAACAAAACATAATAAAATAATTATGCACAAACGGACAATGTTAAGATCACTACATATCTAAGGGTCTGAACTGGTGTTTCCCAATTGTCTAAGAGGTCTATGCGATAAGATATTGACTATCCAGGCACGCTAACGTATAGCATGCAAAGGGGCTGCCTTTCTTTATTACCGCCATACTGCGTTGAAGCAATCTCAACAGTATTGGGAATTTAAACCAGGCAGTAATAAACGGAAATGATCAACTGAATCGCATATAACAATTAGACAAGTGGTACGACATACATAGTCAAAGTATAGAGAACAGATATATTGACAGAAAGCAAAAATAAAGACGGGAAAGATAACACATGGTATAACAGAAAAGATGAATGTATTCCATAAATGTGAAAATGAGTTTAGTACAAAGTGTACATGCATCTGGAATACTCATAAAACAAAAAACTAAAAATGAAAGAAAACATGGCCAACATGGCCTATCAAACATAAAGAAAGAAAAATACAGAAAGTAAAGCATAAAGGACAAATAAAAGCAGCTACTCGAGGGTGGGTGGGGGTGGTGGTGGCTCGATGGGAGTAGAGGTGGAGGTGGAAGCTCGTCCGGCAAGTAGGAACTGCAGGTCCTGCCGGAAGGCACGGAACTCGTCTAAAATAGCCCTCTGACCCTGTGCCAGAGATGAAATGTCCGTTCGAATGCCTGCCAGCTGACTCTGCGTCACCTGGACATGCTCGTCAAAACCCTGCTGGAGCCACTCTACGTCAGCCGCCAGGTAGGAGTAGCCAGTCGCCAGGATGTCATGCCGCTCTGCAGCAATATCCATCTCCTCCTCCTCCATCTCCTCATCATCGGACCCATCCCCTGCAGGCTCTCCCTCCTCCATCTCCACCGGTGCATCCATATCTACATCGGCTGGTGGATCGCCCTGGTGGTCCTGTCGCTCTAAGTGTTGCCTCACCCGCTCCCACTGAGTAGATGTGAAGTGGGTGGGCGGTGCCAACTGAATGTCAGTATCACTGATCGGTATACTGGCACGACTAAGAAAAGCGGCGACCAGGAAAGGAAAGGGAAGCCGCCAGCTCACTGATCGCCTCATCCTCTTGTTGATGAGGCCATCCCAGACCTTGAACATCTGCCCCCATACCAGCGACGGGACAGAAAACCACGTGCCCGTGTGGAAAGCGTAGAGGCAACAGAGGAGGTCGCCCCTGCGCTCTGCCACATGCTGCAGGGGACACGCGTTCTTGATGAGAACGATGTCTAGGAACCACAATCTGCTTAGGCACATCGATTTGGACGTGCAATTATGACTGGGTGTGGTAAATGCCCCCCCACACATGTCCACCACGATGGAGAACAATGTCGAGTCTGCTGGAAGGGCAGCCCTGTAAAGCGGTCGACCATCCTGGTCAACCATATCTGGCGGCTGCTAGTGAGGGATGCCGAGCATCTGCACAATCTGGCTCAGCGTAATTATAATCATCGTGGTGCCCACGACCGTCTCTAATGTGTCCGGCGCTGTGTAGGAGTAAGTCTTGCGCTCGTAGAAGACCTACAATAAGCGCTTGTGTGCCACGTCAGTGGGAGGCACACATAGTCGGTCGAGGTGATGCCTCCTGAGCTCGGCGACAGTCCACGCACTGTCGAGAAGCGTCTCGAACTCTGTCAAGTCAAAAATCTACTCCGGGTGAAACTTTCGAGACCAGAAGGCTCACCCGGGCACGTCTCGAACAGAACCGGGGGCATTCTTCACCCTCGCCATGATCTCGAAGTAGTCTGCACTTTATTCCAAAAATTACATAAATACAAGATAAAATGAGAGAAATTCTAAACTAAGAATAAACTAAAAGAAGAAAAATGAAAATGAGGTCCTAGTCCATGATGCTGACAAGAATTTAAAAAGTCGCTCTCAAAGAGGCAGCGCGAGCAGATGCAACTGAAACGAAGGGTCATGGTTGTAAACCGTACATTAAGCATTTGAAGCAAAGAGGATGCAATATCTTACCCCTACATGAATTCCTACCCCCCCGAAACCCACAAAATCCCATTACAAATTTCGCAAATGCACCCATCCAACCCAACATCAACTGTCTATGTTTATTACGTCGTAAAACTATCAAAAATAGCAAGAAAGTACACAAAAATGTAGCCATGCATCATTTACCTCAAGGTGAAGATGATGCCCGACACAAACAAAAGAAGACCCACTCGCAGTTGCAAAGAGAAGGGCGTGAGTGCTCGCAGCAATCTCAGACTATGTCGAACGGTGGTGAATGATCAGGAATAGAAGATCAAGTGCGGGATGGTGCTTGGAGAATCTCTTGATCGCTCGGAGAAGAGAAAGAAGTCAGACGGTTTGAGGAAGAAATGTGGAAATGAGAGGGAAGCCTAATAGTTTAAATAAGACTTCCGCTCACGTGCAGGCATCCCGTGTATCTCGATTGATCGAGATGTGCATCTCGATCAATTGAGATTTCGATTGATCAAAATCCCACTTCGATCAATCGAGATCAGCTTCGCTCAATCAAGATCTGCTTCGATGAATCGAGATTTTCCTTCGATCAATCAAGATTTATTCAATGAATCAAGATTTTACTTCGATTGATCGAGATTTTTACTTCGATTAATCGAAATCCCATTTTGATCAATCGAAATTTCGATCGATCGAAGACCTATCGAAGTGCTATCGAAGAATACTACCTCTCGGGACTTTGGATTTGGCAACTCTCTATAGTTTTTTTATCAATCGAGACTGAGATCTCGATCAATCAAAATCTTGATTGATCGAGATCTTGGTTTCGATCAATCGAGATGCTCAAAAACAGCCAGTTTAAGTTTTGCTTTCATGGACTTGGACTTTTGGGACTTAGATCCTAAATTGCTTAGATACAAAACCTACTTTGGATTAAAAAGGGATATCATTGAAGCATGATAGCTACCATGGCTACGCCACCTTACACGTCTATGGCTTGACGTTCGGAATGGCTCACGAGTCAAAATATACGGGATCCGTCAAAGTGACGACATCCACGTATTCGGTGGAAACTTGGTCATCCACGCATACTTTTAAGCACTGCCTGTTTACTTTGAACAACGATCCGTCTTTCAAGTCCTTCAATTTCACCGCTCCATGGGGAGCCACAGAATTAATCAACAGAGGAAAGGGGTCTCTAGGAACTCTCCAATTAGGCACATCCATGACAGTAGTGACATCGAGCAATGAGTTGACTTCACATATGGATTGCTCAATGTCAAAATTGTCATAGTTAAAGTGATTTAGGCATGCCTCTAAAGGTCTTCCACTACATCGACACAAAAGCACTCACTTTCGTCTTCAGATGTGTGGTGGGAAGCATTGAAGATGTTCAAGCGGACTTTCATATTCCCGAAAGAGATGTCCATCACTTCGGTTACGGTAATTAACGCAAGTGTTTGCCGTGGCAAAGAATGGACGACCTAGAATGATAGGAATATGTCGATTCGGATTTTGGACCGGTTCCGTGTCAAGGACTATGAAGTCCACCAGAAAGTAGAATTTGTCCACTTGAATGATTACATCCTCAATTATGCCATGTGGTTGCTTCACCGAGCGGTCGGCAAGTTGCAACACAACCGTGGTACGCTTGAGTTCCCCCAAACCTAGTTGTTGGTAAACTGAGAATGGAAGCAAATTGACACTAGCCCCTAAATCAAGAAGTGCCTTTTCAAAAGATTGATTTCCGATGGTGCACGAAATGGTCGGAGCACCCGGATCTTTGAATTTAGGAGGGGCTTGGTGTTGGAAAATGGAGCTTATGTGCTCAGTTAAGAGGACTTTTTGAGGAACATTATTCCTAGATTTGCGCTTTTGGGTGCACAAGTTCTTCAAGAATTTAGCATAGGAGGGAATTTGCCGAATGGCATCAAGGAGAGGGAGATTGATCTTTACTTGTTTGAAGATCTCCATCATGTCTTGGATTTTCTCTCCTTGCTTCCCAAAATGAGAATGTTCCTTCAATCTTTGAGGAAAAGGAATCGGAGGTTCAAAAGAAGTGTCAAGATTTAGAATTGATGACGACACAACTTCACTTGCCTTTCCTTTTGGATTTAATGGGATGTTATACACATTTGGATTTAACGAAAACAATTTTGGATTTAATTGAGATTCTTTTGGATTTTTGGGTTGCTCTTGGAATTCCTTTCTCTTTTCCTCTCCTACCTTGGAATTGATGACTTTACCACTCCTTAAGGTGGTGATTGATTGAACTTGCTCCGGAGGAGCATTACAAGATGAAGATGATGGATCTTCAATCATATGAACACCCTTAGGATTTGCCACCGGTTGACTCGGCAACTTACCTTCCTCCCTTCTATTCAAGGCATTAGTTAGTTGCCCGATTTGAGCTTCTAACCTAGCCATAGATTGAGCATTAGCTTCAAGCTTAGCGATTGATTGAGAATGAGTTTGCAATAAGCGGGTATTAGCCTCAAGATTGTTTATCACTCTTTCTTCAAAGCCTCTAATAATTTTTACAGATAAGGCACCGGTCGTGGATAGAGCTTGAAGAGCCCGAGAGATAATATCTATATTTCTTCATTATCATTTATGTTATGTTTTTATATGCCATGTTAAGGCATTTATTAAACTTGTAATTTGGATTATATATGTGTGAGTCATATTTGCCACTTTAAACCAATTGAGGATAAGATATGGAATTTATGTTTAAGTTGAACCTTTTCTCTTAAAATAGTAGAATTTTGATTCTATAGGTTATTTCTACATGTTCAACTTGTGATAATGGTCATGTTGATGGATTATGTTCACATTAATGTCCAAGCATGTGTATGATTTAAAGATTAATTATATGAAATGTATGAATGCTCTTGGATGGAAATTTAAGGCACTAGAATGGCCATTAGGGGGGGACACATGACCAAAAGTGTCCATTTTAAATTCAAGGTATGATTGAAATTTATATGTATAGAATGAGAATTGTGTTAGCTTCAATTTGATAGGCTATGGGCCTTGTTTGGATTTAAATTGAGTAAGATATGCACATTTTAGTATAGGAGTTCATAATCTGACCTATATCTGTTGATTTGAGTATAACTCGAGTTTTGGTTGGAATTTTTAGATGATTTAAATTGGGTTCGAAAATAGACATGTTGAGGATGATAATGTCAAATTTCAAGTCAAATGAACTTACGGATTCTGAGATATTAGGATTTGAAGTTAGGATGAAGTTTGGCTAAGTTAAGGTTGCAAAATTTCACCTGACATTAACGGTGATTGATCCCCCTTGTAAAGGGCCAAAAACCAGGCTTGATCAACCTTCGGCGATCGATACCCCTTTTCACAGCATGCATTGCTCAACTGTGTTTTCACCTAACTTCAAACAAGCATATCTTCTTCGTTTCAAATCGGATTTAGATGATTCTTTTTTTGAAATTGAGAATTTTTAAACCCTCTTTCCAATAGTTTATTTTCAGACATAGATTAGAAATTTACAAGAAGTTATGTACCCGCACTTGTATGATGGAATCACATGAAGTGTTGTATGGTTGAGGCCCCTAGGGATTAGTTGATGTTGAGTTGTATATATATATACATATATATATATATATATATATATGATTAGTGTCATGCCCCAATTTCCATTCTCCAGAAATCAAGGGTGGCCGGTCCTTTAATCTCTAATGAACTCTCCTTACCCTGAGATACTACGACAGCTTAACTCTTTTTTTACACATGAATGTGCTAACTAAACCTCAGCTATAACAACCTCAAAGAGCCCCACATCAAGCCACACTTACATAACCCCTCAATTCCAGCACTCAACTCTTTGAGTGATTGGATCTTGGGACTGAAACCCTCACCATTGGATAGAGGATTCAAAAATACTCAATTTTAAAAATAAAAAAAACACACTCAATTTTGATTTAAACCAAATAAGTTATGCCCGATTGAAGTTTAAGAAAATTTTGAAGAATGTTGTGAATAGTGACTTCGATGCATCAAAGTGGCGACTTTGATCCATCAAAGTTTTGATGCATCGAACATGTATCGACTCAAGTATCGAAACTTGTTGTCTAGTGGTCGAAATTCCCAACTTTTAGGCTCCAAAACTTCTCTAAAAATCCTAAAAATCATCAAATATCATCCACAACATGTACAAACGATAAAAATATCATCATACACAATTCAAAGCATGAATCCACATCTCCAAAAATCATATCCAATAATTTATACATAATGGAATCAAAACCAACATTCTTCCGTTCAAAAACCACAACTCACATATGATCCATATATGAACATTACATTTGAAGCTAAAGTGCACCAACATGAATCAAATGTAAATACAAAACTTTCAATCTAGTCCACACACCACAAGCCAGCGTGGACATCTATCTACATGTCAAAAGGTCAAAAATCCTTCAAAAGATCCATCAAATCAATCATGCCTCATCCTCCATCAGTGTCTTATCTGAAAAGAGTTTAAATATAGGGTGTGAGCTTATCCTCTCTCACTCAGTAGGAATGATCCACCCAACTCTATTCTAACTCTGGCAGCCATGCATGAATTCACGTGGAAACTCTACATGACTACATAACAAGTAATCCATGTTTTTTACCCTCAAAACAAACAAGTTTTGAAAATCATGCGTAATGCTTTACATTTCAAGGCATATATACATATATATATCAACTTAAATAAGTCACATTTCATATATATAACTCACACCACATAAATCTAGAAATTAATTCAACAGTGGATTTCGCTTATCACAATCCATCATAAGGGTCGCTTTGGGACCACATACCCTACTCACACTTTTCGGGCTACTAACCCGACGGAAGCGACACCCGCTTGGCCAAGTTTTGGGTCTTGTACCCTAGAGTTCGAAACCCTTATTAATTCTCACATATGCCCCAAAAACCTTATTTTTCACATAATGTACACTTATCAAATAAATGCACAAAATTCACACAATGCAATGCATTTATCAAAACAGTGTATTTTTTCCTTCTCATCCCAAACTTGTCACAATGCCAATACACTCATATCATGAAAATCATCATGCTTATGCATTTTCAAGAAAAACGTATCTTTCATTAACAATTATAGATCAAAAATCAGATTTTTGTATTATCATCAATTGAACAGAACTTCCACAATTTCCATTCATAGTCACAAGATCGCATATGCAACATATATAAGTCCTAACTAACATGCTAGACATATATATATGCATAAATCATATTTTCATACATATAAATACTTACACCAAACCTTAACTCAAGAGATCTCAACCTATCTTTCATGTCATAATAAAAAGGATCTCTATAATCAAAGTAAAGATGAGTCTAGCACCCCTACCTCGAATCTTAAGCTTTAAATTCAACTTTGAGAAATCACAACTTTCTCAACTTCACAAAATACGAACTTTGTTCGGTTCAAACCGAAACCCTCGACACCCTCTACACACTTTCCTTCTTCGGGATCATACAAATCACACCTCAAGTGACCTAGAATCTAGAGAGAAGGGAGAGAGATGAAGTGGGAGAGGTAGAGAGAGAAGTAGATCTATAAATATGAAATACCCGAGACCTAATTGATATTTATATCACTCCTAGGGGCGCGAAAAGACCATTTTGCCCCTAGGCCACTTAATGTACCCTCTGGTTTTGATTTTGAAAACTCCGTTGGTCTCGAAATCACTCCCTTAACACTCAAAACATTTTCTTTAATTCATAATTAAAAATAAAATTTTCCAGATTTCCCGGACCCATTTAATCTCATCCCGGGACTCCCGTTGACCAAAAAGTCAAACTTTTTCAAAAGTTGTCAAAACTTTCCAAAACCATGATCCAACCCTCTAAACATGTTCTCCACATTCAAAGCATGTTAAATATTATTTAAAATACGTTTAAAGCAATATATGATGAAAATTTAATAAATTATCTAAAATTAGGCACGGTCTCTACAATTAAGGGCCCGTTTCGTAACCGTTTATGTTTAGTGTTTATTGTTTAAGTGTTTATATAAACGTTGTTTATGTTACACTTTTGTTTATCCATAAATATGAGTGTTGTTTGATAATGAAAAAGCATTTGGCTTATTTTAAAAATCATAAAATAAACAGAATGACCCACAACTCAGAAAGCCCTAACAAGTAGGAGATACACATGATTCAGTTCTTTATGGTTATTGGGAAAATCAGAATCAGAACCGTTACCAATGGTTCTTTAATTTCAAAACCGGAATAAATGAGTTCGGTTCAATTCGGTTATTATAAGAGTTGTATTTAACCTTATAATAGTTATAATAACTTCATTGTTTAAAATGTTTTACATAACAAAATGTTATTATAAATAAATAAATATATATATATATATAAAACTCCTATAATGATTTTCTATTATATATATATATATATATACTCAACGGTTCCAGTTTCGGTTCCAAGGCTTGGAACCAGAATCATAGTGAACGGTTCCTAAAATTTAGAGCTGGAATCGGAACCATAGTGAACGATTCGGTTCGATCCAATTTGTATGGAGTGAGAAGAGGGATTTGGAGGGCATACTCTTTCTCTTGAACTTCTTACGTTACTACTTTTTTTTCACTTTTTTTATTTCTATTTTTCTTTTAACACTAAAAATGAATGAATGATATGAGTACAAAATTCCATTCTTATTTATTTGACAAGGAGATGGTTGAGACTTCTTTGTTTTTTCCTCAAATAAGGTTTTTTTTTTTTTTAGCATGGGTGCCCCTGAGTAACTATTTCTTATTATCAAGTATATTAGTAATTATTCATATTGTACCTAATATTTTTTTATCAAGGCAATTGATGCTCTTTAATTCTGTCCACACTTGATAATTCTAATATTTTTATCGTTGTATCAAATAATAGCATTTTATAATTTTTTTTTCATTTCATTTTCTCACTTTTAGTTTCAATTTTTAATTAAAATAATATAATCATCATTTTAGATCAAAAAAGAAAAAAAAAATTTTTTTTAATAAACATAAACAATAAACATCATTTTGGTGCTTATGATTTGAAGGCTTAGCTACAGTGTTGTTTTACAAGTGTTTTGACAATTTATAAACAAAACAAAAATTATCAAACATGTTTATCGTAAAAATTTATTTTGAAAAACAATAAACACTAAACATAAACGGTTACCAAACGGGCCCTAAGCTTTCATGGTAAGTAAAGGGTAAAATGGTTCATTAGGGTTTCAATGGATGGATTCACCCTCAGTTTCGAAGAGTGGGGAATGGGGGCGTGACACAGAGTATGAGCAGGAGTTTACTAGTCTATCATTGTTTGCACCTGTCGAGGTAAACACTAAAGAAAAAAAGAGGAACTGCTTCATGAATGGTTTGATTTGGCCTATTCGACAGGTCATTGTGGGTAGTCCAACTTATATCACTTATGCTCAAGTGGTTGATGCTGCACTATAGTATTGTCAGTTGAGGAGGGATTACAGGAAAGGAAAGGGGGAGAAATGAAATGACAAGGACTCCACTAGTCAGACAATGGAGAGGAGAAATGTACAGACCGCGACCAATTTTGGCCGATTTTGTATTTTTGCATCATAATTACTATAAATGCATTTTTAGTGGTGTTTAACATATTTTGAGTGTGGGGAACACGTTTTGGAAGTGTTTTAAAGGTTTTGGTAAGTTTTCAGAAGATTTGGAGAAGTTTAACTTTTTGGTCAAATCGGGGCCCGGGATGTGACTTAAGTGGGCCCGGGAATCTGAAAAATTCTTCAAAATATTAATTTCTGGGAATGGCTTAGATGCAATTTTTTGAGAGTTAAGGAAGTGATTTTGAGGCTGTAGGAGTTTTCAAAATCGAAAACGGAGCCCAGGAAGGTACGTTAAGTGGCTCCGGGGTGAAATAATCATTTCGTGCCCCAAAGCACTTTTAAACACATGGCTGAGAGTGATCCCAGCCATTTCACATGGTTCATTCTCTCTATAACATTTCCCTCTTCTTCTCTCTTCATTCTCTCTACATTTTGGACCCATTCGGCTTGGATTCAAGACTTGCCGGAGCAGGGAGATACGTAGGGGATGGCAAGAGCATCAGTTTGAACCAAACAAACACAAAATTTTGGCAAGGTAGACATCGCTGGAATTTTGGTGAAGTGCTTGGAAGGCCTTCATTTTTGAGATACGGGTTCTCCTTCTCATTTACTTGTCGATTCTAGGGTATCGGGTGAAACGGTGAGAGCTAAGTGTGTGTATTGTATGATTTAGAGTGGCAAGAGGGGTGGGATGTGGTGTTTTTCTACTCTTCTTGGTATTTATTATGCAATGAATATGTATATGGTTGTATACATAATAAAAGAGTGAATGTGTGAGAGACATTAGTATGTATGCTTATATGCTAGCTTTTGTGCACATATGTGGAGATGTGTTATTTTGAACATGTATGTATTACGTGTTGCTAAGTGATTTAAATGCATGCTATATTTATATAGAAAATGTGTGCATTGGTGAAGCATGACTAAAATGTGCTTAGGTGAATTTTTGTGAGCATGTGTGGATGGTATGATCAGTTTTGCATGTATAGGTAAATATATATGTGGCATTGTGAAGATGAAATGCATGTTATGTGTTTTATAAATTAGCATGTGTATTATGAAGCATGAAATTGAATGCTAGATTGTTATATGTTCAAAATCCATATATGGGTCCGTTGTGAGGAAACGGAGAAATATGGTCGGATTGCCCAGAGTAGGTCAATACTTGGTGAGGGTGTTGGAGTGGTTAAGTCACCTTGGAGGAGGTAAATTCTCAGTGATCGGATCTAACTACTTTGGAGTAGGTAAATACTCGGTGGGGATTCCAAAAAGGTTGCCCAATCGCTTCGGAGTAGGTAAATACTTAGTAATTGTGGTTTACTCACCTTAGAGTAGGTAAATACTCAGTGAGAATTCAAAGAAAAGGGGCCAAGTCATCTTAGAGTAGGTAAATACTCAGTGACGGTGGTCTACCCACATTAGAGTAGGTAAATACTCGGTGGCAGAGTTGGAATGGCGTAGGAAGTGTCTTGGTTACATGATTTGGTCAAGAATCCTGTTAGAGTATCGGGTTGAGTCTGAGAGAGAGACAAATGTGTGATTATTGCTTTCATTTTGAGTTATGAAGCATGATATGTGTTTAATGAATCCCTATATATATATATGCATTGTTGTGAATGAACATGATGTATATTGAATGATAAGTGAAATGTGGTGACATGTATCCATGTAGGTCGTGTCAGGTCGACACTTAGGTGGGTTGGGGTATCTCTACTAAGCCGTAGTGGTGCTCACCCCTTTATTCTAAACTCTTTTACAGATAAAGCGCCGATGACAGATAGGACATGAGTGTCCAAGTGGAACTCTAGTAGTATTTTTGCTATCTCTTGGATGTTGTGTATTTTGTGGCTATCCATGTTGGCTTGTGACATGTGATTTCCTTTTGAATTATGGTTATATTTTGGACAAATGTAACTTTGATATATGTATTTGATTATAAATTTGTCGGGTGTGAAAAGACAATGGATTAGTTTATGTAATGCTTGTGGTAGCATTTTGTTCATTGATGATATTTTCATAGTGAATGGATTATGGTTAAGAAAGAGAATGATTCATTTTGATGTATGGTTTAATCATGAATATGATTTTGAGTATGTGATTGATGTTGGTACCTTTCAATTATGTTATGGAGCATGTATGAGAGGTTCTATGATGATAGAATGTGGATTGGGCTCCAAGTGGACCACGTATAGAGTTGCTGGAGGTCCTGTGGAGAGTATTTCGATAGTGCAAAATGCTCATTTCGCACAATCAAAACCCCCATTTTGATTATGCGAAGTGGTGGTGAATTATGGTGATTTTTAGGGTCTAGACAAGGGCAATTCCGCACAATTGAAACCCCTATTTTGATCGTGCGATATATTGTAGGTTCAAGGTCCCGAATAGGTGAAATTTTCGCACAATCGAAATTTTTTCACACAATCAAAATGCCAGTTTTGCACAATTGAAATTTCATTTTCCCACAATCGAAGTTTATTCACAACATCTTTCCAAACTTCGATTCGACGCAGTTCCTTTGTTTTAGATCAGAATTGAGTGTGATTTTTTTTGAAATTGAGTATTTTGGATTCTATATCCAATGGTGTAGGTCTCAATTTCATATTCCAAGCACATGAAGTGTTGAGTCTTGGAAGTGAGTGATTCATGAGTGTGTGGATAAGTAAATCCCCACTAAGGTGATATGATTTTGAAGTAGGGCCCATTGGGATTGGATGAGGTGGAGTTATGCAGACCTATGTGCAATAATAGAGTTAAGCTTTTACGGCAATTGAGAGTAATGAGGGTTCATTGGGCTAAATGGACGGGTCATCCTCCGGTCTTCCAGAAATCAAGAAATCGGGGCCTTATAGCATGGTATCATAACTTGATAGTATCACATGAGTGTGGTTGAGGTTGTTCACGGGGTTGAGTGAATGGGTTCACACCTGGGATTTGGATCGGTCCAAGGGAGTCCCGGCGGTCTGGATTTTGGGGTGTGACAAGAAATGGAAATGGTAGGAGTCAATTTGAAAGGGGCAGTTACCTATAGTAGCAATCGTGGAAGAAACACAGAGGTAACAGTGATATTTAGAAAGGGGAAGCCTCTACTCAGAGAAAATAGAATGGAGTACCGCAGACGGGTTAGACTCAGTCACATGGTAATCAGTTGAGGAGGCCTACTAGTACGTTTAGAGGAAATTGTTATGGGTGTGGTGAGCTTGGGCATTCAACTAGGTATTGCTCCAACACTAATCAGGGATAGATTGGTTAGCAGGGACAAGATAACAACCACCTTTGTCGGCACCACAAGTTTTACGGATTCAGACTCAGCATTGTCCAGCTTTACCAGCACTGCCACCGCCTGCAGGGCAACCTGTTCAGTAGTCGCACTATTGAAGGGTCTATAATGTCATGCCATATGATGGGTAGACTCTTTATGCGATTGAGGGTTTATTTTTAATAAATAGTAAACTTGGTCATATTTTATTCGATACTGGTGCATCTCACTCTTTTGTATCTCGATCATTTCTTAAAGTATCTGGTATAGCTATTCAGTGGTGTAGTTCTCCATTTAGTATTACTACACCATTAGGGGATAGTACGGCTTTACGGGAACGTTGTAGTCAAGTCACTATAGACATTGGCAGACTCAGGCTCTTAGCGACCTATTGGTCTTAGATATGAATTCATATGATGTCATACTCGGGATGGATTAATTATTGTATTATCATGCCCAAGTTAATTGTCATAATAAGTCAATTATTTTTGTTATACCAGGTTAGGAGATGTATTTGGTTGCTATGCCACAATCAAATAGAGGGTCTAGCAGTCACTTGTTCTTTATTAGTAAGGAGTCTCCAGAGAGAATTACAGTTTGTATGGATTCCATTCCAGTGGTGCAAGACTTCCAGGATATGTTTCAGGAAATTCTACAACTACCACTGAGTCGTGAAATAGATTTTGTGATTGATTTAGCCCCAGGCACCAGACCTATTTCTAGGGCCCCATACAGAATGGCGCCTGTGGAAATGGGGGAGTTGAAAGATCTAATTCAGCAACTCTTCAATTAGAAACTGCTACCTTGTTGCCCGAAGCATCGGCCTACAACATCTCCCTGTTGAACCGGTTGATGTAATATCACAATGACTCTCCCTTTGTTTAGCTTACGTTCAAAAGATAAGTCACAGGTTTCCCGTGTCTTTGAGCTACAATGAAGTTGCTCACAAACAACTTGCTCAGCTCCTTGAAGGAATGTATTGACGTAGGTTTCAAGTTGTTAAACAATGCTCGAGTAGAACCTTTCAACGTAGTGGGAAAGGCTTTATACATGATTTCATCTAGGACTCATTGGAGGTACATCAAAGTCCTGTAGGTTTCCAGATGGTCTAATGGGACCTTGGTCTCATCAAAATTTTCAAGGGTGGGCATCTTGAACTTGTTAGGTAAAGGACAATTCATTACTCTAGTGGAAAAAAGGAGGTTGGTTTGTTGGACCAGATCCTCCATGGTAGCAGGACCTTTCCCTTTAATGGTATGGCCATACTTTTTACCTTAGTACTGAGGTCTTGCATCTCCATATTGTAATAAGTAGCTTCCCCTGGCTGCCCTAATTCTCCATGAGTACGAGCCCTGAACCCTGAGAGTTGAGGAGAGTTGAGGCAAAGATAAGGAAAAAAAGGCACCCACGACCCCTCACCTTGGATCGGTTTAGTCGGGTAAATTAGTCAGTTGATCAAGTTTGACCAGTTTTACAATTTTTCAAAAAAAAAGCCTAAAAATTCTATAAAAAATTCCTAAAAATCTGAAAAAATAGAAAAATATAATAATCATATAATCATTAAAACCATTTTTTCACATAAAATAACAATGAGTTCTAAAATTTTTGAAAAAATTCAAGAAAATTCACAAATGCACAATTTTAAAAACCATAAATTTGCCAACAAAATTCATCATTAAATTCATAATCATGGCACAATTTTCAACAAAATTTATGTCGTAGTGGTAGCTTTGAACACATCTTGAGGGTAGCCTTTTCCTTTTGTCTTATATTTTCAATAAATTTTTTCATCATTTTTTTCATGCTGAATAAAGAAAGAATCTTTTCTTTTCATTTTTTTCATTGATCATTTAAGACTTCAATGCTACTCATACAATATACTATAGTCAACTTCATATTAGTTTTCAATCAATTCTCTCAAAATTGGACTAGTGCCCAAATTGTATGGACTCAAAATATTCACCTCTAAAAAGAAATAAATATAGTACATTAGTCATCAATGCCAAGATCATAAACTCAAGTACTTTATCCATTAATAAACTAAGTGTCCCAATCATGCATTCACAAATCAAAGTGAACTTAAACAGAAATATAGATAATTCATATTATTTCATAGAAAAATTTGATTCCAACATTCACATTATTATCATATAAAAATAAACAAAACCTAACGTAATCTAAAGGATACGGTCCAAGAGAAAAACATATAATGAACATAACCTCATTCCATGACCATAAAAGTCCTAATAACCTTAGTCAGGGGGTTTTGCACCCAAAGACCTATTAGGAATAAATCTCATAGTATCACAGATACAAACTTCTCCAAATCTTTCTTTTTCATCCAAATTATTTTAACATGCAATCTATCAAGAAAATAATGTGGAGACCAGAAACATTCTTTTTCTTATTTGAATTCTTTTTAACTTGAGAATTTTTGGGTTTGTTCTAACAATATGACTTTCTAGCATGAACCCTATTCCTAGCAAAAGCATTATGTACATGAAACTCAGAATTAGAATATTTCTCTTCTTATACCAATAGTATTGATTGTCCATTCTTACCACAAAAAGTACAATGAAGCACATGATTCGTGTGAGAGTGTGACTCAAAAAGTATATCAATTAAAATTTTCCACACTTCGCAATAGAACGAATTCCTTGCAGAATAGGGCTATCGAAAGGGGTATCGTACCTCAGGGATTATGGTGTGATGAGTTGGAACACAGAACTAATTTTAATTAAATTTATAAGAAAAGAATTCTGATTTTTAAACTAATTAAAAAGATAAAATAAAATAAATCAAAGTAAACAAGATAGTGAAGATAATAGGAGAGAAATCTAGGGTATTTGACTTCACCACTAACTCCACAATCAATGGTCAATTGAATCAACTATAGGGGAATTACATCATGCATAAGTGGTGTCGGTGGCTACAAGCTCACCTTCATCCGTCAAGAAGATAACATATGATTAAGGCTAAGCCATGGACTATCTTCGATTGGCATGGGCGATCTGCCTAACTACTCTAATCTAGGGTGCAGTATGGTTCATCTTCTCTAGGCATAATCCATCAAAGCTCATAACAATATATTCAGTGATTACCATTGTGTAATAATCTCTCTCATGATCACAGAAAACAAAAGAGATTGAGTTCAATAACAACAACCAAATATCTAAGACAAGATAAGAAATCATTGAGATTGAATTTACAAGACTTTTATTGCTCAATTCATTAATAAGAATCCTCACAATTACACAATCTATGCATGTATATAAAGGTCCCCAATAATTAAAACAATCAAACCATTGATGCTTTGTTAGGGCTACATCAAAACCCTAGTGGATGAACTAGCCGCTCATGGTAGAAGAAGAAGCTTCAACTGTTGAGGAAGAAGACATCATCTTTCTGAATTACGCGTATGACTTTGTTCTCCAATGGCTCTGCAATATGTTTCTGTTCTCTTCTCAGCCCTCTCAGACTCTCCAATCTCTGTGTAAGCTCTCCCAATTCAGCCTCCAAGTCTTCCCTTTATTCCCCAAGAGAATTCACCAAAGTCCTAATCCAATTAGGAATTAATTAGGGTTTCCCGCAGCACTAATCAGATGGGTTTTTCCTGCTGACTTCGGCCCGACTTTTGACGTACTAGAAGTCCGATTCACGGAATTTTTGTGAAATACAAAAGTGTGCAGAATCAAATTTCGTTCAACCCCACGCGATAATTATGTCGATTTGAGGCTCGGAAATAAGACTTCTGGTCTGTTTTCCAAAATGGGATTAAGACTGCATTATGCGCAGATTTGGGCTTCAGGCCTGAAACCTTCTTAAGCAGCTGTAATTCTCTTGGACCTCTTTCTTGGGCTGATTTGAGTTGAAATAAATGGTTGAGTGAATCTCCTTGATGTAGGCTTCATCTCACCATCTTGGATGTCTTCTTTAAAAGCCCAAAATCCTGGTTTTAACTGAAATAATCATTAAGGCCCTGAAAATACAGAAAACACTAAAACAAAGTAAAATCACTAAATAATCTATCACTAAGAGAATAAAATACATAAGTTAAGAGGTTAGAATGCGTAACATTCAACGCCTATCAGCACATTGGACACATCATTAGCATGCATAGATTTAACTTGAAGCTTAGGTTTGGGTGCAGACAAATTCAAGTTCTTAGATTTAAAAAATACAGTTTTACCCTTAGATGATGACCCAACAAAACCTACTCCAGTCTTATCACCTACAGGCTTACCAACACTAATCATACTATCAAGCTTAATCTATCTAGAAGTAAATGCAATCAATTTCTCTTGTGATTTTTTCAATTCAGTCTCAAGAAAATTAATTCTAGTAACAAGAGTATCTCTAACAAAAATAGCTTGACTTACCTCACTTTCAAGAAACTTGACTTTACTTTGAAGATTTTGAATATCATCTTTGTTTCCTTCAATCAACTTCAATTGCTTTTCATTCTCTTTCTTCAAAGTTTCTTTTTTAATTTTCACTTACTTCAGCTTTTCAGATTTCTTATTATAAGCTTCTAGCAATTTCTCAAAAGTTTTTGCAGCTTGCTTTCACTTGGTTCCTCATCTATTTTCTCAACTTCTGAATCTTCAGAGTCAACTTGACTGAGAGTTGTGTACATCTTTATTTCACCTATATCAGAAGAAGAATCATTATCAGTATCATCATCAATATGAGAAACAAAAGCAAAAGCATCATTCTCAATACAAGAATCATTATCAGAAGTAGAAGACTCAGACTCAGAAATAATAGCTTTCATGACTTTCTTTTTATCTTTTGAAATTTTCTTTACACTAAAGTTATTCTTCTTAGGACTTGGATATTGAGTAGATGTGTGACCTTTACTACCACATGTCCAACAAGTGATTTCAGAATCTTTAGATTCTTCAGCGTCTTTTTATTTCCTATCTTTACCTTTAGATGATGAGTCTTGACAACGAAATTTAGAAGGATTTCCTTTCCTAAGATTTCTATCCTTTTCATATTGAAGTATCTTTCTAAATTTTCTAGCTACGAGTGCAACATCACTATCTCAATTATATTCAAAACTTTCAACTTTTTCAACCTCGAATTTTGAAGAATTTAAAATATTTGACAAACTTGAAGACTCAGAAATCTGAGGATTTTAAAGTCAAAATTTTTATTTTTTGAAGTTTTGGACATTTGATCTCAAAATTTTCAATTGATCGAACTAATTCTGTCACCTCCATGGAATCAACATCCCTGCTCTCATCGAAGGCTTCAAACTTGGCTTGGAGCCTATCAAGTAATGACCTCATGATTTTTCTTACAACTTGAAAAGATGGAATTTTCTCACCAAGGTTAGCTCTACTTTGAATAATATCATTAAGCCTAGAATAAAAATAAAAAAATATCTCATCTTCATCCATTCTAATTGTTTCAAATTTAGTTTCTAGCATTTGTAACTTTGATTTTCTTTCCTTGGTGGTACCCACATGAGTTACATGTAAAATATCACGTGCTTCTTTCGAAGTGGAACAAGCAGAGATTCTAGCAAATTCAAAAGGAGCAACAGAATTAAATATAACATATAAAACCTTGTTGTTATTGTTAGCAATATATTTATTGGCAAGCTCGATCACAAACAAGTTATGTATTTACTTGTATCATGGAGATCTATGAAGTAAACAATGACAACATCTTTAAATCACTCTAAACTCCTTACAATTCATGAGACAAGCTGAGAATGTATTTGGTTAAGATCCATGATCCAACATATTGGAGAAACATGTTGGCTCTCCTCAATCAAAGATAATCTAACCATGTTATTTGAAGATAATGTAGCATACATTGCACAGCTTAAAAGAGGTTATATCAAGGGTGACAAAACCAATCACATTTCTCTTAAGTTTTTCTATACACATGTACTCCAAAAGAAGTGGTGATATAGATGTCCATCAGATATTCTCAAGTAAAAATTTGGATGATTTATTGATTAAAGCATTACCACTGACGATATTTAACTAGTTGGTGCACCATATTGGATTGCGTTGACTTAAGGATTTTTATGCTGAATCAATACAACTTCTATGCTTATGAGGAGGAGAAATTGATTGAAAATGTATTAGCATACTATACTCTTTTTTCTTCGATCAGGTTTTATCCCACTGAGTTTTTCTGACAAGGTTTTAATGAGATAGTTTTAATCTCTGCAATAGCATTTTCATATACACAAAGAATATTGTACTCTTTTTCCTTAGCTAAGTTTTTATCCTACTGGGTTTTTCCTAGTAAGGTTTTAGCGAGACAATTTCTTTGTGTTAGTATCATGGATCCCAAGGGGGAGTGTTATACAATAACTATTGATATGGGCTCCACTAGTTTAATATTATCCATGTATGAAAGTGACATAGAAGAACATAAATGTCTCTCTCTCGTTTCTCTATACTTCTTTTGTCTTTGTTTTATATTTCAATTATAGTTACGATCTCTCTTGATTTATAACAAAGTGTTAGTTTTTCAGTGTTTGGATAACTAAGGAGGAAGGAAAAAAAAAAAGAAAAAAAATTATAGTCTGAACCTATAACTTTCATTTAATTGAGTAGTAAAAATATCATGTATTTTTTTATTTAATTGAGTGGTAAAAATATCAAATTTAAGTTTCTTTCTCTATTTAATAAACTAACTTTATTTAGTGGACTTTCTTTTTCTTCTCCATTTATTATTGGCACACTAGTGGATAACTTCATCATATTTGACAATGTAAGTTAAAAGTAAGTTTTTAAGGTTGGAATTTTGTATTTTCTTTTGTTTTGCAAATCAATAAATATATGGTTGATTATGTTGTTTTATTTTGCTTTGGGTAGTAAAATTGTATGCAAGAAAATGTTTGATATCATTGTTTTATAATTCTTTTATTTTACGAACAGAGGAAAAGGACAGATCTGTTTTGGATAGATTATTTTATTCTTCTGGATTGGTGTATTTTTTATTTTATATTAACACTCATGTTTTTAAGTGTATGTTATGTCTTAAAGATTATGGGAAGGCATGTCAGAATTGCCTAATACCCAATAAGGTATTTGTAAATTATATGTGGAGGCATGTTAGGATTGCCTAATACCTAATAAGGTATTCACAAAATACAGGTACAAGTATGTCAGGATTGCCTAATACTTAATAAGAAAATTTTTGGATGGGTTGGTACAGTACATAGTTCTATTTATTTTTGGGACAAGAGGTTAAATGAGAAAATGATATATATACATATATATATATATCTATATGTTTTATTGTCCTTATATAGAGGGTATGTTTCTCGGGTGGTAGTAAAGGGAGCTTGCTCGTGAATTTAACCCACTTTGTTAATATTTCAGGTCCCAAACCATTTGCACTTCAAGGTTGAAGGGTAGAGTTCATAGAGCATGGCAACCATATTTCCTTACCGAACATCAGTGTAGGGACTTAATCTTTTTTATTTATGTCTAAGAGGTAGACTATTTTGGGATACTTTTTTAGATTATGTAATCTTTATTATTTATTTTTGGGTGAGGGATCCTTGAGTTACAAGCCTTCCAAGTTGTATTGTTCAAACTCGTAATTTTTATTTAATATTGTTTATCTTTTCAGTTAAAGTTTTCTTTCGTAATTATTTTTTTACTTTTGTCATTTGTATTATGTGTGAGACTGGTCAGCTTATGCATGAAGTTGTCCTCTAGTTTAAGATGTTTTAACAAAGAAATCTTCATGGCATAACCATGCAAAAGAACTATGCGACGGATATACCTGGCTATTTGGTATAATTCATCTCAACGGGTTGTGCCCCACTGGGGTTGGTTGACAATGTTCCTAGGATTAATTCATCATGCCTTTTTCATTAAAGGCTCTCTAAAGAGGTGTGCCCCAGTGAGGTTGATTGACAATGTTCTCAAAATTAATTCATCCCGCCTTTTTCATTAAAGGCCCTATTAAAGAGGTGTAACCCAGTAGAGTTATTTAATAATGTTCTAGAAATTAATTCATCTCGCCATCTTCATTAAGGACCCTCAGATCGAGGTGTGCTCTAGTGGGGTTGATTGTTCAGTTTTTATTTTAGTTATAATAGCATATTTTGAAACAAAAAGGACTTTTATTGGTATTTTAGTAATAAATAGAGAGTTATTCGAGAAAAACCTTGAAGCTATCGTCCTAAGGCTCGATACTAAACTAAGTTTCAACTGGAACTATTAAAGTAAATGCCACTTAAAAAAAGTCTTACTGACAGTATTTTCTCAGATGCTCGGCATT
This sequence comes from Cornus controversa, assembly GCA_026545225.1. Classification (NCBI taxonomy): domain Eukaryota; kingdom Viridiplantae; phylum Streptophyta; class Magnoliopsida; order Cornales; family Cornaceae; genus Cornus; species Cornus controversa. The sequence continues at coordinate 49,637,965 of CM048846.1, read as the reverse complement.
CCAAGGATGGACCAACTACCTCCCTTCCAATGTCTCCAATCAATATGACCCCTGTCGTTGAGTTTGGATAACTTTATAAGGGCTTTCCTAATTAGGAGTCAATTTCTCAGTGCTTGGGGGTTTGGTTGCTTGATTTACTTCATAGAGGATTAAGTCTCCAAGTTAAAAACACGGCTTCGAGGTTGAAAACTCCTTTACTTGACTCAAGCATTGTAGGACAAAGATATGGCACACTGATACACTGCCACCTCAACTCGAGCCTGTTCTCTTATTTATTTTTCACTTCTAGGCCCTCTACACATAATGCCTCTCACATCTTTTTCTCTTTCAGGGAAGTGGTGTATCACTCCTAGGCAGTAGCTTGCTCTCCCCTTAACTCTTCGATGCCATGGTCAGTAGGGAACCATAGGAGGAGATGATAAGTGGAGGTAACTGCCTTTATGTCATTCAATGAAGCTCTTCCCATAATAACATTGAAAGTAGATGGGCAATCTACCACAAAGAAGATCACCATCTTCGTGACTTACCTTGGACTCACACCAGCGGTGACTAGAAGGTTAATGTCACCAAGCAGAAAGAGTTTCTTCCCAGAGAATTCGATAAGTGGGGGCTTTGTAGGCTTAATTTTTTTCTACTAATATTCATCTGGTCAAAGGCTTCTACAAACATGATATCAGCAGAACTGCCATTGTCGATCATTACCTGCCTAATTATAAAATTTGCGATAGTCAGTATAAACACTAGAACATCATCATGTGGCTACTGAATTCCCCTCTCATCTGTCTTTGAGAAAGTTATGATTTGATTTTCTGTTCGATGGTGCTTGGTTTGAGGGGCAATTCATTTACTTTGCCCACTTTATAAAAATTTATAACTTTCCTCACATGCACTTTACGAGTTACTTTGGACTCTCTACCGCTACAAACCCACCTGAGATAAATATGATTTCTCCCAATAGAGGATTTTTTTGAGTGTTGTCATCTTTGCCTTCTTATAGGCGGTTGTGTGCCCCTTTCTCATCTCCAATCACGAATCTATGCAGCTATCCCTTGTGAATTAGACTTTTAATTTGTCTTTTAGGTCGATGCACTCATCTCCATCATGTCCATGATCACGGTGAAATCTATAATTCTTATCGCGGGATCTCTCTGTGGGATTAGTTCTTAGCTTTGGGGGTCATGTCACTGTCGGATCATCTTGAATGTAGAGGAGAATTTGGCTTATCGATGTGTTTAATGGGGGTAAAACTGAGTCTCTTATCTCAACGCGATGATCTATCACCCTGATCTCATATCGTCATACCACATTTGGGGTCCCTTTCTTCCTCAATGGAATGTCCCCCCTTTTCTTATCCTTCTTTCTATCTCCATCTCCTTTTTTCCTCTGTGCATCTAGGGCATCCTAAGCATTTATATACTTTTGGGCCATTCTAGTGGATGTTTAGAGATTGAGTACAAAAAATTTGAGGGCCACGAGCCACCCATGAACGGGGTAACTACTACATTGTCGCCTAAAGCATCGACCTGCAACATCTCTCTGTTGAATTGGTTGATGTAATATCACAATGACTCTCCCTTGGTCTACCTTACATTAAGAAGATAAGTCACAGGTTTTCCGTGTCATCGAGCTATAATGAAGTTGCTTACAAACAACTGGCTTAGCTCCTTCAAGGAATGTATTGACGTAGGTTTCAAGTTGTGAAACCATGCTCGGGCAGAATCTTTCAACATAGTGGGAAAAACTTTTCACATGATATCATCTCAGACTTATTGGAGGTACATCAGAGCCTTGTAGGTTTCCAGATGGTCTAATGGAACCTTGGTCTCATCAAAGTTTTAAAGGGTGGACATCTTGAACTTGTTAGGCAAAGGACGATTCATTACTCTAGTGGGAAAAGGGAAGTTGGTTTGTTGGACCAGATCCTCCACGGTAGCAGGGCATTTCCCTTTAATGGCATGGGCCATACTTTTTACCTTCGTACTGATGTCTTGCATCTCTATATCGTAATAAGCAGCTTCCCCTGGCTACCCCAATTCTCAATGAGTACGAGCTTTGAACCCCAAATCCCCATGAGTTTGAGCTCTTTCAAACGAAACTAGGTGAATGGGATTCGTCTAATCTCGATTGCTACTCACATGGCTCTAAGCTAGATCGTCAGCTAGAATCCCATTATCTTGCCTAACATCATTCCCTTCTGGATAGACTGGCTTAAGGTGGCTTTGCGACGGAAATGGTGCAACGGGAGGGAGGCACTGCAGGATTGCTGCATTTTATTGGAATACCTAGATTAGACTCTGATTTAAGTTTTGAACTTTGTCTTCCAATGCCATGACACGCTCCTGGTCATTTAGGGCTCTGGGATGTACCCAAGGCAAATCTTCCTCGCTAAGGGGCTACATGCCTCCTTCTCTCACTATAGAAAGATTGTGGATCGCAAAGTCTAAAACAATGGGTGGATTGTGACTGGCAGGTGGATTCTGGCAAGCTGGATTATGACCGGCAAGAGGATTGTGCCCGATCGAAGAATCCTAGCTAACTGGATAGTGACTGGCAGGTGGATCCTGACCGATGGTGGTAATCATAGGTGCATCATGCTTCATGTGGAACAATCAAGTTTGCTTTCGTTTTCCACAAACGGTGCCAACTAATGATGCACAAATCGACTCTTGACCTCGTCAAATTCCAACCTGTAAAAAAATAAACAAAAGATAACCAGAAAGACACCAGTGTTGTGCCGGCCGATTATACTCCGATGATCACATAAAAGGTTTTTTTCCTTTATGAAAAATAAAATATTTAATAAATAAATATACAATAAAACCATTTCAACAAAAGCCTACCGGTACCAGATTTGTAAGGACCGAAAATTTTTGACCGGTTCCGGATCTATTTTTTTTCGAATAAATTAAATTTGAAAAGAATTTAGAAATGTATATATATATATACATGGAATTATATATATATAGAGGGAGTATATGTATATATATATACATATATATATATATATAGTGGGCCAGTATGTGATTATACAATAAATGAAGTGCACATATATAATTAATTATATATGTGGGTGAGTGTAAGTATGTACATTCACATGTGTATTATGTAGGTATATTGGAATTTTGTGAGATGAAAATACATGGGATACATGTATTGTGTAGCATATATTATATATGTATATACATATATATAAGAAATATGTGGCTAAGACTAGTGGGGAAAATGGGTGGACCAAAATAGAAGAGACCATGAGTGGTCAGCCGGAAAAAGAAAGAAGAGAAAGAAAAGAAAAGAAAAAGAAAAGAGAAAAGGAGAAAGGAGAGAAAATCGGGGAGAGAGAAAGAAGGACCGAGAAGAGGGATCGGGAGAGAGGAAAGAGAAGCCGCGACGGCGGCAGGTGGTGCTCACGACAGAGTTTCGGCCGGCCGTCGGCAACGGTGGTGACTTGCAACGGAGTTGCCCGGTGTCGCGCAAGGGCTCGGTGCGGCTGGGCTGTGCGCGAGTGAGGGTTGCTCTCGGTGGGTCTTTTCGGCGTTGCGACGACTTGGTGAGCTTCGGCTGGTGGTGAGGACGGCGACTGTTCCAGCGGTGAGTGATTGGGTTGTGTTTGGATGGGTTTTCACGGTTGTGTTGTGTTCGATGGAGGGTCAGACCGAAGAGGGTTGATCGCGGAGGAGCTTCAGCTGGTTCGGTTGGGGGTTGTTTGGCCGTGGATAGCAGCGACGGCACTCGGTGGCTCGGTGTTGGATTGAGGTGGTCGGCTGTCACAGGAGGTTGGGTTTTGGTGTGGCGGCCGTGGACGGCAGCGGCCGTGTGGGTTGTTGGAAGCGCTGGATTGGGTTCTTCTATGTGGGTTCGGTGGTGGCTGGTCTGTGGGTTGTTTCAGTTGGGTTTTTGAATGAATTTCACGGAATGGTGGAGTTGGGTTTGGCTGGGGTTGTGGTGATCTTACATTGAGTTTGGTTAGTGATGAAGCTGGTCGATAGTGGAACTTCGGGTTCGATTTGGACAGCCTGTTTGGTGGTCGGGTTCAATTGTGTTGGGTCTTGGTTGTTTCCAAGTTGAAGATGAGAATGAGTTTTGCGGTGAGGTTGGTTAGTGATGAAGAGGGAGATGGGTTCAGTCATGGTGCGGCAGAGAGGGTTTGTGAGGACCTTATACCTACGGTGGGTGAAGTTTCATGGTAAATGGTGATTATCTATGATGGTGGTGTGTATGGCAGAAATTGGGCCGCTAGTATATGGTTTTGTCCTTAGGCCCGAGACTTGAATTAGTGAAATGGGTTTGGGAAGAAAATTGGGTTTTGAATTGACCTTGCACTTAAATTTGGGCCAAACATGGAAATTAAAAAGGGAAGGAAGTGGCCCGATGGATTGTACGGGTGGGTTTTGACCCAAGACTGGACCGGACCGGACAGGGAAGAGGACCGTTTTGCAAGCGCGGACTTGGCGAAATGGGACCTAAGGCAAGTTGATTCTTGCGTCTATCTCTATGTATATTTTAATTATGCTGATTAATTTTACATATGTGCTTAATTTAGTCATATGTGGCGTTTGCATATATATATATGTGCATATATATATATAAAGGTGTTTATATATATATATATATATATACGTGGGATGTGAGGATAAATACATGTGGGTATATATATATGTGTGGGCTTGGAGAGTAAGAGCATTGTTAGATTTGAATACTGATTTGCATTGTTATATGCATATTTAGGGATTGAGCCATGTAAAGTATGCTAAATTATATATGTACATCTAGCTAGATGTTGCCTTGCATGTATATATGATTCTTAGGCATGAGTGGAGTATACGTAAATACATATGTGATTTTATATTCGGTGCAGTAATAGAAATGCATCCTAAATTGATTGTAGCATAGAAGGGTATTGGAAAAGCATGAAATATGTGAATTGTTCTGTATGTTTTTACTACCTATATGGGTGACATGATATATATATATATATATGTATATATATAATTGTGTGATTGTATATGGTTGTAAGAATGCATGTTGGTTGCTCGTAGTAAAATGCATGATTAGAATGAAAGCATGATTATATTTATGCTAATATACGTGTACGTGTGATTATATGCAAGATGTGACATCTATATATATGTTGTGTATGTGTAATTGTGATTATGAATGATTCCGATGAAAAGTGTGTTTGTTGGTGAAAACGTGAAGATGTGGTGTTTATAGGTTTATGCATGAGAGATGTGATTTTCCTGAAAATGCATAAGCATGATGAATTCCATGATATGAGTGTGATGACATTGTGACAATCTTGATGTGAAAGGAAAATGCATTGATTTGACAAAAATGCATTCATGGTGTGGATAAGTGCATGGGTGTGATTTTATGCACTATATATATGATTTTGGGGCAGGAGTGTGAAATTAAGATAAGGGGATGGCCCCTAGGGTGGAAGACCCAAAACTTGGCCAAGAGGAGGTGCTCCCTTCGGGTTAGTAACCCGATAAAGCACAAGCATAGTTTGGGTGCCGAAGAGACCCTTACTATTGGAGTGATGAGAAAGCCCCCTATGAATTAGTTTGGTGTGAGTTATATACTTATGTATTTGCACTTCATGTGAAGCATCATGCATGATTTGAAAAATGTGGATGTTTGGGTAAAAATGCACGAGCATGTGCATTTATGCATGATTCAATGGATCTTGTTGAGTAGGTGACTTGGTATTTGATTTTCATTGTTCATGTAGATGCTTCTACTTATATATGTCTTCTATACATATTGAATGCTGGATGTGTATTGCTCTCGAACGTGTTGTAAATGATTTTCCTAAGTCATGTATAGTTGATTTGAATGTTCATAAGTGCTAGAACTGCCATGTGCATTGTTAGTTCTTGTATGTTAGGAGGGGCATGACTTTAAATATTGTGATATATTTAAGTGCATGTATATTTTTGAGAATATGTGAGGATCGACCTGCTGCTGCGATGATAGTATGGTTCTACTTACCTTGTTGGGCCTTTGAGCTCACCCCCTCCCAGGTTTTGCAGGTATTGCTGATTACGGAGTCAGTTAGAGGACTCATAGTACCGGTGGCAAAGGTAGTAGTTAAATTCTTTAGAATTTAATGTATAACTAGGACATTTGGATTAGATGTATGGAGCAATTATGGTGATTCAGTTCCTTCAGATGTATTTCATTCATGTGATGTATAGATGTAATACGAACATTCAAGGACTGAGACATGTATGTTGTTGATTCTATTATGCATGTTGTAGAAATACTAGGGGGACACGTGCCCAGAAGTGTCCATATGAATTGTAAAGCAGGTGTAACATGCCAGGAGCTGATTATTTAGAATGGGTCATGCCCGATTTTCGAGAAAATCCTTTGCAAGGGCTATTGATGATCTTATGTCACCTGAAGGGTGCACATATAGAATGCTTCCACAATAGAATAGATTAAAATGAGATTAAGGCGTGGGAACTTGAGGTGAAATTACGGATTCACCCCCGTTTCCCTCGCTCCTAACCGGGTGTCAGAAACTGGGGCGTGACAACATGGTATCAGAGCATCAGGTTAGAAAACCTGAGGACGACAGGTGATGGTCGGATCATGTTTGGGATTGTAAGGATTAGATCAAGTGTCTGATACCAACAACATGGTATCAGAGCCCTAGGTCAGAATACCTAGGGATGACGGGTGATGGACGTATCATGTGTGTGGTTGAGAAGGTTGGATTATGTACCTGATATCAGAATGTTATCTGTTAGATCACTAGGTTGGAATACCTAGGGGCGACGAGATAGAGTTGGGGATTTGAGGAACTCTGGATTACTGTTAAAGCATTAGGTTTGAAAAACCTAGGGTATCAAAGTCGTAGGTTCGAATACCTAAGGACAGATGGTCAAATCACGTATTGATTTGGAGATAGGCAATGGTTGATAGTTGTCTAGATGATAGGTTTGATTACCTACGGATGATAATGGGATGACTTGCTCGGGTTGAGCAATCCTAATGAAAGATCAAAGTGTTGGTGTGAAACTGGTTTTGATTCGTAATAACTCCCAGAATTGGTTGAGTTTAGACCTTTGACTTAGTGATTAAGTCCTGTTAGTGAGCAATGAAGAGATACCGCAAGGAAGTTTGCGAGTGTTTAAGTCCTTAGAGACACTTAGGGACTTAGGAGATTGATGAGTGTTTTGCCGAGGTTGGCAATTGAGATTGAGATGGGATACAAGGAAGGCATATTGTCGGGGTTGGGCTAACTAGGAAAAATGGCCTGATCAAACATTTTTCTTGGATTAGCGTTCCTCTTACAATACGCTGGCTCTTGTAGACGTTGAGTTGTTTCGTCCGGATGACGATGAATAAAGAATTCCCAATAGTAGGGATACGTCACTGAAAGTGATTGGTGTAGATAGTCAAGGTTGCTACCTGAGACTACAGATGTGAATAGATTGGTAGGTGTTTACCAATGAGTACAGAGGATGAGAGTAGGTTGGTTTGAACTGCTCTAGAGTTTGTGTTTTAGTATGTGTGTGTACTAGGGGGACTGGGCTGTGTTTCACATTTGCTCAGGCAGAGGAAGTACTAAGACCGTGTATGGTCAGGGGTATTTTCCTAGTGTTAGCCCGAGGGCTAGGGTTTTGATTTGATTTGATGCATCATATTTCATATCATGCATGGTACGTGTTTACTTGATTAACATGTTGTATGTTATATGCTATGTGCTATACGTGATTAATGTGACTGTGCATTACCCTTTTGTGTTACATTTGATGTCACATGCCTAGTAGTGACATATAGTCACCTAGAGATTTTAGTCTTGAGAATTGGCAAACCTAGGTAGAGGTTTGGAGTTGAATGAACTATGACGTTGAAATAGATAGGTTATGATAGACTTTGGAGTAAGAGTCTGGTGTGGATGAAGAAGGGCATGATTTGCCTTGGGACTTTCTAAACTGAGAGTTTGGTAGTCCAGATTTCCGTTATAATCATTGCACAACGATGAGGACTCGGAATTGATCTAATTCTTGGAGTCAGCGGACATGTGATGACTTTGACGATGCATTGGCGATGCGTCGTAATGCCTAGGTACTGATTAATGCAATAGTGATGCATGGAAAGATTTGTGGGGTCCTAGACAAAGAAGTCAGGATCTTGGGGTGTCAAGTGAGATGCTGGAAAGGAATGGATAAATAACCGAGCAGTCAAAAACGTCCGTTAGGATCAATGGACGGGTAAATGAGATTGTGAAGTTAAGGGTATGTAAAACCCTAATCTTGGCACTAAATGCCAATGGAAAGTAGTCCACAAAAATGGACAGGACTAGATGATTTGTTTTGACAAGCACACTCCTTATGTGCCTTGACCTTAGTGGTGTACTGTGATATGCGCATGATTGATGTAGTTGGATCAAAGTGTGGATATGATGTTAAAAGAAGGATAGGTTGATAATGGATGAGGATCCTGACATATGGTATCTGAAGTGAGGATAGTTTCTTACCATGAAAGGGAGAGGTGGACGCAGTGGATATGTAGATGCAGTGGGCTGCGGCCACTGTATGATTGCTGATTGGTTACTGTAGGCGACCTCGAACTTTCATTGGTAAGGGTTGTCTAAAGTGAAGTGCTAATATGAAAGGAATTCTCTCTAATTGTCAACTAATTCCTTGGTGTGAACGATGAAAATGGGAAATGGTTCTCTTGCGTAATGAGAGTGTGAAATCAGTGGGATGTAAGATCCTGGACTTGGCATTAGATTCCAGTGGGTTGTGGTCTATGAGACTGGGCAGAGTTATGTGGCTTGCTGTGGCAAATACACCGCTTATGTGGTTTGTATCGGCAGGTGCACTGTCATGTGCCTTGCTGGTGAGTGCGCTTGTGATGTGCACTGGATTGATATGGTTTGTGTTGTGATGATGCCCAGGACATTAGACTAAGCCCGAGAATGGTATGCCAGAAATTGAAAGTCATGTTGGATATTAAAAAGAATGACTTTGAATATTGATGATCCCAGATTATAGGGATGTATCACTGTGAGTGAGTGGTATGATTAGTCAAAGGTGTTGCCTTATAGAGATTGTGGACTCTAAGAAGCAAGTGCTTCGGAGGATTTCGTGAGTGAACCGTACATGGGCTTAGGAGTCACTTAGCCATGTCACGGAAGTGGTTATATTACCTTACGGCAGTTGAGATGCACAGATTGTGCCAGACTTGAGTGTTATAAGTTCGGTGTTGCAAGTGTAACGCCTAGGGTATGTGGAGAGAGAAAGTGACGATCATTGGCGAGAATGACATCTGGTAAGGATTGGTTTTGGAAAGACCATGACTATGCTAATTTCGAGGACGAAATTCCTTGAAGGAGGGGAGGTTGTAAGGACCGAAAATTTTTGACCGGTTCCGGATGAATTTTGACCGGATCTATTTTTTTTCGAATAAATTAAATTCGAAAACAATGTAGAAATGTATATATATATATACATGGAATTATATATATATAGAGGGAGTATATGTATATATATATACATATATATATATATATAGTGGGCCAGTATGTGATTATACAATAAATGAAGTGCACATATATAATTAATTATATATGTGGGTGAGTGTAAGTATGTACATTCACATGTGTATTATGTAGGTATATTGGAATTTTGTGAGATGAAAATACATGGGATACATGTATTGTGTAGCATATATTATATATGTATATACATATATATAAGAAATATGTGGCTAAGACTAGTGGGGAAAATGGGTGGACCAAAATAGAAGAGACCATGAGTGGTCAGCCGGAAAAAGAAAGAAGAGAAAGAAAAGAAAAGAAAAAGAAAAGAGAAAAGGAGAAAGGAGAGAAAATCGGGGAGAGAGAAAGAAGGACCGAGAAGAGGGATCGGGAGAGAGGAAAGAGAAGCCGCGACGGCGGCAGGTGGTGCTCACGATGGAGTTTCGGCCGGCCGTCAGCAACGGTGGTGACTTGCAGCGGAGTTGTCCGGTGTCGCACAAGGGCTAGATACGGCTGGGCTGTGCGCGACTGAGGGTTGCTCTCGGTGGGTCTTTTCGGCGTTGCGACGACTTGGAGAGCTTCGGCTGGTGGTGAGGATGGCGACTATTCCGGTGGTGAGTGATTGGGTTGTGTTTGGATGGGTTTTCACGGTTGTGTTGTGTTCGATGGAGGGTCGGACCGAAGAGGGTTGATCGCGGAGGAGCTTCAGCTGGTTCGGTTGGGGGTTGTTTGGCCGTGGATAGTAGCGACGGCACTCGGTGGCTCGGTGTTGGATTGAGGTGGTCGGCTGTCATAGGAGGTTGGGTTTTGGTGTGGCGGCCGTGGACGGCAGCGGCCGTGTGGGTTGTTGGAGGCGCTGGATTGGGTTCTTCTATGTGTGTTCGGTGGTGGCTGGTCTGTGGGTTGTTTCAGTTGGGTTTTTGAATGAATTTCAAGGAATGGTGGAGTTGGGTTTGGCTGGGGTTGTGGTGATCTTACATTGAGTTTGGTTAGTGATGAAGCTGGTCGATAGTGGAACTTCGGGTTCGGTTTGGACAGCCTGTTTGGTGGCTGGGTTCAATTGTGTTGGGTCTTGGTTGTTTCCAAGTTGAAGATGAGAATGAGTTTTGCGGTGAGGTTGGTTAGTGATGAAGAGGGAGATGGGTTCAGTCATGGTGCGGCAGAGAGGGTTTGTGAGGACCTTATAGCTACGGTGGGTGAAGTTTCATGGTAAATGGTGATTATCTATGATGGTGGTGTGTATGGCAGAAATTGGGCCGCTAGTATATGGTTTTGTCCTTAGGCCCGAGACTTGAATTAGTGAAATGGGTTTGGGAAGAAAATTGGGTTTTGAATTGACCTTGCACTTAAATTTGGGCCAAACATGGAAATTAAAAAGGGAAAGAAGTGGCCCGATGGATTGTACGGGTGGGTTTTGACACAAGACTGGACCGGACCGGACATGGAAGAGGACCGCTTTGCAAGCGTGGACTTGGCGAAACGGGACCTAAGGCAAGTTGATTCTTGCGTCTATCTCTATGTATATTTTAATTATGCTGATTTATTTTACATATGTGCTTAATTTAGTCATATATGGCGTTTGCATATATATATATGTGCATATATATATATATATAAAGGTGTTTATATATATATATATATACGTGGGATGTGAGGATAAATACATGTGGGTATATATATATGTGTGGGCTTGGAGAGTAAGAGCATTGTTAGATTTGAATACTGATTTTCATTGTTATATGCATATTTAGGGATTGAGCCATGTAAAGTATGCTAAATTATATATGTACATCTAGCTAGATGTTGCCTTGCATGTATATATGATTCTTAGGCATGAGTGGAGTATATGTAAATACATATGTGATTTTATATTCGGTGCAGTAATAGAAATGCATCCTAAATTGATTGTAGCATAGAAGGGTATTGGAAAAGCATGAAATATGTGAATTGTTCTGTATGTTTTTACTACCTATATGGGTGACATGATATATATATATATATATATGTATATATATAATTGCGTGATTGTATATGGTTGTAAGAATGCATGTTGCTTGCTCGTAGTAAAATGCATGATTGGAATGAAAGCATGATTATATTTATGCTAATATACGTGTACATGTGATTATATGCAAGATGTGACATCTATATATATGTTGTGTATGTGCAAATGTGATTATGAATGATTCCGATGAAAAGTGTGTTTGTTGGTGAAAACGTGAAGATGTGGTGTTTATAGGTTTATCCATGAGAGATGTGATTTTCCTGAAAATGCATAAGCATGATGAATTCCATGATATGAGTGTGATGACATTGTGACAATCTTGATGTGAAAGGAAAATGCATTGATTTGACAAAAATGCATTCATGGTGTGGATAAGTGCATGGGTGTGATTATATGCACTATATATATGATTTTGGGGCAGGAGTGTGAAATTCAGATAAGGGGATGGCCCCTGGGGTGAAAGACCCAAAACTTGGCCAAGAGGAGGTGCTCCCTTCGGGTTAGTAACCCGATAAAGCACAAGCAGAGTTTGGGTGCCGAAGAGACCCTTACTATTGGAGTGATGAGAAAGCCCCCTATGAATTAGTTTGGTGTGAGTTATATACGTATGTATTTGCACTTCATGTGAAGCATCATGCATGATTTGAAAAATGTGGATGTTTGGGTAAAAATGCACGAGCATGTGCATTTATGCATGATTCAATGGATCTTGTTGAGTAGGTGACGTGGTATTTGATTTACATTGTTCATGTAGATGCTTCTACTTATATATGTCTTCTATACATATTGAATGTTGGATGTGTATTGCTCTCGAACGTGTTGTAAATGATTTTGCCTAAGTCATGTATAGCTGATTTAAATGTTCATAAGTGCTAGAACTGCCATGTGCATTGTTAGTTCATGTATGTTAGGAGGGGCATGACTTTAAATATTGTGATATATTTAAGTGCATGTATATTTTTGAGAATATGTGAGGATCGACCTGCTGCTGCGATGATAGTATGGTTCTACTTACCTTGTTGGGCCTTTGAGCTCACCCCCTCCCAGGTTTTGCAGGTATTGCTGATTACGGAGTCAGTTAGAGGACTCATAGTACCGGTGGCAAAGGTAGTAGTTAAATTCTTTAGAATTTAATGTATAACTAGGACATTTGGATTAGATGTATGGAGCAATTATGGTGATTCAGTTCCTTCAGATGTATTTCATTCATGTGATGTATAGATGTAATACGAACATTCAAGGACTGAGACATGTATGTTGTTGATTCTATTATGCATGTTGTAGAAATACTGGGGGGACACGTGCCCAGAAGTGTCCATATGAATTGTAAAGCAGGTGTAACATGCCAGGAGCTGATTATTTAGAATGGGTCATGCCCGATTTTCGAGAAAATCCTTTGCAAGGGCTATTGATGATCTTATGTCACCTGAAGGGTGCACATATAGAATGCTTCCGCAATAGAATAGATTAAAATGAGATTAAGGTGTGGGAACTTGAGGTGAAATTACGGATTCACCCCCGTTTCCCTCGCTCCTAACCGGGTGTCGGAAACCGGGGAGTGACAAGATTTCAGTGATCAAACTTAATCATGTTAATAAATAAATAAATAAGCATAGATGTCACTATTGAGAATGCTTGTACCAACTTCCATGTAGTAATTAATTATTACCCAAAGTAACCAGAAGATCATCAATCACCAAATATAATACAAAGTCTTTCCACCTCTAAAGAAAACTAAATATAAGTAACCAATAGACCTAATTTTCTAAATGGCCTATCACTAAATTCTAATTTTCCTACCAGACAATTGTCTATAAAATGAATCTCTTATAACTTTTCCTCAATATTACTTCCTGTTCAAAATTCTACAACTACTTCTCTTTCCGATAATCTCCAAACCTATTTTCTGATACCAAACTGTCACGCCCCCAAATTTAAACACAGGAAACTCTCATCCCATACTTAAATTTAGTGTATAATTTAAATATAACATCCACAAGCAACCACAAAATATTAAATGAAATCATCTTCATTCAATAATTCCATTAAATACTAAATGAATCCATACATCAACACCAATCAAATTCCACCAACTAACGTCATCCTCGTTACATAAGTTCTCAATAACAGAAGTAACTGAACTAACTAGAAATAAGAAAATAAAATAGATGATCTCCATTTCCACCATTGGTCTCTTTCACATGCATACCCAACGAGTACCTAAAAATTGTTAAGGAGTGAGCTGACAAGCTCAACAAGGGATTGCTAAACACATTCCCTGCTCAGCAAATTGACCAGACCTTATATTCTCATATATAAAAGTAACTCGCAACAACCAATTTTATTACCTCAATGATAGATAATTTAAACAAAAATTAATTAGAAAGAAATGCACAATCTCATATAAAATGCATGGATCACGTATAACTCATCTCAAGTCATTTTATGATTTTCATACGTTACCATCGTCAATATCATATAACAATTAATAATGCACTAATTAACATATCAAAAGTCCAAGTTCTCAGCATTTAATTTATGTCACAATTATCTCAATTATGAACCATAAATTAATTAAACATCTCACATGAGCCCCGGGCTCCCCTCCAATAAATGGCTAGCTCAGCCAACAAAAATGGTGTGCATCGCATAGTCCCGGACTATCAAAGGTCACATGTGTGGCTGGGCTTGTACGTCTACTCACCCAGATGGTCCCAAACCACGTCCACATAATAAGGGTACGCTTAACCCTCTGGCCATACAAAAGGATAGTGCACTTCCAAATAGGCTAGTCGCGGACCATGCCTATCAAAGTCCTCATAGGGTTAGTCCCGGACTACCCTCCGACTAATCAGATAACATCCATTAATTACCAATTATGCTGATTTATCAAACATATGCAACATTAAGAAAATTTAATCAATAATCAACGTGTCTCTATACACTTTAATCATTACTCAAAGTAGACAAGACACAACTAGTGAGAGTACAAAATTTGTGAAGGTTCCTTAATCTCAAATATAGATCTCGATAAAATTTCATAATCTAATTTCTTACCATTTTTTTTTTCTGTAAACAAGCCTTTATCGAATTTTAAATCGATTTCCCCACCTAACACAATCACAATTCAAATATTTCATATAAATAGGCTAGTTATGCTCAAATACATCATTTCTGAACTTTTCATCATTTCTAGAATATTTAAAATATTTTCTCCTAAATCTCTCTAATTTAAACTAATTAAAAATTATTTTATTTGAAGATCATTTTCTTCCCCAAATATCCCATCACAAATCATCAGAATGATTCAAGTTTTATATATATATATATATATATATATATATATATTTACAAGAGTTTTTGTTACAAAATATCACTACCAAATATCTAAAAAGTATCCAGAGTTGTTACAAGAAACTAACTAGATATATCTATACACTAACGGAATATCGAAGTGGTTTACAAATTCTTTATAAGTGACCATTTCTGTTACATTAGGCCTTCAAAATTCAAATCGTTATGCTAGTTTGAGACTCAAAACTCAAATCAAATATTGATATAAAAGAATTACTTAATATATCAATTTACAACATGTATCAAACCGAAGTCATCTAAATTTCAGGTTATGGTAGGGTGTGATTAGTTGGTTCTGCTAGTTTGAGACACAAAACTCAAATCAAATATTAATATAAAAGAATTACTTAATATATCAATTTAGGACATGTATCAAAGGGAAGTCATCTAAATTTTAGTTCATTTTTGACTGTACATCCACCACATTGTATCTTGTATCCTAAATATAGGTATCTATATATCCCGCCACTATGTATCAACACACTGTATCCTAATCCTAAATATAGTTTTGTATATATATAGCGACACATTATATCCTAAATATGATTATGTATATATACCCATCAGGCACCTTGTAACCTAAATGTAATTTTGTACATGTACCGCAACTACACATTGTATCCTAAATATAATGTATATATAGGGCCATTATGTTATATTCTGTACATATACCACATTGTATCCTAATATAATGTATCACTACATTATATCCCAAATATAATTCTATAGGTAATATAAATCTGTACATATGGAGCAACTACACATCACCCAATTGTATCCTAAATATAATTCTGTATATATATAAATCAGCAATCTTGTAACACAAATATAATTCTATATCGCAACTACATACCAATCCATTGTAACCTAAATACAATTCTTTAAGTATAGAACCACTACACCTCAATATAATTTGTACATATAGAACCACTACGCATTAGCCCCATTGTATCATAATCATAATTAAGTACATATATTGCCACTACATATCAATATCCTAAAAATAACTACAATTTAGTACATATACATATATATCATATATTATACCAAGGATATTTTCCGTTTACAGCTCATAAATTTATATATACACCCCTACAAGAATGCTTATCGATACAATTATATAGACGAAGGGGTTATATATATATATATCTATATATAAACACAAACATGACAAATAAGACATTATTATGCTTATTCGACTGATTGCAATTCATTCATTGTGAATTACTAATTCGAGTCATATGTGATGTTATTAGGCATAAAAATAATCGATGTTGCAATTCTTATAAAGTAAATGTCATGTATGATGATTTGAAATTTTTTAGAATTATTGCATCTTTTTGGATGATTGATGTAAGTTGATACTAATTGCTTTTGCATATATAATGAATTTTGTTGAATTGCATTTGTTTTTATAAAGGATGTAGTTTTGAGACATGGTTCCTTTGTTGTTGCTCATGGGTGAACAGGTCATTAATTTACTATTCAATATAATAATGCCATATAGGAGAATTGAATTGTTAGTATTTTTTTTAAGAATAATAATTTATACTGTAAAAAGTTATCACTGAATGCAGAGTAAACAGGGTGTACATCCATTGAATTGTAAAATTGTGAATCCTACTTGTACTGTCTAAGAATGAGAGTGATTCATTTTTTCAATTCGGTAATAACTTTCTCTATGTCTATCATTACTTTCTTCTTTCTTTTTTTTTTTTAAAAAAATAAGTTGAACCTATTTGCCATGATCAAAATAGCTGAATTCAAATAAAAGTAGTATGCTATCAATTTTTATTTTGTTTTGTCTTTGGTGTCTTTTTAGCAGCAATTTTTTTCACTTTTTAATCTAACAAAATTGCCACAATAGGTGAATGGTTGTTGCCATTCTTTACTCGTTAGCCGCGGCAAGAACCGCCATATTGCATGTGGTTTGGAAGCAGTTATTTTACTTTTTAGTGACAAATTTGTTGCCTTTAAAAACCATTTTGAGTTTGTGAATGACATTTAGCGGCTATTTTACTTGCTGCTATATACCACAATAGATGGCAACCCCAAATAATAGTGATGAAGAAGTAAATTAAATAAAGATGATTTTATGGCATGTGATTTTGACAACATTAATTTAAAGGTATTAAACCTCATTCTCTTCAATCTTTATCAAATATACACAACATTAATTTCACAGAAATCATAAAGTACTTAATTACTCCAATTACTCCTTAAGGTGAGTTGACCAATTAAATTTAAAAGGAGTTGGACCTCACTTGTCATTCTATTTGACCAAAAAATTAAATTCGGAGACTAAAATATTCTAATTTTTAAATAAGTATAATCACATGTTTTAGACATTCTATGCATAGATACTCGAGAAAGTTAGAGGTACAATTCAAGCCCAATCCGGCATATGAAATAGTTAACTCTAACATGGCCTCCAAACCTAAGTACTCAACCCGAAGCCAACACATTCTTGAATTTTTAAATTTCGGTTGAGAATTTGGATTAGAAAGTTAGGTTAATTCGGGCTATCCACATGTCCAATCTCCATGTTGAAAATTTAAAGTGATCTTTAGTTAGTTTATGATAAAATTACTTATAAACACAAAAAATAATCTATTACAAACAAGTATAGTTAGATGATTGAGAGATTCAAATACAAATAATATAAGAAAATCACTTTTGTAAATCAAATAATTTATAAATATATATTTATATATACACACACATTTATGGTGCATAACGTAGCATATACCACAACACATGACAACCCTGTGTTTTTGTGGCTTTTTTGAAACCATTATCATACTGCCACCATATATTGTTGCATCAGCAGCAGTGACAAATATTTAATGAAATTTGCTAAAAATTTAAATGAACTTTTCATATGTCATTTTACATAATTCTTTTTTTTTTTTATAAATAAAACATTATCTTAAATAAAGATGATTTTATGATTTGACTTGGAAAACATTAATTTCAAGGAAAATGATAACTTACTTAATTATTCTAATTAATCCATAAAGTGAGTTGGCCAACTATTTGACCAGAAACCTAAATTCGGGTTGTAAAATACTCTAATTTTTAAATAAGTATAATCACATGATTTAGACATTCTATTCATACCTATAATCTTAGAAAATCATATAGAGTCACAGATAATACAATGTCAATGCAGTTTCTTTGTATGTGTTCGCAGCCACTACTGGTAACATTACAAGATTGCTTTTGTTAGATTATATATTTTCTATTATATCTAATGTTAGATTATATATCTTTTCCTAAATCACATAGGTTTTCTACACTTCTCCCAAACCATCTAGGACTAGGATTTCTTTTCTCCATCGTTTACTTAGCCTCTGAGATTATGTGCTTATAAATAAGCCTTTATGTATTGTTCTTAAATATTAATTCAATCTATACATTTCTCTTTTCATCTTATTTCTAACATGGTATCAAGGTCTACCAATTCTTGGAAGTCTAAATATTTCGTTGCGCCACTGTCGGGGATGGCACCATCAGTTTCATCTCCGGCGAGTAATCGTCAAAACAGATTTCGCATTATATATATATATATATATATATATATATATATGTCTGATGTGTCTAAACTCAATTGTATTTGTAAGCTTAATTTTGCCCTTTTTATCAAAATATAATTTAACCACTCGCAAGAGCACGAATCTTTGTAGATAAGGTTCTATATAGAGGGTATCGATCCCACGAGGACTAGTCGCAATTGTCTTAAAGAAAGATTAATTCCACTTTAATCCTAAAAACAGGTTTTTGAATTGTTGTTATAAACTATTGCATGAATATCAAAATAATAAAATTAAAGAGTTTAAAGTTGGGAGAGAGAACTAGGGTTGGTTTCCTGATTCGTGTGTGAGTGTGACTCAAAAATATATCAATTAAAAATTTCCACACTTCGCAATAGAACGAATTCCTTGCAGAATAGGGCTATCGAAAGGAATGGGTATCGTACCTCAGGGATTATGGTCTGACGAGTTGGATTACGGAATTAATTCCAATTAAATTTAGAAGAAAAGAATTCTAATTTTTAAACTAATTAAAAAGATAAAATAAAATAAACCAAAGTAAACAAGATAGTGAAGATAATAGGAGAGAAATCTAGGGTGTTTGACTTCACCACTAACTCCACAATCAATGGTCAATTGAATCAACTATGGGGAATTACATCATGCATAAGTGGTGTCGGTGGCTACAAGCTCACCTTCATCCGTCAAGAAGATAACATATGATTAAGGCTAAGCCATGGACTATCTTCGATTGGCATGGGCCATCTGCCTAACTACTCTAATCTAGGGTGCAGTATAGTTCATCTTCTCTAGGCATAATCCATCAAAGCTCATAACAATATATTCAGTGATTACCATTGTGTAATAATCTATCTCATGATCACAGAAAACAAGAGGGATTGAGTTCAATAACAACAACTAAATATCTAAGACAAGATAAGAAATCATTGAGATTGAATTTACAAGACTTTTATTGCTCAATTCTATAATAAGAATCCTCACAATTACACAATCTATGCATGTATATAAAGGTCCCCAATAATTAAAACAATCAAACCATTGATGCTTTGTTAGGGCTACATCAAAACCCTAGTGGATGAACTAGCCGCTCATAGTAGAAGAAGAAGCTTCAACTGTTGAGGAAGAAGACATCATCTTTCTGAATTATGCGTATGACTTCGTTCTCCAATGGCTCTGCAATATGTTTCTATTCTCTTCAGCCCTCTCAAACTCTCCAATCTCTGTGTAAGCTCTCTCTCTTCAGCCCCCAAGTCTTCACTTTATTCCCCAAGAGAATACACCAAAGTCCTAATCCAATTAGGAATTAATTAGGGTTTCCCGCAGCACTAATTAGGTGGGTTTTTCCTGCTGACTTCGGCCCAACTTTTGACCCACTAGAAGTCCGATTTACGGAATTTTCGTGAAATACAAAAGTGTGCAGAATCAAATTTCGTTCAACCTTTTTGTAAATAATGTCGATTTGAGGCTCGGAAATAAGACTTCTGGTCCATTTTCCAAAACGGGATTAAGACTGTATTATGCGCAGATTTGGGCTTCAGGCCCGAAACCTTCTTAAGTAGCTGTAATTCTCTTGGACCTCTTTCTTGGGTTGATTTGAGTTGAAATAAATGGTTGAGTGAATCTCCTTGATGTAGGCTTCATCTCACCATCTTGGATGTCTTCTTTAAAAACCCAAAAGCACGGTTTTAACTGAAATAATCATTAAGGCCCTGAAAATACAGAAAACAACTAAAACAAAGTAAAATCACAAAATAATCTATCACTAAGAGAATAAAATACATAAGTTAAGAGGCTAGAATGCGTAACATTCAACACCTATCATACCCCCAAACTTACATATTGCTAGTCCCTTAGCAATAGAATAAAACAAAACTAAAACAAAGAACTACTAAACACTAACTAAACTATCCAACTCCACTTTCGTGGGAGAAACGATTGCATTTAGCATATGCAACAAGCCTTTAAACCCCTAGGTTCCTCCTAGTGGACGAGTATAGTCTCGTGAGGGTTTCTAGAAATGTTACCCACAAACATTCAAAATTCTGTTTCAACATTAATTCAAGAAGAAGATTACAATACATAGTTACAAACTTGCATTCAAGAATATTTTCAAATTTTCAAATTCCATAATTCAAATCAATGGTCCCCACACATAATTCACATCAACATATCTCAAAATAATCAGCTCTAGCTCCCTCGTGTAAAGTGAACTAGCAGTCCCCTCATGTAGCATAACCAAGCTCTGAATATACTAAGGCACATACCCTTTCAACTCACTAGCTCCCCTTATTGAACTCATACTTCCCAACATGCATACATGACTTTTTTTAATTTTTTTTTCTCATTCTTTTTTTTTTCATTGCTTTATTGGTTGTGCAATGTCTTGATCTATTAAGCTTTCTGAAAGATCCATGTAGCAAGCTTTCAGTCAGTGACTCCCAAACCAGATGACTTTAGGGCACTGGGCTTTAAGATACCCCGAAGACCTAATTACTTGAATCAGTCAGGCTACAAATCAAGACAACCAATGCTCCTCTTTTCTCACCCTTTCACTTTTGACGCGAACACTCCGTGCTTCCTGAGGCATAGAGGCCCGGTTACTCGTGAAAAGGATCCAATTGATTTGCTTCAACATATTCTTTTTTTTTCACTTCTTTTCTTTCTTTTTTTTTTTTCATTGAAGTCAAGTATAACACATCATTGGTACTCATTCTCAAGAGATACTAATTAATATCAAGCATATGTAACTCAATAACTCAAAACATAGGTTTATACCCCACAAGATTATGCTAGTGTGTCTGTGCATGTAAGGAAACTAAATACAATCACCTCAAAACATGTTATTGCAAACCATGATTAAAACCACTTAATTTAAACCATAGTTTTCAAAATTTTCAAATATACTCAAAAATTGCAAGTTATGCACCTACATAAGGTATTAATCCATTGAATCATGTCAAAACATTCTATCTAAAAATAAAACAAAAATAAAAATAAAATAAAAAAATAAACTAAGAAAATAAAATAAAATAAAATCCTAATACAAAAGAAGTTCACACAAATTTCCCCCGTATGCAATAAAGCACATAAATAGGCATCGCCTCACTCCCAAACTTAAACTATACATTGTCCTCAATGGACACCCAATTAAAGCATAGAGAAGAGTAAGAACGATATTACCGGGATCATGGAGTAGTGAAAAGAAAATAGAGGACATCACTAGCACGAAGGCAATGCAAGCACACCCCCAAACCTGGATGTTTCAACCTGTCAAAACAAACCACTATACCCCAAAGATCAAGTGAAAATAGTATGGGTGAAAATAAATATGAAAGAGAAAAATCTTTAAAAAAAATATATAATATTTTTTCAAAATTTTTTTTTTTTTTTTTTGAGATTGATAATAAAAATCTAACTACAAAAAGAAAAATAAAGAGAAAAATAAAAGCTAAAAATAAAATAAAATACAAAAGATGGTTACCTTCCTGTCAAGGATGTGGTGGTGACTGAGCATCCGGATCCAAGTTTGCTTGGCGCATCAGTGCACGCATCATCCTCCTCATCTCTAGTTGCTCTTGGCGAGTGTCACGAAAGTGATCCGCCATCTCTGCTCTCATTGCACCAAACTGTGTGGAGACCTCTGTCTGTAAGGTGCCAAACTGGGCTGTCAACCCAGCAATCTGCCCTTTTAAATATTGATAATCATGGCCACCAGCCTGTGAATGCACTTCCTCTTCCTCTGGACCTTCCACCGGTGGTGGTATATCTACATGCTCTCCTCCCTGGGCCAACCGAGATACCTCACCAGGCGCCGCTTTGACTCTCTGATGCATATGAGATCGACTCAAGTTCCAGTCATGCGTGCCATAATGAAGGTCATGTGGAAAGGCAAGCTCGTCCTCATGGACTGCATACCCCTGTGCTACAAGCAACTGGTGAATAATAGTAGGGAATGGAAACTCCCAGTCACTTGCACTGTCTGGTACCTTGGCCACAACTTTGGAATAGAATTTCTCCATCTGGCCCCAGACAATCTGTGGGAATGACAGCCAATGCCCAAAATGTATGGCATATAAGGCTCTAAGGAACTCTTGTCTTCTTTCGGTTTTATGTCCAATTGGACATACATTCTTGAGTAGCACAGCGTCAAGGAACCATAAATGATTTGGCATTGAAGACTTTGAAGCTGCATTCCTTTTCGGCCCGGAAAATTGGTTGGCACATAAACGTGCAACCACATTGCCTACTGACAACTCATCGGGTAGAGGAGTATAGATATGAGATAAATCAGCTGGGCATTCATGAGGACAACCCATGGCAATGGCAATGGATGACATGTCCACTCGAACTATTGTTCCATCTATGGAAGAAGTAAGCACATCCCGCTCATCAGGTTTCGGCATTAAGTTCTGATAAAATACCTTGACAAGCCTTGGGTAAATGGTAGATGAGAGTGGAACAAAAATGGATGCCGACCGACGACGACGGATGTCGGAAATCCCCCATCGTGTCTCGGGAAACATACCATAAAGTTCGGCTATGTCAAACGTTGTTTCATAATTCAACGCCCTTGGATGCCATCTCTCTTGAATACCGTCTCGGCGAGATCGTGAAGAACCTGTGGTCAGATCATGCCTCGCTCGGCGAGGATTACGTGAACTTGACGCATCTTGGTGACTTGCTCTCTTTGGTGCCATAGAAGTAGAAAAAGTGTGGTTGAGGAATTAAATCGAACACTTGGTGTGCACAATTCTTTTGTAACCTTCAACCTCCTTTTTTCGGCAATTTTTCCACCCAAATCGAACAAGTAATTGCACCAAATTGATCCCCCAAACTTGGTCTTCAAAAGCCCTCAAAAAGATTTGAACAATTTCTTCAAAGAAAAACTTCACTTACTTGGATGTTGAACTTGAAAAAGTGTGAGCTTCCTTTGAGAACTAGTGATTTTTGATCCAATTTGATGTTTGAAGTTGATGTTGATCAATGTTGAATTCTTGTATAATAATCACTAATTGAAGAAATTAGTTTTCCGGATGATGTAGGACTTGAATTGGAGTTCAAAGAGGCTTAGGATGCAAGTAGTATCAACATAGGAGGAGTGGGTGTCCATATATAAGGAGAATGCTCGGCCAGCCCATGTGTTGGGCTTGGGCGATCGATCCCCCCTAGGGTGGGCGATCGATCGCTCACCTGATGGTGCTACTCCTCATGGAAAATCATAGGGCGATCGATCCCCCTTAAATGGGGCGATCGATCCCCCTCCTAGATGCCTTTTGGACCCTCCATCGCCCAAGGTCGACCGAACCATGATAATTTTGAGTCTCCATCGCCCAAGGTCGACCGAGAGCACGATTTTTCACCCGTCTTGAGTCTGAATACCTCGGTACACCTCTTGGCATCCTCCGGAAGCAACTTATACATCAAAAACTCAAAGAAAAAAACATTAAAACGCAACTAGAATTGAAAGAAAAAGTAAGAAAACTAAAACTAGAACTTAAAATCAACGAAAACTAAAGAAATTAAAGGATAGAATACATACAAAACCTACAATTTAACGTCCGTAGGAGACGATTGACTCTTCGAAGGGATTAAGTCAGATAGACGGGATCCGTCAAGTCGACGGACTCCACGTCTCTTCTTGGCACACATCCTTCCACACAATGTTTCAACCTTTGGCCATTAACTTTCATCAAAGTATTATCTCGAAAGCTTCAAATTTCCACGGCACCATGAGGAAAAATTGAAATCACTTGGAATGGTCCATCCCACCTTGAACGCAATTTTCCAGGAAACAACCGAAGCTTGGAATTGAAGAGCCACACTTTATCACCTGGAGAGAAGGACTTTCGTGAGATATGTCGATCATGAAATGCTTTCGTTCTCTCCTTGTAAATTCGTGAACTTTCATAAGCATCACGTCTAAACTCTTCTAATTCATTCAATTGCAACTTCCTCTCTTCCCCAGCTCTTTTTGCATCGAAATTGAATTTTTGAATTGCCCAAAGTGCCTTGTGCTCAATCTCTACTAGAAGATGACATGCTTTCCCATACACCAACCGATATGGTGACATACCGATAGGGGTCTTATAAGCAGTTCGATACGCCCATAGTGCTTCGCTCAGTCGCAATGACCAATCTCTTCTATCCGGTCTCACTGTCTTCTCGAGAACATGCTTAATTTCTCGATTGGACAGCTCTACTTGCCCACTTGTTTGAGGATGATAAGGCGTCGCCACCTTATGTGTCACTGAATATTTAGCAAGCAAACCTCTCAAGAATTTATTGCAAAAGTGAGTACCACCATCACTAATCAAGGCTCGAGGAATTCCAAATCGACTCAGAATATTCTCATGCATGAATTTGATTACCACCTTGTGATCATTGGTTCGAGTTGCAATGGCCTCCACCCACTTGGAGACATAATCCACTCCAACCGGAATATATTCGTAGCCAAAAAAAGATGGAAAGGGTCCCATAAAATCAATTCCCCAAACATCAAAAATCTCCACCACCAGAATGGGGCTCATTGGCATCATATCACGCCTCGACATTGAACCCAATCTTTGACACCGATCACAAGTCTTACAGAAAACATATGCATCGTGAAACAGAGAAGGCCAAAAGAATCCACATTGAAGTACCTTTGCTGCTGTCTTTCTTGCACTGAAGTGGCCTCCACATGCCAATGAATGGCAGAACTTGAGAATATCTTGAAACTCATGGTCTGGGACACATCACCGAATAATCTGATCTGGACAATATTTAAATAACTCTGGATCCTCCCAAAAGTAATGATGAACTTTAGAGAAGAATCGATCACGTTCTCGCTTGTTCCAGTCTCTTGGCACTTTTCCCGTGGCTAAATAGTTCACAATATCTGCATACCATGGTGTGGAGTTGTCGGACACTCCAAACAATTGCTCCCTCTGAAGTGTTTTGGAAAGTGTAGTGCATACAGAAGTTACCACCATGGTAGAAAATTGATCTTCAAACACCTTCTTCTCCTTCTGTTTTTCTTGCACCCTTATTTCATCTGTAGATTCAATCACATCTTCAGAGTCCATGAAGAAAACATCAGTCTGATCTGGAGGATTCTCAACAGCATTGAAAATATTAAGTTTAACCTTCATGTTGCCAAATGAAATATCCATGATCCCCGACCTACAATTTATGCAAGCATCAGCAGTAGCTAAGAAAGGTCGACCAAGGATCACAGGAATGTGCCTCTTCGGATTGTGAACCGGCTCAGTGTCAAGTACAATGAAATCAACAGGAAAGTAGAACTTGTCCACTTTAATGAGCACATCTTCTATAATTCCTCGGGGTTGCTTTGTTGATCTGTCTGCAAATTGTAATACCACCGAGGTAGGCTTCAATTCTCCCAAGCCCAATTGTAAGTAAATTGAATAGGGTAGCAAATTCACACTTGCACCCAAATCAAGAAGAGCTTTATCCACCTGGTGCTCCCCAATAATGCATGAGATAGTTGGAGCACCAGGATCTTTGTACTTGGGAGGAGTACACTGCTGAATTATTGAACTTACTTGTTGTGGCAGCATTACTTTCTTTGGCACATGGCTTTTAGAATGCCTTTTCTGAGTGCACAAGTCCTTCAAAAATTTTGCATAAGGAGGAATTTGCTTGATGGCATCAAGTAGTGGCAAATTAATCTTCACTTGGCGAAACACCTCCATCATGTCATGCAGCTTGTCCCCTTGCTTCCCCAATTTAGATGCTTCAAGAAAACGTTGTGGGAAAGGAGCCTTGGGCTCATAAGGAATTTCAGCACTTGGACTTGTGGTCACTTTTTCTTCTTCTTTCTTTTCACCCACCTTATTGTCAATTATTTTCCCACTTCTCAAAGTGGTAATGGCTTGAACTTGCTCATGGTGTGGGTTGCTTGTGGAAGCTCGCATCCCTCTTGGATTAGCAATTGGTTGACTAGGGAGCTTCCCTTCTTCTCTTCTACTCAATGAAGTAGCAAGCTGTCCAAACTGAGATTCCAGTTTGGCAATGGATTGAGAATGCGAGTGCACTAGTTGAACTGTAGATTGTACTGTTGCTGCAGTAGCTTGCACTGTCTCTATGAGAGAATCAAGCTTGTCAAATTTAGACAAGGTAAGAGTCAGCTTATCTTCAATAGCAGAAATTCTTTGGGCCATAGGACTTTGTGTTTGATATTGCTGTTGAGGCACAAAAGTCCTAGGTTGATATGATGGTTGCATTGCTGCCCCTTGGTTACTGTAAGAAAAACCAGGATGATTCCTCCATGTGGAATTGTAAGTATTACCTCGTGGAGGATTCATTGGTCCAGTGAAAGTAGCTTGAACTTGCTCATGTTGAATATCAGAAAATTGCCCTATTGAAGGACAATTGCTCACGTTATGCATAGGACTAGAGCAAAATTCACAAGGGCCTAGCAATGTAGAATTTGAAGCAGAAGGAGTTTGATTGGCAGCCATAATTGCTGCTACCTTCTGTGCAATTAAATCAATATCAGTTGGCATAGCTTCTGAAGCACCAACCTCAAAAATCCCATCAGTCTTCTTGGTAGTGGCAGGTCTGCTAGAACGAGTAGAGGACACATGTTGTAGAGAGTTGTCACTAAGATTTTCAAATAAGTTCCATGCCTCTTCTTCACTCTTCAACATAAAAGTACCTCCACATGACGCATCAACCATCTGTATGTTGGCTTCTGTGAGCCCTTCATGAAAACTCTGCACTAGTTGCCACTTAGGAACTTGATGATGGGGACACTTCCTAAGAAGGTCCTTGAATCTTTCTCATGTCTCATAAAATTGTTCCCCCTCATGTTGGGAGAAACCAGTGATAGCACGTCTGAACTGATTGGTCTTCCCTATCGGAAAATACTTCTTGAGAAACTCATGTTGCATCTGAGTCCAAGTCGTGATAGAACAGGCGGTAGAGAGTTGAACCAATACTTTGCTTTGTCTTTCAGAGAGAATGGAAAAAGTCTCATTCTGAAAGCATCTTCAGCGAAGTTGTGAATTTTTGTAGTTGAGCACACTTCAATGAAGTCATCCAGATGCTTGTAAGGGTCTTCTTGAGTCAGCCCAAAATAAGATGGTAGCATCTAAATAATGCTGGACTTGATCTCATAATTCTGTGCTGTGACATTGGGCAGTTGAAAACCTGCTGGTGAGGTATATGTCTCAGGAACATAATAGTCCCTCAGCAATCTAGCTCTTTCTCCATCAGCATTAGGAACAAGGTTGTTATTCCTTCTTCCGCCATGTCTTCAATTAATTCTTCCTCTTGCACAATTGTATCAACAGGGTTGTTCCTCTGTTGTCTAAGAGTACGTTCAGGCTCAGGATCAAGAGGTATCAAAGGATCAGCCACAGAACGACGACCTTGCATATATTTACCAAAAGCACCTGAAAAGAAACAAAAACAAAATAAAAAATAAAATATAAAAATTTCCTAAACTAAAAATCCAATTAAAACTAATTCTGTAAAATCCAATCAATCAAATAGATAATCCCCGGCAACGGCGCCAAAAATTGATTCGTGTGTGAGTGTGACTCAAAAATATATCAATTAAAAATTTCCACACTTCGCAATAGAACGAATTCCTTGCAGAATAGGGCTATCGAAAGGAATGGGTATCGTACCTCAGGGATTATGATCTGACGAGTTGGATTACAGAATTAATTCCAATTAAATTTAGAAGAAAAGAATTCTGATTTTTAAACTAATTAAAAAGATAAAATAAAATAAACCAAAGTAAACAAGATAGTGAAGATAATAGGAGAGAAATCTAGGGTGTTTGACTTCACCACTAACTCCACAATCAATGGTCAATTGAATCAACTATGGGGAATTACATCATGCATAAGTGGTGTCGGTGGCTACAAGCTCACCTTCATCCGTCAAGAAGATAACATATGATTAAGGCTAAGCCATGGACTATCTTCGATTGGCATGGGCCATCTGCCTAACTACTCTAATCTAGGGTGCAGTATGGTTCATCTTCTCTAGGCATAATCTATCAAGGCTCATAACAATATATTCAGTGATTACCATTGTGTAATAATCTATCTCATGATCACAGAAAACAAGAGGGATTGAGTTCAATAACAACAACTAAATATCTAAGACAAGATAAGAAATCATTGAGATTGAATTTACAAGACTTTTATTGCTCAATTCTATAATAAGAATCCTCACAATTACACAATCTATGCATGTATATAAAGGTCCCCAATAATTAAAACAATCAAACCATTGATGCTTTGTTAGGGCTACATCAAAACCCTAGTGGATGAACTAGCCGCTCATGGTAGAAGAAGAAGCTTCAACTGTTGAGGAAGAAGACATCATCTTTCTGAATTATGCGTATGACTTCGTTCTCCAATGGCTCTGCAATATGTTTCTGTTCTCTTCAGCCCTCTCAGACTCTCCAATCTCTGTGTAAGCTCTCTCTCTTCAGCCCCCAAGTCTTCACTTTATTCCCCAAGAGAATACACCAAAGTCCTAATCCAATTAGGAATTAATTAGGGTTTCCCGCAGCACTAATCAGGTGGGTTTTTCCTGCTGACTTCGGCCCAACTTTTGACCCACTAGAAGTCCGATTTACGGAATTTTCGTGAAATACAAAAGTGTGCAGAATCAAATTTCGTTCAACCCTTTTGTAAATAATGTCGATTTGAGGCTCAGAAATAAGACTTCTGGTCCATTTTCCAAAATGGGATTAAGACTGTATTATGCGCAGATTTGGGCTTCAGGCCCGAAACCTTCTTAAGCAGCTGTAATTATCTTGGACCTCTTTTTTGGGCTGATTTGAGTTTAAATAAATGGTTGAGTGAATCTCCTTGATGTAGGCTTCATCTCACCATCTTGGATGTCTTCTTTAAAAACCCAAAAGCACGGTTTTAACTGAAATAATCATTAAGGCCCTGAAAATACAGAAAACACTAAAACAAAGTAAAATCACAAAATAATCTATCACTAAGAGAATAAAATACATAAGTTAAGAGGCTAGAATGCGTAACATTCAACGCCTATCATTTGCACCACTAGCCATTCACATGTTCATAAGTGTAGCAAGCATGGGATTCATTAATTAAATGCCTAACAATGTCATTAGGCTTATGACCTCAATGACATATCAAAAGATCAATGTGTTTGTCCACCTATCATAATCCATCTTCAATAAGCATAACTCTTCAACCTAACTAACTATCTAATTACCCTACTCTCTAAGTGAACCTACATGCATCCAAGCTACCTTATCTTGGCATGGTTTATACAAACAAACACAACACATTCATTTAAACACCATTATCTAGCCATCATTTGCACTTCTTGTGGAATATGCAAATGTTGTGCATTCATATGGAAGAATCTATTCTAAGACAAGAATAAAACCAAAACCACATTAATATATAGAAGAAATGTATTAGTGTACATGGTCACTAGGCTAAATAATCAACATTTAATTACAAATCCCAAGTGCTACAAAAAGGAACATGTTTACATGGCTAGGGCTTCAACAACACCCTAGTATAGAAGTTAGTTGCTCATGGTTGCCTTGCACTCTTCCATTGATGGAGAAGATGAAGCTTCTTGGTCTGGTTCAGCTCCTTTTCCTCTCTCCCGAAAGTCTCTCCTCTTGATGGTCTGATGTGTGTTGAGAGATATGAGATATGTGGCTAGTTTGTGCTTTTAGGCTTCCTTTTTCAACCTTGGGGCCCACCATATATATATATATCACTATATATATCCCTTGTATCAAGACGGTCCCCAAAGGTCTTGTTCAAGTCAGATAATCCCCCTAAGTCGTGCAAAAAGGGGAATTTTGTTGCAAGTGGGAAAGCAGGTGAGCAAGTGGGCAAGTGGCTTCTGCAGAATCTCGATCAATCGAGATTGAATCTCGATTGATCGAGATTTCGATCAATCGAAATGAGATCTCGATCAATCGAGATTTTGATTAATCGAGATCAACATCTCGATTGATCGAGATGCCTTTGGCTGTAATTTCTGATTTTTCTCTTGAACTGCAAAAAGCCTCAAACTTTGCTCCTTTCACTACAAGACCTACAAAACATCAAAAATACAAAAATACCGTAAACATATCTCGGTAAACGCAAAAATAAAACTAACATATGCAATAAAGAGGGTTCAAATGCATAGAAATGAACACTTATCAATGTTTATATATACTAGTTAAAGAGCACGTGCGATGCACGTTGACATAAGTGAATTTATAATCTTAATTGAAATTCTTATACAAATAATTTTGCATTGAGTTTAATGTCTTATTTTAAATCCTTATACAAATAATATTGCATTCTTTATTGATAACATCTAACAAAATTTTATAACAATTATGATTTATCAGTCTATATACACATATATTAATAAATAAATAAATATAGTAAACTCCTTATCTCATATTTAATTAAGTACCAAAGAAAGAAAAAAGAATTTAGTTCAAAACTTCTTATTTTATTCTCCTCTTTATCCCTTTTGGTTTCAATTTCAGCAACTCTCTCTCCCTCCCATAAAGATATGTATCTCTCTTTTTCTTTTTCTTATCCTTACGTGCACCCCCCTTTCTTTTTATATACATCCTCACTCTAATTTCCTTAGGGTTTTATATACAAATATAAATACATATATATGTAACGTTTCTGATTTAATTGATGGTTCAATTTCATTAGTTCAAAATTTTCAATTCCTTTCTCTAAATTATTTTTCATTAGTTCATTAGTGACTGATATTGATTACTATGATTATGATATATACCACATTGTTTTTGTATTTTTATTTAATTAAAACGTCTATTGGTATTTTTTTTCTCATGGTAGTTCATTAGTTGCTTTTTAACACCATTATCGTAGAGAGAAAAATAAATAAATGATAAAATAACAAACTAATCTTAAAATATATGAAATTCAAAATTTTTAGAGCAACCAAATTTTATTGCTAAAAATTTGAAACATATTGTTTCAACAAATAATCAATGACTTTTGTTATCTTTTGGTGATAATGGTAACCCCTAGATTTGACACACACTCAACCACATTCCTTTGCCAATACACACACATGACACACCTTTATCCAAGTCTTGACAGTCTCCACACTTGTCAAATAAAAATGTGGTATCCACGCAGCGATTCTTAGCCAAACAAGTAACATGTAAATTATAATATATTAAATACATTATACTGTGTCACCAGGATACTAAGAAAAATAATGTCTATGTGCAATAAATCTTATGTTATGATTTATCTCGCTTCAAATCATAAAATTTTAAATCCTAATCTAAACAATAAATAAATGTGAAATGGGATCTAACGATCTAATCAAAGGTTTTTCTAAAAAAGTTAGGAGGAAAAACTGTATATTACATTTACAGTAAATAAATGTGAAATGGAAAAGGAGGCTAATTTGTAGAACAAAGACATCAATAAAGAAAATTGATAATCAGTCAATGAGAAATAAGCTATCCCATAAAATGAAAATTTATGAAGAAGATACAATACCACCCTCAAATGCCGATTCTTATCTTTGTCTACGTCTATTGTTCAGCTGCAATTGAGGCCCTCATGATTTGCTTTTTCGAATGTTTGGTCTATATATTTGTTTCCACCAAGCTTAGCTTTAGTAACAATGTTAATATATTATAATAGAATATAGTGATGTTACAACACAAAAATTACAAAATAGAGAGGGTTATAATCAATTACCAAGATGCTAGAAGAACAACGTGCAAAAAAATTATGAGCAAAAAAATTTGGTGAAAAATTTTGATGCTAGAAGAACAACATGCAAAAAAATTGTGAGGAAAAAAATTTGGTGAATTTTTTCTGATTCTTGCATGCAATTTAATTGATGGAAAGAGTTGGGAGGAGTTGAGAGTTAGAATGGAGATAGGAGTGTATTAGTTGAAGAATAGCAGAACAACGTAAAAAATATTGTGACCAAAAAAAGTGAAATTGTGATAAAAAAAAATGAAGAAGGTAAAAAAATAAAAAATTAAAAAATGTAAATGATAAAACAAGGTTTGTATATGAAATTGACCAAAAAAATGAATGAAAAAAAATTGTGTAGGGTATAGTAGAGATAGTAGTGTATTAGATGAAGAATTATTATAAAAATGATGTCAAGAGGAGTTGAGAGTTAGGGTAGAGATAAGAGTGTATTGTGACAAAAAAATGAAGAAGGTAAAAAAAAAAATTAAATAAAATAAATAATAAAACTAAGTTTGTATCTGAAATTCTG
Organism: Cornus controversa; assembly: GCA_026545225.1. Classification (NCBI taxonomy): domain Eukaryota; kingdom Viridiplantae; phylum Streptophyta; class Magnoliopsida; order Cornales; family Cornaceae; genus Cornus; species Cornus controversa. The sequence goes on along the minus strand of CM048846.1, from coordinate 49,605,306 downwards.
AATTTTTAGGGCAACCATATTTTATTGGCTAAAGATTGACCAAAAAAAGTGAAATTGTGACAAAAAAATGAACGTAAAAAATATTGTGAGAGTTAGAGTGGAGATAGGAGTGTATTGAAGAATTATTATAAACATGATGTTAGATAGAGTAGAGATAGGAGTGTATTAGTTGAAGAATTAGCATAAAAGTGAATGAGCAGCTTATTATCATCACTCCAATGAGTTCGCTTTTTTGCAGTTTCTTTGTATGTGTTCGCAACTACTATTAGTAAAATCACAATATTCCTTTCACGAGACGTAGCATTTGTGTGTCAAAATTGTTGATTTCAACTAGCTCCTTTTCTAATTTACAAATTAGTTTTCACTCCAATGAGCCACTTTAGGTCTTTCTGTTCCTCTAATGAGCTATATTTGTCTACCGAGCCACTCTTTTGCAATTTTTTTGTATGTGTTCGCAATCACACTTGGTAACATAATGGGATTGCTCTCGCAAGCCGTATTCAAGATTTTGTCTCCAAACTCAAGTTGGCTTCATATAACTCACCTTGAGTTTGCGGGGGCTGTTAGATTATATATTTCCTATTATATCTACAGTTATATTATATATCTTTTCTTAAACCACATAGGTTTCTTACACTTTCTGCTAAACCATCTAGAACTAAGATTTCTTGTCACCTATGTTTACTTAGCCTCCAAGATTATGTGTTTATAAATTGGCCTTTATGTATTTTTCTAAAATATCAATTCAAATTATACAATTCTTTTTTCCTCTTATTTCTAACAGCTTTCACGAGCCGCATTCAAGATTTTGCTCCAAAGGGACTGTTAGATTGACGTCTCGATGATGTCTCTGTTGATTGATTGGTAGTTTCCATTATATATACACACACACACACATATTTACAAGTAACCACCAATCAATCAATAGAGACACCATCGAGGCAGCAATCTAATATATACCATCTCCTCGGTTGTTGTAAATGCAAACCATAATCTTGGGTCGATTACGTAAATTAATGATTGTTCTATGACTGTGTTTAGTTGCATGGAATTGGAGCCTTAAAATTTTAATTAGTGAAATTGAGGAAAATGTTGTTAATAAAATTCTGTTAATCATTAATAAAAAAAATTTCAATTTCACGCAGTCGAACACATTCTAAATATTTTCATGTATATTTGATAAGGAAAGGACCAAGGATGAGGTTTTTGATGAGTTTAAGATATACAAGAGTGAAGTAGAAAAAAAATTAGAGAAAAAGATAAAAAAATCAACAAATTAAAGAAAATAAAAGTTAGGTCCAATAGGGGATGTAAATACATTTTGAATGAATTTAGTTACTTTTGTGTGCAACATATGGAATCATACACGAAATAAGTGCTCCATATTCACATCAATCTAATCAGATACTCGAAAGAAAGAAAAATATATCTCTTATACACAACTAACATGAATAAGTGGGAATGAAATAAATATGTGTGAACTACTTGTTCCACGACTTGTTCCTCATGGGCTTCACACTGTCATCATCATCGTGTCTTCATCAGCTCTGATTATATCTCCATAAATTTTCACGATCAACCTTCTGCTCTAACATACCACCAATCTTTGGTTCTGATTCCCCAGACCAAACACAGGCTCTGACCCACCATTGGCTCTAATACCAGTTGTTGGGAATTTAATCCCCTTTCATTCGGCATAGAGGAAGCATATCATCACATCAACAATCACACAAGAAAATATAGAAATAACAATCAAACACAACTATGATACAAAACAATATGTTACATTGTTCACCCAACTCTAAGATTACGTACATGGAGAGAGAGATTTCACTATATTGAGAAGATTATATATAACACACGAAAAGTATGCCTACCACACACACTCTTTCACTCTCTCTTGGCATCTTCTCCCCCTGCGGAATTACATATACTCTCTCCTCTCCTCTCCTTTCCTCACAGCACTCACCAATCCCTTGCATCTTTCCTCGCTCTCTCTTTTTCCCTTTAACCCTACATCTATTTATAGAGTCTCCAAAAATAATTCCTTCTTGAACAATGATTCTCATACCTTGTCTAACAAAAAGTTACCAATTCAATCACAACTCAAAAGTAGATGTATACAACTTTCTCTTGAAGTCTTCAACTTTGCTCCACAAGTCTTTAGGCTTCCAAAACAGAAAAGGAAACTGTCACAACTGAATTTGAGCCACAAACCCAACATATATATTATTTGCAGCTCTATATGATTCTCTCATATTAGTAGTATTTACATATGGTATGTCGAATTCACATGATCGAGGCTATTCTTGTTTAAAAATTAGAGTGTGTTTTACTTTAGCTTTGAATTTAATTTTTTGGCCAGATAGAATGACAAGTGTGTGAGTTACGCGATGCAAAAATGGTTCAATTAATTTAGTGTAAAATGCTAATTCTTAGACTTAGAGGGGTGAATAGGTCTTTTTGTCCAATATTTATAATTGATTAATTAATTACTCACAATAATTAATAATTATGCATCCAAACCAATCACAAAATAAATAAAGCAATTAAGTTAGAGATGACACCAGGAATTTAACTTGAAAATCCCGAGAAAGAAAAAACCACAAGGGTAAGGCAAACCCCTCTATAGAAACCTACCCACTATCTTGAATCAAAGTACAACAGACTATCACATAACATAACCTTCTTCACTCTGCCAAGAATTTGATGTTGAACGCCTTAGGCTTACTATTGCGATTCCATGTCCAATCATTGTAGAGTTTAGACTAGCTAATGTTACAATCTTTAAAACAAATTTCTCGAAGAACACAAATACTCCCCAATTAGGTTGTCAGATAGAATCAAGTAGTATTAAGGAACCGCCACTGCTGCACTGATCAAACTGTGTAGACTGATGATGTCTTTGAGAATCCTTTGATCAGATTGAGAAGAGTATCACAACTTAAACATTCTGTGTGAATGTGCCCTCAAAAATATATTCAGAAAACTTTCTCTCATGAAAATCTTTCTAATCTCCAAAAATAATTTTTCTCTCTTCTGAATTGTTTCTTTTAAAAAAACTATTGATTTGAAGCACGAAGAGGTATTTATAAACATAGAGAGTCCTAATATTGCTTGAAAATTAACTTTAAAAATATTTTAGGACTTCCTATAGGGTTTTAAACTAATATGGAAAGGAAATTCGGACAAAAGCTTAATTCCCACATATATATTAGTTAAGTTAGACCAATTATGGGAACACTTGGACCATTTAGCTTCCCTTTTCTTACTTGGACTGATCCACTATACCTGATTTACAATTCTGAAGATACTGAGATATCTTGGACAATTTGAGAGAAAGTAAACTGATCCAATTTTTGAAACTATGAAAAATTTTAAGTTTAAATCTTAGTTTTCAAAATAGACTTCAAACTATAAAGTGTAAAGTGTCCTCACTCACTTACCAACTATATATAAGTGGCGCTTTGATCAACTTCTATGATATATAAACTTCTTCAATACATCAGGTGATCAAGTTTCTTGTCTAGCTCATTGATGGCCTGATTATATGCCTACATTGGTGAAGAACACTATCTACACTCTCAATTTTCAACTTCATGATCAATTAAAAGAGTTTGAATGAATGATCTATTACACTTCGATTATACGTAGTTTTGACACCAAAGCTTATCAATTACAAATATATATGTCACAAAGTGAGGTCCATATTCTTCTTAATTCAATTGGTCAACTCAATTTATGGAGTAATTAGAGAAAGTATCATTTATCATTTTTTCTTGAAATTAATTTTGTCCAAATCACATAACATAAAATCATCTTTAGTTAATAGCCTTCTTGCCGTAGATACTCTATTTATTTCCTTGTCAATAATGTTGCTTTTTCTAAGAATTTTATGTACGGAGAGGTATAACAAGTTCATTTAGTCATTTGAATTTTTTACTCTCGTGAAAACTTTCCACTTGTACTAGTATTGTAAGGACCGAAATTTTGTTGACCGGTTCCTGGTGGATTTTGACCAGATTTAATTTTTTTTTGAATAAATTAATTTCAAAAAAAAAAATATGTGGATATATATATATATAAATGGAATTATATATATATATATATATATATATATAGAAGTGGATGTTTATATATATGGGTCTACATAGGTGATTATGGATAAATATAGAGGGACCTTTGTTCTTATGTAAGTAAGAGTGAGAAAATACATGTGAATACATGTATTGTGTGATGTTATGTATATATATAAATAATATATATATATAACTTGTGGAGGAGATTAGTAGTAGGAGTATGTGGACCAAAAGAATGAAGAGAAGATACGAAAGGAGTGGTCAGCCGAAAGGAAAAGGAAAAAGGAAGAAAAGAAAAAGAAAAAAAAAGAAAAGAAAGAAAAGGAAAGAGAAAAGAAGAAAAGAAAAAGAAAAGAAAAGAGAAAGAAAAAGAAGGAAAAAGAGAGAGAAAGAGAAGTCGGGAAGAGAGAGAGAGAGAACCGAGAAGAGGGATCAGGAGAGAGAGAGGCGACGGTTCCGGCGCCGACAGTGGCTGCCGTCGTTCACGGTGGTCACGGCTTGGTGGCAGTGGGCTGTTGCGGAGCCCGATTCCTCGGTCCTTGGGTTCGCGGGTTCGATGGAGGGTCGGACCGAAGGGGGTTGTTCGCGGTGGAGCTTCAGCTGGTTCAATTGGGGGTTTGTTTGGTAGTGGATGGCAGCGACGGCACTCGGTGGTTCGGTGTTGGCCTTTAAATGGGGTGGCTGAGTTTTGGGTTCCCTCTCGGCCGCCGTGGCTGGTAGCGACGGTGGTGGAGCTTGTGGGTTAGTTCAGTTTGGGTTCTCTTTGGTTGTTTTCGGTGGAGGTGGTGCGGGGAGTGGCCTACTTAGGTCCGATTATGGTGGATTTCTTCGGCGGTGGTGGCGTCGAAACACGATTGGGTCGTGTTTGGGTTGGCTTCGGGTGGTCCGATTTTGGGTGAGCACGACTGGGTCGTGTTTGGTTTGATTGGGTCTTCGTGGTGATTTGATTGACCCAGCGACTGGGGATTTTCTGGGCCTGGGTTGTTGAGTTGCTAATGGTGATTCATCGAAGGAGGATAGAGAGATGCTGGGTGGCTGGGTACAGTTGTGGCGAGATGGAACCGTGAGGTTTCGGGTTCGGTTCGGACAGCTTGTTTTAGAGGCTCTGGGGTTGTGATTCGGCTGGGTTCAGTGGTGACGATTTGGATGGGGTTATGGTGGTGGACCGAATAGTAGTGGTGGTGTCCGACTATGGGGACTCGGTTGGGATTTTTTGGCTGGGTTTCGGATAGTGGGTTCAGCTTTAGGGTCTATAATGGTGCCGAAGCTTGGGGCTTTAATTGGGTGGTTTTCGGAAGACATGGTGGTGTCGGCCTTGGTATTGGCTTGATGGGTCTTGGATAACAGGATGTTATGAATTGTGTTTTGAGTTGGATTGTGAAGAATTGGGTCTTTAATTGTTAGCTTTGGTTGTAAAGATACGGTGGCTACCATGGTGTTGGTAGCTTGTGAATTTTGGCACAGTTGATGTAGTATGATATTTGTTTGGTTGGACTTGGTGGTTTCATGGACTTGATATACTCATATAGTGTTGGTATGGATTTGGTAGGATATGGGTTGACACTTGGTGTAGGTAGTGTTGGGGATTATTTGGGTTTGTAAAGCTCGGTGTCGCTGGTTTGTGGGTTCCATTGGTCTGGATGAGGATGGCATGTTTGGGTGGTTCAGTGCATTGTTTGTGTGGGCTTCAACCCGGGACTGGACCGGACTTGGCATAGGCCGATTTGCAGACACAGACTGGTTCAAAGCGGGACATAGGCAAGTTGATTCTTGCCTCCATCTCCTATGTATATTTTAGATATGTTGAGTAATTTTACATATGTTCTTAATTTGATTGTATGTGAAGTTTGTATATATATGTGCATATATATATATATATAAAGGTGGATTATATATATATATATACGTGGGATGTGAGGATATATATATATGTGTGTATATATATATATATGTGGGCTTAGGGAATGAGAATATTGTTAAATGTAGATGCCGAATTGCATTGTTATATGCATATTTACGCGTTGAGTCATGTAAAGTATGCTAAATTATATATGTACATTTAGCTAGAAGTTGCCTTGCATGCATATTTGATTCTTATGCATAAGTTTAGTATACGTAAATATATATGTGATTACATGTTTGGTGCAATAGTAGAAATGCATGCTAAATTGATTATAGCATATAAGCGCATTGTAAAAGCATGAAATGTGTGAAGTGTTATGTATGTTTTTACTACCTATATGGGTGACATGATATATATATATATATATATGTTAGCATGATTTCATATGGTTGTAAGAATGCATGTTGGTTGCTTGTAGTGAATGCATGATTGGAGTGAAAGCATGATTATAATTATGCTAATATACATATATATGTGATTATATGCAGGATGTGACATATATATGTTGTGTATGTGCAAATGTGACCATGAATGATTTGGTGAAAAATGTGTTCATTGGTGAAAACGTGAAAATGTGATGTTTATAGATTTATGCATAAAAGATATGATTTTCTTCAAAATGCATAAGCATGATGATTTTCATGATGTGAGTGTGATGGCATAGTGACAATCTTGAGGTGAAAGGAAAATGCATTGATTTGACAAAAATGCATTCATGGTGTGGATAAGTGCATTGATGTGATTATGTGTACTATTTGAAAAGCGAGTTTTTGGGGCGTGACAACATTGAGAATTAAGATGAGGGAATGGTCCCTAGGGTGAAAGACCCAAAACTTGGCCGAGAGGAGGTGCTCCCTTCGGGTTAGTAACCCGATAAAGCACAAGCAGAGTTTGGGTACCGAAGAGACCCTTACTATGGATGGTGTGATAAGCTAGTCCCCATTGAAGTGATTTCCAGAAATTTATGGCGTGAGTTATATATACGAAATGTGACTGTCAAGTTGATATACATATATATATATATATGTATGCATTGAGGTGGAAAGCATCACGCGTGATTTGAAAAACGTGATTGTTTATGGGTAAAAAGTATGTATACATATCATGTAGACATGTAGCAATTTAATGTGCATTTTTGCATGACTCAATGGATCTTGTTGAGTAGGTGATATGGTATTTGACTTACATTGTTCATGTGAATGCTTCTATTCATATATGTTTTCTATACATAATGATGTTGGATGTGTATTGCTTTTGATCATGTTGTAAATGATTTTCATAAGTCATGTGTGGTAGATTTAAATGTTCAGTGCTAGAACTGCCAGGTGCATTGTTAGTTCATGTATGCTACGAGGGGCATGACTTTAAATATTATGATATATTTAAGTGCATGTATATTTTTGAGAATATGTGAGGATTGACCTGCTGCTGCGATGATAGTATGGTTCTACATACCTTGTTGGGCCTTTGAGCTCACCCCCTCTCAGGTTTTGCAGGTATTGCCGATTATGGAGTCAGTTGGGGAAACTGATAGCACCAGTTGTAGAGGTAGTAGTTAGATTCCTTAGAATCTAATTTATGTTCAGGATGGTAGATGAATGTTGTACATTTGGATTAAATATATGAAGTGATTATGTTGAGTCAATCCCTTCAGATGTATTTCATTCATGTGATGTATGTATATAATACGGACATTCAAGGACTGAGACATGTATTCTTTTGATTATATTATGCATGTTGTAGAAATGTTGGGGGGACACGTGCCCAGAAGTGTCCATTTTGATTGTTATATATAAATGCTGGGGGGACACATGCCCAGAAGTGTCCATTTGAATTGAAAGCAGGTTTAACATGCCAAGAGTTGATTATTTAGAATGGGTCATGCCCGATTTTCATAAAAATAATTGAAAATTGAGATTGTATGATCAGGTGGTGGTTATAGTGTGAGGTTGAGTAAACGGGTTCGCGACTCGGGGTTCGGGTCGGTCCGGGGGAGTCCCGGCAGTCCGAATTTCGGGGTGCGACAAGTATTTACTAATAGTACTCAATGTTTGATTTCAAAACTCATACACGAATACAAAACAACAATTTTTAGTAGATAATCAAAGCCAATATTATATTAAGTGCTTCAAAATACAAATACTCCAACTATTACAACAGATGCATGGTTAAGTAGTTGGAGTACTAGCAATAATACATGTTTCAGTCATATATTTTTCTCACCATATATATATATATATATGAGTCTCTACTAGCTAGCTAGTGACCCCATGGAAAATAAAGATTGTCAGTATATCCATGCACTCCATCTTCTTCTACTTTCCAAAAACACACAGTGCACTTACCTGTATCCCTGCCTGCATCATATACCACAAAACCTACCTTCCCATATATGGACGACGCATTACACCAGTAAAGTGTTGATCCAAAAAGATTGTTGCGGAATTTCCACACCAAGTCATCTCCAAAACGCAACACGTGGTCACCCAGGTCATTGTCTTTGGATTTACAATGAATCTCGAGAGTTGTCCCATCTAGATTGTTGTAAACGCGAATTTCAGTTAAGGGTCGACCCGGTGCATCTACATCATCATCTAGGGTTGCAGAAGACATAATAACCCCATTCCACAAGACAATCAACAACAATGCAAGCAACATTATTACACTTTTTCTCAACAAATACATCTCCATGACTTCTTTGGGAGGAAAGAAATGGATTTTAAACTTGATGTTGCTAGTGTTTGCATACTTGTGTTTATATTATATACTAGTTTAAAGCACGTGCGATGCACGTAAATAAAAAAAATTAAAATTTTATTATAACACCCAAAACATTCAAAACTATTATAACACATCCAAACACATTAATTAAAACACTCAAAACTATTTTCATTATGTGACCTTGGTAATATAAACTCACTTGTTAAAAAAAAATAAAACTATAAGTTAACTATTATTCACATGTAAGGAATCAAGTATAAACTATAAGAAATTTAAAGGTATAATTCTAACTATTCTTAAACAATCTATTACTCTTCTTTTGGAAATTCTCAACACTTTTTTCTTCTTATATTTCTGAATTCTTCTTCAAATAAATCATTCTCAAGTGAAACTTCTTTCATAGCTGCCACCAGAAAACTATTTTTGACTAAGTCATTTTTTCTATTGTCTATCTTGATCATAAAAAGAAATGATTTTTCTTTGCAACTTGTCACTTTGTCATAAAAAACATTCATCTCCTCTTCCTACAAATAGAACAAATTCATTTTAGTAATATTGATACATTTCAAATGAATTGTTTTATCAATAAATTTTATAAGTGAAGAAAAAGTATTACCTGACATTTTAACTGTATTAACTCATCTAGTGAACAATTTATTAATGTTTGAAAATCATCAAATATTGTTAGATATGCATTATTTGTTATATCTTTGACTCAAAATTGCATCATAAATCTGTATATATGAGTATACTTCATTGATATATAATAACACATTTGAAAGCATTTAGCGTCTTTTGTTTTACAATTAGTACAACTAAGTCTATTCTTTCGTATTTCAACCCTCTTCTTGCATTACTTACATGCATTATACCATGGTTCGGATGCATTTTTAAACTTTATAATTCTTGCTTCAAAAAAGTAATGTATTTTCTGCAAGGGTTTTGCTTGGGAAAAGGTTTTGCTTTGGTAATTATATTTTTTTCATTTTAAAATAATATTTTTTTAATTTCAAAATAAAAAAGTAAAGGATTTTTCTTGGGTAATTCTATTTTTTAATTTAAAAATAAAAAAATAGTGTACTCAAACTAAAAAACTCATTTGTACTTTTAATAGTAGTATAGATAGGTATGTGTGTGTAACAATTAATGATGGAACAATTAAGAGTATTTTATGCGCCATAATTAACATTTATGGGTATATTAATTCTTTCTTTCTCTATGTGGAAATATAGTAGTATAGATATGTGTGTGTAACAATTAATGATGGAACAATTAAGAGCATTTTATGCACCATAATTAACATTTATGGGTATATTAATTCTTTCTTTCTCTATGTGGAAATCGAGTATTACACTCTCCCAATTTAATTCCTTAATCGATCATATAGGTTCACAAGTGAGGTCCAACACAAGTGTGATTTTCTCCCAAATTGATCCCTTCCTAAAATAGAATCACAAGTGTGGTCCAACTACTTTTTAAATTTAGTTGGCCAGCTCGTTTGTTGGATTCACTGGACTATATATATTCTTTGTATATATGATTTTCTTAGATTTTAGTATCTAGATATAGAATGTCTCAATCAAATGACTATCCTTGTTTAGAAATTAGAGTATTTTAATTACTCTCAAAATTTAATTCCTTAGTCAAATAGAATCACAAGTGAGGTCCAACTGCTTTTACAATTTAGTTATCTAGTGCACTCAATGAATTAACTAGATTATATATCCTTGTATTCAATGTTTTTCCAAATAAAAATAATAAGAATACAATATTAGAGAATAATAAAATTTCTTTATTTGAGACATTTCAAATTAATATGAAAATATATATCAAAATGTATGAATTAGTGGTATATTAATGAAAATTGATAGGATGGTCATTCAAAGAAAAGTAGGATTTATAAAATTGCAAAAATATACAATTACAAATTATAATGGATAAAGTTGAAAGTTTGAGAGATTTAGAATTCAATGGAAAAATATTTATAAAAATATATGAATTAGTGGTATTATTGAAAGTTGAAAGAACGGTCATTCTAAGAAAAAAAGTAGGATTTATTAATATTTTTTTAATTATCCTTTTCTTTTTGTAAAAAGATTGGCTCACTTGTATTTTCTCATTTATGCATTTTCTTCCTTTGGAGGAAGACATTTTCGTCACAATAATCCCCTTATGAGGTTTTCAATTATTGGGAGGGGGCCGGGGGGGGGGGGGGTGTGAAAAAATTTAAATTACACGATAAGTTTTTTGCCATTCAGAGATATGAGGGGTTTTTTTTTTGCCATCTGCATATTTATAATACACTTCTTAAATTATTTTTTTCAAATATATCTCAGTAGTAAATCAAATATTTCATAATATATTTGTACATATTTATTTATTTAGATTTCCCATTTCTTATCTCAATTATCATTCTATATATAGTTTGATCACAATCACTCTTTGGTGGTGTTGTGAATCTCTTGCCCAAAGTTTGTTTCAATTCGGGTCGCAATAGACTTGTGGTGTGAGTAGAGAGAAACTATACCTATTTTTTATTGGATAATATTTGTCTACTCACAGGTGAATAGGTAGTTCCTACTCACAATTGGTGCACATTTAAGAGAACTATTTACTTCACAAATAGGAAACAAGTCCCCATGTTTTTTGAAAGTTCTGGGTTAAATCTGGGTCAAAGCAAGAAAAATCCTGGAGGGAAAATACCTTGGACCGGTCTAACCCTGTTGAAGCCTTTTATATGAAGTACTGAGACCCCTTGGACCGGTCCAGCCTTTCCTTGGATCGGTTTTCAAGATCAAAATCTCCCGGATTGAAATATATGTGTTCTCACCTCTTTACCTGGACTATGTGACTCTTATATGTGATCAATGATATCCCCTTGCATTTTGGACCATCTCAAAACTTCAATCCATCGAATCCTTGTTCAGACCATTGATGACTTATGCTGAAGATTGAAGCTTCATCCTTTGACGAAGCCTTGCATGATTGGTGTAGAACTTCATGCTCACTCTGAGACTTCAATTACATGATTAATAATAAGAATATAACTCAAAGAATACAACTTGGTCATGTTTAGTTTTGACATTGAAGATTGCCAATTACAAAAATATACATCACAATCTCCCCATTTGACAATTTTGTGACAAAATCAACCCAAACAATCATAACCTAACCACTAGAAAAATCAGATTATATTATGTCCCTAATACAAAGAAATATATCTTGAAGAACTCATAGCATCATGATCAAGCTTTCAAACTTCATGTGTAGTGTCTGCCAAACCTGTAAAATCTACACATCATGCAAACAACACTACATGTAAAAGCTTAATCAAGAAAAATATAATGATATAAAATCTTCTCCAAACTGCCCCTTGATCATATACCATATCAGAAAAACATGTCTCCTGCTTTGTATATGTTTCTCATGTCTCCCCCTTTTGTCAACATATAAAGTCACATTCATAAGTCTCCTCCTTTTTGGAACAAATTGAAAAAGTAAGACAAATGGGAACAAGAGAGCACCAATTAAGACATGATTAAGTGAGATAAAACATAACGTCCAATCAAATAAATAAGCTAAAGTACCAAAATTATGGAGTGTTACACATAAGCATTGCAATCAAACATCTAAAGCATAGAGCATAATATGTAGAAGAAACATAAAACATAGCACGTTCAAGTATCAAATCTAGACTTAAATAGTACAAACTACTCAAAGTCTAGCAAAACATAAACTAGGTCTAAACCATCAAGACCTAATCCTCATCATCATCATCATCACCATGAGCTCCAGAAGTTTTAGGAAGGGCTCTCCTAATCAATGCTTCAAGCTTCAAAAAATTTCTCTTCAAGTACTTTTCCAACCCTTTATGGATTAGTTGTACTATCTAGTAGTCAAAGCACGATTAAAATCTGGAACATAGAGTCTGGCAAAAGAACCATTGTCATCACTCTCCTCCTCAACATGATGTCTTGCTGCCTCCTTTTGAGCTATTTCATTCATCTTGTTAGTAATTGAAGACTTAACATTTGAAGTCGTGTGACATCCCCTAGTTTCTATCAATATATATATTAGAAATGAAACCCTAGTTTAACATAATACATTCTTGCGTTATAAAAAAAAACATACGTCCATGTAGATATGGTGTTAGAGGAGAAGAAAAGTTAATTGCCACTTCGAAAACAAAGGTAGAAATCACATAAAAAAAAGGTATTTTCCCTAAATCACGATCCTCTTCAATTCCTCTTCTCAAATCCGCCCTAGGGCTTGTATCTCCCTCTCTATATCTCTTCCTCTAAAAATATACGTATAATGAAATTTTTAGAAAACCCTAATATACTAGCAAATATATATTTTTCCTTAAAACATATAGGCTTGGGCCAAAATAAAATAAACCTATATCTCCCTCCTATGAGTCCAAATACACACTAAAACAAAACCCATTCTAAAATAAATGAAAGATAAAAGCTCCAACCCTCACCAATAAAAATACAAACCCATAAAAATTATATATATATACATATATATATAATATTTAATAAAACTACTACACACTTATTTAAAACAATCAAAACATTTAATACCACACAATTAGCATATAAATTAAAACTAAATAAACGCACTGAAAATTTTTAAATTAAAGCATTTAAAACACTCACAAATCAGCAATCTAAATAAATAACTGACTCATTTAAATAACCTCAAAATGACGAGGTATTACAAGCCGTGAACTTCCCTTTTAGCTTCATCACTAGAGCATTTGAAGGAATGTGAACATTCTTTTCCTTGAGGATCTTCATCACAATCAATGGAAACAGCAAAGCATTGGTAGCCTTCAATTTTGTCTCTTGAATCATAGTCACCAAAATAGTTGCTGGTACATTAATTCTATCACCATTCACAGTGTGATATAGGATCTCATCTCGATGCCCTAACAAATCACCCTTATGATTATGAGGCTCAAAAGTGTAGGAGACAATCAAGTTCAATACAGAGACATTGTCAGTGATGTAAGCACTTGAAACTTTATTTGCAAGCAATGGAGCATTCAGTTCACACAACATTCTAATGATTTCTTTTATGCTTGGTCTATTATCTTCAGTACTTATATAAGGAAAAATTATATCATTCTGTGCCTCTGCAATTTCAATAACCTCAAAAATTAATTGGGCAGTCACCTTGATTCCTGTCCCAAAATATTTCACCGTCATCCATAACTCATTGTCACTATAAGAAAGCACATTGCTATAGAAATAGTGAATCACGTTGGGAATGCAATCCTTGCCTAATTTAGTTAGTGAACCACAACCATTGTCTATGAAGTAGTGCATAAACTCTAAATGATAGTCTTGCCAAATGTTTTCCAAATCAAAGCTCTGTTTTCACCTCATTGGCCTACAACCAACCAACTTCTTATAGTAATAAAAAAGTCCTTCATTATCAAAATGATCCTCTATGAAAATTATATTGCCTTTCGGTGTGAGAGAAATATTAACTCTTTGTCGCCTAGAGCCACCGGCCATTGCCATGAAGAGAGGAATTCAAAATAGGAATGTAAGAGACATTGGAGAATTTTCACAATGTGCAACCTTTGAAAACACAAGCTTCAATGAAATTTTGTTAGATCAATCTTCCAAAATCAACCCAAATATTTCAATGATCAATCCCTTCCACCAATTTAACTCAAAATCAAACACAATTATCAATCAAAATGATGCAATATATCAAGCACAAAGTATGATGAGAGTTGAGGCAAAGAGAGGGAAAAAAGGATAAAAAGGCACCCAAGACCCTTCACATTGGACAGGTTTAGCTAGGTAAATTGGTTAGTTGACCAATTTTGATGAGTTTTTCAATTTTTCAAAAAAATGCCTAAAAATTCTACAAAAAATTCCTAGAAATCTGGAAAAATAGGAAAATATTTTTGGGACTTTATTTATGTGAAAATAACAAATATAATAATCATATAATCATTAAACCATTTTTTCACATAAAATAACAATGAGTTCTAATATTTTGAAAAAAAGTCAAGAAAATCTAGAAATGCACAATTTTAAAACCCATAGTTTGCCAAAAAATTCTTCATTAAATTCATAATCATGGCATAATTTCCAATACACAAAGATTTATAAGAATTCATAAATTCATCTAATAAATCCATGTGTGTGTGTGCAATCCAACATCATAAAAAATTAATCAAATTATTTTGATTTATCTTCTAAAACATATTGGATGATAAGCAAATAAAACAACAAATGATCAAATTATTTTTATTGAATTTTATTTTTTTATTTCTAAGACGGTGCCTTTCACGCTTACAGACAATCAACTATTTTCATAAAACTTCTTTAAAAGGTACCTCATTGGAAATTTATGTTGTAGTGGTAGCTTCGATCACATCCTGAAGGTAGCCTTTCATTTTGTCTTATATTTTCAATAAAAAATTTCATCATTTTTTTCATGCTGAGTAAAGATAGAATCTTTTCTTTTCATTTTTTCTCATTGATCATTTAAGCCTTCAATGCTACTCATACAATATACTATAATTAACTTCACATTAGTTTTCAATCAATTCTCTCAAAATTGGACTAGTGCACAAATTGTATGGACTCAAAAGATTCACCTCTAAAAAGAAATAAATACAATACATTAGTCATCAATGCCAAGATCATAAACTCAAGTACTTTATCCATTAATAAACTAAGTGTCCCAATCATGCATTCACAAATCAAAGTGAACTTAAACAGAAATATTGATAATTCATATTATTTCATAGAAAAATATGATTTTAACATTCACATTATTATCATATAAAAATAAATAAAACCTAACATAATCTAAAAGATACGGTCCAATAGAAAAATAGATAATGAACATAAGCTCATTCCATGACTATGAAAGTCCTAATGACCTCAATTAGGGAGTTTTGCACCCAAAGATCTATTAAGAATAAATCTCATAGTATAAACAGACACAAACTTCTCCAAATCTTTCTTTTGCATCCAAATTATTTTAACATGCAATCTATCAGGAAAATAATGTGGAGAACTATAAACATTCTTTTTCTTATTTGAATTCTTTTTAACTTGAGAATTTTTGGGTTTGTTCTAATAATACGGCTTTCTAGCATGAACCCTATTCTTAGTAAAGGCATTATGCATATTAAACTCAGAATTAGAATATTTTCTCTTCTTATATCAATAGTGTTGATTGTGTCCATTCTTACCATAAAAAGTATAATGAAGCACATTTGACACAACATTAACATGCATAAACTTAACTTGAAGCTTAGGTTTGGGTGCAGACAAATTCAAGTTCTTGGATTTAACAAACATAGTTTTACCCTTAGATGATGACCTAACAAAACCTAGTCCAGTCTTATCTCCTACAGGCTTACCAACACTAATCATATTATTAAGCTTAATCTATCTAGAAGTAAATACAATCAATTTCTCTTGTGATTTTTTCAATTCAAGCTCAAAAAAATTAATTATAGCAACAAGAGTATCTCTAACAGAAATAGCTTGACTTACCTCACTTTCGAAAACTTGACTTTACTTTGAAAATTTTGAATATCAGCTTTGTTTTCTTCAATCAACTTCAATTGCTCTTCATTCTCTTTCTTCAAAATTTCTTTTTCAGTTTTCACTTGCTTCAGCTTTTCAGATTTCTTATTATAAGCTTCTAGCAATTTCTCAAAAGGTTTTTGTAGCTTGCTCTCACTTGGTTCTTCATTTGTTTGCTCAACTTATAAATCTTCAAACCTAACTTGACTGTGAGTTATGTACATCTCTATTTCATGTATATCAGAAGAAGAATCATTAGCAGTATCATCATCAATATGAGCAATAAAAGCAAAAGCATCATTCTCAATTCAAGAATCACTATTAGAAGTAGAAGACTTAGACTTAGAAATAACAGCTTTCATGGCTTTCTATTTATCTTTTGAAAATTTCTTTACACTAAATCTATTCTTATTAGGACTTGAATATTGAGTAGATGTGTGACCTTTACCACCACATGTCCGACAAGTGATTTCAGAATCTTTAGATTGTTCAACTTCTTTTTCCTTCCTATCTTTACCTTTAATTGATGAGTCTTGAGTCTCTTGACTACAAAATTTAGAAGGATTTCCTTTCCTAATATTTTTATCCTTTTCATATTTAAGGATCTTTCTAAATTTCCTAGCTAGGAGTGCAACATCATTATCTGAATCATATTCAAAACTTTCAACTTTTTGAACTCAGATTTTGAAGAATTTAAAATATTTGACAAACTGAAGAGTTGGAAATCTGTGGTTTTTAAAGCCAATTTTTTTTTCTTTTTTGAAGTTTTGGATATTTGATCTCAAAAGTTTCAATTGATCCAACTAATTCAGTCACCTCCATGGAATCAACATCCCTGCTCTCATCTAAGGCATCCAACTTGGCTTGGAACCCATCAGTAATGACCTCATGATTTTTCTTATAACTTGAAAAGATGAAATTTTTTGACTAAGGTTAGCACTACTTTGAACAATATCATTAAGTCTAGAATAAAAATTAGAAAATATCTCATCTTTATCCATTCTAATTGTTTCAAATTTAGTTGCTAGCATTTGTAACTTTGATTTTCTTACCTTGATGGTACCCTCATGAGTTATCTGTAAAATATCACATGCTTCTTTTGAAGTGGAATACGTAGAGATTCTAGCAAATTCAGATGGAGCAATAGAATTAAATCTAACATATAAACCCTTGTTGTTATTGTTAGCAATATATTTATTGGCAAGCTCAATCACAAACAGGTTATGTATTTACTTGTATCATGGCGATCTATGAAGCAAACAGTGACAACAACATATTGAAATCACTCTAAACTCCTTACAATTCATGACACAAGCCGAGAATATATTTGGTTAAGATCCATGATCCAACATATTCGAGAAACATGTGGGCTCTCCTCAATCAAAGATAATCTCACCATATTATTTGAAGATAATGCAGTATGCATTGCACAGCTTATAGGAGGTTATATCAAGGATGACAAAACCAAGCACATTTCTCCAAAGTTTTTCTATACAAATGAGCTCCAAAAAGAGTGATGATATAGATGTCCATTAGATACGCTCAAGTAAAGCATTACCACAGATGACATTTAAGAAGTTGGTGCACTATATTGGAATGCATTGACTTAATGATGTTTATGCTAAATCAATACAACTTCTATGCTTATGAGGAGGATAAATTGATTGAAAAGGTATTAGCATACTATACTCTTTTTTCTTCGATCCGATTTTATCCCATTGGATTTTTCTGACAAGGTTTTAATAAGACAGTTTTAACCTCTACAATAACATTTTCAAATACACAAAGAATATGGTACTCTTTTTCCTTCGCTAAATTTCTATCCTACCCGGTTTTTCTTAGTAAGGTTTTAACAAGACAATTTCTTTGTGTTAGTATCGTGAATCCCAAGGGGGAGTGTTATACAATAATTATTGATATAGGATCCACTAGTTTAATATTATCCATGTATAAAAGTGAGATAGAAGTACATAAATGTCTCTCTCCTCTATACTTCTTTTGTATTTGTTTCATATTTCAATTATAGTTACAATCTCTCTTGATTTATAACGAAGTGTTAGTTTTTTAGTGTTTGGATAACTAAAGAGAAAGGAAAAAAAATTATAGTATGAACCTATAGCTTTAATTAACTTTCATTTAATTGAGTAGTAAAGATATCATATATTTTTTTATTTAATTGAGTAGTAAAAATATCAAATTTAAGTTTATTTCTCCATTTAATAAACTGACTTTATTCAATGGACTTTCTTTTTCTTCTCCATTTATTAGTGGCACACCAGTGGATAACTTCACCATATTTGACAACGTAAATTAATTTTTTTATAAACTTTTTTAGACTTATTATTTTCTATGTCTAGTTTTTAAACTTTTTCTACGTCATTTTCTAGATCAAGTGAATCATGATGTCGAGTGCACAGTAAAGTTTTTATTTATTTTTGTTATATTTTAACATCTATAGCTTAACTTATTTTTAAGAATTCACTGAATTTAATATGTAGGTTAATTTTCTTTAAAAGAAGAAATTATTCTATTGTTATTTGTGATGAACGTGAGCTCAATATCATTAAAGATGCGAAGGTGAGTCCACTCATTACATTTCAATATTTGTTATAATTTTAATTAACTTTTTTTTTTTATTTCATCTTTGAAGAAGGAGAGAAGAAGGAGACGCGTGGTCATCCCATGCATAGACAGTTAGACACATCTTGAAATAGAATATGTACGAAACCTGTATATAGCTACATTATGATATGTACAAAACCTGTATATAGATGCATTATGATATTTTTCACAATTAGTATTGGATGTGAATAAAGCTAGAAACCTATACATAGCTGTATTATGATATGTACAAAACTTGTATATAGTTGCATTATGATCTTTTCACAATCAGTATTGTATGTGAATAAAGCTGGCTGCATTATGATCTTTTCACAATTAGTATTGCATGTGACTAAAGTTGAAACCTATATATAGCTACATTATGATATGTACAAAACTTGTATATAGATGCATTGCTACCGAGTGAACCACACTCACGGCTTCACCATATACCACCTCAACTGACCCACCACCATGGTCAGATATCCATCACTGCCCAAGACCCACAAGTGCTTCACAGCCAACCACCACCTCCACCAAACTAAAATCACCACCCAACCATCTCCACCATCTTCAACCTTCCTCACCACCATGCTAGACCACCTACATCTTTTGAGCTTCTATTGGGAATAGAAAATGTGTACTTAGGTGAGGGATTAAAGTCAAAAAGCAAGAAAAAAAGTACAACTAGGGTCATAATTGTCTCTCAACTATATGAGTTTTAACTTTCTGTTTTATTTGTCTACTCATTGCATCTTAGTGTGGAAGATTTATTGAATTTATCTTTGTCCATTGTCATTTGTATCAGTAGCATATTTTTTAGATAGAACCTAATTATTGAATCATTTGGAGAAACCAAAAAAGAATTTTGTTGAAAAAAATGTAGTGTTTCCACCTAGAGTGAGTCATCAATTTTTTGATTCAGTTAACAATTTTAAAGTATAATTTGTACTCCCACTACAATTTTAAAGTTAACAATTTTATTGATCATCTTTTCCTTTTTAATTTTTTTACTTTGAACAAAAAAATATAAGTTGCTTTAATTATTACTTACAAGTCATTGTTTTAATTGTTTAGTGTGTATATATATCATTTTGTAGGAGATAGTGCACATTTTTCAAATATATTATCATAACTTTTGTGAAAAGAAGAGAAAGTAGGCCCATTTATATTATAAAAAATGTAAATATCGACAGCAAAAAAAAATCACATATATATATATATATATATATATATATATCAGCGAAAAAAAAATTAAAAATCATTAAAAGGTGGAAAGTTGGTTAGATTGTTGGAAACAAGATCTGCACTTTAGGGATTGTCGACCTTACTTTTCCGGTTTGTTGAACTGTAGACGGAAACAGTTTATCTTCTGAGTTTATGAGGCAAATATATGTATGTATTGTAAATTAATATCTTCAAAGTGTAATTTGAATTTAATTCATCTATTTTAGTTCCGATTTTAAAGGGTGCCAACAGGTGGTGTTGGTCAGAATTGGGTGAAATTAATTTCTATTTCAGTTCAATAATTTTTTTTGTTATAATGCCGTAACCACGGACAATACACTAGTATATATATATTACATTTAAGGTTAGTGTTTGAATTTTCCGCCCAAACAAATTCATCATCTAACAGCCAAAAATGCTTAAAAAACCCATCTAATGGTTCAAAATATCTATGCCTATCTACGGTCTCAAATTACTCTCCCTATCTTTAATCAACGGTCACGATTCACTCTCACCTAAATTCAAATTTAAGCCTTCACATACCTAAATTCAAATTTAAACTTTCACCTACCCTCTCTCTATCTCTATATCACTCTCCCACCCATTCATTTCATTTATTTCTTTTCTCTCTCCTTTCATCTCAAACTCACTACTTCCACCACCATCAACTTCATCAAATATCCATTTCCACCATGAGCAACTCGAAGCCACCAATGGAGCTGCCATACAAGAACCATAACCAAAGCTTCTTCACCACCATTTAAGTAAGCACCTGTGCCAACAAAAGACCCACTATGACTGTTGGGCTATATTCTCACCGTTGACAACACCTTAAGATCCTTTCTCTCTCCTGAAGATCTTCACTTCTATAACTTAAGCCCAATAACTCTTCTTCATGTATATCCTGACTTCGTGAACAACTCTGCACTGTATTTGCGTAATGGGTATTTGTGAGAAAAAGCTTTTCATCTTCCATACAAGGTAAAGATACTGAATCAAAGCTCTGAAATCTCCCATCAACTGATCTGAACTCCTCATAAGAATGTTTTTAAAGGGAATTGATCACTTGAGGAGTTTCAGCATTTGAAGCTCTCAAAACTGAACTCTTTTTTGCCTTGATCCTTACAAAGATGAAACCAGCAACAGATATAGCTAATGGAATGCCAGCTTTGAGGATTACTGGCTTCATCAACTCTACCTCAAAAATTCTTTTGGTAACATAGATTTGTTGGTTGATTTAAGGCCTTTCTGTTGATAGGTTCCAACCATAACATACACGTGATTATAAATATGGACTGTTCACGCTTCACATGATGATATGCATATTTTCTAGGAGTGACAATGGGGTCATATATATCTATTTATATTCAATATTTCAAACAAAACTAATGAGTGATAAAAAAAAATGCAGAGAGTCACTTTCTTCATTAACGATAAGCTTAGATTTTTCTATTATGAATACATATATATATATATATATACATGATGATATGCATATTTTCTAGGAGTGACAATGGGGTTATATATCTATTTATATTCAATATTTCAAACAAAACTATTGAGTGATAAAAAAAATGTAGAGTGTCACTTTCTTCATTAACGGTAAGCTTAGATGTTTCTACTATGAATACATATATATATATATATATATATATATATATATACACACACACACACACACACACACAAATTTTGTGTCCAAAAATCTAGGAACGGAATCAGTAACAAATAATCAAATTTATTATTTTAAGAAAAATGGGTACAATTCTCTGTAAATCTTTACAAAAGAAAGATAAAGTCCTTTGATTCGATCTCCTTGGTGATCCGACTTTAAGGGCAGATAGAGCTTGATCTTTAATTGGATTAAAACTTTGGTGAAGAATGGCACGTAGATGATGTGCTTGTTGTTATTCTCCTTCAGGATTTAGATGTTTTGGAGCTTTAGATTTTGAGTGAAGAGTTCTGCAGAGTTTTAACTTTTTCTAAGAGTCTTCTGGTCGGTGATCAAGATTCAAGGGCTACTAGAGCATGATCTTAAATCAGGTTGTTGAGAGTTCTCTTCAAGTGTTTGTTATTGAAGAAAGTCGGTGAGATTTTCTAATTGAGGGCTGAAGAAGATTAATCTCAAATAGTTTTATTGATAATTCTTTAAATTTGTTGAATTGTGGAGGAAGAACGATACGACTTTGACTGTGCTTGTTGTTCTTCTTCTTTACAGCTTTGAAGGTTGGATGAACATATTTCTTCAAAGCTTCAAGTGTTGATTGAAGGCAGAGTCTGGTCTAGTTTCAGTATTCTGTCAGAGTCTCCTCCATTCTCTTCACTCTCTACCTCTATTTATAAGCTTCTTGGAGGGGTAGATTTGTAATTTTATTTTCTTCTGATAATTATCCTTTATGATAATTGTGATAATTATCCAATATATACATAATAATTATCTTTGATGATAATTATATATATATATATTATATTTATTTGACTTATTTTTAAATGGGCTTAGACGTTTTTAGACAATTTAGATCAGCCCATGACTCATTTATTTGTGGTGGGTCTAGGTTTCAAATTATCTAACTCATTGGGCCACATTTCAAAGTGGGCTAAACTGAAGAAAAGTCCAAATTATATTTTGGATCTATTATGTAATTTTTTAATGTCTACAAATTGCCCTCACTTCAAGTCTCACACTATATCGAGCCTGTCACATATCTAAAGCGGGACTTGAAGTATTTAATTTTTGCAAAGTTTTTTTTTTGTTGCAAAAATTCAATTGCAAAGAGGATGTCTTCTTTGTCAAGTTGAACTGGAGTCTTGAAAACCTTGTTGCAAATAAGACTTTTTCTTTGTCCAAGCGAAATTGAAGACTTGAGGATCCTATTGCAAATAGGATATTTTTTTCCTTGTTCAAACTGACTTGGAGTCTTGGAAACCTCATTGCAAATAGGACGTTTTTCCTTGTCCAAGTGAAATTGAAGACTTGAGGATCCTATTGCAAATATGAGATTTTTTTCTTGTCCAATCGAAATTGAAATCTTGAGGATCCTATTATAAATAAGATTTTTTTTTCCTTATCTATTCAGAATTGAAGACTTGAGGATCCTATTGCAAATAAGATTTTTTTGTTGTCCAATCTGAAATATGATTTGATAGTTTTCCATATTTAAACAAAATTGGAGTCTTAAAAATCCAATGGCAGATAGGATTAATCCACATCTATATATATGTAACATATGCTCTAGACTCTTCGCGTCAGAGATAATTGAAAGAAATCCTCCGAACTCTAACCATGGTAAGCTCTTCTTTTCTTTTCTTTTTTTCCTTCTCTCCTTCTTCTCTTTCTTTTTTTTCTTTCTTTTTCCTCTTTCCTTATTGCCTCCATCCTCTCTCTTTTTCTTCATTTTTTTTTCTCTTCTTTCTTTCCACATGCACTTCTTCTCGTTATTTTTTTTTCTGATGTGGCAGGAAGCGACGTGGTGGCTGACTAGGCAATGAATGCTGATTGGACAATGACATGGCACGTGACTGGATGTGTAAAAAAAATATAAGGATTTTCATGTTGCTTCCTTTGTCTTGAACCTAAGACCTATAGTGATGAATTACTATAAGACCAAACCATCTCTCCTAGACTAGTTCATGTATTACAAGTCCTTGCAACCAAGTATACATGAGGCTGAACTTTGAAAATAACTATTTTTTTTTCCAGATTAGCTTCTACTTGTAGGCTCTGCTTGAGCTTTGTGTTACCTCCAAAAATATACAGATCCATTAAACTCATCAAAGAAGACAACTTTGCGCGAGTCACTCAACTCTTCTCTTGTAAGCTTCAAATTTTTTTTTTTTTTATCAATTCTTGCAGGTCAAATCGCTTCTATCAGAATATGGAGTTCCAGATGCCATTAATTAGTCCCTTCGGAGTCCCTTAGTGACCTTTGGGGTCACTTTATCGTACCTTCAGAGTCCCTTAGTGCAATTTGGTGTCACTTTATTGTCCCTTCGGGGTCCCTTAGTGCCCTTCGGGGTCACTTTACTGCCCCTTCGGGGTCCCTTACTGACCTTCGGGGTCACTTTACTGTCCCTTCGAGGTCCCTTAGTGCATTTCGATGTCACTTTATCATCCCTTAGTGCCCTTCGAGGTCATTTTATCGTCCCTTCGGGGTCCCTTAGTGCACTTTGATGTCACTTTATCGTCCATTTGGGGTCCCTTAGTGCCCTTTGGGGTCACTTTACTGTCCCTTCGAGGTCCCTTAGTGCACTTTGGTGTCACTTTATTATCCCTCTGAACCAAGTTACCACGGTGCAGCATACATCATCAACATCTCGGCTGCAATCCAAGTCACAACGGTGCGGCATACATCGTTAATATCTTAGCGACAGGCCAGGTCACCCAACTCTTCTCTTGCAAGCTTCAATTTTTTTTTTTAAAGATAGTTTATATTTATATTGAGGAGAGGTTATTTTTTTTTCATGCAGACAGTTTATACTCATGCTAAGGAGTGTTATTTTGTTTTTTGGCAGACAGTTTATACTCTTGACAAGGAGTTTTTTATTTTTTTTGTAGATAGTTTGTACTCGTGTCATAGTGTCATTTTTTTTTTACAGACAGTTTATACTCGTGACAAGGAGTTTTTTTTTTTTTGTAGACAATTTATACTCGTGTCATAGAGCGTCATCTTTTTTTTTTTGGCAGATAGTTTATACTCGTGACAAGGAGTATTTTTTTTAGACAGTTTATACTCGTGTAATAGAGTATCATCGACAGTTTAGGCTCGTATCGGGGAGCACTTTAGCTTTAATTAGTCTTTAACTTTGCAAAATTTAGAAGACAGTCCAAGCTTGTGTTGAGAGGTGTAAACCAGCTCGGCGTCAATTTGGAGATTTCTTTATTGCTTTGTTTCTTCATTATACTTTTCTTATACTTGAGAAGAAACATCTTCTTCGAACTCGTCACCCCAACCAGAAGGAAGAGGTATTTCATTCATCAAGGTCCATGTAGGAGGATTAAACTTTACCCAATATGCTTTCATTCTGCTGCGAGATTCAATCTAGATAGCATCTTCAGGCTTTGGTCCCCACACTTTTCCTTCCTCTAGTCTTTTGATTTTTTGAGACTCTTATTCCATCTGGGATTGTAGACAATTTTGTTCTTATTCCTCATTTTGTAGGTTCAGACTCTAACCTTGGTGCTTGTTGACTATATGTTGGGAAAGAATTACTTAAGATGACATTTGTATATTTTCAAACACTGATTCTTGTGAGATCTTTTTAGAACCATTCCCTTCTTGAGCATTCTTCTTTGGCCTCCAAGCAAGCACGGAATTCTAAACTCTCCTACTTGAAGTCATTTGAGTGGAATTTGACGAATTATTTCGATACTGCATCTTCAACACAAATCCTCGAGATTCGTCATTTTGGTTATACTTTTGTTTTTCTTGTTTTCTTCTTAGGACTTCTTTCTTATTTTCGGGTTTGATAAAATGTATAGGCCTTTTTAAAGGACAAGCATGAATCTTACCCCTATGCCAAGGATATTTCATATGAGAGAGCTAGCAATGAGCTTCATATGGAAGGTTTACCCCCTGTCTGTTTAGTCTTCTATTAAGGTTTTTTTTTAACTTAATGCCTTATTTAACTAAGAACCATCAGATGAAGTCACAAAAGGAATACGATGTGTTTCCTGATATAAGTCTTTAAAGACGATGTTTGTAACATAAGAGGTATCTATTTTATCATCCAAGTTAGGAACTATTTCATCTTCCTCTTCAGACTCAACCCCTTCATCTTTAAGACAATTGTCAGACATATTGGGAAAGGCAAAATCCTTTGTACCACAACTTTTTATGTTGAGCTCTATATCATGGGCACGAGTAACCAATTCTTTGAATGTACGAGGCCTTATACCTTGAAAAATATAAAGGAGCTCCTAGTACATGCCTTGCATACACATTTCAACAACAGAGAATTCTGTCAACCGATCTTTGCAATCCAAGCTACGTGCTCGCCACCGATTGATATAGTCAATGATAGGCTCGTCCTTCCATTATCTTGTGTTAGACAACTCTATTAAACTAACAGTGTGATGGGTGCTGTAGAACCTATTTAGAAATTTCCATTCCATTTGTTCCTAACTATCTATTGATTCGAACTTTAAATCAGTATACCACAAAAAGGCATTTCCCTTAAAGGAACGAACAAATTATTTAACCAATAAATCTCCCTCAGTCCCAGCATTGTTATAGGTCTCGACAAAATGAGTGATATGTTGTTTTGGGCTGCCCTGTCCGTTAAACTGTTGGATCTTCAGAGGTTGGTACCCTGTAGGCATCCGTATACTATCAATTCTCCTTCTATAGGGCTTTGAGTACATAAGAGTGCTTTGAGGAGCGCAGCCATACCATGCTCGGATTGTGTTCGTTATCATATCCTGCAATTGTTGGACAGATAGCGAAGCGACTGGCGAGGCATAGTTAGTTTCGTCAGCCACATGTCCTGACACAGATGTGTGAAGACGATCTTTTGATTGAGCACCTTGAAAGGCTAAATTTGTAGTAGTCACAAGAAGATGTGTTGACTTGTTAGGATTTTGAATTTTAAGCTTACTCATTGATAAGTGTTCAACACTATGTATTTGAACCCTCTTTATTGTAAATGTTAGTCTCGTTTTTACGTTTACTGAGATACGTTTACGGTATTTTTGTATTTTTGATGTATTGCAGGTCTTGTAGTAAAAGGAGCAAAGTTTGAGGCCATTTGCAGCTGAAGAGCAAAGTTCAGAATTAAAGCTAAGGCATCTCGATCAATCGAGATCTCGATTGATCGAGACATGATTTCGATTGATCGAAATCTCGATCAATCGAGATTCCAATCTCGATTGATCGAGATTCTGTAGAGCCACATGCCCACTTGCTCACCTACATTCCCACTTACAACAAAATCCCCCTTTTTGCACGACTTAGAGGGATTGTCTGACTTGAACAAGACATTTGGAGACATTCTTGATATAGTTGGTATATAAATTAATATATATATATATATTTATTGTGGGCCCTAAGGTTAAAAAAGAGGCCATAAAGCACACAAAGAAGCCACTCTCTCATATCTCTCATACACATCAAATATACAAACAGAAAATATAACTCATGCCTCCATTTGTTTCTCAAAAAACTTCGCTCCCGTTGGGATGGTCCATTTTTGGTTAATTTCGTTGCTCCCCATGGGGCGGTGGAATTGAAGGACTTGAAAGATGAATCGTTGTTCAAAGTGAACGGGCAGCGCTTAAAATTGTGCGTGGATGACCAAGTTACCACGGAATACGTGGATGTCATCACTTTGACGGATCCCGTGTATGTTGACTCGTGACCCGATTCTGACGTCATGCCATAGACGTGTAAGGTGGCGCGACCATGGTGGCTATCACGCTTCCATGATGTCCATTTAATCCAAAGTCACTTTTGTATCTAAGTAATTTGGTATCTAAATTCCCTAAGTCCAAGTCCATGAAGTATAAATCAAGCTGACTATTTTTGAGCATTTCAATTGATCGAAGCAAAGATCTCGATCAATCGAGATTTTGATTGATCAAGATCTTGGTCTCGATCTATCAAAATAATGCAGAAAGCTTGCCAAGTCCAAAGTCCCGAGAGGTAGTAATCTTCGATGGCACTTCGATAGGTCCTCGATCAATCGAAATCGACATTTTGATTGATCGAAGCAAGGAGTTCGATTGATCGAGACTTGATCTCGATTGATTGAAGCTAGGATTTCGATTGATCAAAATATCGATTGATCGAGATGTACATCTCGATCAATCGAGATCGACGCGCTGCCTGCACGTGAGCCACTTATTTATTCAAACTGCTGGGCTCCCTCTCATTTTTATAATTCTTCCCAAGACCATCCAACTTCCTCCTCTTCTCCGAGACATCCAAAGCTTCCCCGAGTGCCATCCAACCTTTGTTCGATCATTCCAGACTATCCACCGTCATTCGCCATAGTCCATGCTCTCCG
Source organism: Cornus controversa (assembly GCA_026545225.1). NCBI lineage: Eukaryota > Viridiplantae > Streptophyta > Magnoliopsida > Cornales > Cornaceae > Cornus > Cornus controversa. The sequence continues at coordinate 49,577,206 of CM048846.1, read as the reverse complement.
CGTATACGCGCACGTTCGTTTCTTCACGGCTGCGTGTTGGGACTTCATCTTCTTGCACCGATCCTCATCTTCATCTTGAGGTAAGTGATGCATGGTTATATTTTGCTTGCTTTGCCGCCATTCTTGTTAGTTTTTCGGCGTAATGAGCATATACAGATGAGTGGGTTGGAGTGGGTTGCATTCGTCATGTTCATATTGGGATCTTGCGGGTTTCGGGGCTAGGAATGCATGTATGGCAACCTCATCACCAAATGCACGAGAGGTTGCATTATTTTTGTTTCAAATGCTTGATATACGGTTTGCAACCGCGGCCCATTATTTCAGTTGCATCCGCTTACGCTGTTTCATTAAGAGCTAAATGAGCGACATATTCAAATGGGTTATTTTTACTCTCGAATCTACATTGAACCTCCCGTGCATTTCATGATTGGCATGTTTTTGATTTCGAGTAAACCTAGTCGAGTCGATTTAAGCGTATCTTGGAAAGCATGTGTCGGTACCATGGACTAGAACTTCCTTTTTAATTTTTATTCTTAGTTTAGTATTCATTTTATTTCCTTTTTATTTACTTTAATTTTTGGAATAAGTGCAGACTATTCCAGGTCGAGCCTTTTGGACACAGAAATTCCACCCCGAGCAGCATTTTGAGCTGAGAGAGTACAAGATGCGTCTCGACTACTTATGGGCTATAACAGAGCTCAGGAGGCATCGCCTCGACTGATTATGTGTGCCACCTACTGATGTGGCACACGAGCGCTTGGTGCAGGTCTTTTATGAGCATATGACCTATTCCTGCACCGAGCCGAACACACTGGACACGGTCGTAGTCGGCACAACGATTACTATCACGTCGAGCAGGATCACACAGATGCTCGGCATTCCTCACCAGCAGCCTCCAGACATGGTTGACCATGACGGTCGACCGATCTACAGGGCCGAGTTTCTAGCAGACATGACGCTGTTCTCCATCATAATAGACATGTGTGGTGGGGTGTTTACCACTCCCAGTCACAATTGCACGTCCAAATCGATGTGCCCGAGTGTGTTGTGGTTCCTGGACACCGTTCTCATCAAGAACAAGTGTCCTTTACAGCATGTGGCAGAGCGCCGAGGCGACCTTCTTCGTTGCCTATACGCTTTCCACACGGGCACTTGGTTTTCTGTCCCATCACTGATTTGGGGGCAGATGTTCAAAATCTGGGATGGCTTTGTCAATAAGAGCATGAGGCGAGCAGCGAGTTGGCGGCTTCCCTTTCCTTTCCTAGTCGCTTGGAGCGACAGGACCACCAGGGTGATCCACCAGAGGATGTAGACATGAATGCCCCAGTGGAGATAGAGGAGGATGCACCCACAGAAGGTGAGGCATATGAGGAGGAGCTGGGGGATGGTGATATGGATATTGCCGTAGAGCGGCATGAGATCCTGGTGACTGGCTACTCCTGTTTGGCAGCTGACGTTGAGCGACTCTAGCAGGGTTTTGAGTAGCACGTCTAGGTGACACAAGGTCAGCTAGAAGCTAGTAGGACAGATATTACGTCTCTGGCACATGGTCAGAGGGCGATCTTAGACAAGTTTCGGGCGTTCCGGCAGGACCTGCAGTTCCTATTTGCCGGCCGAGCTTCCACCTCCGCCTCTACTCCACCCACCGAGCCACCTCCACCACCACCCGCCTTAGAGTAGATCTATCTATTTGTACTTTTTGCTTTACTTTCTATATTTTTCTTTCTTCCTGTTTGATAGGCCATGTTGGACATGTTAATTTTTATGTATTCCAGCTGCATGTACACTTTGTACTGAACTCATTTTCATATATATGGAATACAGTTGTCTTTTCTTTTATACCATGTGTTATATTTATTGTCATTATTTTTACATTCTGCCAATATCTCTACTCTCTCTACTTTGACTATGTATGTAGTACCACTTACCTACTTGTTATATGCGATTCAATTGATGATTTCCGTTTATTACCGCCTGGTTTCAATTCCTAATACTGTTGAGATTGCTTCAATGCAATATGGCGTTAGTAAAGAAAGGCAGCCCCTTTGCATGCTATACGTTAGCGTGCCTGGATAGTCAATATCTTATCGCATCGACCTCTTAGTAAATTGGGAAACACCAGTTCAGAGCCTTGGATGTGTAGTGATCTTGGCATTGTCCGCTTGTACATGTTTCTTTTATTATGTTCTTTTCATATAATTTTTGTTCCTTTTAATGCTCGTGGTATCCAGTTGGTGTTTCGTGCAGGTTTTTCTCATTTGTAGGATGACCGCTCGTGTTGGAATGCCATTTTTGTCGCGTTCTGCAGTCCCGGTAATTTCTTTCCTTGTTCTTCTTGTTCAAACATTGAGGACAATGTTGCGTCTAAGTTTAGGGGTGCGGTATGCTATACCACTTGCATATGCATGCAATGTTCAGTCTTTGTATTAATTGTCATTGTAAAGCAGTTTTTCTTTCTTTCTTTTTCTTGAAATTTTTACATGCTTGCTATGATGTCTTGCCTTTTTAAAGGTAGATCATTCGAATAAATGTCCGAGGTAAATGCAGCAGGTAATTAAGAACTTTAACATTGTAAATACCCGCACTTTTGCAAGCTATGTAATAGGCTAGAACATTCCACATTTTTGTCCAAATAGGAATACGTATGGTTCTTGCCCTGAATTTGTCCGTACCCACACAAATTCGCACACATGCATTTTAAATTATGGGGTATAAGTCTGATGGAGAATTTTGTAAATTTTAATTTTTATGTGAACAGCTCACTCAATAAACCGGATCTCTATGCCTCAAAGCATGGAGTATTCGTGTATAAGTGTGCATGGTTGAACAATAATAAGCGGGTGGCTTGTTGAAGCTCATCGCCTTGTAAGCTTGATTATTAAGTCCGAGGGGTGTTTCTTCACCTAATGCCCTAAATTGGTTTGGGAGTCACTGGCCCAATGCTGCTACATGGGCTTACAAGAAAGCAAAAAGAGCTAAGCATTGCATGGTCATCCGCATATGAGCATTCATGTACGTTTTACAATAATGAACAACAGTGTCGAGCTTTTTCAATGAGTTTTTCTTTTAAACATAGATTTGTTTTTATTTTTCTCCAAATATGACAAAGCCACGCGTTAGAATGCATGTTCACTTTTCAAGGAGGATTTTGGGGTTGGAATCGGTATGTTTATTCGGCCTGGCCATTATGTGGGGACTGTCATCTATTTGTAGTTTGTGAAATTCCATTTTTGCTAATGGCCGCATAGTTCTGTAATACTCTTTGCATTTGCCATGTGTGACATGAACGGATAATCATCTTTTATCTAGTTGATGATTGAGCATGATTCAATTTTTGTTTAAGATAGTTAAATTCATTTTTGTAATATTGCATTGCTAAGGGACTAGCAATGTGTAAGTTTGGGAGTGTGATAAGTGTTCAATACTCTGTATTTGAACCCTCTTTATTGCAGATGTTAGTCCCATTTTTACGTTTACCGAGATACATTTACGATATTTTTATATTTTTGATGTATTGCAAGTCTTGTAGTAAAAAGAGCAAAGTTTGAGGCCATTTGCAGCTAAAGAGCAAAGTTCAGAATTAAAGCTAAGGCATCTCGATCAATCGAGATGTTGATCTCGATCAATCGAGATCTCGATTGATCGAGACATGATTTTGATTGATCGAAATTTCGATCAATCGAGATTCCAATCTCGATTGATCGAGATTCTGTAGAGCCACTTGCCCACTTGCTCACCTGCTCTCCCACTTGCAACAAAATCCCCCTTTTTGCAGGACTTAAAGGGATTGTCTGACATGAACAAGACATTTGGAGACATTCTTGATATAGTTGGTATATATATTGATATATATATATATATTTATGGTGGGCCCCAAGGTTGAGAAAGAGGCCATAAAGCACACAAAGAAGTCATTCTCTCATATCTCTCATACACATCAGATATACAAACAGAGGGATTCGGGAGAGGAGAAGAAGGAGATGAACCAGACCTTGAAGCTTCATTTTCTCCATCAATGGAAGAGTGCAAGGCTGCCATAACCAACTAACTTCTCTACTAGGGTGTGGTTGATACCCCTAGCCATGTAAGCTTGTTTATTTTTGTAGCATTTTGGGATTTATATGTAAATGTTGATTATTTAGTCTAGTGACCATGTACACTAATACATTTCTTATATATATTCATTTGATATTAGTTTTATTCTTGTCTTAGAGTAGAATCTATCTTGTGAATGCACAACATTTGTTTCTTCTACAAGAAGGGCAAATGATGGCTAGGTAATGGTGTTTAAATGAATGTGTTGTGTTTGCTAGCTTGTATAAACCATGCCAAGATAAGGTAGTTTGGATGCATGTAGGTTCACTTAGAGAGTAAGGTAATTAGTTAGGTTGAAAAGCTATGCTTATTAAAGATGGATTATGATAGGTTGCACACACATTAATCTTTTGATATGTCATTGAGGTCACAAGCCTAATGACATTGTTAGACATTTAATTTATGAATCCCAAGCTTGCTATACTTATGGACATGTGAATGGCTAGTGGTGGAAACCACCCCTAGTTCTCTCTCCCAACTTTTAACTCTTTAAATTTATTGTTTTTACATTCATGCAATAGTTTTATAAACAAAAATCAAAACCTCGTTTTTAGGATTAAAGTGGAATTAATCTTTCTTTAAGACAATTACGACTAGTCCTCGTGGGATCGATACCCTCTATATAGAACCGTATCTACAACGATTCGTGCTCTTGTGAGTGGTTAAATTATATTTTGATAAAAGGGACAAAAATAAGCTTACAATATAATTCAAGTTTAGTCACATCACTCATTAGCACGGCAATCTATATTACTTCTCTTCAACAGTCTTTGTGAGGTTTTCGATTGCTCACACCATGACTGCCAATTGGTCTTCCACTAAGGTTATTCTAGTCATCATAGTTGCGACGACATTCAAATAGGAAAAACCTTGAGAGCCAACATTCTTTGAAGGGACCGATTCTTCTAAAATCTCAAGTAACGACTTTAAGAGCGAACCGACACTAAAGTTGGCGTCAAAGATAGAGTATGGCAGCGCGGACCTTTCTGAAACAACGTCAGAGTTCTTTGCCTCCGAGGATTAATGGTGTTAACATATTTAGTTTTCACATCTATTGGTATAACATGATTGGTTTTCACCAAATCTTGCTGATTCTTGAGCGAAGCAATTGCTTTGGTCTTGCTACGCGTCATAAGACCTGCTGAGGTGTCGCTGGTACTTGACGGGTTCCTAGTGTTCTTGTCACTACTTGTAGCAACTTTGGTGTAAGCTATTGCAACAGCGGTTTCTTTTGAGTTTTTCTTGTTTGTCATTTGAACCTTGGGAGGAGCCATAGATTCTCATGAACAAAGTTTTGGGTGTATGATATAGGAGATAGAGATGAGAGGCAGAGATCATCCCACCGGGCGTGCCAGAAATTTGTACACATGAATTTTGTGTCCAAAAATCTAGGAACAAAACCAGTAAAAAATAATCAATTTTATTAACTTAAGAAAAATGGCTACAATTCTCTATAAATCTTTACAAAAGAAAGATAAAGTCCTCTGATTTGAACTCCTTGGTGATCAGACTTCAAGGGCTGATATAGCTTGATCTTTAATTGGATTAAAACTTTGGTGAAGAATGACACGTGGATGATGTGCTTGTTGTTCTTCTCCTTCAGGATTTAGATGCTTTGGAGCTTTGGATCTTGAGTAAAGAGTTCTGCAAAGTTTCAACTTTTTCTGAGAGTGTTTTGGTCAGTGATCCAAATTCAAGGGCTACTAGAGCTTGATGTTAAATTGGGTTGTTGAGAGTTCTTTTCAAGTGTTTGTTGTTGAAGAAAGTCGGTGAGATTTTCTGATCGAGGGCTGAAGAAGCTTGATCTCAAATAGTCTTGTTAATGATTCTTTGAATTTGTTGAATCGTGCAGGAAGAACGGTATGACTTTGAATGTGTTTGTTGTTCTTCTTCTTTGCAGTTTTGAAGGTTGAATGAATGTATTTCTTCAGAGCTTGTAGTGTTGATTGAAGGCAGAGTCTGGTAGAGTTTCAGTATTCTATAAGAGTCACCTCCATTCTCTTCACTCTCTACCCCTATTTATAGGCTTCTTAGAGGGGTGGATTTGTAACTTTCTTTTCTTCTGATAATTATCCTTTATGATAATTATGATAAGTATCCAATATATGCATAATAATTATCTTTGATGATATATATATATCCATTTGACTCATGTTCAAGTGGGCTTGACGGTTTTAGACAATTTGGATTAGCCCATGACTCATTTATTTGTGGTGGGTCTGGGCTTCAAATTATCTAACTCATTGGGCCACATTTCAAAGTAAGCTAATCTGAAGATAAGCCCAAATAATATTTTTAGTCTATTATGTAACTTTTTAATGTCTACAATATATATATAGCTTTTTCGTTTCCTCTTTCTTTGTTAACTATTATAGTCCATCTCTCTAGGAAAAAGTGGGAGGAAAGAGCAAGAAATGGAAGTTGTGGATCGGAGGAGATCTTTAGGGGATTTGGGGTCCTCTTGGAAGTGTTTCAAAGGGAATAATAGAGCTGATGTTAGATCAGAGGGCTGTGATACTTCTTCAGTGGCTCCTGATGCTTTTACAACTACACTTTCGATCTCTATAGAGTATGTTATAGGAGGAGAGAGAGAGAGAGTATAGGAGTGATTAGAAATGAGGAAAGAGAGAGAGGACGTGGAGTAGGTGGGGTCATTATGATAGTGTCGTGATGCGTCTGATAAGTTTCTTTATAGTTGGCTGAGAACTATCTTTAAGCAGTGGACTACAGTAAATTGGAAATTGTAATTTATTTATGTTGAATTGACGGATTTGACCCCTTATAACCGAGACAGAAGCAAGATATATAACCAAGAAATGAAATAACTGGAAGAGTGGCGCTATCTACGTTGCCTAATTGTATCATTTTTTTATTATTTTAAGTTACTACTTCAATAAAGTTCATATCACAGTAAGAACCATAGTAGAAAGTAAGATGCCGTCTTTGGCCTCCATTCACCGTTTGATGGTTGGAAGTCTACAACTTGACAAAATTGATATTATCTATTATTATTAAGCCCTCAATAGTCCAATGCATGCCCCTGTCTCTTTTCCTTTTTGATTCATCAGTGTCTCTTTTGCTCTATTCAAAGTGGAACTATACGCATCAAAATTTTCTACAATTTATTTAAAGAGACATAAAAAGAAAAGGTTCCAAAAATATGATTTTTTTTCTTGGCACAGGAAAAATATGATGACTTTTTTCTTTACATGGTGTTAGATTGTGCTTTATCATTTGATTTTATGATTCTCTCATTTGTACCCTTATTTTTTTTATCCTATGTTCTGATTCTCTATGCTACACAACACACTTGCTATAAAGCTTTTAGTCGTAATTAAATTTGTTTTTTACACATTAAATAAATTTAAGAATACTTTTCTTTCTCAAAAATTTGTGTGCGTGAAATGTGCTTGTGGGTTTTCAATGATGATTGAGCTTGAGAATAGTGGTGGTTTGTGGCTGGCTGTGGGTCTTTATTGGTGCAATCATGGTGGAGGTTGGTGTTGCGTTTAATGGAGGTGATGAGTTTGGTGTGGATATAGGTTGAACCATGGTGTGGCTGAGCAGTCTAATAATTTTTTTTTATAGTAACAATTGAGAGCACAAATTTTTTCAGCTTCTATTTTAGTTCAATAATTTTTTATTTTATAGTACCGTAGGAACGGCAATACCTGGTGTGTGTGTGTGTGTATATCCTAGTTGATTAGAAACAAAGGTAACTGACATTATATTGCTTCCGGGGCTCTAACTAATGACAAGGGGCGTCATCATTTTTTTGCCAAAGATGTTAGCATTTTTTATTTGATCACAAGGGCTGTTAATTGCTTGTCCTTTTCACTAATAGTAGCATTCGTACATGCACCACTTCAGTTTTATGGCCATTCATTGCTAGTCCACAAGTATAGGGCGTGGCAGATGCTGTATTTGATTATGAGGTCCATTATTTCATCTTTTTATCATCGAGCCACACCCTTCTTTTCTTTTCTTTTTTTTCTTTAGGAGAAAATTTTTCATTAGGAAGAGCATAGTTTTTTTCATACCAAGTGTTTTTTTATTTTCCTTTAATAAAAAAAAGAGAAATTTTTTTCGGAAAAAAAATTCCCAATATAATTTCAAAGGAAAGAACTAAATATGTACAATTGCTTAATAAAATTTTTTTATTATTTTTTTGTTTTCTCAAAATTGTTTCGGAAACTTTTTCCATTAGAAAGAGAGAATTTTTGAAAATAAATTAATTTTTGAAAAAATAAAAAAGATCAAATTTTTTTATTGTTGTGCATATTTTATTTTTTTACTCGGAAAGTAATTCCAAAATTTTTTCCCAAAAAAAAACTCCTCTTTTGTTTTTTTATTAAGGTAAAGAAAAAATTAATATAAAAAAACACTCTCTTTCTAATGGAAAATTTTTCGGAAAGCAAAAAAGTTCAAACATTTTATTATGTAATTGTGAATTTTTAGTTTTTTTAAAAAAAATTTCCCAGAAAAAAACTCATCTTTTTTTTTTATTAAGATGAAAAAAACTTAACATAATAAAACCTCTTTTCTCTCTATTTTTTATAATAATGGAAAGGGTAAAATGGTCATAGAAAAAACGAACATGTGCAAAAAAAAATAGTTTGATCACTTTTGTAAATGTGAGGGTGTTATATGATCCAAAATATAGTATAGGAGGCTTTATTTGTACTATTTTAAAACCACATGAGATTTTGGATCCTTTTGTCTTTTTCGAAATTTCATTATGAAAAGAAAGGTCCAAGCAAACCTCTAGATTGTATTGCAACTTAGTCCTCAATGAGATTAGTTACTTCAATCACTACCATATACTTTGTTTCTTATAGCATGGTTTATTTGTTGTAGCACTGTAAACTTGGTTGTTTTGTAGAAGTATACGTAGATTTTATTTTTTTTCAACGGAGTCGAGAGAACTAAAAAACATTTCTATAATCAACATACCCTAGATGGTGCATGCAAAAAAAAAAAATTCCGACAATGGTTTAGTATATCGAGATATTTTCGTGATCAGTGTTAGTACTAGGTTAGTAGTGAACTAGATTCATATAATTTTTTTCATGATTATAGTTGAAATACTGAAGTACACTTTTGAATACAATATATAATATTAAATTGTAACGGGATTAAATATACATTGGGTGATCTGATTGAGACATCACTGTTATTGTAGAATTTAATGACCATTAAGATTTAATCATTATTGCATGTATACATTCAAAATCAACTAGCTTCTTTTTCTCAAAGGATGTTTTTACTTTTTGTTAAACAAATTGCATATAGATGGATAATTTATAGATGTCCATGATCTGCATGGGTTTGGGCTGAAAAGTCTCAAAACTAGTCCAAACAAAAGTGCCTAATGGAGCATCTGCCAAAAAGATTGAGAACAATATATAGAAGGCTCAAATAGAGCAGATGTGAGCTTTTAAAACATCAACTCCACCTATATGCATATACAAAAGTTAATATAAGTAAAGAGCTAGGCCCGTCAAACCAATGAGGAAAAAATATTTGTCATACAATCTTAACTCCAACAGAGCCATATATTCTATTTTTTTTATGAGGGTATTAATTGCGTACCTGGTATATGGACCGTATATGTATTTATAGCAGTCTGATGAGAATGTGTCATAGTAGAAAACTGGTTCTTCAGTGCTCCAAACTTATCTGGAGACAGAAAAGTCATGGTAAAAGCGCATCTCTTATTCACATCATACTAATTACAACTTCCACATCATATGTTTCACAATCAAAGTCAAATACTTTATGAGGTTCCTCTTTATATTGCTCAGCAATTACTCCATATTAAAAAAAAATTATCTTCCTCTTTGCCCTTTGCTTTTTGTATTATAAAGAACATCTTTACAACATAAATTTTGAACAGACAACTTAGCGGGGGTTGAACCCTGTGTGTACTAAAAGGTTAAAAGGCTGATGGTTTTTTCACTTCAGATTATAAGAATTTCTCACATAGTTCCTCTTAACACATCGGTGTCTTAAGAAAGAAGAATTTATTTTTAAGCATCTCCCATGGTCTGGTTCTTCCAAAGAGGAGATGAAAGAAGAAAACTGAGTTACTAGAAGCGAAAACAACTCTCTCATGCCCACTAAAACTATCTAAAAAATGGGGGCGATTGAAAGTGATTTTAGAGAGAATTATGATATTGTTGATGTTAGTATAATACATATGTAACATGCGTCCCTATAATATGTCCCCTATAATTTCTCCTTATCCCATGATTCTCTCCTTAACTCACTCTCTATATTGCTTATATATAGGTCACATTGTATTATGGATGAAAATATCATAGTTGATGAATACATACAATTTCTTCTCTATTTTTTGTCTCGTAACATGGTATCAGAGCCATAAATGATTCCAAAAAAAATTTCCAGCAACTATTTCATCAACTATTCATTAACTCATACCTTTACTTTACCATTCTATTAACAACCCATACAGATCCAATCACCGATATTACAGACTTTAATTTCGCATAACAAAAATCACCATCACCACTATTCAACCATACAAACCCATCACACCTACCACTTCCACCACAACTATCGCAAACCCTAGCCAATCCATTAAAACATCGTCACTGTTCAACCCATACAAACCCATCTGTAAACCATGCAAAACCCACTTTTCATCGCTGTCAGTCGCCACACAATCATCACTTTGTCATACTCATACCCATCTCCACCATATCAACTATTCATAGCTATATCCATCATCTGTAACATCAACTATTCACAACAATAATCTCCACCATATCCATCATCTATAACACGCAGCCATATCCGTTATCTACAGTGACCAAACAAGACCCACACCAACAACTTCCACTACAGCTGCCAACCCAAAATCCACCATCTGTAACAAACCTATCCCAAGTTTTCGCAAACCCAAGTCACCAACATAAACGGCCATCATAATTTTTCACAAACGAAAGCCTCCAATAGAGAACACCTTCCCAAGCCCACTGTCGCCGCAAGCCAACAAATCAAACCATCATTCTTCTTCCAGATTTTGGCGAGCATCTGTTTTTACCCGAACTCGTCGTTTCCAAGCTCATCCGTCACTAGCAACGACGAGCATTTGTTTCCAACAAACATACCCGAACTCTTTATCTCCAAGCTCATCTGTCATGACCAACGACGAGCATCTATTTCTAACAAACACACAACCTTGTTGTCCAGCCTCTCAACGGAGATCGCCACATTCATCGTCACCAGTATCCTCTCTAATCACCATTATTGTCACCAAACTAGGTACACCCGACCCGACCCAAATCAGATTAGTTAACCCAATTAAAAAAAAAATTCAAACTGCTGCATCTATGGAATGCTCTAAGATATCTCAACCTATTACCATCATTCTTAATGGCCCTAATTACTCTTTCTGGGCTCCAACTATGACAAGTTTTTTGAAGGGCTGTAAACTTTGGCATTTTATCACTAGTGCTATTACTGAGCCCAAGAAAAAAGACTCTAAAGCCAATAATAAATATCTAGAATGACTTGATGACTGGGATAGCAAAAATTATCAAGTTATCACATGGTTCCATAATACCTCAACTTCATTTATTAGCTTACAGTTTAGTCATTTTGATACCGCCAAAGCAGTTTGAATTTTCTTTAGAACAAGTATACCACTACTGATCTTACTCATCAATTTCAACTCCAGATGACTCTTCATCGTACTTTACAGAAGTCTAGTTAATCTATCAATAGATTTCTCTCTTAAATGTATGTTATTTGGGATCGGTTAACTCTTTCAGAACCTATATGGGATTGTTCTATTGATACCCAAAAATTCACTACTTACAGAGATCAACAAAGGCTGATAACCTTTCTTATGGCTCTCATCGATATGTTTGAGCCATTCGGGCCTCTCTTCTACACAAGCATCCATTTCCCACCTTGAAAGTGCTGTCTTAGAGCTTCTATCAGAAGAAACTCATCTAGGTACCCTTCAATCTCAAAATCTCCCATCACAGACCATTAATACAGTTCTTGCTACATCTTACCATAGGAGCAGTCACTCATCCTTTAATTCTTCTTCCCAGACAGGTTTTACTTATTGTCATGATCTTCATCATGCCCTTCTAAACTGCTCTATAAGAGTCTACAAATGTTTTCATAAGAAAGGACTCGGTCATTATTAGAGAGATGGTTTCAAGAATACTCACAAAACCCCCTCCCATAATATTAAACCTAAGTCTAGTCACTCATCTGTCACAACTGTTACAGTTGAAGGATCTTCTTTGCTAGATTCCACATCATCTATCTCGACCGATGATCTAAGGGATCTGCTCCAACAACTCCTCTCCATTTCGGGTACTCACTCTACTGCTATATATGTTACTTTAGGTAACTCTTCTTGGTTTTTTTATTCTACCTATTGTAATCACATAACTTCTGACTTCACTATCTTCACCTCTCAAAATTCTATTACTCGCACCCTTCTTATTATCACTGCTGATGGATCTCACATGAAAGTATATCACATAGGACAAGTTTCCACCCTAAGTGTCACGCTCTCTGAGACCTTTCACATACTTAACTTACTTTTAAGCTTATCTCAGTTGGTCAAATATGTGAACTTGGACTTAATGTTCTTTCTTCTTCTTTTGGTTGCTCTATATAGGATCTTCAGACAAGACAGATCCTTGGGATAGGCAGTAGAGTTAGAAGACTATTTGAGCTCATCAATCTTTATCTTCTTTCTCATCATTCTGCAATTATTGCCTCCACATCTACAACTACTTCTTTTAATCTTTGGTATTCAAGACTAACGAAATCAAAATGGTGGTAACTACCACCAAACTTCACTCAACAATCTCAAATCAATATAATATACCACCAATGATTTTGAAAACAAGAAGAATAATACAAAAATCTCAAATAGGGGCTTTACCTTGTAGAAGACAAACTAGGTTATGCAAGGCAGTCTACGCATGGAATCCCCTCGCAGATGCTCGAATGAAGACCAAACGGCGGGGTTTGAACCTTGGTGGTGCTGGGATTGTTCGTGGGAGCTTCGAACGAGAGAGAGAGAAGAGGGAGTTACGAGAGATAGGGGGAGAAATGAGAGGGAGAGAAGCAGGAGTTCAAAAATTAAGTGATTGCATATGCAGTCACGTGCCTTGGTGTGATGCATCAAAGTGGCTACTTCGATGCATCAAACTAGAGATTTGGATGTATTGAAGCTGGCAATGCATCGACCATCTATCAGTACAAGGTGCAGAGGCTGCTGGAATTGGCAAGAAAAATGGGACATTTTAAAGATTGATGCATCGATGCTAATGTCGATGCATCGAAGTTGCGATGCATCGAAGTGGCTACTTCGATGCATTGAAGCTCTCTTCGACTGAAAGTTTGCAAAATTGTCCCAAGTATGAAAAAATAAGTTTCCACCCTTAATTTAAACTTTTCTCCCTCAGATATTTCAAAAATAGTTAGATACATTCCTTTTTGGATTTGAAGGGACACACGGAACATGATAGGACCACAGAAGTTGTTGCCAAGTTTAATGTCTATGGCGAGACGTGTGCACAAGTTCATGCACAATATCTAACTCAAAGCATTCACTGTTATGATTGGCAATATAGTGAGATGCGTCAATGGTATCCATTCTAACAATCATATTCCCAAAGGAGATGTCCATCACCCCGGTACGACAATTAACGCAAGCGTTAGCCCTAGCCAAAAATGAATGACCTAGAATGATTGGAGTATGCTTTGTAGGATCTTGGATAGGTTCAGTATCAAGGATAATGAAGTCTACTGGAAAGTAAAATTTGTCCACTTTAATGAGAACATCCTCAATTATCCTACGTGGTTACGTCACCGAATAGTAGGCAAGTTACAACACAACTGTGGTTGGCTTAAGCTCTCCTAGCTCTAATTTCTCATAAACTGAGTAAGGAAGTAAGTTAACACTTGCTCCCAAGTCAAGGAGGGCTCTTTCGAATTCATGGTCACCAATGACACATGAAATTGTTGGAGCACCTGGATCCTTGAAATTTGGAGGGGTGTTATTTTGGCGAATTGAACTCACTTGCCCAGTTAATTGGACTTTCTTAGGAACTTGGTTTCTATATTTATGTTTTTGGGTGCATAAATCCTTTAAAAATTTAGCATAGGAGGGAATTTGTTTTATAGGATCAAGAAGAGGAAGATTAATTTTTACTTGCTTGAAGATTTCTATCATATCTTGGAATTTCTCTGCTTGTTTCCTGAATTGAGTTGGTTCCCTTAATCTTTAAGGAAAGGGAATAGGAGGTTTATATGAAGCAGCTTGATTTAGAGTTGATGAGAATTTAACTTCAATGATCTTCTCTTTTCAATTTTTTTTTGGATTATTAGAGAACTCTTTTGGATTTATTGGAAGGTCTTTTGGATTAAAAATGAGATTGTTTGGATTTATCGGACCCTCACATTATCTCTCTTATCTTGTCAATCAGATTTTCAAGCACTCTACAACTCCTTGGAGTGGTAATTGATTGACCTTGTTCTTTGTTGAACTTAAAGAAATGGGAAGCATCATCAATTACTTGAACTCCATTTGGATTTGCCACCATTTGACTAGGCAACTTTCCACCATCTCTACGATTTGTTGCGTTAGGTAGTTGTCCCAATTGGGATTCTACTTTTGCAATAGATTGTGAGTGTGCATTGATCTTTTGAGTGTTACTTTCGATATTGCATAAAGCTGCCAAAACCTTTTCCTCAAAACTTGGATTTTGAGAAGGTGGTTGATTGGGAGTGTAGTAGAAGATTGAATTTGAATTATTTGATGAGGTCTAGGTTGAAATTGAGATGGACCATGTTATCCAAATAGTCCCCAAAGTCCTTGATATTGGCCTTGGTTCCCATATTGGAATTGATTTTGATCTCTCCATCCGGGTTCCCATACTTGACCGGCCTAGAATAAAGTGCATTTGCTTGCTCTTGTAAAAATTTGGGGTATTGCCCTGCATGAGGGAAATCTTTTATATAATGCGAGTAACTAGAGCAGAATGAACACACATCATATGTGGGATGAAGGGTAGGATTATGAATAGTAGGATTGGGGGAAGAAGAAGAAGAAGAAGAACCGGCTAACATAACTTGATCCAATTTCTTTTCTAAGGCTTCTATCTACTTATCTATTGCTTGCTCCTTACGCATCTCAAAAATAATTTTAGTTTGGGTGTTAAGAGGAGTGACTACCTTATTCTTCCTCTCATTAGAAGAACGATAAGATAAATTTTCGCTCAAGTGCTCAAAGAGTATCCATGCTTCATCGGGGCTTTTTAGAAAGAATGTACCTCCACAATTAACATCAACCATTTGTTTATAGGACTCCCCTAAACCATCATAAAATCCTTGCACCAATTGCGATTTGAGAATAACATAATATGGGCAAGACCTCGAAAGATCTTTCATCCTTTCCCAAGTTTCGTGAAAAGCTTCTCCTTTCCTTTGAGAGAACCCAATGATGGCTCTTCGAGCATCATTAGTCTTTCCCATTGGGAAGTATTTATTTAGAAACTCCCGTTGCATTTATGCCTAAGAGTTAATGGAATTTGGCTTTTAAAGAATTAAACCATTGTTTGGCTTTATCTTTAAGCGAGAAGGGTAAAACACGGAGTCTTAAGTTGTCCTCTACTTGTGCATTCAACTGTAAAGTCAAACACACTTCTAAGAATTCATTAATATGTTTATAAGGATCTTGGTTTGGAAGCCCATGAAAACAACTAAGAAGATTAATTATTAAGGATTTGATTTCAAAATTGTTCCTTCCCTCGTTCGGAAAATGAATACAACATGGAAATGCATAGGTAGTTAGAACATAAAAATGTTGAAGAATCTCACCGCCCAGTGGGGGCGGTAAGATTGGATTTTGCTGAACATTTTCGTTGTCATTATTTGCCATGGTTTCTCTCATATGTTCTCTAAACAATATAGGGTCCCTAGGAATGCTACTATGTTGTTTAAGAGTTTGTTCAAGTTCATGGTCACACGGCAACAAAGGTAATGACAAGGATCTCCTACCTTGCATATGAATAAACCAAAAACTTTAAACTATATGCAAAAATAAAATTTTAAATCTCTAAGTGCAAGAAAGTTGAGTACTCTATTCACAAGGATCCAAGCTTAAGTCTTGATGCCTTGCTTCGACAAGTACCTACAATAAAACACTTAAGAAATAAAGATAAAGATACTTACAAATAAAGAATATAAAGAATGAGTTAAATTAAAATTTAAACTAAACTCAATCCTCTAATTTAGCAATTTAACCATAGTCCCCGGTAATGGCGCCAAAAATTATTGTGTGTCGCGATTGCGCTACTTGCAATTTATAAATTTACCACTCGTAATAGAACGAATCCTTGAAGGATAAAGCTCTAAGATGAGGGTGTTGATCCCACAGAGACTACATAGTATAACTCATGAAAGGTTGAGGGCTAGTTCTTGTTTAAATCAGAACCGTGTGTGGTTATTTCTTACTCTACTATGAAAGCATGAAAGATAATTTAAATACAAAGTTTGAGAGAAGAATAAAGGACTAGGCATAGACTTACCACTAGCCTCGTAGTATGTCGTACTTATAATAAATTGGGGGAATTCATGCAAATGTGTACTAAATGACGCGTTAACAAGTCCCACTTACAACGACATCGCCAAGAGAATACACACACCTTAATATACTATAACTCATCTTCGAAAAGCATGATTTCCCTAATGACCTAATTACCTACTTGTATCAAAATTAGCATCACTTGATTTTCCTACCTACCTACTTACCTAATTGTAGCGAAATCACCTTCTCTAGGCATGGACTATGCAAATCTAGTTATGCATGTTATAGATAAAACTAGTCACAAGCCATCACTTGTAGTCCTAGTGAAACTTACAAGTGTTTGAGGAATATGTGAGGAATTTAAGCATTCTAAAACAAGAAGATAAATCACAACACATGAACATAAAGAATTTGTAAACTCATTTTTATAGAAGGCTCAAGGCAAAAGACATATACACAAAATACTTACAAATTCCCAATTCATTGAAGTTAGAACATAGTTACAAAGCTAGGGTTTGTCAAAACCCTAGAGAAGGATTAGTTGATCATGGTGGGCTGGAAGCACTCCATAGACAGAGATGATCCCATGCTCAAGATGGTCTCCAAGGCCTTACAAAGCCCTCTTTGAAGCTTTCCTTCTCTAGAACTTCACTTTCTCTCTTTAGAATTCTAAAGTATGTCTCTATTACAAGAATTGTGTGTCTTTGTTCTCTTACATATTCTCTAGCTATATAACTGATACACCACCAACGGTGAGAGAGATTCATTCATTCCTTGGGCATGCGAACATTTACCATCGCTTCATTCAAGATTTTAGCAAGATCTCTCAACCCTTGTGTCACCTTCTTGAAAAAGAGTCTTGTTTTACCTTTGATGTTGCATGCCTTGAAGCTATTAAGAAGCTCCACACTTTGCTTACCACCGCTTCGATACTCACTCATCCAAATTGGTCTCTCTCGTTTGAGGTCATGTGTAACACATCCGATTATGATGTGGCTGCAGTTTTAAGGCAACGTGTAGACAAGTTGCCACATGCTATCTACTATGTACGTAAAACCCTTTCCGAAACTCAAATCAATTATACCATGACAAAAAATGAGTTGGTTGTTGTAGTGTATGCCTTGGCCAAATTTTGAGCTTATCGATTAGGTTCCAAGGTCATTGTCTATTCTGACCCTACTGCCCTCTAGCATCTCTTGGCCAAGAAGGACACCAAACCCTGACTGATCCGGTGGATACTCTTGTTGCAAGAGTTTAATTTTGATATCAAATATAGAAAGGGAACAAAAAAATATGGTGGCTGATCACCTCTATAGAATTGTCATTGAGTCTCTCAATGATTCCCTCCCAGTTTGTGAATCCTTCCCGGATGAACAAATTTTTGTAGTCTCTCAAGAGAATGTCCCTTGGTATGTGGACATTATCAATTTTTTAGTAACCAGAAAAATTCCTTCTTCTTGGACCAACCAAGAGAAGGATCGTTTCTTCTCCTAATCACGATCATATTACTGGGACGATCTTCAACTCTTCAAATATTGCCCCGACCAAATAATTCAAAAATGTCTCCCCGACATTGAATTCCAAAGCATTTTAAAATTATGTTATACACTTGCCTGTGGGGGACACTTTAGTACAAGGAAAACCGCAACAAAGATTCTTCAATGCTAGTTTTTCTGGCCGACACTTCATTGAGATGAACATTCATTCTACCGCTTTTGTGAGCGATGTCAATGCCTTGGCGCAATGTCCCGCAAAGATATGATGACTCTCAACCCCACTCTCATTGTTGAGATATTTGATGTTTGGGGAATCAACTTCATGGGACCATTTCCACCATCCGCTGGTCATGAGTACATACTTGTGGCTGTGGACTACATATCAAAATGGATTAAGGTTGTGACTACCAAGTCCAATGACCAAGCAGTCATGGTCAAGTTTATTCAATCTAATATCTTTAGTCACTTTGGTACGCTATGCGGACTCATCAGTGACGGAAGCAAACATTTCTGTAATCAGTTCCTTCGAACCCTCCTCACCAAATACTTCATCAACCATAAAGCAGCCACCCCTTACCATTCTCAAACCAGCGGACAAGTGGAGGTGTCTGATAAGCGTTGAATGTTATACATTCTCGCGCCTTTACTTATGTATCTTGATCCCATAGTTACACATATTGTACAAATTTTACGTATTTTTATGTTTTTGACGATTTCAGGTTCAAACTCAGAATGTGGTGTAATTCGACTCCTTTATTAGTTCAACAAAGTATTCTTAATTCCTATCATCCTCCATGGAGAATATACATTAAGGAATAGTGAATGGCGAGTTAAGACCGGAGTCGAAAAGTTAGAAATTTGAAGATCTGCAGAAGGAGGATCAATACATCGAAGTCTCTACTTTGATGCATTGCTTGAACCTACTGAGGATATTTTTCTGCAGATATTTTCTCCACTTGTCACTTGTCTAATTTTGCTTGGATAAAGCCTTGCACGGAATTTCTATAATATTTTGAGCCTTAGATCAGTTATATAACTAGAGAATATGTAATAAAAAAAGACACACACAATTCTTGTAATAGAGAGCATAGTTTAGAATTCTAGAGAGAGAAAGTGAAGTTCTAGAGAGGGAAAGCTTCAAAGCGGACTTTGTATGGCCTTGAAGACCATCTTGAGCATGGGACCATCTCTATCTATGGAGTGCTTCTAGCCCACTATGATCAACTAATCCTCCTCTAGGGTTTTGACAAACCCTAGCTTTGTAAATATGTTCTAACTTCAATGAATTGGGAATTTTTATGTATTTGATATATATGTCTCTTGCCTTGAGCCTTATATATATATATATATAAGTTTATAAGTTTTTCATGCTCATGTGTGGTGATTTAGCTTCTTGTCTTAGAATGCTTAAATTCCTTACATGATCGTAAAACACTTGTATTTTTCACAAGGACTACAAGTGATGGCTTGAGACTAGTTCTCACTATAACATGCATAGCTAGATTTGCATAGTACATGCTTAGAGGAGGTGATTTTGCTTCAATTAGGTAAATAGTAGGTATGGAAATCATGTGACTATGATTTTACTACAAGTAGGTAATTAGGTAAATAAGGAAAATCACGCTTTTTGAAGATGGACTATAGTATATTAAGGTGTGTGTATTCTCTTAACAACGTCGTTGTAGGTGGGAATTGTCAACACGTCATTTAGTACACATTTGCATGAATTTCCCCAATTTATTATAAGTGTGACATACTACGAGGTTAGCGGGGAAGTCTATCCTTAGTCCTTTATTCTTCGCTCAACCTTTGTATTTAAATTACTTTCATGCTTCCAAAGTAGACTAAGTGGACAATCAACACAGTTGTGATTTAAATAAGAACCAACCTTCAACCTTTAGCGAGTTATACCTATATAGTCTCTGTGGGATCAACACCCTCAACTTAAAGCCCTATCCTTCAAGGATTCATTCTATTGCGAGTGGTAAATTTATGAATTGTGAGTAGCGCAACCACACACAACAGTATCCAATCGGGAAATAAAGAACATACTTGAAAAAATAGTTCAGCCTGATCGGAAGGATTGGTCAGTACGCTTAAATGATGCATTATGGGCTTACCGAACTGTACATAAAACTCCCATTGGAATGTCACCTTATCGGTTAGTATATGGTAAAGCATGCCATCTTCTGATAGAATTAGAGCACAAGGCTATGTGGGCCACTAAAACATTTAATTTCGACATGAAATTAGCCGGCTCTAATCGAAGGCTTCAATTGATTGAGTTGGAAGAATTGTGACACGACACGTATGAGAACGCTAAAATCTATAAGCCAAAATCTAAGGCCTTTCATGATCGCAATATTCGAGTCAAAACTTTTTCTCTAGGATAGAAAGTATGGTTGTACAACTCGAGGCTCCAGTTGTTTCCCGAAAAACTTCACTCCCATTGGGATGGTCCATTATTGGTTAATTCTGTTGCTCCTCATGGAGCAATGGAATTAAAGGACCCTAAGGATGGAACATTCTTCAAGGTAAATGGGCAATGGTTGAAGCCAAGCTTGGATGATCAAAGTAAGATGAAGTATGTGGATGTCGTCAACTTGACAAATCCCATCTATTTTGACTCATAATCTGACTCTAATGTCATTCCATAGACGTATAATTTGGCACGTCCATGGTAACTATCATGCTTCCTTGAAGTCCCTCAATCCAAGGCAATTTTGTATGTAAATGCTATAAATCTATGTCAAGTAAGTATTAAAGAAAGTTTGTATCAAACTCTGCAGTCATAATTTTGATTGTACGAAATACTTGTTTCGTACAATCGAGATTTCAATTGTGTGAACCTATGATTTTGCACAATCGAGATTTTGAAGAATAATGCAGAGTTAATATAGGTTGGAAAGTCCTGAGAGGTGATTTACTTTGATACTACTTCGATAGAACTTCGAACAATCAAAAATTCGATTGTGCAAAATATCCATTTCGCATAATCGAAATCTTAATTGTGTAAAATTCATATTTCGCACAATCAAAAAAGGCACGAGCACAACACATGCTCTTATTTTTACGTTTTGAACCCACCCCTTCACCATCATTCCCTCCAACCCTTGCAACCCACACACTCCTCTCCTTCGGCCAAACACCCCCACCCTCTGACTATCTCCCTTTTTGCCCTAAAGCACCCGCATCCACCATCTGACTAAGAGTCGGGCTACTTAGATGAGCACCTTAGAAGGGAGACCACTTCGAGAATTATCCTCTCGCATGACTTAGGGTCTCCACTTCGGGTAAGTTGAATCTATTATATCTAATAGAATTTGTTTTACTTTTTGGATTGAATTGATTTCATAAGGATGGGTATTCATGACTCAACAGTTAGGTATGAATATGAACCTTTGTGGGTGATTTTGGGCATATGGTTGGAGTGGATACATTGCCATGGTTGGAATAGTTTCGGGTTGAGTGGATTTCTTGTTCCTTGTGGATAGTAGTGGGTTACTTTGAGCATGTTTTTGGATTACATGTTTTGATGTCCAGCCTTATAATATATTTTGTGTAATTGGAAACAGTGTAAGGGTATGGCTCAAGTCAAAAATCCAGGCATTCAGATACGGGATGTGCCGGGCAGATACTGGCTTACTCGGGGATTTCCCCCAAGCATATATTTGACTTAGCAGAGTTTGAGGTACATCCCGACACGGGTACATGACATACTCGTGCACCATGCCCGATACTTTGCAGACCATGGTGGCTGGGATCACTATTACCATCACGGCGTATCGGATTGTCGAGCTTACAGGATACCCGCACGAGCAGCCTCCAGAAATGGCAGACCAGGACGATCACCCACTCTTCAGAGAGTCCTTACCACCGACCAACACCGTGATCTCCATGGTCATGGATATGTGCAACGGAGAGTTTACCACCCCCAACCAAAATTGCACTAGCAAGTCCATATGCCCGCGGGACTTATAGTTTTTGGATACCACTCTCATCAAGAATGCGTGTCCCTTAGGGCACGTGTCCCCCCAGTATTCCTATAACAAACATATTACAATTAAAAATATGTCTCAGTCCTTGAGTGTCCATCTCATAGACATACATCAAATGAAATGTACAACTGGGATAAATTATCCAACATACAATGTCCAATTACATTTAATCCAAATGTACAACATCCATCTAATATCCTGGACATAAATTAGATTCTAAGGAGTCTAATCACTACCTCTGCAATTGGTACCATTAGTCCCCTAACTGACTCCAAAATCAGCAATACCTGCACCTGGGAGGGGGAGAGCTCAAAGGCCTAACAAGGTATGTAGAACCATACTATCACTGCTGCAGCAGGTCGATCCTCACATATTCTCAAAAATATACATGGACTTAAATATATCACAATATTTAAAGTCATGCTCCTAGCATACATGAACCAACAATGTATATGGCAATTCTAGCACATATGAACATATAAGCCAACTACACAGGATTTTTGAAATCATTTTTCAACATGCTTGAAAGCAGAAAACACCCAGCACCAATATGTATAAAGAACATATATTTCTATTTATATAAAATAATGTAAATCAATCATCACATCCCCTACTCGACAAGTAGCACTCTCAAATGCAATGAAGATGCATTTAAACCATACAACATGCTCAAAAGCAATAGTCATCCAACATATATCATGTTTCGTCATAAGCAACGCATATATAAGAATGCATTAAACACATAGCATGTTTCATAATAGATAATGTAAGAAAGTTGACACACTTGTCTCTCTCTCGGACTTAACCCGATACCCTAACATGATTCTCAACCAATCATATGACCAAGACACTTCCCACACAATCTCAAAATTTACATCATCGAGAACATCGGTCCTACCAGGTGATGAGAT
Organism: Cornus controversa; assembly: GCA_026545225.1. Taxonomy (NCBI): domain Eukaryota; kingdom Viridiplantae; phylum Streptophyta; class Magnoliopsida; order Cornales; family Cornaceae; genus Cornus; species Cornus controversa. The sequence goes on along the minus strand of CM048846.1, from coordinate 49,554,120 downwards.
AATTTCGAAATGCACCACTAAGAACATCGGTCCTACCAAGTGATGAGATAATTTCAGAATACAACACTGAGAACATTGGTCCTACCAAGTGATGAGATGATTTCGGAATACACCACTGAGAACATCGGTCCTACCAAGTGATGAGATGATTTCAGAATACACCATTGAGAACATCGGTCTTACCAAGTGGTGAGACTGCTTCAATACGCACCACTGAGACCATCGGTCCTACCACGTGATGAGATAATTTTGGAATGCACCACTGAGAACATCGATCCTACCAAGCGATGAGACCCTTTCAAGATTTTCACCGAGTCATCACATACCCCAAAGTGAAAATGTTACTCCTCCACTTTTCCTCGTCCTCCTCACAACGGCCCCATACATGCATTTTGGACATATAAATCAAGCATTTAAATTCCATGCTTCACAATACATCAGCTAGTTAAAAAGGAACATAACATACGTTTTATCTCTACCAAGCCACACATATATTCACCTATACATGTAAAATCTATCATACAGTTCACATATGCTCATAAACCTCACTTAGGCACATCTTAGTCATGCTTCACCAATGCATACATTTTCTAAATACAAATAGCATGCATTTAATTCACATAAACTCATATGTAATCACGTATATGTCAAATCATGCATATAAATCACATATGCACATACACAAGCATAAATACAGTCATGCTCTCACTCAATGCATACATTCACCACAAGCGTCTAGCATGCATTCTAATCACTATGTATATTTACATATATATTGCATCACCCATACATGTATTATGCACATATATAACAATTAGCATAAATCATGCTTCTCAAATGCTCATCAATGCTATAATCATATTTAGCATACATTTCCACTTCTACCACAAATATATAATCACATATATATTCAACGCCATGCATAAAAATCACATATGCATACAAGACAACACATAGCGAAACATGTATTATTTAGCATACTTTTCATCGACTTTAATCCATACCATACATGCATATCACAATGCAAAGAAGCATTTAAATTTAATCATGTTTTCATCGCCACACATATATATATATACTCGCATATATATATATACACTGATGTGGCCAAATATGTATTTATTTTTATAGCTTACTATTGCCTATCAAAATATAATTTAAACCACTAGCAAGAGAACGAATCTTTGTAGATATGGTTCTTTATAGAGGGTATCGATCCCACAAGGAGTTTGGTTGAATTGCACTAAGAAGAGAGAATTTCCAATTTAATCCTAAAAATAGAATTTTGGTTTGAGTTTAACGCTACTTTGTAGAATGTAAAAGCATTAAGTTTAAAACAAGTTGTAAAGTTGAGGGAGAGAGAACTAGGGGTGGTTTCCACCTCTAGCCAATTGACATGTTCATTCATGTGGCTAATGGGATCTTCTACAAGTATATGCAACAGAATGTCATTAGGCTTATGACCTACAATGACATATCAAAAGATACATATAATTTCTAACTAAACATAACCCATCTTTAATAAGCATAGCCTTTCAACCAATCTATTTATCATACCTTCTAAATGTACCTACTTGTGTACGAACTACCCTATCTTAGCATGGGCTATATAAGCAAGAAATACCACATTCCATTAAACACCATTACAAAGCCATCATTTACACTTTTTGTGAAAGTTGTAAATGTTGAGCATTCAAAATGAAGCATTTCTACTCTAAGACAAGAGGAAGAAATAAAATCAAATGAATATATAGAAGAAGTTTACAAGTATTATACAAAACACTAGGCTAAGTAATCAACATATACATATAGATCCCAAAATAGCTACAAAATGCACAAGTTACATGGCTAGGGGGTTCAACCACACCCTAGATGGAAAGTTAGTTGATCATAGTAGGCTTGCAATCCTCCATGGACAGAGATGTGAAGCTTCAAAGGTCTGCTTTTAGCTCCCTTTCTCTCCTCCCCAAAATTGTATCTTCTTTTTCCCAAAAATATGCATATATCACCATCCACTTGTGTCCTTGGGTCCCACCTTGCATATATATATATATAGTTCACCTATTAAATATATATTCCCCTCACATTGCTGTTTGAAGTCAAAAAATCCTCAAAAAGGACGTTCAAAGGTCATTCTTGGAGGCAAGTGGCAAGACAAGTGGGCAAGTGGCAGTCTGTAGAATTTCGATTGTGCAAAATTATGGTTTCGCACAATCAAAATCTCAATTGTGCGAAATTGACATTTTGATTGTGCGAAATGCCTTGATGAATTTTTCTTCATTTCTTCACTTCCTCAGCACTTGATCAGAAACATCGCCCTTCTTTGGGATAAAACCTAATATATAACATAAACACAAAAATGGCATAAAAATACTAAGGTAAACATAAATATGGAATCAACATATGCAATTAAGAAGGCATAAATGTGTAACATTTAACGTTTATCACACCCTCAAACTTACATATTGCTAGTCCCTTAGCAATATAAAATAGAATGATTTAGTTTATGCAAAAATGGAGCACTTATCAGTCATTAATTGGATAAGGAATGATTTCCCACTCATTTCGTGACAGACAAATGTAACAAGTATTATGGAGCTACATGGATATTTAACAAAAATGTACCTTTGCAAATTAGAGTTACATAATAGTCCACTACATAATAGTCAGCTTGAACAAAAGTACCAACGCCAACCTTAAAATTCTCTTTGAAAAGTGAACATCCATTCTAATGCATGGCTTATCATCATATTTGGAAAATATAAGAATAAATCTATTTTCAAAAGAAAAACTCATAGAAAACACTACAATGTGGTTCATTACCGCGAAGCATGCATGAATGCTTGTGCGTAGATGACTGTGCAATATTTAAACTCTTTTTGCTTTCTTGAAAGCCCATGTAGCTGATAGGCATTGAATGTTACGCATTCTAGCCTCTTAACTTATGTATTTTATTCTCTTAGTGATAGATTGTTTTCTTATTTTACTTCGTTTTAGTGTTTTCTGTATTTTCAGGACCTTAATGATTATTTTAGTTAAAACCAAGCTTTTGGGCTTTTAAAGAAGACATCCAAGATGAGTAGATGAAGCCTACATCAAGGAGATTCATTCAACCATATATTTCAACTCAAATCAGCCCAAGGAAGAGGTCCAAGAGAATTACAGTTGCTTAAGAAGGTTTTGGGCCTGAAGCCCAAATCTGCGCATAATACAGTCTTAATCCCATTTTGGAAAATGGACTAGAACTCTTATTTCTGAGCCTCAAATTGACATAATTTTTTCATAAGGTTGAATGAAATTTGATTCTTCACACTTTTGTATTTCACAAAAATTCTGTAAATCGAACTTCTAGTGGGTCAAAAGTTAGGCCGAAGTTAGCAAGAAAAACTCACCTGATTAGTCCTACTTTTGGCTAATATATGCAAGGTCGTCGTTCTGTAGCTGATCCTTTGATACCTCTTGATCCTGAGCCTGAACGTACTCTTAAAAAACAGAGGAACATCCCTGTTGATACAATTGTGCAAGAGGAATAATTAATTGAAGACATGGCAGAAGAGAGGAATAACAACCTTGTTCCTAATGCTGATGGAGAAAGAGCTAGTTTGCTTAGGGACTATTATGTTCCTGAGACATATACCTCACCGGCAGGTTTTCAACTGCCTAATGTCATAGCACATAATTATGAGATCAAGTCCAACATTATTCAGATGCTACCATCTTATTTTGGGCTGACTCAAGAAGACCCTTACAAGCATTTGGATGACTTCATTGAAGTGTGCTCAACTACCAAAATTCATAAATTCTCTAAAAATGCTTTCAAAATGAGACTTTTTCCATTCTCCTTGAAAGACAAAGTAAAGTATTGGTTCAATTCTCTACCGGCAGGTTCTGTCATGACTTGGACTCAGATGTAACATGAGTTTCTCAAGAAGTATTTTTCGATAGGGAAGACCAATCAGTTTAGACGTGCTATCACTGGTTTCTCCCAACATGAGGGGGAACAAATTTTTTATGAGACATGGGAAAGATTCAAGAACCTTCTTAGGAAGTGTCCCCATCATCAAGTTCCTAAGTGGCAACTAGTGCAGAGTTTTCATAAAGGGCTGACAGAAGCCAATAAACAGATGGTTGATGCATCGTGTGGAGGTACTTTTATGTTGAAAAGTGAAGAAGAGGCATGGACCTTATTTGAAAATCTTAGTGACAACTCTCTACAACATGTGTCCTCTACTCGTTCTAGCAGACATGCCACTACAAGGAAGACTGATGGGATTTTTGAGGTTGGTGCTCTAGAAGCTATGCCAACTGATATTGATTTAATTGCAAATAAGGTAACAACAATTTTGGCTACCAATCAAACTCCTTCTACTTCAAATTCTTTATTGCTAGGCCCTTGTGAATTTTGTTCTAGTCCTATGCATAATGTGAGCAATTGTCCTTCAATGGGGCAATTTTCTGATGTTCAACATGAGCAAGTCCAAGCTACATTCACTGGACCAATGAATCCTCCACATGATAACACTTACAATCCCATATAGAGGAATCATCCTGGTTTTTCTTACAGTAACCAAGGGGCAGCAATGCAACCATCATATCAACCTAGGACTTTTGTGCCTCAACAATAATATCAAACACAAAGTTCTATGGCCCAAAGAATTTCTGCTATTGAAGACAAGCTGACACTTACATTGTCTAAATTTGACAAGTTTGATTCTCTTATAGAGACAGTGCAAGCTACTACAACAATAGTACAATCTATAGTTCAGCTAGTGCACTCGTATTCTCAATCCATTGCCAAACTGGAATCTCAGTTTGGACAGCTTGCTACTTTATTGAGTAGAAGCGAAGAAGGGAAGCTCCCTAGTCAACCAATTGCTAATCCAAGAGGGATGGAAGCTTCCACAAGCAACCCACACCATGAGCAAGTTCAAGCCATTACCACTTTGAGGAGTGGAAAATAATTGATAATAAGGTGGGTAAGAAGAAAGAAGAAGAAAAAGTGACCACAAGTCCAAGTGTTGAAATTTCTTATGAGCCAAGGCTCCTTTCCCATAATGTTTCCTTGAAGCATCTAAATTGGGGAAGCAAGGGGACAAGTTGCATGACATGATGGAGGTGTTTCGATAAGTGAACATTAATTTGCCACTCCTTGATGCCATCAAGTGAATTCCTCCTTATGCTAAATTTTTGAAGGACTTGTGCACTCAGAAAATAATTTCTAAAAACCATGTGCCAAAGAAGGTGATGTTGCCACAACAAGTAAGTTTGATAATTCAGCAGTGTACTCCTCCCAAGTACAAAGATCTTGGTGCCCCAACTATCTCATGCAGTATTGGGGAGCACCATGTGGATAAAGCTCTTCTTGACTTGGGTGTAAGTGTGAATTTGCTACCCTATTCAGTCTACTTACAATTGGGCTTGGGAGAATTGAAGCCTACCTCGGTGGTATTGCAATTTGTAGATAGATCAACAAAGCAATCCTGAGGAATCATAGAAGATGTGTTCATTAAAGTGGACAAGTTCTACTTTCCTGTTGATTTCATTGTACTTGACAGTGAGCCAGTTCATAACCCGAAGCGACACATTCTAGTGATCCTTGGTCGACCTTTCTTAGCTACTGCGGATACTTGTATAAATTATAGGTTAGGGATCATGGATATTTCATTTGGCAACATGAATGTCAAGCTTAATGTGTTCAATGTTATCCAACACCCTCCAGATCAAAGTGATGTGTTCAGCATGGATGATATTGATGAATGTGTAGAGGAATTTGTTTCATCCTCTATATCTCGAAACTCCCTGAAGGTATGCAAGTCTCTTTATGACTTTGAGAAAATTAATGATGAAGGGTTGTGTAAAGAAGTGCATTCTATGCTGGAAGTGGATTCTATTCAAAATACTCCACCATAGAGAATTGCAATTGAGCCACTACCTTCTCTCTCTAGCACTCCCCTAGTGCCTTCATTGGAGTCCCCTCCATCATTAGAGTTGAAGCCTTTGCCTGACAAGTTAAAGTATGTATTTTTGGGGGCACAAAAAACTCTTCCTGTTATAATTGCCTCTGATCTGACAAAAAGTCAAGAGAAGCGCTTAGTAGAGGTTTTATATCAACATCGTGAAGCAATTGGGTGGAGTGTTGCTGATCTTAAGGGCATTGATCCCTCAATTTGTATGCATAAAATTCATCTGGAAGAAGGATGTAAGCCATCTAGAGAGGCACAAAGGTGACTGAACCCCAACATGAAGGAGGTGGTAAAGAAAAAAGTTGTCAAGTTACTTGATGCAGGTATCATTTATCCAATTTTTGACAGCACATGGGTGAGTCCAACACAAGTGGTTCCTAAGAAGTCTAGTCTTACCATTGTCCCTAACTCTATGGGAGAGCTTGTTCCACAACGTACTGCCATAGGTTGGCGTGTTTGCATTGATTACAGAAAGCTCAATTCTATGACAAGGAAGGATCACTTCCCTCTTCCATTCATTGATCAAATACTTGAAAGGTTAGCTGGTCAGAGTTATTATTGCTTTTTGGATGGCTACTCTGGTTACAACCAAGTGGCTATGGATCCAGAAGATCAAGAGAAGACTACTTTCACTTGTCCCTTTGGTACTTTTGCTTATCATTGTATGCCATTTGGATTATGTAATGCTCCGGCGACATTCCAGAGGTGTATGATGGCTATCTTTTCTGACATGGTGGAAAAATTCTTGGAAGTGTTCATGGATGATTTCTCTATTTTTGGATCATCCTTTGAAAATTGTTTGAGCAATTTATCACTTGTGCTTCAAAGGTGCCGAGAACAGAATTTGGTACTTAGTTGGGAGAAGAGCCATTTTGTGGTGAAAGAAGATATTGTATTAGGCCATATTGTTTTAGAGAGAGGCATTGAAGTTGAGAAAGCAAAGATTGACCTAATTGCAACTCTGCCTCATCCAACTTCGGTAAGGCAAGTTTGATCTTTCTTAGGCCATGCTGGGTTCTATAGAAGATTAATCAAGGATTTCAGTAAAATTTCTTGACCATTATACCATTTGTTATCTAAAGATGTTCCCTTTATCTTTGATGAAGAATGTGTGCAAGCTTTTGAAAAGCTTCGGTCTCTGTTATCCTCTGCACCAATCATGCAGTCTTCAAAATGGGCTTTACCTTTTGTAATCATGTGTGATGCCTCTGATTATACAGTGGGAGCAGTGTTGGGACAAAAAGAAGAGAGACGGCCATATGTCATCTATTACGCTAGTAAGACTCTCTCTGATGCCCAGCTCAATTATACAACCACAGAGAAAGAGCTTCTAGTTGTAGTATTTGCCTTGGACAAGTTTCGTTCTTATTTATTGGGGTCCAACGTGGTTGTCTACTCTGATCATGCAGCATTGAGACACTTATTGGTGAAGAAAGAAACCAAACCGCGTCTTATTCGATGGATTTTATTGCTGCAAAAATTCAATTTGTAGATAAAAGACAAAAAGGGGATTGAGAATGTGGTTGCGGATCATTTATCTCGGATTGGGTTTGAGTCGGTAATCGATGCATTACCTATTCGAGACTCATTTCTGGATGAACAATTGTTTGAAATTGGTGAGATGAAAGTTAATGGGCAAAGGTTAAAACATTATGTGGAAGGATGTGTGCCAAGAAGAGACGTAGAGTCCGTCGACTTGACGGATCCCGTCTATCCACTTAATTCCTTCGGAGAGTTAATCGTCTCCTACGAACGTTAAAATATAGGTGTTGTATGTATTTCTATACTTTATTTGCTTTAGTTTTCTTTGCTTTTAATTTTTAGTTTTAGTTTTCTTAAGTTTTCTTTCAATTCTAGTTGCGTTTTAATGGTTTTTCTTTGAGTTTTTGATGTATAAGTTGCTTTCGGAGGATGCCAAGAGGTGTACTGAGGTATTAGGACTCAAGACGGGTGAAAAATTGTGCTCTCGGTCGACCTTGGACGATGGAGACTCAAAAATATCAAGTCCTGGTCGAACTTGGTCGATGGAGGTCCAACAGGCATCCGGGGGGGGGGGGGGGGGGGATCAATCGCCCCAGTCAAGGGGGATCGATCGCCCCATGTGAATTCTTGAAGATCCCCACCAGCAGGTGGGCAATCGATCGCCCACTCCTAGGGGGATCGATCGCCCAAGGGTTAAATGTGGGCTGCTCGAAAATTCTTGGTATTTAAAGCCTCCTTATCCTATTTGGTTGCTACTACTTGCAGCTTCTACCTCTTTGAACTCCAATTCAAGTCCTACTTCAATCAAAAAATTATTTTCTTCAATTGGTGATTATTAAACAAGAATTCAACATTGATCATCATCAACTTCAACATCAAATTGGATCAAAAATCACTAGTTCTCAAAGAAAGCTCTCACTTTTTCAAGTTCAACATCAAAGTAAGTGAAGTTTTTCTTTGGTGAAATTGTGCAATTCTTTTAGAGGGCTTTTGAAGACCAAGTTTGGGGAATCAATTTGGTGCATTTACTTGTTCGATTTGGGTGGAAAAATTGCCGAAAAGAGGAGGTTGAAGGTTACAATTTAATTGTGCACGCGAAGTGTTCGATTTAATTCCTTAACCACACTTTTTCAATTTCTATGGCACCTAAGAGAGCAAGTCACCAAGGTGCTTCAAGTTCACGTAATCCTCGTTGAGCAAAGCATGATCTAACTACCGGTTCTTCACGATCTCGCCGAGAAGGTATTCAAGAGAGATGGCATCCAAGGGCTTTGAACTTTGAAACCACATTTGACATCGCCGAACTCTATGGTATGTTTCCCGAGACAAGATGGGGGATTTTTGACATCCGTCGTCATCGGTTTGCATCCATTTTTGTTCCACTCTCGCCTACTATCTACCCGAGGCTTGTCAAGGTACTTTATCAGAACTTAATGCTGACACCTGATGAGCGGGAGGTGCTTATTTCTTCAGTAGATGGAACAATAGTTCGAGTAGACATGTCATCCATTGCCATTGCCATTGGTTGTCCTCATAAGTGCCCAGATGATTTGTCTCATATCTATACTCCTCTACTCCATGATTTGTCAGTGGGTAATTTGGTTGCACGTTTGTGTGCTAATCAGTTTTTTAGGCCGAAAAGGAATGCAGCTTCCAAGTCTTCAATGCCAAATCACTTATGGTTCCTTGACGCTATTCTACTCTAGAATGTATGTCCAATTGGACATAAAACTGAGAGACGTCAAGAGTTCCTCAGATCCTTATATACCATACATTTTGGGCATTGGCTGTCACTCCCACAGATTGTCTAGGGCCAGATGGAGAAGTACTATTCAAAGGTTATGGCCAAGGCACCAGACAGTGCAAGTGATTGGGAGTTTCCTTTCCCGACTATCATTCATCAATTGTTTGTTGCACAGTGGTATGCAGTCGATGAGGACGAGCTTGCCTTTCCACATGATTTTCATTATGGCACGCATGACTGGAATTTGAACTGATCTCATATGCACCAGAGAGTCATAGTGGCACCTGGTGAAGTGTCTCAGTTGGCCCAAGGAGGAGAGCATATAGATATACCACCACCGGTGGTAGATCCAGAGGAGATGGAAGCAGAGGAAGAGGAGGTGCATGCACAAGCTGGTGGCCATAGTTATCAGTATTTAGAGGTGCAGATTGCTGGGTTGACAGACAGCCCAGTTTGGCACCTTATAGACAAAGGTCTCCACAAAGTTTGGAGCAATGAGGACAAAGATGGCGGATCACTTTCGTGATACTCGCCAAGACCAACTAGAGATGAGGAGGATGCTATCTGCACTGATGCGCCAGACAAACTTGGATTCGGACGCTCAGTCACCACCACATCCTTGACAAGAAGGTATCTATCTTTTGTATTTTATTTATTTATTTATTATTTATTTTTTCTTTTTCTTTTTTTTCGTTTATCTTTCTTTATGTAGTTAGATTTTTATAAAAAAAAAATTTTTAAAAATGGAAAAAAATATTTTATTTTTTTAAGATTTTTCTCTTTCATATTTATTTTCACCCATACTATTTCACTTGATCTTTGGGGTATAGTGGTTTGTTTTGACAGGTTCTAACATCCAAGTTTGGGGGTGTGCTTGCATTGCCTTCTTACAACTTGGTGTGCTCTATTTTCTTGCCACTCCTACTCTGGATTTCTGGTAACATCGTTCTTACTCTTCTCTATGCTTTGAATTGGTAGTACATTGAGGATAATGTACAGTTTAAGTTTGGGGGTGAGGCGATGCCTTATTTAGGTGCTTTAGTGCAATATGGGGGGAAATTTGTGTGAAATTCTTTTTGTTTTAGGATTTTTATTTATTTTATTTTTCTTAGTTTGTTTATTTTATTTTATTTTGTTTTATTTTTAGATAGAATGTTTTGACATTATTGAAGGGATTAATACCTTATGTAGGTGCATAACTTGCAATTTTTGAGTATGTTTTAGAGTTTTGGAAACTGTGGTTTAAATTAAGTGGTTTTAATCATGGTTTGCAATAACATGTTTTGAAGTGATTAATTTTAGTTTCCTTACATGCACAAACAAACTAGCATAATCTTGTGAGGTATAAACCTATGCTCTGAGTTATTGAGTTACATATGCTTAATATTAATTAGTATCTCTTGAGAATGAGTATAGATAATGTGTTATTTGACTTCAATGAAAAAGAAAAAAAAGTGATGAATAAGCAAATCAATTTGATTTTTTCATGAGTAACCGGGCCTCTATGCCTCAGGAAGCACGGAGTGTTCGTGTCAAAAGTGAAGGGGTGAGAAAAGATGAGTATTGGTTGTCTTGATTTATAGCCTGACTGATTCGAGTAATTAGGTTCTTCGGGGTATCTTGAAGCCTAGTGCCCTAAAGCCATCTGGTTTGGGAGTCACTGACTGAAAGTTTGCTACATGGATCTTTCAGAAAGCTTAATAGATCAAGACATTGCACAACCAATAAAGCAATGAAAAAAAGAATGATGAAAAAAATATATATGAAAAAGAAGTCATGTATTCATGTTGGGAAGTATGAGTTCAATAAGGGGAGCTAGTGAGTTGAAGGGGTATGTGCCTTAATATATTCAGAGCTGGGTTATGCTAAATGAGAGGACTACTAGTTTACTTTACACGAGGAAGCTAGAGTTGATTGTTTTGAGATATGTTGATGTGAATTATGCATGGGGACCATTGCTTTGAATTATGGAATTTGAAAGTTTGAAATTATTATTGAATGCAAGTTTCTAACTATATATTGTAATCTTCCTCTTGAATTAATGTTGAAACAGAATTTTGAATGTTTGTGGGTAACATTTCTGGAAACCCTCACGACACTATACTCGTCCACTAGGGGGAACCTAGGGGTTTAAAGGCTTGTTGCATATGCTAAATGCAATCATTTCTCCCACGAAAGTGGAGTTAGGTAGTTTAGTTAGTATTTATTAGTTTCTTTTGTTTTAGTTTTGTTTTATTCTATTGTTAAGGGACTAGCAATATGTAAGTTTGGGGGTATGATAGGCGTTGAATGTTACGCATTCTATCCTCTTAACTTATGTATTTTACTCTCTTAGTGATAAATTATTTACTTATTTTACTTCGTTTTAGTGTTTTCTGTATTTTCAGGACCTTAATGATTATTTCAGTTAAAACCAAGCTTTTGGGCTTTTAAAGAAGACATCCAAGATGTGTAGATGAAACCTACAGCAAGGAGATTCATTCAATCATTTATTTCAACTTAAATCAGCCTAAGAAAGAGGTCCAAGAGAATTACAGCGGCTTAAGAAGGTTTCCGACCTGAAGACCAAATCTGCGCATAATACAGTCTTAATCCCATTTTGGAAAACGGACCAGAAGGCTTATTTTCGAGCCTCAAATCGACATAATGTTTTTTAAGGGTTGAGCGAAATTTGATTCTGCACACTTTTGTATTTCACAAAAATTTCGTAAATCGGACTTCTAGTGGGTCAAAAGTTGGGCCGAAGTCAGCAGGAAAAATCCACCTGATTAGTGCTGTGGGAAACCCTAATTTATTCCTAATTGGATTAGGACTTTGGTGTATTCTCTTGGGGAATAAAGTGAAGAATAAGAGGCTGGAGTTGGGAGAGATAACAAAGATTGGAGAGTCTGAGAGGGTTGAGAAGAGAATAGAAATATAATTGCAGAGCCATTGGAGAATGAAGTCATGCACATAATTCATGAAGATGATGCCTTCTTCCTCAACAGTTGAAGCTTCTTCTTCTACCATGAGCGGCTAGTTCATCCACTAGGGTTTTGATGTAGCCCTAACAAAGCATCAATGGTTTGATTGTTTTAATTATTGGGGACCTTTATATACATGCATAGATTGTGTAATTTAGAGGATTCTTATTATAGAATTGAGCAGTAAAAGTCTTGTAAATTCAATCTCAATGATTCCTTATCTTGTCTTAGATATTTAGTTGTTGTTATTGAAGTCAATCTCTCTTATTTTCTATGATTATGAGAGTGATTATTACACAATGGTAATCACTAAATATATTGTTAAGAGCTTTGATGGATTATGCCTAGAGAAGATGAACCATACTGCACCCTAGATTAGAGTAGTTAGGTAGATGGTCCATGCCAATCGAAGATAGTCCATGGCTTAGCCTTAATCATATGTTATCTTCTTGACGGATGAAGGTGAGCTTGTAGCCACCAACACCACTTATGCATGATGTAATTCCCTTATAGTTAATTCAATTGACCATTGATGGTGGAGTTAGTGGTGAAGTCAAATACCCTAAATTTCTCTCTTATTATCTTCAATATCTACATTACTTTGATTTATTTTATTTTACTTTTTAATTAGTTTAGTTTAAAAATCAGAATTCTTTTTTTATAAATTTAATTAGAATTAATTTCGTATTCTAACTCATCAGACCATAATCCCTGAGGTACGATACCCCTTTCAATAGCCTTATTCTGCAAGGAATTCGTTCTATTGCGAAGTGTGGAAATTTTCAATTGATATACTTTTTGAGTCACACTCACACACGAATGAGTAGCGGTGTTGGGTCAATGACTCCCAAACCAGACAGTTTTAGGGCATTAGGTGAAAAGGCACCCTTAAGACTTAATAGCCGAGCTTCCAAGGCGATGAGCTTAAATAAGCCACCCGCTTCATTAAGGCTAAACCTTACACACTTATACGTGAAAACTTTATGCTTTATGAGGCATAGAGATCCGGTTTATTGAGTGAGAAGGCTTATTGCACAAATGATTTCCTTTTTTTTTTTCCGCAAACAGCCGTAAGAATCATTCTCTAAGCTGCTCAAATAAAACAGAACTTTTATAGGATTCTCCATCAGACCTTACCCCACATCTTAAAATGCATGTGTGCTAGTTTGTGCTGTTAAGGACAAATTTAGGGGAAGAGCTGCACCATATTCAAAATTGAACAAAAATGTGGACCATTCTAACCTAATACATAACTTGCAAAAGTGCGGGTATTTACAATGTCCAAAGCTCCTAATTACTCGCTCCATTTGCCTTGAGCATTAAGTGGGATGGTCTTCCCTTAAATAGTATGACATCATGGATAACATGCACAAAAATTCATTATACTACACAAAAATGCAAAGAATTGCATTACAGTGTCAATAAGTACCAAACAATTGAACAATTGCAAGCATATGCCCGTGGTATATCGCACACCCCCAAACTTATATCAAACATTGTCCTCAATGATTGGAAAAGAAGAGAAAGGAACGACATTACCGGGAATGTGGTTACGGATAGAAACAGTAGTCAATTATGATCACTGGACCACAAGAGTATCAAAACCTACATGGATCATCAACAGTATACCATAAGCATTATGGGGAACAAAAATTAAATAAAAGTATAAGGAAAAAGCAATTATGCAACCACAATGATTTCGTTGCATGTGTAGGATTGTAGGCATCTTTACGCTTCATTCTCAACTCAGAACTGGTGGTTCCCAATTTGTTAAGAGGCATTGACGATAAGATATTGATTATCTAGGCATACTAACGTATAGTATCCAGAGGGGCTACCTTTCTCTATTAAAGCCATAATGTGTTGAAGCAATCTCAACAGTATTGGGAATTAAAACCAGGCTTTAATAAATGAAAATCATCAACTGTATTGTATATATGCCAAGTATTAAATTGGTACTACTTACATAGTTAGAGTAGTGGAGATAGCTATAGCGATGCCAAATGGAAAAGAAAAACAGTGAGAAAAAGTAGAGTGAAACAAAAAGATGTTTCATAGATATGCAAAACATGTTTAGTACAAAGTAAAACGATGGAATATAGAAAAAGATCCGAAGACATGGCCTACTAAAAATAAATATAAAACTACAACTAAAAATCAAATAGAAAATCGTGAAACTAATCAAGGGTGGGTGGTGGTGGAGGGGGCTCGGTGGGTGGTGCAGAAGTCGAAGCGGCAGCCAGGACGTGCAACAGAGTCTGGAAGTCCTATCGGAATGACCTGAACTCATCAAACAATGCTCTCTAACCCTGAGTCAGAGATGTAATATCCCCTCGTATGGCAGCCATCTGCTCGTCAGACGGACATGCTCGTCAAAACCTTGCTACAGCCTCTCTACATCCACTGCCAAGCAAGAATATCCGCTGGCTAGTATATCAAACTGCTCATGGCTCAAACCAGTCGAATCCTCATCCTCCTCATCCTGATCCGAGGGCTCACCCTCTATAGGCTCATCCTCCTCTGCCGATGCAAGGGGATCATCCATGTCCATATCCTCTCTCTCCTGTCCCTAGCGCTGCTGGCGCTCCAAGTGCCTACAGACCCGGACCCATTGACTGTGCTGGAAATGGGGAGGGGGTCCGATCTAGATATCCGTAGAACTAAAAGGGATATTGTCCTCCCTCAGAAAGGCCGTGACCAGGTAGGGGAACGGTAACTGCCAAGTAGATGCTCGCTTGTTCGTCTTCCGGATGAGAGCATCTCACACTTTATACATCTGCCCCCATATGAGAGATGGGATAAAAAACCATGTGCCAGTGTGAGCTGCGTATAAGCAGCGAATATGATCACCCCATCTCTCTGCCACATGTCCTAGAAGGCAGGCGTTCCTGATAAGAACAGTATCCAAGAACCATAAGTCAGTCGGGCACATGGATTTGCTTGTGCAATTCTGATTGGGGGTGGTAAACTCCCCATCGCACATATCCATGACCATAGAGAAAATGGTGGTGTCGATCGGTAGGGACTCCCTGAAGAGTAGATGGCCATCCTAACTGACCATATCCAGAGGCTATAAGCGAGGGTATGGTGCACGAGTTTGTCATGTGCGCGTAAAAGACCTGCACCAGCCTACTATATGCAACGTCAGATAGCGGCTGGAGTAGTCTATCAACTCTGCTATGTCCCGGCGCCTCTCAAACTCGGCGGGGTCAAAAATATGCTCGCGATGAAATCCCCGAGTGCGCCAAGCTTGGCCTGGTACGTCTCGAATCTAAATACCGAGGTTCTTCACACGAGCCATAACCCAGGACTATCTGTAATTATTCGAAAATAAAATAAATAAAAAGAAAAATGTTTGACGTCGGGGCATCAAAACATGCATTCGAAAACATGCTCACGGCGGCTTACCAAAAATCACCAGGAATGGTGAAAGCCATTCAAACTGTGGACTTCATTCACGCTCAAAGAAAAATCTAAATCTCCCATAACTCACATTGATATAAGACATGCACCCAATCATCCCAATGCACCCCAACCGAACAGTTCTCTCGTTTGCATCCCACCCCATGTGTTCGTGTGCACAATTCATACCCAACATCACCAACAAATACAATAATGACATGTATCTATTGAAACACATGCTTCCTCTTCCTAGTTATGCCCAAGCAATCAACTAACCCAAGGAAAGTGAAAGAAAAGCGATGAAAAACATGTAACTACACTTACCGGAAGAAACGCTGTCGAACCGTGCGTGAAGGAGGATCACGGTGAATGTGCCTTCGTGGATGGTTGTGGACGACGAAGAATGGTGTGAGCAGCTTGGGATGCTCGGCCGAGAGGGATGGAAGAGCTGGGTCTTGCGAATAGGAGGGAAGTGAATATGAAGGGCCAACTTTTAAACTTATAAGTTCGCGCATGTGCTGCCCACATGCCCTTTTTGATTGTGCGAAATGGGGATTTCGCATAATTGAGATTTCGATTGTGTGAAATGGACATTTCACACAATCAAAATTTTGATTAATCAAAATACTATCGAACTGCTATCGAAGGAAATCACCTCTCAGGACTTTGCACTCTGTAGAGTTTTTTTTCAATTTTTCTCCAAATCTCAATTGTGTGAAATGTGGATTTCGCACAATCGAGATTTTGGTTATGCGAAATGTCCATTTTGCACAATCGAAATAATGATTGTAGAATTGCTGATTTCACCTCATTTGATACCTAGCTGTCTCTAATTCACAATACTTAGATACAAATTTGATATCAATTAGAGGGACTTCATGGATGCATGATAGCTACCATGGTCGCGCCAAATTGTACGTCTATGGCTTGACGCTTGGATCAGCTTTATGAGTCAACATAGATGGGATCCGTCAAATTGACGACATCCACATACTCCATTCTAGCTTGGTTATCCACACATGGTTTTAACCGTTGTCCATTGACTTTGAAAAATGTGCCTTCCTTAGTGTCTTTTAATTCCACTGCTCCATGAGGAGCAATAGAATGTACCAGAAATGGGCCATCCCATCAGGAGCGGAGCTTTCTAGGGAACAAACGGAGTCAGGAATTGTACAACCATACCTTTTGTCCTGGAGAAAATGTTTTGACTCAAATATTACGATCATGAAAGGCCTTAGACCTTTCCTTGTAGATTTTAGCGTTTTCATACACAACATGCCGTAATTCTTCCAATTCATTAACTTGAAGCCTTCGATTTGAGCCGGCTAATTTCATGTCAAAGTTGAACGCTTTAGTGGCCCACATAGCCTTGTGCTCTAATTCCATCGGAAGATGGAAAGTTTTTCCATAAACTAACCGGTAAGGTGACATTCCAATGGGAGTTTTTTATGCAGTTCGGTAGGCCCATAGTGCATCATTTAAACGTAATGACCAATCTTTTCGGTCAGGTTAAACTATCTTTTCAAGAATATTCTTTATTTCCCTATTGGATATTTCCACTTGTCCACTGGTTTGAGGATGGTAAGGGGTGGCTACTTTATGTGTGATGGAGTATTTGGTGAGAAGGGTTTAGAGGAACCGATTACAGAAATGTTTACCTCCATCACTGATGAGGGCTCGTGGCGTGCCAAATCGGCTAAATATATTAGCTTGTATAAATTTTACCACGACTGCGTGATCATTGGACTTGGTAGCCACAGCCTCTATCCATTTAGATATGTAGTCCACTGCCACAAGTATGTACTCATGACCAAAGGATGATGGGAAGGGTCCCATGAAATCAATGCCCCATACATCAAATATCTCAACAATTAGAATGGGGTTGAGAGGCATCATGTCTTTGCGGGACATTGCACTGAGGCGCTGGCATCGCTCACAAGAGCGGCAGAACGAATATGCGTCCCGATGAAATGTTAGCCAGAAAAACCCGCATTGAAGGATTTTTGCTACGGTTTTCTTTGCACTAAAATGTCCTCCACAAGCAAGTGTACGAAATTTTTTAAAAATGTTTTGGAATTCAATGTCGGGGAGACATTTTTGAATTAACTGATCGGGGCAATATTTGAAAAGTTGAGGATCATCCCAATAATATGATCCAGATTGGGAGAGAACGATCCTTCTCTTGCTTGGTCCAAGAGGCTGGAATTTTGCTGGTTACCAAAAAATTGACAATGTCCGCATACCAAGGAGTGCTCTCTTGAGAGACTACAAAAAGTTGCTCATCCGAAAAGGATTCACAAACTGGGAGTGGATCATTTCGAGTCCCTATGATAATCCTAAAAAGGTGATCTGCCACTACATTTTCTGTTCCCTTTTCATCTCTAATCTCAAAATTAAACTCTTGTAACAAGAGTATCCATCGGATCATTAGGGGTTTGGTGTCCTTTTTTGCCAAAAGATGATGGAGGGCAGCATCATCAGAATAGACAATGACCTTTGAACCTAAGAGATAAGCTCAAAATTTGTCTAAGGCATACACCACAGCAAGCAATTCCTTTTCTGTTGTGGTATAATTTATTTAGGCTTCGAAAAGTGTTTCGCTTGCATAATAGAATGCATGAGGCAATTTATCCACGCGTTGCCCTAAAACTGCACCCATTGCATAGTCGGATGCGTCACACATCACCTCAAATGGGAGAGCCCAATTTGGAGGAATGAGTATTGGAGCTTGTGTAAGCAACGCGCGCAGCTTCTCAAAAGCTTCAAGGCATGCTGCATCAAAGGTAAAACAAGACACTTTTTCAAGAAGGCGACACAATGGTCGAGAGATCTTGCTAAAATTCTTGATGAAGCGACGGTAAAAACTGGCATGCTCAAGGAATGAACGAATTTCTCTCACCGTTGATGGTGGAGGAAGTTTGGAAATAAGTTCAATCTTGGCTTTGTCAACTTCTATTCCTCTTTTGGACACAATATGCCCTAGGACTATGCCTTCTTGAACCATGAAATGGCTCTTTTCCCAACTGAGGATGAGATTTGTCTCTTGACATCATGTAAGAACACGGGACAGATTATGGAGGCAAGATTCGAATGAAGGTCCAAAGACAGAAAAATCATCTATGAATACTTCCAAAAAGTTTTCCACCATGTCAGAAAAGATAGACACCATACACTTTCAAAAAGTTGCAGGTGCATTGTATAACCCAAAAGGCATGCGTCTATAAGCGAATGTACCGAATGGACATGTGAAAGTGGTTTTCTCTTGGTCTCTATGGTCTATGGCCACTTAATTGTATCTGGAATATTGATTCGTGTGTGAGTGTGACTCAAAAAGTATATCAATTAAAAATTTCCACACTTCGCAATACAACGAATTCCTTGCAGAATAGGGCTATCGGAAGGGGTATCGTACCTCAGGGATTATGGTCTGATGAGTTGGAATACGGAATTAATTCTAATTAAATTTATAAGAAAAGAATTTTAATTTTTAAACTAAATTAATTAAAAAGTAAAATAAAATAAAGCAAAGGTAAACAGATAATGAAGATAATATGAGAGAAATCTAGGGTAATTGACTTCACCACTAACTCCACAATCAATGGTCAATTGAATCAACTATGGGGAATTACATCACGCATAAGTGGTGTCGGTGGCTACAAGCTCACCTTCATCCGTCAAGAAGATAACATATGATTAAGGCTAAGCCATGGACTATCTTCGATTGGCATGGGCCATCTGCCTAACTACTCTAATCTAGGGTGCAGTATGGTTCATCTTCTCTAGGCATAATCCATCAAAGCTCATAACAATATATTCAGTGATTACCATTGTGTAATAATCTCTCTCATGATCACAGAAAACAAGAGAGATTGAGTTCAATAACAACAACTAAATATCTAAGACAAGATAAGAAATCATTGAGATTGAATTTACAAGACTTTTATTGCTCAATTCTATAATAAGAATCCTTTGAATTACACAATCTATGCATATATATAAAGGTCCCCAATAATTAAAACAAGCAAACCATTGATGCTTTGTTAGGGCTACGTCAAAACCCTAGTGGATGAACTAACCGCTCATGGTAGAAGAAGAAGCTTCAACTGTTGAGGAAGAAGACATCATCTTTCTGAATTATGTGTCTGACTACGTTCTCCAATGGCTCTGCAAATATGTTTCTGTTCTCTTCTCAGCCCTCTCAGACTCTCCAATCTCTCTGTCTCTAATCTCTCCACACCCCTTAACTCAGCCTTTTATTCTTCACTTTATTCCCCAAGAGAATACACCAAAGTCCTAATCCAATTAGGAATAAATTAGGGTTTCCTGCAGCACTAATCAGGTCGGTTTTTCCTGCTGACTTCGGCCCAACTTTTGACCCACTAGAAGTCTGATTTACGGAATTTTCATGAAATACAAAAGTGTGCAGAATCAAATTTCGTTCAATCATGCGCGACAATAATGTTGATTTGAGGCTCGGAAATAAGACTTCTGGTCCGTTTTCAAAACGGGATTAAGACTGTATTATGCGCAGATTTGGGCTTCAGGCCCGAAACCTTCTTAAGCAGTTGTAATTCTCTTGGACCTCTTTCTTGGGCTGAATTGAGTTAAATTAAATGGTTGAGTGAATCTCCTTGATGTAGGCTTCATCTCACCATCTTGGATGTCTTCTTTAAATGCCCAAAAGCTTGGTATTAACTGAAATAATCATTAAGGCCCTGAAAATACAGAAAACACTAAAACAAAGTAAAATCACAAAATAATCTATCACTAAGAGAATAAAATACATATGTTAAGAGGCTAGAATGCGTAACATTTAACGTCTATCACACCCCAAACTTACATATTGCTAGTCCCTTAGCAATAGAATAAAAGAAAAGTAAAACAAAAAAAACTACTAAATACTAACTAAACTGCCCAACTCCACTTTCGTGAGAGAAACGATTGCATTTAGCATATGCAACAAGTCTTTAAACCCCTAGGTTCCCCCTAGTGGACGAGTATAGTCTCGTGAGGGTTTCCAAAAATGTTACCCACAAACATTCAAAATTTTGTTTCAACATTAATTCAAGAAGAAGATTACAAGACATAGTTACAAACTTGCATTCAAGAATAATTTCAAATTCCATAATTCAAAGTAATGGTCCTCATGCATAATTCACATCAACAAATCTCAAAATAATTAACTCTAGCTCCCTCGTGTAAAATGAACTAGCAGTCCTCTCATGTAGCATAACCAAGCTCTGAATATATTAAGGCACATACCCTTTTCAACTCACTAGCTCCCCTTATTGAAATCATACTTCCCAACATGCATAAATGACTTTTCTATGTTTTTTCAATTCTTTTTTTCATTGCTTTCTTGATTGTGCAATGTCTTGATTTATTAAGCTTTCTGAAATATCCATGTAGCAAGCTTTCAGTCAATGACTCCCAAACCAGATGGCTTTAGGGCACTAGGCTTAAAGATACCCCGAAGAACCTAATTACTCGAATCAATCAGGCTACAAATCAAGACAACCAATGCTCATCTTTTCTCACCCTTTCACTTTTGACGCGAACACTCCGTGCTTTCTGAGGCATAGAGGCCCAGTTACTCATGAAAAGGATCAAATTGATTTGCTTATTCATCACTTTTTTTTTCTTCCTTTTTTTTTCTTTTTCATTGAAGTCAAGTAAAACACATTATCGGTACTCATTCTCAAGAGATACTAATTAATATCAAGCATATGTAACTCAATAACTCAAAATCAAAGTTTATACCCCCATAAGACTAGGCTAGTGTGTTTGTGCATGTAAGGAAACTAAAATTAATCACTCCAAAACATGTTATTGCAAACCATGATTAAAACCACTTAATTTAAATCACAGTTTTCAAAATTTTCAATCATACTCAAAAATTGCAAGTTATGCACCTACATAAGGTATTAATCCCTTGAATAATGTCAAAACATTCTATTTAAAAATAAAACAAAATAAAATAAAATAAAATAAACAAACTAAGAAAATAAAATAAAATAAAATCCTAATACAAAAGAAATTTCACACAAATTTCCCCCATATGCAATAAAGCACAAAAATAGGCATCGCCTCACCCCCAAACTTAAACTGTACATTGTTCTCAATGTACTATCAATCAAAGCAAAGAGAAAAATAAGAACGATGTTACCAGAAATTCGGAGAAGTAGTGGCAAGAAAATAGAGCACATCATTAGCATGAAGGCAATGCAAGCACACTCCCAAACTTGGATGTTACAACCTGTCAAAACAAACCACTATACCCCCAAAGATCAAGTGAAAATAGTATGGGTGAAAATAAATATGAAAAAGAAAAAAAATCCTAAAACAAATAAAATATTTGTGTCATTTTTTTTTTCATAATAAAAACCTAACTACAGAAAGAAAAATAAAACTAAAAAGAAAAATAAAAACTACAAATAAAAATAAAATACAAAAGATGGTTACCTTCCTGTCAAAGATGTGGTGGTGACTGAGCATCCGGATCCAAGTTTGCTTGGCGCATCAGTGCACGCAGCATCCTCCTCATCTCTAGTTGCTCTTGGCGAGTGTCACGAAAGTGATCCGCCATCTCAGTTCTCATTGCACCAAACTGTGTGGATACCTCTGTGTGTAGGGTGACAAACTGGGCTGTCAACCCAGCAATCTGTCCCTCTAAATATTGATAATCATGGCCACCAGCCTGTGCATGCACCTCCTCTTCCTCTGCCTCCATCTCCTCTGGATCTTCCACCGGTGGTGGTATATCTATATGCTCTCCTCCCTGGGCCAAACGAGATACCTCACCAGGCACCGCTATGACTCTTTGATGCATATGTGATCGGCTCAAATTTCAGTCATGCGTGCTATAATGAAGATCACGTGGAAAGGCAAGCTCGTCCTCATGGACTGCATACCCCTGTGCCACAAGCAACTGGTGAATAATAGTAGGGAATGGAAACTCCCAGTCACTTGCACTATCTGGTGCCTTGGCTACAACCTTAGAATAGAACTTCTCCATTTAGCCCCAAATAATCTGTGGGAATGACAGCCAATGCCCAAAATGTATGGCATATAAGGCTCTGAGGAACTCTTGATGTCTTTCGATTTTATGTCCAATTGGACATACATTATTGAGTAGAACAGCGTCAAGGAACCATAAATGATTTGGCATTGAAGACTTGGAAGCTACATTCCTTTTCGGCCCAGAAAATTGGTTGGCACACAAACGTGCAACCACATTGCCCACTGACAACTCGTCGGGTAGAGGAGTATAGATATGAGATAAATCATCTGGGCACTCATGAGGATAACCCATGGCAATGGCAATGGATGACATGTCCACCCGAACTATTGTTCCATCTACGGAAGAAGTAAGCACATCCCGCTCATCAAGTGTTGGCATTAAGTTCTGATAAAATACCTTGACAAGCCTCGGGTAAATAGTAGATGAAAGTGGAACAAAAATGGATGCCGATCGACGACGATGGATGTCAGAAATCCCCCATCGTGTCTCGGGAAACATACCATAAAGTTCGGCTATGTCAAACGTGGTTTCAAAGTTCAATGCCCTTGGATGTCATCTCTCCTGAATACCTTGTCGCCGAGATCGTGAAGAACCTGTGGTCGGATCATGCCTCGCTCGGCGAGGATTACGTGAACTTGAAGCACCTTGGTGACTTGCTCTCTTTTGTGCCATAGAAGTAGAAAAAGTGTGGTTGAGGAATTAAATCGAACACTTGGTGTGTATAATTCTTTTGTAACCTTCAACCTCCTTTTTTCGGCAATTTTTCCACCCAAATTGAACAAGTGAATGCACCAAATTGATCCCCCAAACTTGGTCTTCAAAAGCCCTCAAAAAGAATTAAACAATTTCTTCAAAGAAAATCTTCACTTACTTTGATGTTGAACTTGAAAAGTGAGAACTTCCTTTGAGAACTAGTGATTTTTGATCCAATTTGATGTTAAAGTTGATGATGATCAATGTTGAATTCTTGTTTAATAATCACCAATTGAAGAAAATAATCTTTCGGATGATGTAGGACTTGAATTGGAGTTCAAAGAGGCTTAGGATGCATGGAGTAGCTTTAGAATTGGAGGAGTCTTTATATAGAAGATAGTCTCGGTCAGCCCACAAAACACCTTGGGCGATCGATCCCCCCAAGGATGGGTGATCGATTGCCCACCTGCTGGTGGGGATCCTTGAGAAAAATACATGGGGCGATCGATCCCCCTTGGTTGGGGCGATCGATCCCCCCCCCCTGGATGCTTGTTGGACCCTCCATCGCCCAAGGTCGACCGAGACTTGATATTTTTGAGTCTCCATCGCCCAAGGTCGATCGAGAGCACTATTTTTCACCCGTCTTGAGTCCAAATACCTCAGTACACCTCTTGGCATCCTCCAGAAGCAACTTATACATCAAAAACTCAAAGAAAAACCATTAAAACGCAACTAGAATTGAAGAAAAACTTAAGAAAATTAAAACTAAAAATTAAAATCAAAGAAAACTAAAGGAAATAAAGTATAGAAATACATACAGAACCTACAATTTATCATCC
Organism: Cornus controversa; assembly: GCA_026545225.1. Classification (NCBI taxonomy): domain Eukaryota; kingdom Viridiplantae; phylum Streptophyta; class Magnoliopsida; order Cornales; family Cornaceae; genus Cornus; species Cornus controversa. Next base: position 49,530,013 of record CM048846.1, on the reverse strand, counting down.
GTAGGAGACGATTGACTCTCTGAAGGGATTAAGTCGGATAGACGGGATCCGTCAAGTCGACGGACTCTACGTCTCTTCTTGGCACACATCCTTCCACACAATGCTTCAACCTTTGGCCATTTACTTTCATCAAACCAATTCCAAAAAATTGCTCATCCGGGAATGAGTCTCGAATAGGTAATGCATCGATCACCGGCTCAAACTCGATTCGAGATAAATGATCCGCAACCACATTCTCCGTCCCCTTTTTGTCTTTTATCTCAAAATCAAATTCTTACAGCAATAAAATCCACCGAATAAGATGTGGTTTGGTTTCTTTCTTTGCCAATAAGTGTCTCAATGCTGCATGATCAGAGTAGACAACCACCTTGGACCCCAATAAATAAGAACGAAACTTGTCCAAGGCAAATACTACAGCCAGAAGCTCTTTCTCTGTGGTTGTATAATTGAGTTGGGCATCAGAGAGAGTCTTACTAGCATAGTAGATGGCATATGACCGTTTCTCTACTCTCTGTCCCAACACGGCTCCCACTGCATAATCAGAGGCATCACGCATAATTTCAAAAGGTAGAGCCCATTTTGGCGATTGCATAATTGGTGCAGAGGATAACAGAGACCGAAGCTTTTCAAAAGCTTTCACACAATCTTCATCAAAGATAAAGGGAACATCTTTAGATAACAATTGGCACAATGGTCGAGCAACTTTACTAAAATCCTTGATAAATCTTCTATAGAACCCAGCATGGCCTAAGAAAGATCGAACTTGCCTTACCGAAGTTGGATGAGGCAGCGTTGCAATTAAATCTATCTTCGCTTTATCAACTTCAATACCTCTTTCTGAAACAATATGGCCCAATACAATACCCTCTTTTACCATGAAATGGCTCTTCTCCCAACTAAGTATCAAATTCCACTCTCGGCACCTTTAAAGTACAAGTGATAAATTGCTCAAACAGTGTTCAAAGGATGATCCAAAAACAGAGAAGTCATCCATGAACACCTCCAAGAATTTTTCCACCATGTCAGAAAAGATGGCCATCATACACCTCTGGAATGTAGCCGGAGCATTACATAATCCAAAAGGCATACGACGATAAGCAAAAGTACCAAAGGGACAAGTGAAAGTGGTCTTCTCTTGATCCTCTGGATCCATAGCTACTTGGTTATAACCAGAGTAGCCATCCAAAAAGCAATAATAGCTCTGACCACCTAACCTTTCAAGTATTTGATCAATGAATGGAAGAGGGAAGTGATCCTTCCTTGTCATAGAGTTGAGCTTTCTGTAATCAATGCAAACACGCCAACCTGTGGCAGTACGTTGTGGAACAAGCTCTCCCATAGAGTTAGGGACAATGGTAAGGCCAGACTTCTTGGAAACCACTTGTGTCGGACTCATCCATGTGCTGTCAGAAATTGGATAAATGATGCCTGCATCAAGTAATTTGACAACCTCTTTCTTTACCACCTCCTTCATGTTGGGGTTCAGTCGCCTCTGTGCCTCTCTAGTTTGCTTACATCCTTCTTCCAAATGGATTTTGTGCATGCAAACTGAGGGATCAATGCCCTTAAGATCAGCAACACTCCATCCAATTGCTTCACGATGTTGAGATAAAACCTCCACTAAACTTTTCTCTTGAATTTTTGTCAGATCAGAGGCAATTATAACAGGAAGAGTTTTCTGTGCCCCCAAGAATACATACTTTAATTTATCAGGCAAAGGCTTCAATTCTAATTCTGGAGGGGACTCCAATGAAGGCACTAAGGGAGTGCTAGAGAGAGAAGGTAGTGGCTCAATTGGAATTCTCCTAGGTGGAGTATTCTGAATAGCATCCACTTCCAACATAGAATGCACTTCTTCGCACGACCCTTCATCATTAATTTTCTCAAAGTCATAAAGAGACTTACATACCTCCAGGGAGTTTCGAGATATAGAGGATGAAACAAATTCCTCCACACATTCATCAATATCATCCATGCAGAACACATCACTCTGATCTGGAGGGTGTTGGATAGCACTGAACACATTAAGCTTGACATTCATGTTGCCAAATGAAATATCCATGATCCCTGACCTACAGTTTATGCATGCATCAGCAGTAGCTAAGAAAGGTCGACCAAGGATCACTAGAATGTGCCTCTTCGGATTGTGAACCGGTTCAGTGTTAAGTACAATGAAATTAACAGAAAAGTAAAACTTGTCCACTTTAATGAGCACATCTTCTATGATTCCTCGGGGCTGCTTTGTTGATCTATCTGCAAATTGCAATACCACCGAGGTAGGCTTCAATTCTCCCAAGCCCAACTGTAAGGAAACTGAATAGGGTAGCAAATTCACACTTGCACCCAAATCAAGAAGAGCTTTATCAACATGATGCTCCCCAATGATACATGAGATAGTTGGAGCACCAGGATCTTTGTACTTGGGAGGAGTACACTGCTGGATTATTGAACTTAGCTGTTATGGCAGCACCACTTTCTTTGGCACATGGCTTTTAGAACGCCTTTTCTGAGTGCACAAGTTCTTCAAAAATTTTGCATAAGGAGGAATTTGCTTGATGGCATCAAGGAGTGGCAAATTAATCTTCACTTGCTGAAACACCTCCATCATGTCATGCAACTTGTCCCCTTGCTTCCCCAATTTAGATGCTTCTAGGAAACGTTGTGGGAAAGGAGCCTTGGGCTCATAAGGAATTTCAGCACTTGGACTTGTGGTCACTTTTTCTTCTTCTTTCTTCTCACCCACCTTATTGTCAATTATTTTCCCACTCCTCAAAGTGGTAATGGCTTTAACTTGCTCATGGTGTGGGTTGCTTGTGGAAGCTTGCATCCCTCTTGGATTAGCAATTGGTTGACTAGGGAGCTTCCCTTCTTCTCTTCTGCATAATGAAGTAGCAAGTTGTCCAAACCGAGATTCCAGTTTGGCAATGGATTGAGAATGCGAGTGCACTAGCTGAACTGTAGATTGTACTATTACTGCAGTAGCTTGCACTGTCTCTATGAGAGAATCAAGCTTGTCAAATTTAGACAAGATAAGAGTCAGCTTGTCTTCAATAGCAGAAATTCTTTGGGCCATAGGACTTTGTGTTTGATATTGCTGTTGAGACACAAAAGTCCTAGGTTGATATGATGGTTGCATTGCTGCCCCTTGATTACTGTAAGAAAAACCAGGATGATTCCTCCATGTGGGATTGTAAGTATTACCTCGTGAAAGATTCATTGGTCCAGTGAAAGTAGCTTGAACTTGCTCATATTGAATATCAGAAAATTGCCCCACCGAAGGACAATTGCTCACATTATGCATAGGACTAGAGCAAAACTCACAAGGGCCTAGCAATGTAGAATTTGAAGCAGAAGGAGTTTGATTGGCAGCCATAATTGCTGCTACCTTCTGTGCAATTAAATTAATGTCAGTTGGCATAGCTTCTGAAGCACCAACCTCATAAATTCCATCAGTCTTCCTTGTAGTGGCATGTTTGCTAGAACGAGTAGAGGACACATGTTGTAGAGAGTTGTCACTAAGATTTTCAAATAAGGTACATGCCTCTTCTTCACTCTTCAACATAAAAGTACCTCCACACAACGCATCAACCATCTGTCTGTTGGCTTCTGTGAGCCCTTCATGAAAACTCTACACTAGTTGCCACTTAGGAACTTGATGATGGGGACACTTCCTAAGAAGGTCCTTGAATCTTTCCCATGTCTCATAAAATTGTTCCCCGTCATGTTGGGAGAAACCAGTGATAGCACGTCTGAACTGATTGGTCTTCCCTATCGGAAAATACTTCTTGAGAAACTCATGTTGCATTTGAGTCCAAGTCGTGATAGAACCAGCCGATAGAGAGTTAAACCAATACTTTGCTTTGTCTTTCAGAGAGAAGGGAAAAAGTCTCATTCTGAAAGCATCTTCAGAGAAGTTGTGAATTTTTGTAGTTGAGCACACTTCAATGAAGTCATCCAGATGCTTATAAGGGTCTTCTTGAGTCAGCCCAAAATAAGATGGCAGCATCTGAATAATGCGGGACTTGATCTCATAATTCTGTGATATGACATTGGGCAGTTGAAAACCTGCTGGCAAGGTATATGTCTCAGGAACATAGTAGTCCCTCAGTAGTCTAACTCTTTCTCCATCAGCATTAGGAATAAGGTTGTTATTCCTCTCTTTTGCCATGTCTTCAATTAATTCTTCCTCTTGCACAATGGTATCAACAGGGATGTTCCTCTATTGTCTAAGAGTACGTTCAGGCTCAGGATCAAGAGGTATCAAAGGATCAGCTACAGAACGATGACCTTGCATATATTTACCAAAAGCACCTGAAAAGAAAACAAAAACAAAATTAAAAATAAAATATAAAAATTTCCTAAACTAAAAATCCAATTAAAACTAATTCTGTAAAATCCAATCAATCAAATAGATAATCCCCGACAACGGCGCCAAAAATTGATTCGTGTGTGAGTGTGACTCAAAAAGTATATCAATTAAAAATTTCCACATTTCGCAATATAACGAATACCTTGCAGAATAGGGCTATCGAAAGGGGTATCGTACCTCAGGGATTATGGTCTGATGAGTTGGAATATGGAATTAATTCTAATTAAATTTATAAGAAAAGAATTCTGATTTTTAAACTAAATTAATTAAAAAGTAAAATAAAATAAAGCAAAGGTAAACAGATAATGAAGATAATATGAGAGAAATCTAGGGTAATTGACTTCACCACTAACTCCACAATCAATGGTCAATTGAATCAACTATGGGGATAAATGGTCAATTGGCATGGGTCATCTGCCTAACTACTCTAATCTAGGGTGCAGTATGGTTCATCTTCTCTAGGCATAATCCATCAAAGCTCATAACAATATATTCAGTGATTACCATTGTGTAATAATCTCTCTCATGATCACAGAAAACAAGAGAGATTGAGTTCAATAACAACAACTAAATATCTAAGACAAGATAAAAAATCATTGAGATTGAATTTACAAGACTTTTATTGCTCAATTCTATAATAAGAATCCTCTGAATTACACAATCTATGCATATATATAAAGGTCCCCAATAATTAAAACAATCAAACCATTGAAGCTTTGTTAGGGCTACATCAAAACCCTAGTGGATGAACTAGCCGCTCATGGTAGAAGAAGAAGCTTCAACTGTTGAGGAAGAAGACATCATCTTTCTGAATTATGTGTCTAACTTCGTTCTCCAATGGCTCTGCAAATATGTTTCTATTCTCTTCTCAGCCCTCTCAGACTCTCCAATCTCTCTGTCTCTAATCTCTCCACACCCCTTAACTCAGCCTCTTATTCTTTACTTTATTCCCCAAGAGAATACACCAAAGTCCTAATCCAATTAGGAATAAATTAGGGTTTCCCGCAGCACTAATCAGGTGGGTTTTTCCTGCGGACTTCGGCCCAACTTTTGACCCACTAGAAGTCTGATTTACGGAATTTTTGTGAAATACAAAAGTGTGCAGAATCAAATTTCGTTCAACCGTGCGCGACAATAATGTCGATTTGAGGCTCAAAGTTAAGACTTCTGGTCCATTTTCAAAATGGGATTAAGACTGTATTATGCGCAGATTTGGGCTTCAGGCCCGAAACCTTCTTAAGCAGTTGTAATTCTCTTGGACCTCTTTCTTGGGCTGAATTGAGTTAAATTAAATGGTTGAGTGAATCTCCTTGATGTAGGCTTCATCTCACCATCTTGGATGTCTTCTTTAAATGCCCAAAAGCTTGGTATTAACTGAAATAATCATTAAGGCCCTAAAAATACAGAAAACACTAAAACAAAGTAAAATCACAAAATAATCTATCACTAAGAGAATAAAATACATAAGTTAAGAGGCTAGAATGCGTAACATTCAATGCCTATCAAATATCCATCTAGAAAATAAAAGAAACTTTGGCCTGCTAGCCTCTCTAGGATTTGATCAATGAATGGTAGTGGGAAATGTTCCTTCCTAGTTGCTAGGTTGAGTTTCCTATAGTCTATGCACACTCTCCATCCTGTGGTGGTGCACTGAGGAATTAACTCACCCTTGTCATTTGGTTGTACAGTGATGCCTGATTGCTTGGGCACCACTTGAGTAGGGTTAACCCATTTGATATCTGAGATGGGGTAAATGATTCCTGCATCTTGCAATTTCATAACCTCCTTCATTACAACATCTTTCATATTTTGATTTAATCGACGTTGTGCCTCTCGTGAGGTCTTTGCATCTTCTTCCAAGTGTATGCGGTGCATATATATGGAAGGATCTATTCCCTTTAGATCAGCAACACTCCATCCTATGGCTTCCTTGTGCTCTTCTAACACTTTGAGAAGTTCCCTCTCTTGTTCATTAGTGAGATTAGAGGCAATGATGGCTGGGAGGGTCTTATTGCAGCCTAAGAAAGCATACTTGAGAGTAGTTGGAAGAGGTTTAAGCTTAAGCTATGGTGGGGATATGATAGAAAGAGTTTGGGAAGCATTTGACAAAGGTAGCAAAGGTTCTCTCGGTGCTCTCCATTTAGGGGAATTCATGATAGCTGTGGCATCAAGCAATGAATTGACTTCACTTATAAATTGCTCAATGTCATAGTCATCATAGTTGAAGTGGCATAAGCATACATCGAGAGGATCCTTTAAAGGAATGGAGGGCAATGCTTCTTGAACTAGATCTTCCAACACATCAACGCAAAAGCATTCACTTTCATCATTGGATGGGTGGTGAGAAGCATTGAAGATGTGATACGCGTTGAATGTTATGCATTCTAGCCTCTTAACTTATGTATTTTATTCTCTTAGTGATAGATTATTTTGTGATTTTACTTTGTTTTAGAGTTTTCTGTATTTTCAGGGCCTTAATGATTATTTCAGTTAAAACTAAGCTTTTGGGCTTTTAAAGAAGACATCCAAGATGGTTAGATGAATCCTACATCAAAGGGAACCATTCAACCATTTATATTAACTCAATTCAGTCCAAGAAAGAGGTTCAAGAGAATTACAACTGCTTAAGAAGGTTTCGGGCCTGAAGCCCAAATTTGCGCATAATATAGTCTTAATCCCATTTTGGAAAATGGACCAGAAGTCTTACTTTTGAGCCTCAAATCGACATTATTTTCGCGAATGGTTGAAAAAAATTTGATTCTACACACTTTTGTATTTCCTAAAAATTTCGTAAATCGGACTTCTAGTGGGTCAAAAGTTGGGCCGAAGTCAGCAGGAAAAACCCACCTGATTAGTGCTGCGGGAAACCCTAATTTATTCCTAATTGGATTAGGACTTTGGTGTATTCTCTTGGGGAATAAAGTGAAGACTTAGAGGCTGAATTGAGGAGAGAATATAGAGATTGGAGAGTCTGAGAGGGCTGAGAAGAGAATAGAAACATATTTGTAGAGTCATTAGAGAACGAAGTCATACGCGTAATTCAGAAAGATGATGTCTTCTTCCTCAACAGTTGAAGCTTCTTCTTCTACCATGAGTGGCTAGTTCATCCACTAGGGTTTTGATGTAGCCCTAATAAAGCATCAATGGTTTGATTATTTTAATTATTGGGGACCTTTATATACATGCATAGATTGTGTACTTCAGAGGATTCTTATTACAGAATTGAGCAATAACAGTCTTGTAAATTCAATCTCAATGATTTCTTATCTTGTCTTAGATATTTAGTTCTTGTTATTGAAATCAATCTCTCTTATTTTCTGTGATTATGAGAGCGATTATTACACAATGGTAATCACTGAATATATTGTTAACAGCTTTGACGGATTATGCCTAGAGAAGATGAACCATGCTGCACCCTAGATTAGAGTAGTTAAGCAGATGGCCCATGCCAATTGAAGATAGTCCATGGCTTAGCCTTAATCATATGTTTTCTTCTTGACGGATGAAGGTGAGCTTGTAGCCACCGACACCACTTATGCATGATGTAGTTCCCCTATAGTTGATTCAATTGACCATTGATTGTGGAGTTAGTGGTGAAGTCAAACACCCTAGATTTCTCTCATATTATCTTCACTATCTATCTTACTTCGATTTATTTTATTTTACTTTTTAATTAGTTTAGTTTCAAAATCAGAATTCTTTTCTTAAATTTAATTAGAATTAATTCAGTATTCCAACTCATCAGACCATAATCCCTGAGGTACGATACCCCTTTCGATAGCCCCATTCTGCAAGGAATTCGTTATATTGCGAAGTGTGGAAATTTTTAATTGATATAATTTTTGAGTCACACTCACACACGAATCAATTTTTGGCGCCATTGCTGGGGATTATCTATTTGATTGATTGGATTTTACAGAATTAATTTTAATTACATTTTTAGTTTAGGAAATTTTTATCTTTTATTTGTAATTCTGTTTTTGTTTTCTTTTCAGGTGCTTTTTGCTAATATATGCATGGTCGTCGTTCTGTAGCTGATCCTTTGATACCTCTTGATCCTGAGCTTGAACGTACTCTTAGACAACGGAGGAACATCCTGTTGATACCATTGTGCAAGAGGAAGAATTACTTGAAGACATGGCAGAAGAGAGGGATAACAACCTTGTTCCTAATGCTAATGGAGAAAGAGCTAGATTGCTTAGGGACTACTATGTTCCTGAGACATATACCTCGCTAGTAGGTTTTCAACTGCCCAATGTCACAGCACAGAATTATGAGATCAAGTCCAGCATTATTCAGATGCTACCATCTTATTTTGGGCTGACTCAAGAAGACCCTTACAAGCATCTGGATGACTTCATTGAAGTGTGTTCAACTACAAAAATTCACAACTTCTCTGAAGATGCTTTTAGAATGAGACTTTTTCCATTCTCTCTGAAAGACAAAGTAAAGTATTGGTCCAATTCTCTACCGGCTGGTTTTATCACGACTTGGACTCAGATGCAACATGAGTTTCTCAATAAGTATTTTTCGATAGGGAAGACCAATCAGTTCAGACGTGCTATCACTGGTTTCTACCAATATGAGGGGGAACAATTTTATGAGACATGGGAAAGATTCAAGGACCTTCTTAGGAAGTGTCCCCATCATCAAGTTCCTAAGTGGCAACTAGTGCAGAGTTTTCATGAAGAGCTGACAGAAGCCAACAGACAGATGGTTGAGGCATCATGTGGAGGTACTTTTATGTTGAAGAGTGAAGAAGAGGCATGGACCTTATTTGAAAATCTTAGTGACAACTCTCTACAACATGTGTCATCTACTCGTTCTAGTAGACCTGCCACTACAAGGAAGACTGATGGGATTTTTGAGGTTGGTGCTTCAAAAGCTATGCCAACCGACATTGACTTAATTGCAAAGAAGGTAGTAGCAATTATGGCTGCCAATCAAACTCCATCTACTTCAAATTCTTCATTGCTAGGCCCTTGTGAATTTTGCTCTAGTCCTATGCATAATGTGAGCAATTGTCCTTCGGTGGGGCAATTTTCTGATATTCAACACGAGCAAGTTCAAACTACATTCACTGGACCAATGAATCCTCCACGAGGTAATACTTACAATCCCACATGGAGGAATCATCCTGGTTTCTCTTACAGTAATCAAGGGGCAACAATGCAACCATCATATCAACCTAAGACTTTTGTGCCTCAACAACAATATCAAACACAAAGTCCTATGGCCCAAAGAATTTCTGTTATTGAAGACAAGCTGACACTTACCTTGTCTAAATTTGACAAGCTTAATTCTCTTATCGAGACAGTGCAGGCTACTGCAGCAACAGTACAATCTATAGTTCAGCTAGTGCACTCGCATTCTCAATCCATTACCAAACTGGAATCTTAATTTGGACAGCTTGCTACTTCATTAAGTAGAAGAGAAGAAGGGAAGCTCCCTAGTCAACCAATTGCTAATCCAAGAGGGATGTAAGCTTCCACAAGTAACCCACACCATGAGCAAGTTCAAGCTATTACCACTTTGAGGAGTGGAAAAATAATTGATAATAAGGTGGGTGAGAAGAAAGAAGAATGAAAAGTGACCACACGTCCAAGTGCTAAAATTTCTTATGAGCCTAAGGCTCCTTTCCCATAACGTTTCCTTGAAGCATCTAAATTGGGAAAGCAAGGGGACAAGCTGCATGACATGATGGAGGTGTTTCGACAAGTGAAGATTAATTTGCCACTCCTTGATGCCATCAAGCAAATTCCTCCTTATGCTAAATTTTTGAAGAACTTGTGCACTCAGAAAAGGCGTTCTAAAAGCCATGTGCCAAAGAAAGTGATTCTGCCACAACAAGTAAGTTCAATAATCCAGCAGTGTACTCCTCCCAAGTACAAAGATCCTGGTGCTCCAACTATCTCATGCATTATTGGGGAGCACCATGTGGATAAAGCTCTTCTTGATTTGGGTGCAAGTGTGAATTTGCTACCCTATTCAGTCTACTTACAATTGGGTTGGGAGAATTGAAGCTTACCTCGGTGGTGTTGCAATTTGCAGACAGATCAACAAAACAACCCCGAGGAATCATAGAAGATGTGCTCATTAAAGTGGATAAGTTCTACTTTCCTGTTGATTTCATTGTACTTGACACTAAGCTAGTTCATAATCCAAAAAGGCACATTCTAGTGATCCTTAGTCGACCTTTCTTAGCTACTGCTGATGCTTGCATAAATTGTAGGTCGGGGATCATGGATATTTCATTTGGCAACATGAAGGTTAAGCTTAATATTTTCAATGCGGTTGAGAATCCTCCAGATCAGACTGATGTTTTCTTCATGGACTCTGAGGATATGACTGAATCTACAAATAAAATAAGGGTGCAAGAAAATAGAAGGAGAAGAAGATGTTTGAAGATAAATTTTCTACCATAGTGGTAACTTCTGTATGCACTACACTTTCCAACACACTTCAGAGGGAGCAATTGTTTGGAGTATCCAACAACTCCACACCATGGTATGCAGATATTGTGAATTATTTAGCCATGGGAAAAGTGCCAAGAGACTGGACCAAGCGAGAACGTGATAGATTCTTCTCTAAAGTTCATCATTACTTTTGGGAGGATCCAGAGTTGTTTAAATATTGTCCAGATCAGATTATTCGGTGATGTGTCCCAGACCATGAGTTTCAAGATATTCTCAAATTCTGTCACTCATTGACTTATGGAGGGCACTTCAGTGCAAGGAAGACAGCAGCAAAGGTACTTCAATATGGATTCTTTTGGCCTTCTTTGTTTCATGATGCATATGTTTTCTGTAAAACTTGTGATCGTTGTCAAAGATTGGGTTCAATGTCGAGGCATGATATGATGCCAATGAGCCCCATTCTGGTGGTTAAAATTTTTGATGTTTGGGGAATTGATTTTATGGGACCCTTTCCACCTTCTTTTGGCTACGAATACATTCTGGTTGATGTGGATTATGTTTTCAAATCGGTGGAGGCCATTACAACTCGAACCAATGATCATAAGGTGGTAATCAAATTCATGCATGAGAATATTCTTAGTCGATTCAGAATTCCTCGAGCCTTGATCAGTGATGGTGGTTCTCACTTTTGCAATAAATTCTTGAGAAGTTTGCTTGCTAAATATTCAGTGACACATAAGGTGGCGACACTTTATCATCCTCAAACAAGTGGGCAAGTAGAGCTGTCCAATCGAGAAATTAAGTATGTTCTCGAGAAGACAGTGAGACCGGATAGAAGAGATTGGTCATTGCGACTAAGTGAGGCACTATGGGCATATCGGACTGCTTACAAGACTCCTATCGGTATGTCACCATATCGGTTGGTGTATGGGAAAGCATGTCATCTTCCAGTAGAGATTGAGCATAAGGCACTCTGGGCAATCCAAAAATTTAATTTCGATGCAAAAAAAGCTGGGGAAGAGAGAAAGTTGCAATTGAATGAATTAGAAGAGTTTAGACGTGATGCTTATGAGAGTTCACAAATTTACAAAGAGAGGACGAAGGCATTTCATGATCGACATATCTCACGGAAGTCCTTCTCCCCAGGTGATAAAGTGTGGCTCTTCAATTCCAAGCTTCGGTTGTTTCCCAAAAAATTGCGTTCAAGGTGGGATGGACCATTCCAAGTGATTTCAGTTTTTCCTCATGGTGCTGTGGAAATTCGAAGCTTTCGAGATAATACTTTGATGAAAGTTAATGGCCAAAGGTTGAAGCATTGTGTGGAAGGATGTGTGCCAAAAAGAGACGTAGAGTCCGTCGACTTGACGGATCCCGTCTATCCGACTTAATTCCTTCGGAGAGTTGATCGTCTCCTACGGACGTTAAAATGTAAGTTCTGTATGTATTTCTATACTTTATTTTCTTTAGTTTTCTTTGATTTTCATTTTTAGTTTTAGTTTTCTTAAGTTTTCTTTCAATTCTAGTTGCGTTTTAATATTTTTTTCTTTGAGTTTTTGATGTATAAGTTACTTCCGGAGGATGCCAAGAGGTGTACCGAGGTATTTGGACTCAAGACGGGTGAAAAATTGTGCTCTCAGTCGACCTTGGGCGATGGAGGGTCCAGCAGGCTACCAGAAGGGGGATCGATCGCCCCAGAGGAGGGGAATCGATCGCCCCATGATTTTCCAAGAGGATACCCACCAGCAGGTGGGTGATCGATCGCCCACCCTAGAGGGGATCGATCACCTGGGCCCATGGAGGGGCTGCCCGAATTTTTAAGGCCTATAAAGGCCATCTCTCCTCCTTTGTTGCTACTACTTGCATCCTAGACCTCTTTGAGCTCCAATTCAAGTCCTACTTCAACCAGAAAATTAATTTCTTCAATTGGTGATTATTAAACAAGAATTCAACATTGAACATCATCATCATCAACATCAAAACCGGATCAAGAATCAATAGTTCTCAAAGGAAGCTCTCACTTTTTCAAGTTCAACATCAAAGTAAGTGAAGTTTTTCTTTGGTGAAATTGTGCAATTCTTTTTGAGGGCTTTTGAAGACCAAGTTTGGGGGATCAATTTGCTGTAATTACTTGTTCGATTTGGGTGGAAAAATTGCCGAAACGAGGAGGTTGAAGGTTTCAATTTAATTGTGCACGCCAAGTGTTCGATTTAATTCCTCAACCACACTTTTTCTACTTCTATGGCACCAAAGAGAGCAAGTCACCAAGGTGCTTCAAGTTCACGTAATCCTCATCGAGCGAGGCATGATCCGACCACAGGTTCTTCACAATATCGCCGAGAAGGTATTCAAAAGAGATGGCATCCAAGGGCTTTGAACTTTGAAACCACGTTTGACATAGCTGAACTCTATGGTATGTTTTCTGAGACATGATGGGGGATTGTCGACATCCGTCATCATCGGTCGGCATCCATTTTTGTTCCACTCTCGTCTACTATTTACCTGAGGCTTGTCAAGGTATTTTATCAGAACTTAATGCTGACACCTGATGAGCGGGATGTGCTTACTTCTTCAATAGATGGAACAATAGTTCGAGTGGATATGTCATCCATTGCCATTGCCATGGGATGTCCTCATGAGATGATTTATCTCATATCTATACTCCTCTAACCGACAAGTTGTCAGTGGATAATTTGGTGGCACGTTTGTGTGCTAATCAGTTTTCCGGGCTGAAAAGGAATGCAACTTCAAAGTCTTCAATGCCAAATCATTTATGGTTCCTTGATACTGTTCTACTCAAGAATGTATGTCCAATTGGACATAACACCAAGAGACGTCAAAAGTTCCTTAGAGCCTTATATGCTATACAGATGGAGAAGTTTTATTCCAAGGTTGTGGCCAAGGCACCAGACAGTGCAAGTGACTGGGAGTTTCCATTCCCTACTATTATTCATCAATTGCTTGTGGCACAGGGGTATGCAGTCCATGAGGACGAGCTTTCCTTTCCACGTGATCTTCATTATGGCACGCATGACTGGAATTTGAGCCGATCTCATATGCACCAGAGAGTCATAGCGGCGCCTGGTGAGGTATCTCGGTTGGCCCAGGGAGGAGAGCATATAGATATACCACCACCGGTGGAAGATCCTGAGGAGATGGGAGCAGAGGAAGAGGAGGTGCATGCACAGGCTGGTGGCCATGATTATCAATATTTAGAGGGGCAGATTGCTGGGTTGACAGCCCAGTTTGGCACCTTACAGACAGAGGTCTCCACACAGTTTGGAGCAATGAGGACAGAGATGGCGGATCACTTTCGTGACACTCGCCAAGAGCAACTAGAGATAAGGAGGATGATGCGTGCACTGAAGCGAACTTGGATCCAGTTGCTCTGTCACCACCACACCTTTGATAGGAAGGTAACCATCTTTTGTATTTTATTTTATTTTTAGTTTTTATTTTTTTTTAATTTTTTTTATTTTTCTTTTTGTAGTTAGATTTTTGTTATAAAAAAAACAAAAAAAAATAAAAAAATAAAAAACAAAATGAAAAATGGCAAAAAAATATATATATATTTTATTTTTTTTTTAGGATTTTTCTCTTTCATATTTATTTTCACCCATACTATTTCACTTGATCTTTGGGTATAGTGGTTTGTTTTGACAGGTTTTAACATCCAAGTTTGGGGGGGTGTGCTTGCATTGCCTTCATACTAGTGGTGTGCTCTATTTTCTTTCCACTACTTCGGATTTCTGGTAACATCGTTCTTACTCTTCTCTTTGCTTTGATTGGGTGTACATTGAGGACAATGTACAGTTTAAGTTTGGGGGTGAGGCAATGCCTATTTTTGTGCTTTATTGCATTATGGGGGAAATTTTTGTAAAATTCTTCTTGTATTAGGATTTTATTTTATTTTATTTTCTTAGTTTATTTATTTTATTTTATTTTGTTTTATTTTTAGATAGAATGTTTTGACCTTATTCAAAGGATTAATACTTTATGTAGGTGCTTAACTTGAAATTTTTTAGTAAGTTTTAAATTTTTGAAAACTATGGTTTGAATTATGTGGTTTTAATCATGGTTTGCAATAACATGTTTTGGAGTGATTAATTTTAGTTTCCTTACATGCACAGACACGATAGCATAATCTTGTGAGGTATAAACTTTGGTTCTGAATTATTGAGTTACATATGCTTGATATTAACTAGTATCTCTTGTGAATGAGTACCGATAATATGTTTTACTTGACTTCAAAAGAAAAGAAAGAAAGAAAAAGAGATGAAAAAAAAAAGAAAAAAAATGTGATGAATAAGCAAATCAATTTGATCTTTTTCATGAGTAACCGGGCCTCTATGCCTCAGGAAGCACGGAGTGTTCGCGTCAAAAGTGAAAGGGTGAGAAAAGATGAGCATTGGTTGTCTTGATTTGTAGCCTGATTGATTCGAGTAATTAGGTTCTTCGGGGTATCTCTAAGCCTAGTGCCCTAAAGCCATCTAGTTTGGGAGTCACTGACTGAAAGCTTGCTACATGGATCTTTCAAAAAGCTTAATAGATCAAGATATTGCACAACCAATAAAGCAATGAGGAAAAAAAAGAGAATGAAGAAAAAAATTGAAAAGGGGAGCTAGTGAGTTGATGGGGTATGTGCCTTAATATATTCAGAGCTTGGTTATGCTACATGAGATGACTGCTAGTTCACTTTACACAAGGGAGCTAGAGTTGGTTATTTTGAGATATGTTGATGTGAATTATGCATGGGGACCATTGATTTGAATTATAGAATTTGAAAGTTTAGAATTATTCTTGAATGCAAGTTTGTAACTATATATTGTAATCTTCTTTTTGAATTAATGTTGAAACAGAATTTTGAATGTTTGTGGGTAACATTTCTGAAAACCCTCACGAGACTATACTCGTCCACTAGGGGGAACGTAGGGGTTTAAAGGCTTGTTGCATATGCTAAATGCAATCGTTTCTCCCACGAAAGTGGAGTTGGGTAGTTTAGTTAGTGTTTAGTAGTTTCTTTGTTTTAGTTTTGTTTTATTCTATTGCTAAGGGACTAGCAATATGTAAGTTTGGGGGTGTGATAGGCGTTGAATGTTACGCATTCTAGCCTCGTAACTTATGTATTTTATTCTCATAGTGATAGATTATTTTGTGATTTTACTTTGTATTAGTGTTTTCTGTATTTTCAGGGCCTTAATGATTATTTCAGTTAAAACCAAATTTTTGGGCTTTTAAAAAAGACATCCAAGATGGTTAGATGAAGCCTACATCAAAAGGAACCATTCAACCATTTATTTTAACTCAATTCAGCCCAAGAAAGAGGTCCAAGAGAATTACAGCTGCTTAAGAAGGTTCGGGCCAGAAGCCCAAATCTGTGCATAATACAATCTTAATCCCGTTTTGGAATTCACGAAAATTCCGTAAATCGAACTTCTAGTGGGTCAAAAGTTGGGCCGAAGTCAGCAGGAAAAACCCACCTGATTAGTGCTGCGGGAAACCCTAATTTATTCCTAATTGGATTAGGACTTTGGTGTATTCTCTTGGGGAATAAATTGAAGACTTAGAGGCTGAATTGAGGAGAGAATACAGAGATTGGAGAGTTTGAGAAGGCTGAGAAGAGAACAGAAACATATTTGCAGAGCCATTGGAGAACAAACTCATACGCGTAATTCAGAAAGATGATGTCTTCTTCCTCAACAGTTGAAGCTTCTTCTTCTACCATGAGCGGCTAGTTCATCCACTAGGGTTTTGATGTAGCCTTAACAAAACATCAATGGTTTGATTATTTTAATTATTGGGGACCTTTATATACATGCATAGATTGTGTAATTCAGACAATTCTTATTATAGAATTGAGCAATAAAAGTCTTGTAAATTCAATCTCAATGATTTCTTATCTTGTCTTAGATATTTAGTTGTTGTTATTGAAATCAATCTCTCTTATTTTCTGTGATTATGAGAGCGATTATTACACAATGGTAATCACTGAATATATTGTTAAGAGCTTTGATGGATTATGCCTAGAGAAGATGAATCATACTGCACCCTAGATTAGAGTAGTTAGGCAGATGGCCCAGGCCAATCGAAGATAGTCCATGACTTAGCCTTAATCATATGTTATCTTCTTGACAGATGAAGGTGACCTTGTAGCCACCGACACCACTTATGCATGATGTAATTCCCCTATAGTTGATTCAATTGACCATTGATTGTGGAGTTAGTGGTGAAGTCAAACACCCTAGATTTCTCTCATATTATCTTCACTATCTATCTTACTTTGATTTATTTTATTTTACTTTTTAATTAGTTTAGTTTCAAAATCAGAATTCTTTTATTAAATTTAATTAGAATTAATTCAGTATTCCAACTCATCAGACCATAATCCCTGAGGTACGATACCCCTTTCGATAGCCCTATTCTGCAAGGAATTCATTCTATTGCGAAGTGTGAAATTTTTTAATTGATATACTTTTTGAGTCACACTCACACACGAATCAAGATGTTCAGTCGAACTTTCATATTCCCGAAAGAGATATCCATTACTCCAGTGCGGCAATTAACGCATGCGTTTGCCGTAACTAGAAATGGACGACCTAGAATGATTGGAATATACCGAGTAGGATTTTGGACTGGTTCTGTATCGAGGACTATGAAATTCACTAGAAAATAAAACTTATCCACTTGAATGATCACATCTTCAACAATGCCACGTGGTTGCTTCACCGATCGATCGGTGAGTTGCAACACTATTGTGGTGGGCTTAAAGTTCCCCTAAACCTAATTGCTTGTATACTAAAAAGGGAAGGAATTTGACACTAGCCCCTAGATCAAGAAGTGCCTTTTCAAATTCGTGATTACCAATAGTGCACGAAATAGTTGGGGCACCCGGATCTTTGAATTTAGGAGGGGCTTGGTGTTGAAAAATGGAACTCACTTGTTCAGTTAAAAGGACTTTCCTAGGAACATTGTTCCTGGATTTACACTTTTGAGGGCATAGGTCCTTCAAGTATTTAGCATAGGAGGGAATTTGCTTAATAGCATCAAGGAGAGGAAGATTGATTTTCATTTGTTTAAAAATTTCCATCATGTCCTGGATTTTCTCTCCTTGCTTCCCAAAATGTGAAGGTTCCTTCAATCTTTAAGGAAAGGAATTGGAGGCTCAAATGATGTGTCATATTTTGGAGGAGAAGATGAAGCATTTTCAGTTGCTCTTTCCTTTGGATTTTTAGAGATTTTGTTCACATTTGGATTTGTGAGAGAATCTTTTGAATTTTTAGGATGCTCAATGGTTTCCTCTTTTTCTTTCTCAACTTTGGAGTTTATGACCTTGCCACTCCTTAGGGTGGTGATTGATTGCACCTGCTCAGGAGGAGCATCATAAGATGAAAATGACGAATCATCAATCACATGAACACCCTTAGGGTTTGCCACCGGTTGACTTGGCAACTTTCCTTCCTCCCTTTTATTCAATGCATTAGCTAGTTGCCCTATTTGAGCTTCTAGCCTAGCTATAGATTCAGCATTAGCTTCAAGCTTAGCAATTGATTGAGAATGGGACTGCAATAAGTGGGTGTTAGCCTCAAGATTGCTTAGCACCTTTTCTTTAAAGCCTTGGCTTCTCGGAGGAGGAGGTGGAGGAATTTGGTAGTTAGATTTTTGTGGGTACGATTGAGGATTCGGCCTATATTGAGGCTGTTGAGATTGAGAATTGTAAGAATGTTGCCCTTGAAAAGATGGACCTGATTCCTGAGATTTCCAAGAGAATGCAGGATGATTCTTGTACCCAAGATTATATGTATTTAAGTATGGATCATTTATTAGTTTAGAGTACATGACATTCACTTGTTCTTAAACATAATCGGGGGATTGACCGGCCATAAGACAATCTCGCACATAATGTGAAGTGATATAGCAAAATGAACACCCATCCTGATTTGGAACAGGTTGGCTAGCAGTAAGCAACCCACTCTTCATGAGTTGGTCAATTTTTCGAGTAAGGGCCTCTACTTGCATGACAACCTCATCTGACCTTGATAATTCAAACACTCCCTTACTAGATTAGGTGTTTTTACCCTTTCGAGAAGAATAGCGTTGAGATGAATTCTCACTTAGGCTCTCAAAGAGTCCCCATGCCTCATTTGGACTCTTAAGAAGGAATGTCCCTCCACACGAGAATCTACCATTTGTCTATGTTGATCACTCAACTCATCATAGAAACTTTGCACTAGCTGCAATTTTAGGACAGCATGGTGTGGACATGACCTTAAAAGTTCTTTCAATCTTTCCTATGTCTCATGGAATTGTTCTTGGTCAAGTTGAGTGAATCCGGTGATTGCTAGCCAAATATCACTTGTCTTTCCCATTGGGAAGTACTTTCTAAGGAATGCCTGGTGCATTTCCCCCCATGAACGAATGGAATTAGGTTCTAAAGAGTTAAACTAATATTTGGCCTTATCTTTGAGGGAGAATGAAAATAACCGAAGCCTCAAGTCATCTTCTGAGAAATTTTACTACCGGAGGGTTGAACAAACTTCAAGGAAGTCATCTAGATGCTTGTATGGGTCTCCGTTTGGAAGTCCATGAAAATAACTAAGAAGGTTGATGGTGGAGGACTTAATTTCAAAATGAGTCGCCGCAATATTTGGAAATTGAATGCATGATGGCGAAGCATATGTAGTAGGAAGATAAAAATCCCTAAGAACCTCCCCTTGAGGAGGGTTGTATAGTGGTAGACCGGGGGGTTGTACATTGTTTGGATCTATGTTTTCAGTCCTAGGCAAAATAGGGTCCCTAGAGGTTCCTCTATGTTGTCTAAGTGTTCGTTCAAGTTCAATATTACCTGGAAGCAAAGGCAGTGATAATGACCGTCTACCTAGCATGCATCAATAGAACAAATCAAATTCAATCAAATGAACAACTTTAGGCTATATACTCACAAAATTCCAAGCTTCAATCTCGAGCTACACGGTGTGAGGTATACCTAAAATTACACAATTTGAGACATAAGAACAAAATATATACACAAAGGATAGAATAAATAAATTTCTAAACTAAGAATTAAATTAGACTTAATCCCTTAAAGGCGACAATTATTCTATACTCCCAGGCAACGGCGCCAAAATTTTGATGTGGCCAAATATGTATTTATTTTTATAGCTTACTATTGCCTATCAAAATATAATTGAAATCACTCGCAAGAGAACGAATCTTTGTAGATATGGTTCTTTATAAAGGGTATCGATCCCACAAGGAGTTTGGTTGAATTGCACTAAGAAGAGAGAAATTCCAATTTAATCCTAAAAACAGAATTTTGGTTTGAGTTTAACGCTGCTTTGTAGAATGTAAAAGCATTAAGTTTAAAACAAGTTGTAAAGTTGAGGGAGAGAGAACTAGGGGTGGTTTCCACCTCTAGCCAATTGACATGTTCATTCATATGGCTAATGGGATCTTCTACAAGTATATGCAACACAATGTCATTAGGCTTGTGACCTACAATGACATATCGAAAGATACATGTGATTTCTAACTAAACATAGCCCATCTTTAATAAGCATAGTCTTTCAACCTATCTATTTATCATACCTTCTAAATGTACTTACTTGTGTCCGAACTACCCTATCTTAGCATGGGCTATATAAGAAAGAAATACCACATTCCATTAAACACCATTACAAAGCCATCATTTACACTTTTTATAAAAGTTGTAAATGTTGAGCATTCAAAATGAAGCATTTCTACTCTAAGACAAGAGGAAGAAATAAAATCAAATGAATATATAGAAGAAGTTTACAAGTATTATACAAAACACTAGGCTAAGTAATCAACATATACATATAGATCCCAAAATAGCTACAAAATGCACAAGTTACATGGCTAGGGGGTTCAACCACACCCTAGATGGAAAGTTAGTTGATCATAGTAGGCTTGCAATCCTCCATGGACAGAGATGTGAAGCTTCAAAGGTCTAGTTTTTAGCTCCCTTTCTCTCCTCCCCAAAATTGTATCTTCTCTTTCCCAAAAATATGCATATATCACCATCCACTTGTGTCCTTGGGTCCCACCTTGCATATATATATATATATATATATATATATATATATATAGTTCACCTACTAAATATATATTCCCCTCACATGGCTGTTTGAAGTTAGAAAATCCTCAAAAAGGACGTGCAAAGGTCATTCTTGGAGGCAAGTGGCAAGACAAGTGGGTAAGTGGCAGTCTGCAGAAAACCCATCACTCACCTAGTCATCGCAGCACCGAGAAAACACACCCCGAGCCTCTATCGGTCATCAATCAAAGCTTCAAACCATCTAGAAATTAATCCCATTCAAGGACTAGGTACAACGCATCTAGCTCCAATCGAGGCTCATCATGGAGCACACCCACCGAGCCTAGCAACTACCCTGTCCTCGCCGTCACGGCCAGCACCGGAACCGGCTGCTCTCTCTTCCTCTAGAACCCTTCTCGGTTTCTCTTTCTCTCTCTAATTTCTCTTTTCTTTTTCTTTTTCTTTCTTTCTTTTCTTTCTCCATTCTTCATTCAGCCGACCCATGTGGTCTTATCTCTTCTTTGTTTTGGTCCACACGTTTCTCTACATTACTCACAGCCACATGTATATAATACATACATATATATATATACATATATATATATATATATATCTCATACACATACTTAAATGATCACATGGTTACATACTAATACATATGTACACACCTATCCCTCCACACACGCACATAATTATATACATGTGTATCTATAAATATATTTACGATGCAACATAAATATATCCACCACATATTCTCTTAAATGATTTTTCTCCGTCTATACATATATATAATTTCATATATATATATATATATACACCTTTCCAAAATTTAATTAATTCAAAAAAAAAATTAATCAGGTCCAAAATTGTCCGGAACCGGTCGAAATTAATCTAGATCATTACAACCTCCCCTCCTTTAAGAAATTTTGTCCTCGAAATTAGCTTAGTTGTAGAGACCGTGCCCAATTTTGGCCGGTTTTTCAATTTTTGTCATTTATTGCTTTAAATACATTTTAAATGATATTTAACATGTTTTGGATGCGGGGAACATGTTTAGAAGGTTGGAATATGGTTTTGGGAAGTTTTCGGGACTTTTGGCAAAAGTTGACTTTTTTGAGTTTGGTCAACCTAGGGGCGTGGGCCTTGTGGGCCCAGAAATTTTAAAAGTGTCGGAATGGCTTCAAAATTTGAGGATAGCTTAAATAAAATATTTGACGCGCAACGGAGTTGATTTCGTGTCAATCTGAGTTACGGAACTCCGAAAATGAGCCCGAGAAGGTTTTGCAAAAAGGTGATGGCAAACGAGTAATTAAGAGGAGGTCACTTAGCTATAAATACTAAGAGAGATCAGCTCTTCTCCCATTTTCATCCCAGCAGCCGAGAGAGAGAGATATATACGTATATACATACAAGCTTCATCTCCTCATCTTCTTCACTACATTTGAGGGCCTTGGAGTGGGATTTTGATTTCACCAAAGAAGGAAGAAACGATCTACGCGTCGAGGGCTCGAGCTTGATCGGTTCAAAAATCATTTCGGAGGAAGTTGGGTTTTGAGAGATTGGGGGAAATCAATTGGAAGCTCTTCCAATTTGAGGTAGGGGTGCTAGACTCATCCTTACTCTGATTCTATAGGTCACATAATTGTGACATGAAAGATAGATTGGGATTTCTTGAGTTTAGGGTTATGTATATGTGTATATATGTATACTAATGTGATTATGCATGTATAAATGTCTAGCATGTTGGTTAGAACTTATATATGTTGTGTATGTGCACATGAGACTATGAATGTGCTTGATGAAAAATGTGATCATTTGGGGAAAACATGAAAAATGTGAATTTTTAGACTTGTGCATGAAAGATATGATTTTCCTTGTTAAATGCATAAGCATGATGATTTTCATGATATGAGTGTGATAACATTGTGACAATCTTGAAGGAAAGGAAAATGCATTGATTTGACAAAAATGCATTCATGGTGTGGAATAAGTGCATTGATGTGATTATGTGCACTATGTGAAAAGCGAGTTTTTGGGGCTTGACAACATTGAGAATTAAGGTGAGGGAATGGTCCCTAGGGTGAAAGACCCAAAACTTGGCCAAGAGGAGGTGCTCCCTTCGGATTAGTAACCCGATAAAGCACAAGCAGAGTTTGGGTGCCGAAGAGACCCTTACTATGGATGGAGTGATAAGCTAGTCCCCATTGAAGTGATTTCTGGACTTATGTGGCGTGTGTTATATATATATATATATATATATATATATATATATATATATATTGTGGCTTGCTAAATTGGATATATATATGTATATGTATGTAAATGCATTGAGATGTGAAGCATCACGCATGATTTGAAAAACGTGTTTGTTTATGGGTTAAAAGCATGTATACTTGTCATGTAGACATGTAGGGATTTCATATGCATCCATGCATGGCCGCCTGAGTTAGAGTGGGGTTGGGTGGATCATTTCTACTGAGCCGCAGTGTTGCTCACCCCATATTTATATAAACATTTTCAGATAAGGCGCCAATGGAAGATGGAGCATGATTAGTTCTATGGATATGTTGAGCTTATTTTTGGACTTTTGCTCTTTTGAGATGTAGATAAATGTCCATGCCGGCTTGTGGCATGTAGACAATGGTTGTGGTGTTGCCTTTACATTTGTATCTTCTTTTGTATGTGAAATCCAAATGTAGGTGCCACACTTGTAGGAAAGTGATTTTTTTTTTAAGAAATGTATGTGTAATGGCTTCATTCAGTCGAGACTTGTTGAATGTATGCAAAAAGGGCCATTCAAATTCTTATATGTATGGTTCCATGAATTATGTATGGATTTGGGGTTTAAATGGATGAATGTATTCTTTTGTCTCTTGTATTTTAATTTCGTGGATATGAATGTTTAGAGTTGTGAATTTATGTTGGAATCATGGTTGTAGGATCTTATTGTATAAATTAGATTGTATGGTTGGATTAATGAAGATCACCTTTGGAAAAATGAGGATGGTTTAGTTCACTTGAATTTTATGTGTATTGTGAACTTAGGATAAATTTTCTATGATTATACAAGATTTGAGATTCAAATGTATAGGTTGATGTGTGAGTATGATATTATATCAATGGTAGATGATTTATATGAGTTATGAATGATCTAAGGTGGTTTGGTTGAGATTTGGGTTCAGTTGATCTTGTAGAGGTGTTTGAGAAATTCTGGGCAGTACATTTCGATTAATCGAAATGCCCATTTCGATTAATCGAGATGCCCATCTCGATTGATCGAAATGGTTGCGAGTTTTTATGGATTTTTAAGCTTTACTTCGATCAATCGAAGTCCCAACTTCGATCAATCGAAATATTGCAGGTCCAAAGTACCGAGAGGGTGTTTCCTTCGATTGATGGGGTCAAAATCTCGATTAATCGAGATGAATTTCGATTGATCGAGATCCAATCTCGATTGATCGAAATTACTATTCACAGTAAGGTTCAAAAATTATCCAAACTTCGTTTCGATGCCATTTCTTCGTTTTAAATCGGAATTGAGCGTGGTTTTTTTTGAAATTGAGTATTTTTGAAATCTCTATCCAATGGTGTAGGTTACAGAATCAAATTCCCTCCGTGTAAAAAGTTGAGGTCCAGAACTTAGTGGTTTATGTGTATGGAACTAAAGGTGAAAATCATGTTCAAGGGCCTTAGATGATCTAATGCCACTTGAAGGGTGTGCATATAGAATGCTTCCGCAATAGAAATGATTATAATGAGATTAAGGTGTGGAAACTTGAGGTGAAATCACGGATTCACCCCCGTTCCCTTCGCTCCTAACCGGGTGTCGAAAACCGGGGCGTGACAACTTGGTATCAGAGCTTAACCGGGTTTGAATACCTTAGGACGATGGGAAGGGTTAAGCCACGTGTCGAATTTAAGGGACTTTATGATTTATAGGATCATGATTTCGAACTTAGGATTGTGAACTTGAGGTCAGAGTCTTGGAATTGAAAATCTTTGAGCGTGAGCTAAGACTAAGTGCATATTACATGGAAAATTTTATGTGCTTACTTGTTTGATGTGACATGCTACTTTGAAGTATATAAGCATGTTGATTGAGCATGAAGTAAATGGGACATAAAATTCATGCTATGAATTCTAAATATCTTCTTGTCATCTATATAGAAGGATGCCACCAAGAAGAGCTCGTGAGAGGACACCGGAAGTAGTCCCTATTGTAGGAGAGCAATTTATGCGCGACATGGTTGCTACCATGCGGCAAATTGCAAGGGAAACTCAAGAGGAGACACAAGCTCCACCAAGAGCAGCTCCTCCTAGCCGAATGATAACGGCACTGGGGCATATCAAGAAACACAATCCGCCAACCTATTCTGGGGGACCCGATCCAATGGTAGCTGAAAGCTGGTTGGATGAGATGGTTACATTCCTTAATATACTTGAAATTAAGGAGGACTTGAAGGTTAAGGTAGCCACTCACTATCTTAAGGATGACGCCAAACGTTGGTGGAAATTCTTGGGAGACAACCATGATGTGGAGATAATGGAATGGGATACATTCCAAGTGCTTTTCTTCGAGAAGTACTTTCCAATGACAATGAAAGATAGTATGAGGAGAGAATTCTTTAACCTTGTCCAAGGGACAATGACGGTGATGGAGTATGAGACGAAATTTACCTCCTTGGCTCGGTTTGCAAAGGAGATGATCCCAACGGAAGAGCTTAAAATTAAGCAATTCATAAGAGGTCTCCGAACCTACATACGAGACAAGGTTGGGATTTTAGGCTTGACCAACTATGCAGCAGTAGTGGAGAGAGCATTGATTTCTGAAGAGTTCAGCAATGATAATCAAAGAATAAGAGAAGCACAGAACCAAACAAGAAGCACGGGATCCCTTACGGATAATCGTGCTAGAAAGAAGATGAGGATTGGTGGGTCATCCTCACAAAGGCAACCAACTCAATCAGTGAGTTCTACGGATAATCGTGCTAGAAAGAAGATGAGGATTGGTGGGTCATCCTCACAAAGGCAACCAACTCAATCAGTGAGTTCTGTGGCTATACCTTCTGGATCTTTTCGATCAAGGATAGTCTGTTTCAATTGCCAGAAACCAGGACACAGAATGGCCAAGTGTACTCAAGGGCAAGTTTCGTTAATGGCAGATAAAAAGTGCTACCATTGTCATCAAATGGGGCACATTAGTTGGGATTGCCCACAGAAGAAGAGTGTGCAGGGTGGTACTGGTTTGCAGCAGCGTCCTATGCAGCCTATGACTTCACAGACAGGTTTTAGGGCATTACCACCACAGCAGACAGCGCCTTCAGTTCAGAGTTCTCGGGCACCTGCTAGAGGAGTCACGTCTAGTGCTCCCAGTCAGCAGTCGGGATATCAGGGTCTGGGACAGCAGGGCCAGAGATCCCAAGGCCGTGCTTTTACTCTTGTTCCGGCAGAGACCTCGGCAGGACCGTCAGTGGTCCGAGGTATATTTCTTGTATCTAGCTCGTGGGCTAGGGTTTTAGTAGATTCAGGTGCATCACATTCATTCATATCATATGCATTTGCTTGTACTTTGGGGTTGGAGGTGTCATCTTTGGACTCAGTTTTATCCATTGATACGCCAGTTGGTGGTAGAGTGGTTTTGAGTGATGTGTGCCGATCTTGTGAGATTGAGATTTCAGGACATCGACTAGTGTTTGATTTCATTCTCCTGGAGATGTCTAGCTTTGACGTGATCTTGGGTATGGATTGGCTATCGACCTACAGAGCCAATATTGATTGTCATCGGGGAAGAGTGACCTTGTGTACATCCTCTGGTGTTAGTATATGTTTTGTGGGGGAGCGGGATGACTTCTACTTGTCATCTTTGCATGGTTTGAGTGATCAGAGAGGGCTTGGGCATTTCTTAGCGAGCCTACTAGTTGATGGTGATGATGAGACACTTGGAGAGCTTCCTTGTGTAGTGTATGAGTTTATGGACGTATTTCCGGGGGAATTGACACAGTTGCCTCTGAAACGAGAAGTGGAGTTTGTGATAGATCTCGCTCCAGGTACCGCACCCATTTCTATGGGACCGTACCGAATGGCACCGGCTGAGTTGAAAGAGTTGAAGGACCAATTACAAGAGCTACTAGACAAGGGATTCGTACGCCCTAGTACATCGCCTTGGGGAGCTCCAGTTCTTTTTGCTAAGAAGAAGGACGGGTCTTTGCGGCTTTGCATTGACTATAGGAAGTTGAATCGGGCAACGATCAAAAATAAGTATCCCTTGCCAAGGATAGATGACTTGTTCGATCAACTTAAGGGTTCGAGGTGTTTCTCAAAGATAGACTTGAGATCGGGCTACTATCAGTTGGGGATTAGAGAGGTGGACATTCCAAAAACTGCTTTTCGCACACGATACGGGCATTATGAATTTTTGGTGATGCCATTTGGTTTGACAAATGCACCGGCAGCATTTATGGACCTAATGCATAGAGTGTTCAATGCTTACTTGGACAAGTTTGTGGTCGTGTTCGTTGCTGACATTCTAGTGTACTCATCTTCGAAAGAGGAGCACGAGGGTCACTTGAGGATTGTGTTGCAACTCTTAAGAGAACATTAATTATATGCCAAATATGAGAAGTGTGAATTTTGGCTAGCGGAAGTGAAATTCCTTGGACATGTTGTGTCCGAAGGAGGAGTTTCCGTAGATCCATCCAAGATAGAGGCGGTGATGGGTTGGGAAAGACCTAAGAGCGTATTTGAGATACGTAGTTTCTTGGGATTGGCAGGGTATTATCGGAGGTTTGTGAAGGACTTTTCGAGGCTAGCTGCACCTATGACAAAGCTTACCCGAAAAGGAGTGAAATTTGTGTGGGATGATGCTTGCGAGCATGCATTCATGGAATTGAAGAGTTGGTTGACTTCGGCTCCAATTTTGATCATTCCAGAACGTGGGTTGGGGTACACAATTTATTGTGACACTTCAAGACTCGGTGTGGGATGTGTGCTAATGCAAACTGAACGAGTAGTGGCGTATGGTTCGAGGCAATTGAAAACACATGAACAGAATTATCCGGTACATGATTTGGAGTTGGCGGCGGTGATCTTTGCACTTAAGGTGTGGAGACATTATTTGTATGGCGAGAAGTTTGAAGTGTTCTCGGATCATAAAAGTCTCAAATACCTTTTCTCGCAAAAGGATTTGAATATGAGGCAACAGAGGTGGATGGAGTATATGGAGGACTATGACTTCGACTTACAATATCACCCGGGAAAGGCCAATGTAGTGGCAGATGCATTGAGTAGGAAGTCACATGGTAGCTTAGCGAGCTTAGCCATACGGGAGTGGAAGATGATGGAAGATATCTCAGAAATGGGATTGCATTTCAGTGAGGATGATGAACCGGCAATGTTATTTACTCTTATCGCTCAACCAACTCTTGTGAGTAGAGTGATTGAAGAGCAAAGGAGGGATAGTGAGGTTGAGACTATTCGCACACGGATTTCGGGTGGTGAAGTGGTGGAAGGATGGACAGTTCATTCAGATGAGAGCATGAGATTCAAAGGGAAGATGTTTGTTCCCTTAGCTTGTCGGGATGAGATTCTGAGGGAGTTTCACAACTCGAGACTAGCAGTACATTCGAGTGGTACCAAGATGTATCATAACCTACGACGACAGTATTGGTGGAAGGGTATGAAAAAGGATATAGCTCAGTTTGTGGCGAGGTGCCTCACTTGTCAACAAGTGAAGGCCGAGCATCAGAGACCAGCGGGATTGTTGCAGCCATTGCCTGTGGCTATATGGAAATGGGAGCATGTCACTATGGACTTTGTGATGGGACTTCCAAAGTCGAGGAGAGGTCACGATGCAATTTGGGTTGTCGTTGACAGGTTGACGAATGTAGCTCACTTTATTCCAATTAGAGTGACAGATGATGTGGATACTCTCAGTAGATTGTATATTGAGCAGATCCTTAGGCTTTATGGCGTGCCAATTTCTATTGTTTCAGATAGAGACCCGCGATTTACATCTCGATTTTGGCAGAGTTTCCAGGCAGCACTTGATACGAACCTTCACTTTAGTACTGCTTTTCATCCTCAGACGGATGGTCAGTCAGAGCATACCATACAGATTCTGGAGGATATACTACGAGCATGTGTACTTGATCTTCGGGGCAGTTGGGAGGATCACCTTCCTTTGGTGGAGTTTGCATACAATAATAGCTATCAGGCTAGCATTGAAATGGCTCCATTTGAGGCTTTGTATGGTAGGCCGTGTAGGTCACCTATCTGTTGGACTGATGTAGGGGAGACAGCTTCTTTGGGACCGGATTTAGTTCGGGAAACCACAGAGAAGATCAAGTTAATTCGGCAAAGATTGCTTACAGCCCAGAGTCGTCAGAAAAGCTATGCTGATAGAAGACGGCGACCATTGGCATTTGAGGTGGGAGATCATGTTTTTCTGAAGGTCTCACCACGGAGAGGTTTGATGAGGTTCGGTCGTAGTGGCAAGCTTGCACCACGATTTATCGGGCCATTTGAGATTTTGGATCGGGTAGGAGAGGTTGCTTATCGCTTGGCATTGCCACCGCAATTGTCAAGTGTGCACAACACTTTCCATGTGTCTATGTTGAGGAAGTATGAGCCAGACCCTTCACATGTACTCGATTGGGCAGACCTTGAGGTGGAGGAGGATGTGTCATACGAGGAAGGACCAATTCAGATTTTGGACACTAGAGAGCAAGTGCTGCGGGGAAAGACCATCCCATTGGTTAAGGTGCTTTGTAGGCATCACGGGATGGAAGAGGCTACGTGGGAACGAGAACAAGAAGTCCACTCAAAGTATCCGGAGTTGTTCACCACTTGAGGTACATTCTAATTTCGAGGACGAAATTCTTATAAGGTTGGGAGGTTGTAGAGACCGTCCCTAATTTTGGCCGATTTTTCAATTTTTGTCATTTATTGCTTTAAATACATTTTAAATGATATTTAACATGTTTTGGATGCGGGGAACATGTTTAGAAGGTTGGAATATAGTTTTGGGAAGTTTTGGGGACTTTTGGCAAAAGTTGACTTTTTTGAGTTTGGTCAACCTAGGGTAGTGGGCCTTGTGGGCCCAGAAATTTTAAAAGTGTCGGAATGGCTTCAAAATTTGAGGATAGCTTAAATAAAATATTTGATGCGCAACGGAGTGGATTTCGTGTCAATCTGAGTTACGGAACTCCGAAAATGAGCCCGAGAAGGTTTTGCAAAAAGGTGATGGCAAACGAGTAATTAAGAGGAGGTCACTTAGCTATAAATACTAAGAGAGATCAGCTCTTCTCCCATTTTCATCCCAGCAGCCGAGAGAGAGAGATATATACGTATATACATACAAGCTTCATCTCCTCACCTTCTTCACTAGATTTGAGGGCCTTGGAGTGGGATTTTGATTTCACCAAAGAAGGAAGAAACGATCTACGCGTTGAGGGCTCGAGCTTGATCGGTTCAAAAATCATTTCGGAAGAAGTTGGGTTTTGAGAGATTGGGGGAAATCAATTGGAAGCTCTTCCAATTTGAGGTAGGGGTGCTAGACTCATCCTTACTTTGATTCTATAGGTCACATAATTGTGACATGAAAGATAGATTGGGATTTCTTGAGTTTAGGGTTATGTATATGTGTATATATGTATACTAATGTGATTATGCATGTATAAATGTCTAGCATGTTGGTTAGAACTTATATATGTTGTGTATGTGCAAATGAGACTATGAATGTGCTTGATGAAAAATGTGATCATTTGGGAAAACATGAAAAATGTGAATTTTTAGACTTGTGCATGAAAGATATGATTTTCCTTGTTAAATGCATAAGCATGATGATTTTCATGATATGAGTGTGATAGCATTGTGACAATCTTGAAGGAAAGGAAAATGCATTGATTTGACAAAAATGCATTCATGGTGTGGAATAAGTGCATTGATGTGATTATGTGCACTATGTGAAAAGCGAGTTTTTGGGGCGTGACAACATTGAGAATTAAGGTAAGGGAATGGTCCCTAGGGTGAAAGACCCAAAACTTGGCCAAGAGGAGGTGCTCCCTTCGGATTAGTAACCCGATAAAGCACAAGCAGAGTTTGGGTGCCGAAGAGACCCTTACTATGGATGGAGTGATAAGCTAGTCCCCATTGAAGTGATTTCTGGACTTATGTGGCGTGTGTTATATATATATATATATATATTGTGGCTTGCTAAATTGGATATATATATATATATGTATATGTATGTAAATGCATTGAGATGTGAAGCATCACGCATGATTTGAAAAACGTGTTTGTTTATGGGTTAAAAGCATGTATACTTGTCATGTAGACATGTAGGGATTTCATATGCATCCATGCATGGCCGCCTGAGTTAGAGTGGGGTTGGGTGGATCATTTCTACTGAGCCGCAGTGTTGCTCACCCCATATTTATATAAACATTTTCAGATAAGGCGCCAATGGAAGATGGAGCATGATTAGTTCTATGGATATGTTGAGCTTATTTTTGGACTTTTGCTCTTTTGAGATGTAGATAAATGTCCATGCTGGCTTGTGGCATGTAGACAATGGTTGTGGTGTTGCCTTTACATTTGTATCTTCTTTTGTATGTGAAATCCAAATGTAGGTGCCACACTTGTAGGAAAGTGATTTTTTTTTTAAGAAATGTATGTGTAATGGCTTCATTCAGTCGAGACTTGTTGAATGTATGCAAAAAGGGCCATTCAAATTCTTATATGTATGGTTCCATGAATTATATATGGATTTGGGATTTAAATGGATGAATGTATTCTTTTGTCTCTTGTATTTTAATTTCGTGGATATGAATGTTTAGAGTTGTGAATTTATGTTGGAATCATGGTTGTAGGATCTTATTGTATAAATTAGATTGTATGGTTGGATTAATGAAGATCACCTTTGGAAAAATGAGGATGGTTTAGTTCACTTGAATTTTATGTGTATTGTGAACTTAGGATAAATTTTCTATGATTATACAAGATTTGAGATTCAAATGTATAGGTTGATGTGTGAGTATGATATTATATCAATGGTAGATGATTTATATGAGTTATGAATGATCTAAGGTGGTTTGGTTGAGATTTGGGTTCAGTTGATCTTGTAGAGGTGTTTGAGAAATTCTGGGCAGTACATTTCGATTAATCGAAATGCCCATTTCGATTAATCGAGATGCCCATCTCGATTGATCGAAATGGTTGCGAGTTTTTATGGATTTTTAAGCTTTACTTCGATCAATCGAAGTCCCAACTTCGATCAATCGAAATATTGCAGGTCCAAAGTACCGAGAGGGTGTTTCCTTCGATTGATGGGGTCAAAATCTCGATTAATCGAGATGAATTTCGATTGATCGAGATCCAATCTCGATTGATCGAAATTACTATTCACAGTAAGGTTCAAAAATTATCCAAACTTCGTTTCGATGCCATTTCTTCGTTTTAAATCGGAATTGAGCGTGGTTTTTTTTGAAATTGAGTATTTTTGAAAGCTCTATCCAATGGTGTAGGTTACAGAATCAAATTCCCTCCGTGTAAAAAGTTGAGGTCCAGAACTTAGTGGTTTATGTGTATGGAACTAAAGGTGAAAATCATGTTCAAGGGCCTTAGATGATCTAATGCCACATGAAGGGTGTGCATATAGAATGCTTCCGCAATAGAAATGATTATAATGAGATTAAGGTATGGAAACTTGAGGTGAAATCACGGATTCACCCCCGTTCCCTACGCTCCTAACCGGGTGTCGGAAACCGGGGCGTGACATTAGTCATGGTCGTTCCAAAACCAATCCATACCGAACGTTATTTTCGCTAATAATCGTCACTTCCTCTTTTCATATACCCCAGGCGTTACATTTGCAACACCTAACTCATAACACTCAAGTCTGGCACAATCAGCGCATCTCAATTGCTCTAAAGTAACATAACCACTTCCATGACATAACTGAGTGACTCCTAAGCCCATGTGCAGTTCACTTTCACAATTCTCGAAACACTTGCTTCCTTGAGTCCACAGTCTCTACCTCAAGACCTATTCAATCCATCTCTATTTCTAGTCTAAGGTAACACCTTCGACTAATCATACCAATCACTTACAGTTATACTTCCCTATAATCCGGGATCATCAGTACTCAAAGTCATTCTTTCATTATCGAACATGACTATCAATCTCTGGCATACCATTCCCGGGCTTAGTCCAATATCCTGGGCATCATCACAACACAAACCACATCAATCCACTGCACATCACAAGTGCACTCTGTCACGCCCCGATTCCCGAGGCCCGAAAACCGAGGTGTGAACCCCGTGAGATCACCCTCACGACACAACCATCACCTGATCATGCAACCTCAACTTCCTATTATTTTTACAAAAATTGGGCATGACCCATTCTAAATAATCAGCTCCTGGCATGTTATACCTGCTTTGCAATTCATATGGACACTTCTGGGCATGTGTCCCCCCAGCATATATATCTAACAATGAAAATGGACACTTCTAGGCACGTGTTACATGTCTCAGTCCTTGAATGTCCGTATTATATACATACATCACATGAATAATTACAACTGAAGGAACTAAATCAATACAATCACTTTATACATTTAATCCAAATGTAAAGCATCTATCTATCCACTATCCTGGACATACATCAGATTCTAAAGAATCTAAACACTACCTCTGCAACCGGTGCTGCCAGTCCCCTAACTAACTCCAAAATCAGCAATACCTGCAAAACCTGGGAGGGGGTGAGCTCAAAGGCCCAACAAGGTATGTAGAACGATACTATCACCGCTGCAGCAGGTCGATTCTCACATATTCTCAAAAATATACATGCACTTAAATATATCACAATATTTAAGACCATGCCCCACCTAGCATGCATAAACTAATGATGTATATGACTACTCTAGCACATATGAACATACAAAATCCACTACACATGATTTTAGAAATCATTTTCAACATGCTTGAAAACAGTAAGCATTCAGCATCAATATGTATATAGAACATATATGTCAAAGCATTTACATAAACAATGTAAATCAACTACCTCGTCTCCTACTCAACAAGTAGTACATCTCAAATGCAATAAAGATGCATTTAAACCAAAAACATGCTTAACAGATAAACACATAAGCATAAAGGTATTTTCACCTTTCCCGGTCATAATCCGATACATAATACAAGCATCAAAGCTTGCACATACTCTCGCTCTTGGTCCTCATCCGATACCCCACATGATTGGCCCGCTCCGAGGATCATGTGACCTAGGACAACTCCAATAACCATCCTATGACCTGGACCACTCCGAAAGGTCATTCTACCCTGGCAATGTATAGGATTGCCATTATGTGAGGGGACAGCTCCGAGGCTCACATTCGTTGGACACACTCCGATTCTAGGCATAAAGCCTTTGTATGGCGGGTCCACTCCGAGGGCCATACATAGTGGATAGTTATACCACTTCTCGTGACACGGTTGGACCACTCCGAAGTCTCGTGCACCTCTTTTTGTGTTAATTTTCTTGCAACCTCCCATATATGCAATGCGGATGTATACGTAATCCAGCATTTTATTTTATGCTACCCCAATGCCCCAGCTAGTATATGAGTACGTAGCATGCATTTCTTTCTACCAAAACCCACATATAACCACGTATGTGTAATTTCCCTCCTATACATGCAATACGAATGCACATATACACAGTATAATTCTTTCATGCTCCAACCCATGCTTATGAACACTAAAAAGAAGTATTTAGCATGCTTCTCACTACATCCCAACACATATAGCACATACGTGTTCAAGACCAGCATAATACCTCACATATACAAAACACTCCAACTTTAGCACATTTTTACCATGCTACAACCAATGCGTACATTCGATATATAAAGACAGTTAGCATGCATCTCATTTCCACACTCCCACATATAAACACGTATATGTGTCACATCCTGCATATCAGTCCTATATGCACGTATACTAGCATAAATACGATCATGCTCTCATTTAATGCATATATTCACTACAAGTAGCTAACATGCATTCCAATCACAATATATAAACACATATATATTACGTCACCCACATATGTAATAAGAACATATAGACACCTAGCACATCATAGTCATGCTTTGCAAATGCCCGCCAAAAGTTACATTAATACTTAGCATGCATTTCTACCACTGTAACCATATATATATAATCACGTATATATATATATATATATATATATATTTAACATCATGCATAAGGACCACATATGCATGCAAGATAACACGTAGCTAAACAGATATTATTTAGCATACTTTTCATAAACTTTAATCCATACATACATGCATATCACAATGCAAATAGGCGATAAATTTAACATGTTATCGCTTCCAAACCCACACATACATATATATATATACACACGCATATATATATCCTCTCACATCCCATGTATGTACAACATCCACGTATACCCACATATATATAAGCACCAATATATATGTATATACACATACCACATATGATCAAATTAAGACATATGTAAATTACTCAACGTAAATAAAATATAAGTAAGAGACAGAGGCAAGAATCAACTTGCCTTAGGTCCCGCTCTTAACCGGTCCGTGCCTGCAAATCGGCCTGTTTCCACGCCCGATCCAGTCCTGTGTCGAAGTCCACACGAGCAACTCCATTAGACTAATTCGTTTCCTTTTTCAATTTTTCACGTTTGGCCCAATTCCGAGTTCAAGCCCAAACCTCTCAATCTATGATGTCTCAACCCACATCATCAACCGTGAAGGTCCAAAGAGCCTCATATAACCGTCCGAACCCCCTACCAAAAACACCTCCACCACGGAGTCAAACCACCACCAAAGGCTAATTGAAACCACCATGGCCACACCCAAGTCCACTATCAAGGCTACCATGGACGAACCCAGCCATTTCCACAACCCAACAACCATTGCCGGAAACCACCACTAACCACCATAGATCAAAACCAAACCAGCCATCATGTATGGCCAACCAAACCCCACCAGCCACGAACAGCCGTGAGCCACTCAATGCCTAAGCTAAAATCGTCAACTACATCCAAAACCCAATTCCGAAACTCTGCCGGAACCAACAACTACAAGGACCGAACCCACAGCCAACCACTGTTTGGTCACCCAACACAGAAGATCCATTCGAACCCAAAGACCCACAACCGGCCACAACCGAACCCAAGCCGAGATCAAACATCAACCGCAACCCCCATAAAAAACCCACCGAAAGCTGCCTATTTCCACCAACTTCCCTGATTGTCCACCGCCGGAACACACCTGCTGAAGCCACATCAAAAGCTTCAAAAATCCAACTGGAACAACCCCAAAAAAAATTGGACCAACCACAGCCCAAACAAGCCGTATCAACCTTACCAGCAAAGAACCCATCTCCAGCCACCACCATGGTCGGAATAACCCCAACCAAGTCCACAAAATCGAGCACCATAGCCGGAACCGAAGCCCCGTCAACACCCCGGTCAAACCCCCATCAGATCCGTCTGAAAATCGAGGGATCACCAACCACCAACCACGGCCGTGAGAACCCCAATCGAACAGTGCCTCACCGGCCGTGAGTCCCCTGCCGGACGAGCGCACCAGCTACCGGACAGACCCCCTTCGCGAACGGCTCTGCTGAACCGAGCTACCATGCGCACCGGACAGCTCCACCGTGGACAACCACGGTGGCCGTCAACGCCTCTGCCAAAAATGGCCTTGCCACCGCTGATCGGGCCACCAGAGCCGATTCCCTCTCAGTTTCTCTCTCTTTCTCCTAATTCTCTCTCAGTTTCTCCCTCTCTTCTCTCTCCCCGATTTTCCTTCTTCTCTTCTTTTTCTTCTCTTCTTTTTCTTTTTTTTCTTCTTTTCTTTTCTTTTCTTTCTTCTTTTCCTTCAGCCAGCCGAGACCACTTTTGGTCTCTTTTCTTCTTCCTTTCTTATGGTCCACACACTTTTGCCTACTTATCCTCCTCCACACAAATATATATATATATATATAACATCACACAATACATGTATTCACATGTATTTTCCCACACTTACTTTTATAAATATAAAGGTCCCTCTTTACTTATCCATAATTACATGTAGACCCACCATGTGCATATATATATTGTCACGCCCCCGTTTCCGACACCCGGTTAGGAGCGAGGGAAACGGGGGTGAATCCGTAATTTCACCTCAAGTTCCCACACCTTAATCTCATTTTAATCTATTCTATTGCGGAAGCATTCAATATGTACACCCTTCAGGTGACATCAAATCATCAATGACCCTTGCAACTGATTTTCACGAAAATCGAGCATGACCCATTCTAAATAATCAGCTCCTAGCATGTTACACCTGCTTTACAGTTCATATGGACACTTCTGGGCACGTGTCCCCCCAACATTTATATCTAAATAATAAAAATGGACACTTCTGGGCACGTGTTCCCCCAGCATTTCTACAACATGCATAATATAATCAAAAAAATACATGCCTCAGTCCTCGAATGTCCGTATTAGATACATACATCACATGAATGAAATACATCTGAATGGATTGACTCAACATAATCACTTCATACATTTAATCCAAATGTACAACATTCATCTATTATCCTGAACATAAATTAGGTTCTAAGGAATCTAACTACTACCTCTGCAACTGGTGCTATCAGTTTCCCCAACTGACTCCGAAACTAGCAACACCTGCAAAACCTGGGAGGGGGTGAGCTCAAAGGCCCAACAAGGTAAGTAGAACCATACTATCATCGCAGCAGCAGGTCGATCCTCACATATTCTCAAAAATATACATGCACTTAAATATATCATAATATTTAAAGTCATGCCCCTCCTAACATATATGAACCAACAATGAATATGGCTACTCTAGCACATATGAACATTTAAATCTACTACACATGACTTATGAAAATCATTCACAACATACTCAAATGCTACGCACGTCCAACCTCAATATGTATAGAAAACATATATGAACAGAAGCATTTACATGAACAATGTAAATCAAATACCACATCACCTACTCAACAAGATCCATAGTAAGGGTCGCATTGGGACCGCATACTCTGCTCACGCTTTTCGGGCTACTAACCCGACGGAAGCGACACCCGCTTGGCCAAGTTTTGGGTCTTGCACCCTAGGGTTCAATACCCTATTAATTCTCACACATGCCCCAAAAATCGCGCTTTTCACATAGTGCACATAATCACATCAATGCACTTATCCACATCATACCATGCATTTTTGTCAAATCAATGCATTTTCCTTTCTCTTCAAGATTGTCACAGTGTCATCACACTCACATCATGGAAATCATTATGCTTATGCATTTTTCAAGAAAATCATATCTTTCATGCATAAATCTATAAAGAAAATCACATTTTCACGTATTTCACCAATGAACGCACTTTTCACCGAAATCATTTATAGTCACATTTGCACATACACAACATATATATATCACATCCTGCATATAATCACATGTACATGTATATTAGCATAAATATAATCATGCTTTCATTCCAATCATGCATTTACTACGAGCAACCAACATGCATTCTTACAACCGTATACAATCACGCAAATATATATATATATATATATATATCATGTCACCCATAAAGGTAGTAAAAACATACATAACATTTTACATATTTCATGCTTTTCCAATGGCCTTCTATGTCATAATCACTTTAGCATGCATTTCAACTACTACACCAAATATATAAACACATATATATTTATGTATACTCAACTCATGCATAGGAATCATATAAGCATGCAAGACAACATCTAGCTAAACATACATATATAATTTAGCATACTTTACATGGCTCAATCCCTAAACACGCATATAACAGTGCAAATCAATATTTGAATTTAACAATGTTCTTACCCTCCAAGCCCACACATATATATGTATGTATATATCTACCCACATATATATGTATATCCTCACATCTCACATATGTATATATATATATACAATCCACCATTATATATATCTATATACATATATATATATATGCAAAGGCCACATACGATCAAATTTAGAGCATACGTAAAATTAACCAACATAACCAAAGTATTTATAGGAGATAGAGGCAAGAATCAACTTGCCTTAGGTCCCGCTCTTACTAAGCCCGTGCCTGCCAAGCGGTCCAAAGTCAATCCCGGTCCAGTTTGGCGT
This sequence comes from Cornus controversa, assembly GCA_026545225.1. NCBI lineage: Eukaryota > Viridiplantae > Streptophyta > Magnoliopsida > Cornales > Cornaceae > Cornus > Cornus controversa. Next base: position 49,490,930 of record CM048846.1, on the reverse strand, counting down.
CAAAGCCCATGCAAACCATCCACTTTCTTCTTTCCAATTCTCATGATTGGTCCAATTTAATTGATCTAAGATGGCAGCCCATTCCAATCAATTCAACCCACAAACCAGTCACCATACGCTCTACAAACCCTCTATTGTCCAAGCTAACTGAACCCCAAGTCCACCTTATGCATATAATCAACCTATACATAATAAGACTCACCATATACCCACAGCCACTGCCAAGGGACATGGCTGTCCAACACAGCTAAACACCAAGTGTCACCACTACCGGGGCTAATCACCCTCGGTACAACCCACCGGAACCAACAAAGCCTATATACACGGCCAACCTATGGAGTACCAAAGATCCACAAGCCTCTCAGCAACTATCCATGACTGCCAAGCCATGCGTGAACCGAACTCAGAGTCACCATTGCAACCCCACAACACAACACCCAACCAGCCGAAGCCATCCATGGCTGTCACTGCACGCTTCACCCATTCCAGCCGACCCGAAACCAAATTGACCACCAAGAAAATCCACGCTCCACCCATGTCAACAGGGAACCTCCACCTCATTTCAACCTCACCACGGCAACCCAAAAGCAAAACCGAAGCCCACCATCAACGACCCTCACAGCCAGTCGCTGCCACCTATGCACCCGCGGCAAGCCATGATCCAATTTTCAACCGAACCCAACGACCACTGTCAAGGTCCTAACAGCCAAAGCCACCCGAAGCCAACCCAAACACGACCCAGTTGGGTCGCTGCCCCCAAACCCCAACTGCGAACAACCCCCATTTGTGAACAGCTCAGCCGCACCGAGCCACCACGCGACACCGGCAACTCCACCACCGTGATCCCCTCAGTCGAACGAACCCACAGTCACCACCACCGTCGCTACCAGCCATGGCCGCCGAGAAGGAACCCAGCACATGACCAAACCCCCAAAAAAATTGTGAAACCCAACTTCGCAACGGCCCATCAAGCTCCGACCACGGCTCACCGTGAAGCGCACCACCGAGCCTAGCGACGGTCGTGCCTCGCCGTCACGGTCAGCACCGGAACTGGCCGCTCCCCCTCCCGATTTCCCTTTCTCTCTCTTCCTTCTCGGTTTCTCTCTTTCACCCCGATTTCTCCTTCTCTCTCTTCTTTTCCTTTTTCTTTTCTTTCCTCTTTTTCTTTTCTTTTTCTTCTTTTCTTTTCGTTTTCTTTCTTTTCTTCTTTTCTCATTTTCTTTTCTTCTCTTTTCTTTTCTTTTTCTTCTCTTTTCTTCTTTCCCAGCCGAGACCACTTTTGGTCTCTTCTCTTCTTCTTTTCTTGGTCCACACATTTTCCCAAGTAATCCCCTCCACAAGTTATGTATATATCTATATATACAAGTGTTTATAGTACATGTATATACCCATACACCATACAATAAAATACTACATTATACAATACATGTACTCCCATGTATTTTCCCACCTGTACCTACAATCATGTATAGGCACCCACACTTCTTCATATTTGCATATAAGCCCACCATATGCATATATATATATGTATATATATATATATCTATATCCTCCAACTTCATATAAATATATATACAATTCCATATATATATATTTATAACATATTTTCGAATTTTTATTTATTCGAAAAAAAATCGGTCCGGTCCAAAATCACCCGGAACCGATCAAAAATTATTCCGGTCCTTACATATATATTCCCATATATATATATATATATATATATATATATATATATATATCTATATCCTCCAACTTCATATATATATATATAATTCCATATATATATATATAACATATTTCTAAATTTTAATTTATTCAAAAAAAAAATATCGGTCCGGTTCAAAATCGCCCGGAACCGGTCAAAATAATTTCGGTCCCTACACACTCACTAGCAAGGCACATGACAATCTACTCGCCGATACAAACCACATAAGCGGTGTACTTGCCACAGCAAGCCACATAACTCTGCCTAGTCTCATAGAGTACAACCCACTAGAATCCAATGCCAAGTCTAGGATCTTACATCCCACTGACTTTATAATCCCATTATTCAAGAGGAGAACTATTTTCCATTTTCATCATTCACACCAAGGAACCAGTTGACAGTTAGAGAGAATTCATTTCATATTAGCACTTCACTTTAGATAGCCCTTACCAATGACAATTCAAGGTCACCTACAGTAGGCAAACAGCAGCCATACAGTGACCACAGCCCACTGCGTCTACACGTCCACTGTGTCCACCTCTTCCCTTTCACGGCAAAAAACTATCCTCACTTCAAATACCATATGTCAGGATACTCGTCCACTATTAACTCATCATTTTCTTAACATCATATCCACACTATGATCTAACTACATCAATCATATGCATATCATAGCACACCACTGAGGTCAAGGCACATAAGAAGTATGCTTGTCAAAACAAATCATCCAGTGCTGTCCATCTTTAGTGCTATCCATCTTTCTGGACTACAATCCATTGGCATTTAGTGCCAAGATTAGGGTTTTACATGCCCTTAACTTCACAATATTATTTCCTAAGGAATGAAACTGACTTACTCGTCCATTAATCCTAACGGACATTTTTGACTTCTCGAATATCTATCCATTGCTTTCCAGCATCTCACTTGACACCCCAAGATCCTGACTGCTTTGTCTAGGACCCCACAAATCTTTCTATGCATCACTATTATTTTTGTTAGCATCTAGGCATTACGATGCATCATAATCCACATAATCCAAATGTCTTATACTCTTCAGACATCAAAGTCATCACATGTCCACTAACTCCAAGAATTGGATCACTTTCGAGTCCTCATCCGACCATCTCAATAACACATCTCAGACATACTCTGTCTAGAATCCTGATATCACAATACTGCCAATAGTCTTAGTCAACTAACTGACCTTTAGTCCTCAATAATCGTGCAATTATTGCAACTCAGATATGAATCACCAAACTCTCAGTTTGGAAAGTCACAAGGCAAATCATGCCCTTCTTCATCAACATTAGACTCCTACTCTCAAGGTCTATCACAAGATGTCTATTTCAACATCATAATCCATTTGGTTTCAAACCTCTACCCAGGTTTACCAATCCTTAAAAACTGAAATTTTTAGGTGACTACATGATTCGTGTGTGAGTGTGACTCAAAAAGTATATCAATTAAAAATTACCACACTTCGCAATAAAATGAATTCCTTGCAGAATAGGGCTATCGAAAGGGGTGTCGAACCTCAAGAATTATGATCTGATGAGTTGGAATATGAAATTAATTCTAATTAAATTTAAGAGAAAAGAATTCTAATTTTTAAACAAAACTAATTAAAAAGTAAAATAAAATAAATCAAAGTAAATAGAAAGTGAAGATAATATGAGAGAAATTTAGGGTATTTGACTTCACCACTAACTCCACAATCAATGGTCAATTGAATCAACTATGGGGGATTACATCATGCATAAGTGGTGTCGGTGGCTACAAGCTCACCTTCATCCGTCAAGAAGATAACATATGATTAAGGCTAAGTCATGGACTATCTTCGATTGGCATGGGCCATCTGCCTAACTACTCTAATCTAGGGTGCAGTATGGTTCATCTTCTTTAGGCATAATCCATCAAAGCTTTTAATGATATATTCAGTAAAAACTATTATGTAATAATCGCTCTCATGATCACATAAAATAAAAGAGATTGAGTTCAATAACAACAACTAAATATCTAAAACAAGATAAGAAATCATTGAAACTGAATTTACAAGACTTTTATTGCTCAATTCTATAATAAGACTCCTCTAAATTACACAAGCTATGCATGTATATAAATGTCCCCAATAATTAAAACAATCAAACCATTGATGCTTTGTTAGGGCTACATCAAAACCCTAGTGGATGAACTAGCCGCTCATGGTAAAAGAAAAAGCTTCAACTGTTGAGGAAGAAGGCATCATCTTCATGAATTATACGTATGACTTCATTCTCCAATGGCTCTGCAAAGTATGTTTTCTGTTCTATCCTCAGCCCTCTCAGACTCTCCAATCTCTATAATCTCCCCCCAACTCAGCCTCCAATTCTTCACTTTATGCCCCCAAGAGAATACACCAAAGTCCTAATCCAATTAGGAATTAATTAGGTTTTCCCGCAGCACTAATCAAGTGAGTTTTTCCTACTGACGTTCGGCCCAACTTTTGACCCACTAGAAGTCCGATTCACAGAATTTTCGTGAAATACAAAAGTGTGCAGAATCAAATTTTGTTTAATATATAAAAATATTAAGTCGATTTGAGGCTCAAAAATAACACTTCTGGTTCGTTTTCCAAAATAGGATTAAGACTGTATTATGCGCAGATTTGGGCTTCAAGCCCGAAACCTCTTAACAGCTGTAATTCTCTTGGACCTCTTCTTTGGGCTGATTTGAGTTGAAATAAATGGTTGAATGGATCTCCTTTATATAGGCTTCCTCTAACCATCTTGGATATCTTCTTTAAAAGCCCAAAATAATGATTTTAACTGAAATAATCATTAAGACCCTGAAAATACATAAAATACTAAAACAAAGTAAAATCATAAAATAATCTATCACTAAGAGAATAAAATATATAAATTAAGAGGCTAGAATGCGTAACATTCAATGTCGATCACTACATGTCACTACTAGCCATGTAACGCAAAATGTAACACAAAAAAGGTAATGCACAATCCCATGAATCAAGTCTACCACATAGCATATAATACATAATATGCTAATCAAATAAACACGTACCATGCATGATATGACATATGATACATAACTTAATTCAAAACCCTAGCCCTCAGGCTAAAACTAGAAAAATATCCCTGACCACACACAATCCTGGTACCTTGATAGGCGTTGAATGTTATGCATTCTAGCCTCTTAACTTATGTATTTTATTCTCTTAGTGATAGATTATTTTGTGATTTTACTTTGTTTTAGTGTTTTCTGTATTTTCAGGGCCTTAATGATTATTTCAGTTAAAACCGTGTTTTTGGGTTTTTAAAGAAGACATCCAAGATGGTGAGATGAAGCCTACATCAAGGAGATTCACTCAACCATTTATTTCAACTCAAATCAGCCCAAGAAAGAGGTCCAAGAGAATTACAGCTGCTTAAGAAGGTTTCGGGCCTGAAGCCCAAATCTGCGCATAATGCAGTCTTAATCCCGTTTTGGAAAATGGACCAGAAGTCTTATTTCTGAGCCTCAAATCGACATTATTTCCGCGTTGGGTTGAACGAAATTTGATTCTGCACACTTTTGTATTTCATGAAAATTCCGTAAAACGGACTTCTAGTGGGTCAAAAGTCGGGCCGAAGTCAGCAGGAAAAATCCACCTGATTAGTGCTGCGGGAAACCCTAATTTATTCCTAATTGGATTAGGACTTTGGTGTATTCTCTTGGGGAATAAAGTGAGGGCTTGCACAGAGCTTACGGAGAGCTTACACAGATATTGGAGAGTCTGAGAGGGCTGAAGAGAACAGAAACATATTGTAGAGCCATTGGAGAACGAAGTCATACGCGTAATTCAGAAAGATGATGTCTTCTTCCTCAACAGTTGAAGCTTCTTCTTCTACCATGAGCGGCTAGTTCATCCACTAGGGTTTTGATGTAGCCCTAACAAAGCATCAATGGTTTGATTATTTTAATTATTGGGGACCTTTATATACATGCATAGATTGTGTAGTTGTGAGGATTCTTATTATAGAATTGAGCAATAAAAGTCTTGTAAATTCAGTTTCAATGATTTCTTATCTTGTCTTAGATATTTAGTTGTTGTTATTGAACTCAATCTCTTTTGTTTTCTGTGATCATGAGAGAGATTATTACACAATGGAAATCACTGAATATATTGTTATGAGCTTTGATGGATTATGCCTAGAGAAGATGAACCATATTGCACCCTAGATTAGAGTAGTTAGGCAGATGGCCCATGCCAATCGAAGATAGTCCATGGCTTAGCCTTAATCATATGTTATCTTCTTGACGGATGAAGGTGAGCTTGTAGCCACCGACACCACTTATGCATGATGTAATTCCCCTATAGTTGATTCAATTGACCATTGATTGTGGAGTTAGTGGTGAAGTCAAACACCCTAGGTTTCTCTCCTATTATCTTCACTATCTTGTTTACTTTGATTTATTTTATTTTATCTTTTTAATTAGTTTAAAAATCAGAATTCTTTTCTTATAAATTTAATTAGAAGTAGTTCCGTATTCCAACTCGTCAGACCATAATCCCTGAGGTACGATACCCATTCCTTTCGATAGCCCTATTCTGCAAGGAATTCGTTCTATTGCGAAGTGTGGAAATTTTTAATTGGTATACTTTTTGAGTCACACTCACACACAAATCATACCTCCTCTGCTTGAGCAAGTGTAAAAACGTTGCCCAGTCCCCCTAGAATATACACATACTAGAACATAAAGTCTAGAGTGGTTCAAACTAACCTACTCTCATCCTCTGTACTCATTGGTAAACACCTACCAATCTATCCATATCATTAGTCTAAGGTAGCAACCTTAACATTCAATACCAATCACTCTCAGTGATGTATACCTTCTATTAGGACTCCTTTATCCATCATCATCCAGACAAAACAACTCAACATCTACAACAGCCGGCGTATTGTAAGAGAAGCGCTAATGAAAGAAAAATGTTCGGCCGAGCCATTTCCAAAACTAGCCTAACTCCTACAATATGCCTTCCTTATGTCCCATCTCGATCTTAGTTGCTAACCCTAGGCAAAACACTTACCAACAACACATCATAAGCCCCTAAGTATCTGTAAGGACTTAAACACTAGCAATTTTCTTTGCGGTATCTCCTCATTGCTCACTAACAAGACCCAACACCAAGTCAAATGTCTAAACTCAACCAATTCTGGGAGTGCTACCAAATGAAATTTGTTTCACACCTCAACACTTTGATCTTTCATTAGGATTGCTCAAACCGAGCAAGTCATTCCACTACCATCTATATGTAATCAAACATATCATCTAGACAACTATCAACCATTGCCTATCTCTAAATCAACACATGATTTGACCATCCGTCCTTAGGTATTTGAACCTATAACTTTGATACCCTAGGTTTTCAAACCTTATGCTTTAACAGCAATCCATAAATCCTCAAATCCTTAACCCTTACCCATCATCCCCAGGTATTCCAACCTAGTGCTCGGATATCATTCTAGTATCAGGTACACAATCTAACCTTCTCAACTATACACATGATATATCTATTCCCCGTCGTCCCTAGGTATTCTAACCTAGACCTCTGATACCATTCTGCCATGCCCCGATTCCCAAGTCCCGAGAACCGAGTCGTGAATCCGTGAGATCACCCTCACAATATAACCATCACCTAATCATACAATCTCAATTTCCTATTATTTTTAAGAAAAATGGGCATCACCCCTTTTGAATAAATCAGATCCTGATATGTCATTCACTCTGTAAATTCAAAAATGGACACTTCTGGGCACGTGTCCCCCCAACATTCACATCCTAAATTCAAAATTGACACTTCTGGGCACGTGTCCCCCAGTATTCTTATAACAACCATATTACAATTGAAAATATGTCTCAGTCCTTGAATGTCCATCTCATATACATACATCAAATGAAATGTACAACTGGGATAAATTAACCAACATACAATGTCTAGTTACATTTAATCCAAATGTCCAACGTCCATCTAATATCCTGGACATAAATTAGATTCTAAGGAGTCTAATCACTACCTCTGCAACGGGTACCATTAGTCCCCTAACTGACTCCAAAATCAACAATACCTGCAAAACTTGGGAGGGGGTAAGCTCAAAGGCCCAATAAGGTATGTAGAACCATACTATCACTGCTGTAGCAGGTCGATTCTCACATATTCTCAAAAATATACATGCAGTTAAATATATCACAATATTTAAAGTCATGCTCCTAGCGTATATGAACCAACAATGCATATGGCAACTCTAGCACATATAAACATATAAGCCAACTACACAGAATTTTTGAAATCATTTTTCAACATGCTTGAAAGCAGAAAACACCCAGCACCAATATGTATAAAGAACATATATGTCAATCATCACGTCCCCCACTCGACAAGTAGCAATCTCAAATGCAATGAAGATGCATTTAAACAATACAACATGCTAAAAAGCAATAGACATCCAACATATATCATGTTTCATCACAAGCAACACATATATAAGAATACGTTAAACATATAGCATGCTTCACAATAGATAATGTAAGCAAGCTCACACAGTTGTCTCTCTCTCGGACTCAACCCGATACCCTAACATAATTCTCAACCAATCATGTGACCAAGAAACTTCCCACACAATTTCAGAATTTACATCACCGAGAACATCGGTCCTACCAGGTGATGAGATAATTTTGGAATGCACCACTAAAAACATCGGTCCTACCAAGTGATGAGATAATTTCATAATACACCACTGAGAACATCGGTCTTACCAAGTGATGAGATAATTTCATAATACACCACTGAGAACATCGGTCCTACCAAGTGATGAGATGATTTCAGAATACACCACTGAGAACATCGGTCCAACCAAGTGATGAGATGATTTTGGAACACACCACTGAGAACATCGGTCCTACCAAGTGGTGAGACTACTTCAATACACACCACCGAGAACATCAGTCCTACCAAGTGATGAGATAATTTTGGAATGCACCACTGAGAACATCGGTCCTACCAAGTGATGAGACCCTTTCAAGATTTTCACCGAGTCATCACATACTCCAAAGTGAAAATGTTACTCCTCCACTTTTCCCCGTCCTCCTCACAACGGCCCCATACATGCATTTTGGACATATAAATCAAGCATTTAAATTCCATGCTTCACAATACATTAGCTAGTTAAAAAGGAACATAACATACGTTTTATCTCCACCAAGCGACATATATATTCACCTATACATGTAAAATCTAGCATACAGTTCACATATGCTCATAAACCTCACTTAGGCACATTTTAGTCATGTTTCACCAATGCATACATTTTCTATATACAAATAGCATGCATTTAATTCACATAAACCCACATATAATCACGTATATGTCAAATCACGCATATAAATCACATATGCACATACACTAGTATAAATTTAGTCATGCTCTCATTCAATGCATATATTCACCACAAGTGTCTAGCATGCATTCTAATCACCATATATATTCACATATATATTGCATCACCCATACATGTATTACGCACATATATAACAATTAGCATAAATCATGTTTCTCAAATGCTCATCAATGCTATAATCATATTTAGCATGCATTTTCACTACTACCACAAATATATAATCACATATATATTCAACACCATGCATAAAAGTCACATATGCATACAAGACAACACATAGCGAAACATGTATTATTTAGCATACTTTTCATCAATTTTAATCCATACCATACATGCATATCACAATGCAAAGAAGCATTTAAATTTAATCATGCTTTCATCATCACACATATATATATATACTCACACATATATATATATATATACATATCTTCACATCCCACGATACAACAATCACCTTTATATATATATATATATATATATATATATATATGCACATATATATATAAACACCATATATGACTAAATTAAGAGCATATGTAAATTAACCAATATAACTAAAATATATATGTAAGAGATAGAGGCAAGAATCAACTTGTCTTAGGTCCTGCTTTTATTATGTCCGTGTCTGTCAAGCGGCCTATCTCCAAGTCCCGGTCCAGTCTCGTGTCAAAACCCACACAACCGACATAACTGAACCCAATACTCAACCCATATTGTGAACCCAAACCATAAACCAAATTCTGCCCAATTCTATGGTCTAACCCCAACAGCTAGTTCAATCCATTTATTAGACTAAACCCACGTGAACTTCACATCCCACGCTACCAATTCAAGGAATCCATCAATTGGTAACACCCAACATTGCAGCCCAAATATCAAGCCCATTTTAAATATATATATATATATATATATATATATATACGTCACCTCCCCTGCTAAATAGCCTAGCCGTATCATCATGGCAACCCATGCCACAGCCAAGCCATGACCTTCACCGTTGGCAACACCATGGAACAACCGCCACCGTGAACCCAAAGCTCCACCACCATCCAGCCATGAGCCACCCATGAACCCACCATAGCAGCCCCTTCGGCACCATCCGAAATAACCGAACCAGGCTGTCCAAACAGCCGTGAACAGCCTCTTCCTTGGGCTCAAATAACCCAAACAAAAGCCCCTTGATCAGCCACAACTACACCCCATGTGCAACCCACACACAACTCACTACTAAGCCGAAGCCACTAGCAACCGAATCAAACAACCACCTCATGCCCCAAAGATTGAACCCATCACTCACCTAGTCATCGCAGCACCAAGAAGACCCACCCCGAGCCTCTATCGGTCATCAATCGAAGCTTTAAACTGTTTAAAAATTGAACCCACTCAAGGACCAGGTATAACCCATCTAGCTCCAACCAAGGCTCACCGTAGAGCACACCCATCGAGCCTAGTGACTGCCGTGTCCTCACTGTCACGGCCAACACCAGAACCGGCTGCTCTCTCTTCCTCTAGAACCCTTCTCGGTTTCTCTTTCTCTCTCTACTTTCTCTTTTCTTTTTCTTTCTTTCTTTTCTTTCTCCTTTCTTCATTTAGCCGAGCCATGTGGTCTTATCTCTTCTTTTTCTTTTTTGTTTTGATCCACACATTTCTCTACATTACTCACAGCCACATGTATATATATATATATATATATATCTCATACATATACTTAAATGATCACATGGTTGCATACTAATACATATGTACACACCTATCCATCCACACACGCACATAATTATATACATGTGTATCTATAAATATATTTATGATGCAACATAAATATATCCACCACATATTCTCTTAAATAATTTTCCTCCATCTATATATATATATATATAGATACACCTTTCCAAAATTTAATTAATTCGAAAAAAAAATTTAATCCAGTCCAAAATTGTCTGAAACCGATCAAAATTAATCCCGATCGTTACAACGATACAGTTGATGATTTTTGTTTATTAAAGTCTAGTTTCAATTCCCAAAACTATTAAGATTGCTTCAACACAGTATGACTTTAATAAAGAAAGGCAGCCCCTTTGCACGCTATACGTTCGTGTGCCTTGATAATCAATATCTTATTACATCTACCTCTTATAAAATTGGAAACCACCAGTTCAGAGCTTAGGATGAAAAGTGATATCGGCGTTCTAACAAGTAATTGGTTTGACCTTGTCTCTTCATTTAGTTTTTGTCCACCATAATGCTCATGGTATACAGTTGATGATCCATGCAGGTATTTTCACTCATGAGGTGACTTGCCTATAATTGATTGTCGTATCTGTCGAGAACCGCACTCCGGGTAATATTGTTCTTTTATCTTTTCTTCAATCATTGAGGACAATGTTGATTTGAGTTTAGGGGTGCGATATACCACTTGCATATGCTTGCAATTCTTCAATCTTTTGTATATGGTTGTTGTAATGAATTTTTGCTATGATGTCTTACTTTTTAAGGGAAGATCGGGCTAATAAATGTCCAAGATACATGCAATAGGTAGCTAGGAGCTTTTACATTATAGATACCTATACTTTTGCAAACTAGGTATCAGGTTAGAACGGTTCACATTTTTGTTCAGTTGCGAATATGGTACAATTCTTACCTGAAATTTGTGCTTAATAGCACAAACTTACACATATACATTTTAAGTTATGGGGTATAATCTGATCGAGAATTTTGTAAATTTTTGTTTTTATTTGAACAACTTAGACAATGAGTTCTTCCTCTTAAAAAATAAAAATAAAAAGAGAAAATTTTGCAATAAGCCTTCTCACTCAATAAACCGAGTCTCTATGCCTCATTAAGCAAGGAGTATTCACGTATAAAGTGTGTAAGGTTGAGCAATAAAGAAGCAGGTAACCTATTTAAGTTCATCGCCTTATAAGCTCGGTTATTAAGTATTAAGGGTGCCTTTTCACCTAATGCCCTAAAATCGTCCGGTTTGGGAGCCAATGACCCAACGCTGCTACATGGGCTTACAAGAAAGCAAAAAGAGTTTGAGCATTGCAGAGTCATCCTCGCACAAGCATTCATGCATGCTTTTCAGTAATGAACAACTGGGTTGAGCATTTTCAATAGGTGTTTCTTTTAAAAATAGATGGGTTATTTTTCTTCTCCAAATATGATAATAAGCCACGCGTTAGAATGCATGTTCACTTTTCAAAGAGTTTTTTATGGTTTGCATTGATATTCGTGTTCACACTGACCATTATATGGGGACTTTCATCTAGCTCTAGTTTGTGAAGGTGCATTTTTGTTAATGACCATATAGCTCCATAATACTTGTTGCATTTGTCAAATACGAAATAAATGGATAATTATCCTTTATCCAGTTGATGACCGAGCAGACGATCCATTTTTTTTGCGTAACTTATGAGTTTCATTTTATTTTTAATTTTGCATTGCTAAAGGACTAGAAATATGTAAGTTTGGGGGTGTGATAAGTGTTCAATATACGCATTTAAACCTTCTTAATTAAATATGTTGATTCCGTATTTATGTTTACCCAGGTATTTTTATGCTATTTTTGTGTTTTCATTGTATTGTAGGTTTTGTCCCAAAAAGGCCGATGTGTCTACCCGAATGCAGTGCAAGTGTAAGCATTAAGAAATTGGAGAAGGCATTTCGCATAATCAAAATGTTAATTTCGCATGATCGAAATCTCGATTGTGTGAAACCTCAATTTTGCATGATCAAAATCTCGATTGTGCGAAACCTCAATTTCGCACAATCGAGATTTTGCAGACTACAACTTGCCCATTTGACCACTTGTCTTGCCACTTGCCTCCAAGAATAAGCTTTGCACATCCTTTTGAAAGATTTTCTAATTTTAAAAAAGGAGATGATGGGAACATATATATATATTAGGTGGACTATATCTACATATATGGATGGTAGGACCCAAGGACACTTATGGATTGACATATAAGCATGTGATGAAGCAAAAAGAGAGAGTCAACTTTCAGGGGGGAAAAAAGGAGCTGAACCAGACCAATTGAAGCTTCATACCTCTGTCCATGGAGGATTTCAACTATCCTCTATTCAACTAACTTCTCATCTAGGGTGTGGGTGGAACCCCTAGCCATGCAACTTGTTCACTTTGTAGCAATTTTGGGATTTATATTTATATGTTGATTATTTAGCCTAGTGTATTGTCATTACATTTGTAAACTTCTTTCATATATTCATTTGATTCTATTTTGTCCTCTTGTCTTAAAGTTGAAATCTTTGGTTTTGAATGCTCAGCATTTACAGCTTTCACAAAAAGTGTAAATGATGACTTTGTAATGGTTTTTAATGGAATGTGAACTTTCTTGCTTGTATAGCCCATGCCAAAATAGAGTAGTGTGGATGCACTTAGGTCGAATTAGGAAGTAGGATAAGTAGATAGGTTGAAGGACTATACTTGTTGAAGATGGGATATGTTTAGTTTGAAATCATGTTTATCTTTAGACATGTCATTGTAGGTCACAAGCCTAATAACATTGGGTTGCATATAATTTTATAAATTTCCTTTTGCTACATACTTGGACATGTTAGATAGGTAGAGGTGGAAACCACCCTCACCAATCTTTCAACTTTGAAACCCTTTTATTTTAAGGCTTTTACAATTTTCAAAATAGTTTTAAAACCAAACCAAAAAGCTGATTTTAGAGTTAAATTGGAAGTAATCTCTCAATAATGCCATTCACCCACCTAGTCCTTGTAGGATCGATACCCTCTACATAGAACCGTATCTACAAAGATTCGTTCTCTTGCGAGTGGTTAAAATTATATTTTGATAGACAAAGTAAGCTTAAAAAGGAAAACAAAATTGGGCACATGATCGGTGTTGAATGTTACGCATTCTAACCTCTTAACTTATGTTTTTCATTCTCTTAGTGATAGATTATTTTGTGATTTTACTTCATTTTAGTGTTTTTTGTATTCTCAAGACCTTAATGATTATTTCAGTTAAAACAATGATTTTGGGCTTTTAAAGATGACATGCAAGAAGGTTAGATAAAGCCTATATCAAAGGGATCAATTCAACTCTTTATTTTCAATCAGCCCATGGAAGAGGTCCAAGAGAATTACAGCTGCTTAAGAAGGTTACGGCCCTGAAGTCGAATTCTGAGCTTAATACAGTCTTAATCCTATTTCAGAAAATGGATCAGAAGTGTTATTTTTGAGCCTCAAATCAACTTAATTTTCCCGTAGGTTGAACAAAATTTGATTCTGCGCACTTTTATATTTCATGAAAATTCTGTGAGTCGGACTTCTACTCGGTCAAAAGTTGAGCCGAATGTCAGTAGAAAAAATCCACCTGATTAGTGCTGCGGAAAAATCTAATTAATTCCTAATTTGATTAAGACTTTGTTGTATTCTATTGGGGCATAAAGTGGTGAATTGAAGGCTATTTCGGGGAGTCTTAGAGTGAGTTTAGAGAGCCTTTGGACAGAATTGAATATACATTGCAAAGCTTTCGAGTGGAGAACCATTGGAGCACAAAGTCTTACGCATAATTCACGAAGATGATGCCTTCTTCCTCAACCGTTGAAGCTTCTTCTTCAACCATGAGCAGCTAGTTCATCCACTAGGGTTTTGATGTAGCCCTAACAAAGCATCAATGGTTTGCTTGTTTTAATTATTGGGGACCTTTATATACATGCACAGATTGTGTAATTTAGATGATTCTTATTATAGAATTGAGCAATAAAAGTCTTACAAATTCAATTTCAATGATTTTTTATCTTGTCTTAGATATTTAGTTGTTATTATTGAACTCAATCTCTCTTATTTTCTGTAATCACTATAGCGATTATTACACAATGGTAATCACTGAATATATCATTATATGCTTTGATGGAGTATGCCTAGAGAAGATGGACCATACTGCACCCTAGATTAGAGTAGTTAGGCAGATGGCCCATGCCAATCGAAGATAGTCCATGACTTAGCCTTAATCCTATGTTATCTTCTTAACGGATGAAGGTGAGCTTGTAGCCACTGACAAGCATAGAATGTTGCGCATTCGGTCCTTCTAATTTACATATGTTAATCCTTTAATTATGTTTATATTAGTATTTTTATAGTATTATTCTGTTTTTGTCATTTTCAGATCCTTAGATGAAATAATGGTTAATTCCATCATTCTTGGGCTTTCAATGAGGCTTCCATAAGAAGAAGAAATTGCCATTAGTTTGGGCCAAATTCCAATGATGAGTCCATGGATTGGGCCAAGCTATATTGAAGATTTAATGCAAAAGGGGCCAAAAATCTGAATTGGTTCATTCATTGGGTCAAGTACAAGTTCAAGGCTAATCTCAAGCCCAAAAATTCGTTCAAAATTCTGATTTGCGCACTGTTTGTATTTTGACCATAACTTCATGCTCCAAACTCCAATTAAGGAGATTTTTGCTGCTATGGAAAGATAAAAGAGAGTTCTAAATACGTCTATTTTTGAGAAATCTCTAAATCTGACATCTTGGTGGTTGAAAGTGGCCAAAACAGTAGCATAAATATTCTGGACAGATTTTTCTTTGGTTGCTTTGAAAATTTTGTGACAAGTGACCAATGATATGACAAGCAACCACCCCACTCAATTAATTCACCAAAGTGCTATACACATGGAGGGAGATGATTCAATTCTTCTAAAATGGAATACATATGGAGCTATTTAGGCCATAGGATGAGTTTTAGTGGAAGAAATGGTGGACACTCATATTGTACTAACTTTGACTATAAATGGAGGGGAATTGAGTAGTGTAGAGGAGGAGAAGTGAGTGAAAATATTCTGCACACATAGAGAAATATGAAGTGTTCTGCCATCATGACCCTTAGGAGTGGAAAGGAGATAGATAACAAGATTGAGAAAAAGGAAAAGAAAAAAAATGAGATTCCAAAAGTTTCAAAAGAAATCCCTAAAAATCCAAATAATTTTCCCCAAAATTCAAAAGATTTGGTGAAACAATTGTTAAAGGACAAAGAAGTCAGGAATGAAGTTCTTTCTTCACCTATTCCCATTCTTGAGATGAGATATGAGCCCAAAGCTCCATATCCTAAACGTCTCAAAGAACCATACTGTTATGGAAAGCAAGGAGAAAAGATCCAGGACATGATGGAAGTTTTCAAGCAAGTTAAGATTAATCTTCCTCTTCTTGATGCAATCAAACAAATTCCTTCATATTCCAAATTTCTCAAGGACTTATGTACACAGAAGAGAAAATCAAGGAGTCATGTTCCAAAGAAAATTCTTCTCACTGAGCAAGTTAGTTCCATACTGCTGTACAACACACCTCCAAAATTCAAGGACCTTGGTGCTCCTACAATCTCGTGTGTCGTTGGAAACTATGAAATTGGAAAAGCCCTACTTGATTTAGGTGCTACTGTTAATCTACTTCCTTACTCAGTATACTCGCAGTTAGGCCAGGAGAGCTTAAACCAACTCCAATTGTCCTACAACTTGCAGATAGATCAGTTAAGCAACCTTGAGGAATCATTGAGGATGTTCTCATCAAAGTAGACAAGTTCTACTTTTCAGTCGATTTCATTGTCCTTGACACCGAACCCATCCAAAATCCAAAAAAATATGTACCTATAATCCTTGGTCGACCTTTCTTAGCCACGGCTAATGCATGCATAAATTGCAGAACAGTGGTTATGGACATATCTTTTGGGAACATGAATGTAAGATTAAATGTCTTCAATGCTTCACAGCATCCGTCAGATGCAAAAGAATGCTTCTTCCTTGACATCATTGATGAAATGGTTGAAGATTCACTTTCATCCTTTTTATCGAAAGACCCTTTAGAGGCATTCTTGACTCACTATGATTTTGAAGGATATGACATCGAAAATAGTGAAGTCAATTATGCATTTGAGATTGATACTATCATAGACTTTTCACCATGAAAAATGTCAAAGGAGCCACTTCCGTTATTGTCTAGTACTCCTTCAATTCCATCCCTTGAATCCCCACCCAAATTAGAGCTCAAACCACTTCCGGACAAGCTAAAGTACGTTTTCTTAGGTTCTAATGAAACTCTTCCAGTTATCATTGCTTCAGACTTGACAAAGGACCAAGAAAATAGTTTGTTAACTGTACTTCGACTGCACAAAGAGGTGATTGGATGGACTGTAGCTGATTTAAAAGGAATTGATCCTTCTATTTGTATGCATCGCATTCATCTGGAGGATAATGCTAAAACATCTCGTAAGGTACAAAGAAGATTGAATCCAAATATGAAAGAAGTTGTTATGAAGGAAGTAGTCAAGTTGTTAGATGCAGAAATCGTCTATCCCATCTCTGATAGCAAATGGGTGAGCCCCATTCAAGTGGTACCTAAGAAGTCTGGAATCACTGTAGTTGAGAATTCGACTGGAGAACTAATTCTACAATGCACAACAACTGGTTGGCGTGTGTGCATTGATTACAGAAAACTCAACTCTACAACTAGGAAGGATCACTTTCCCTTACCATTTATTGATCAAATCCTAGAATGTCTTGCTGGTCAGAGTTACTTTTGTTTTCTAGATGGATATTCTGGCTATAATCAAGTGGCTGTCGATCCAAAGGATCAAGAGAAGACAACCTTCACATGTCCATTCGAAACATTTGCTTATAGACGCATGCCCTTTGGGTTATGTAATGCACCTACAACATTTCAAAGGTGTATGATGTCTATTTTTTCAGACATGGTGGAAAATTTTCTTGAAGTTTTTATGGATGACTTTTTAGTCTTTGGTTCTTCTTTTGAAAAATGTCTCCAAAATTTGTCAATTGTTCTTCAGCGTTGTGAAGAGACAAATTTGATCTTGAGTTGGGAGAAGAGTCATTTCATGGTAAAAGAAGGAATTGTATTAGGACACATTGTGTCAGAAAGAGGAATTGAAGTAGATAGAGCCAAGGTTGAACTCATTTCTAATCTTCCACCACCTACGTCGGTGAGGCAAATTAGATCATTCCTTGGACATGTAGGATTTTATCATCGATTTATCAATGACCTTAGCAAGATAGCTAAACCATTGTGCAATTTACTAGCCAAAGATACTCCTTTCAACTTTGATAAAATATGTGTTGAACCTTTTGAAAAGCTCCGTTCTCTTCTAGCCTCTACCCCGATTATGAAACCTTCTCACTGGTCTTTACCATTTGAGATCATGTGTGATGCATCCGAATATGCTATGGGAGTTGTCCTAGGATAATGTGTAGATAAACTTCCTCATGCTATCTACTACGTTAGTAAAACCCTCTCAGATGCTCAGTTGAATTATACCACAACTGAGAAGGAATTACTAGCCGTCGTGTTTGCCTTAGATAAATTTCAATCATATCTATGAGGATCCAAGGTAGTTGTGTATTCTAATCATGCTGCTCTAAAGCACTTGCTAGCCAAGAAAGAAACCAAGCCCCGTTTGATTAGATGGATACTCTTGCTTCAAGAGTTTGATTTTGAAATACGAGACAAGAAAGGTTCTGAGAATGTAGTAGCCGATCATCTTTCTCGTATTATCATTAAATCCTCTAATTCCATCCCAGTTCATGATTCCTTTCCTGATGAGCAACTATTGATAATTACTGATGAGAAAGTACCTTGGTTTGCTGACATTGTGAATTACTTAGCAATAGGTAAAATTCCTTTGAATTGGACCAAACAAGAAAAAGATCGATTCGTTTTTCAAATAAGGAGGTATTTCTGGGATGATCCTAAATTATTTAAATACTGTCCAGACCAAATAATCTGTCGTTGTGTCCCTGAAAGTGAGTTTCAAAGTATTCTTACTTTTTGTCACACCTTAGCATGTGGAGGACATTTCAGTGCTAAAAAGACCTCTCAAAAGGTTTTACAAAATGGATTATTTTGGCGATCATTATTTTGGGATTCTTATAATTTTTGTCGAGCTTGTGAGCGATGTCAAAAATTAGGATCAATGTCTAGGAAAGACATGATGCCTTTAAATCCCATTTTAATTGTTGAAATCTTTGATGTATGGGGTATAGATTTCATGGGACCATTTCCACCATCATTTGGATGTGAGTACATATTGTTGGCCGTAGATTATGTATCTAAATGGAATGAAGCGGTTGCCACCAAATCGAATGATCACAAAGTTGTGATTAAGTTTATACAAACTAACATTTTTACTCGTTTTGGTACACCAATAGCAATAATAAGTGATAGAGGTAAACATTTTTGTAATAGGTTTCTTCAAACCTTGCTCATCAAATACTATGTTACTCATAAAATAGCTACACCTTACCATCCTCAGACAAGTGGACAAGTTGAAGCATCTAAAAGGGAAACAAAGCATATTCTTGAAAAAATGGTTAGGCCGAATAGAAAAGATTGGTCTTTGAGACTAAATGATGCACTTTGGGCCTATCGAACTGCCTTTTGTTTACGGGAAAGCTTGCCATCTCCCAATTGAATTAGAACACAAAGCTCTTTGGGCCATTAAGAAATTTAATTTTGACATGAAATTGGCAGGCTCAACTCGGAAACTTCAACTGAATGAACTTGAAGAGATGAGAAATGATGCTTATGAAAGTGCAAAAATTTATAAAGCTAAAATGAAGGCATTTCATGATAAAAATATTGTGAATAAAACCTTTGTTCCAGGACAGAAAGTTTGGTTGTTCAATTCTAGATTAAACCTCTTTCCTAGAAAGCTTCGTTCACGTTGGGATGGTCCTTTCATAATTTCATCTATTTTTCCTATGGAGCTGTGGAACTTCAAGATCCTAAGAATGATAATCTTTTCAAGGTCAATGGTCAAAGATTGAAGCTTTATGTAGAAGATACTGTACAAGCAGAAGATGTTGAATCCGTTAACTTGACGGATCCTGTTTATTTTGACTAGAGAGGCATCATCATGTCTACCCTAGATGATAAACTTGGGTCATTCACTCTTTTTGCTTGGCGAGGAGTATAAAGATGAGATTCCAGGAATTAGTTATATATGCGAGCCATTAGGGACCTGAACCTAACTCAGCGTTAAGAAATGGCCTACCTAGCTTTATAGGTTTCCCTTTACACGAGTGGTAGCAAATAGCAATCGACGAGCTAGAACAGCATAACCAGCAGCTACTTGACCAGAAATGGTGTATTCAACACGTCTTGACAATCTGACGTTAAAAGAGTCATTTTTATAAATTTTGCATTTTCTTTTCTTTTGGTGATAAGATACAATAGTAGTATTATTACTATAGGCAACAGATTGTTTTAGCCCCAAAATTTTTTATTTATAGATTTTTCATGGATCCATCGTCCACCAATGATAAAAAAGTCACTTTGGTTTGGCGTCCAAAAATCAAAGTGACTTCTTTATGGGATAAACTTCCATTGCACCTTCAAGAAGACATCCTTGTAAGGATGAGTGCATTTAATGGAAAGTCATCATTTGCTCGTAGACGTAAAGCCAAGCGTTTAGGATGGTGTAAGAGTTGTCTCTCTAAAACCTGCCCTAGATTGCAACCATTGAGCGATTATGGCCGACCATTCATGGTTTATTACTGTACTCCTCGTTCTTACCAGGATCATGCTCGGTTGTATGGAAAGATCCACCTCGATAGGAAGACCCTAACTTGGGATGATATGTATTCCTTTCCTTACTTAGGATCAAGTTTAGGGGTAACTCATTTACTTTTGTCATTCTTGTTCACCTTTTCTTATGTATCTTTCTTTTGTTTTGAAATTTTTAATTTTGTGTTAATGTCTATTCTAAATTTTTTTTTTTCATTCTGATTTCAAAAAAAAAAACATAGAATTCATAATGGTCTAGCATAGTCACCCATTCTCTGACTATGTATGTAGTACCAATTCTATAATTTGTGATATGATTGATAAAGTTGATGATTTTCGTTTATTAAAGTCTGGTTTCGATACCCAGTACTGTCGAGATTGCTTCAACATAGTATGACTTTAATAAAGAAAAATAACCCCTTTGAACTCTATACGTTAGCGTGTCTGGATAATCAATATCTTATCACATACACATCTTAAAAAAATTGGGAACCACCAGTTTAGAGAATGAGAGAAAAGTAGTACCTGTGAAGATTAAGTTTAAAAAAAAAAGAAAAGAAAGAATTGAGCATGAAATTCTTCATAAATATTTCAGAAAGCCAGTAATACATGTACCATTGATTTTAACACTGACTTTCAATAAGCTGACATTAATTTTGTTTTGAATGAGAAAAAGAAGGATTTTTCTCGACAATAGCTATGAGTCTCCCATGATTCTCCTGAATCTGATCACCGGAACTCTGTAGATCATCTAGCTTCGTCTTCATTTCATTAGAATACTCAGTTACAAGCTTTCGTAACTGTTTATTCTCTACTTTCAGTTCACTATTTTTTTTTTAGAATCCTTAATTTTTCTCTGAAGAACTTTAACGTTAGTTATTAGCATCTGAACTTCATTCGTTCTAGCTAACAAACGTTGGCCTATGTTTGAAATCGACACAGCAGACCGAATGCTGAGAGTCAAAGAGTCGTCAATGGCCATAATGTCAGACCTATTTGCCAAAACTCTTTTATCTTGAGAAGTCAGCAAATTTTTAGCTGCACTCATAGCAGTTGTATCATTCAGCATCACAGATTCCTCCACTGGGTGAGGATCAATAGAGGATAGGAATGTTGCCTGCCCAACATCGGTTGATGGCACCTCAGGCAACACATTTAAATCGAAGTGACTTTTGGAAAAAAAAGAGGAAACCATTTTTGAGAGCTTGTGATGAAGAAGATAGATAGATACAACAATGTTCCAATATTAAAAAAATCTGCTCTTCAAATGCATAAAAATTTTGCACACCAATTATGCATCTCAAATTTTGAAATCTGATTTATGCTTTTAGAGCTAGGTTAGGTCATTTTGTCAAACATAGATGGCTTGTTTGTCAACGACATCATTAAGTGTGTGGTGGCATGTTTGGAATATGTGCAATATAGGTACAATGCATGTGTGAGGAACTCATTTACCACCAAAGTGAAAAGAATTAGTTTGATTAAAAAAAAAATTGAAAGGGTAAGTGTTAGCAATTTGTGTTTCTTCTTCATGTTATCCAAAATGTGTAAAACTCCTTGTAGTGTTTGCAAATTCTTGAGAAACAAATGTGATAAGTATTGCATTTGTGCTCCTTATTTTTGCCATGAAGATAGTATAGACACTTTTGCTGCCATCCATAAAATTTTTGGGTAAAGCAACTTCTCAAAACTCCTTACTCATCTCGTTGTAGAACATCGAGGTACAGCTGTTCTAACTATGGCATATGAAGCTCAAGCTAGGCTTCACGATCCCATTTGTGGTTGCATTTCATATATTCTTTCTCTTGAATGGCAACTTCTCAATCTATAAGCACAACTGGTTTCTCTCAGTCACCTAGCAGCTCAAAACTTTGCTTCTAGCTACTCCAGTGTAAACCCTAATGATATTTTTGAAGGGAACTTTTCATCACATCCACCAGATAATCATGTTCAAAGCTGGGTTCCATCTAAAAATGTGGACATGGCACCACTATTGAACCAGGACTTATGCAACAATTTTGACACCATGTCTTATTGTCAAAATCAGTTTATGGATCCAAACATCGTACAAGATGATGGTGATGAGCTCCAATCAATTGTTTCTTCCTATCTACGTCATTCATAAATTAAGCAACATGTTCATACTTTAGATGAATGATGAAATCTTGATTTTTTGTTCCTAATTTGTGTTTAACTTATTTTTGACGTTCAGATTAATTTTGTTGGCTTGGTTGGTATGTATTGTGTTCTGCATGACAGGTTCTTGTATCCAAGTTTGGGGCGATGGCTAACCCTTATGGATGCTTAACTAGATTTTGATATTTCTACCACCACGGTAATATTGTTCTATCACTTACTATATACTTTATGTTTTTGTTACACATTGAGGACAATGTATGATTTAAGTTTGAGGGTAAGGAAGAACAATTTTGTGTTGTTATGTTTTATTTGAAAAAAAAAAAAAATTTAAAATAATATATTGGTAATTTTTACACTGTGATTTGATTTTTCTATTTTCAATGTGTAAATAATTTTTGAAAATCTTGAAACTTTAGTATATTTTATAGGTTTTATTCTATTTTTTAATTAGAATAAATTTCATGAATTTTAAAACTCAGAACAATATTATTCACGATAGCCCTTCGATATAATTTGAAATTGATGAGTGACTGCATGTTAAAAATCCGAAGAATAAAAGTGGAGATTTAACCCAGTGAGCTTTTGTGATATTCTTATTATTTTGAGGGTTAAAAGGTTAAATTCTAAAATTCTCATTGAGTTCGCATAATTTGTTGATCGGTCTCATTATTTTTTTTCTTTTGATCAAATATTGAGAATTTTATGCCACATTATCTTTTGAGTTCACACTTGTTGAAGAATTATACTAATCCTTGAGAAATGATTTTAGGCCATCTTTGGATATTTTTGAGCCTTTAAATTTCTTTTCTTGGTAATGCAATACCACTAGTGAACCCGTTGAGCTTTAGCTAACCTTCCTTTCATAACCCTTTTATCAAAGTGTTTCAGAATCGATTTGATCAATAGATAAAAATAAAAATAAAAATAAAAAAGAAAAAGAAAAGTGAAAAAAAGAAGGTATGGATTTGCTGAAGAAGTGTATACAAAAAGAATTAATTGACAAAAGTAAGAAGAAATTGAATGCAATGTGCTCTAAGGAATTGGCTTTTTCCAAGCATTCTCGAGTACACATTTCAATATCACCATCACCTTTTTATCCTCTTTTTACCTAACATTACATCCTAGTAAAAGCCCTATTTGATCTCAAGGATGGTATGGTTCTAAAACAGTCATGACTGAGCTATAATGTTGTGGTATAAATTTTCAATGTTTGATATCCCTTTCATGAGACTACATGTTCCTTCATGTATTTGCGGTTCTTCATATGAATCATATGTGAGATAATTTGTACTTGTTTACATTATTCTTCTCATATATACTTGAGTGAAAAATTAGCCAATTTCTGTGTACTTTATTTTGAATGAAATATCATATGTGAGATTTGAGATCAAAGTTAATTTTCTAAAGAAATCTGGACTGCAGTCGCTTTTTGAGAATTATATTTTTAGGCTATATTCACACACACACTCTGAGTTAATAATGGTAATGAAATTTTCTAACTTTTGGATAGTATTGAATCTTTCGACCTTTATTACACACTGAATTGGATTGAATAAAGTATTCTTAACAGTTGCACATTAATGGAAAAAATTTATTGAGTGTAATTATTATCACTTGATGTTTGTGGGCAACATATCTGTTAAACCCTCACGAGACTTCACTCATCCACTAGGGATGCCTAGGGGTTTAAAAGGCTTGTTGCATTTGCTAAATGCAATCGTATTTCCCACGAAAGAGGAAAGTTGTTTTATTTTTCTTGTTGTGTATTGCTAAGGGACTAGCAATATGTAAGTTTGGGGATGTGATAAGCACAGAACGTTATGCATTTGGTCCTTCTAATTTACATATGTTAATCCTTTAATTATGTTTATATTAGTATTTTTATAGTATTATTCTGTTTTTGTCATTTTCAGATCCTTAGATGAAATAATGGTTAATTCCATCATTCTTGGGCTTTCAATGAGGCTTCCATAAGAAGAAGGAATTGCCATTAGTTTGGGCCAAATTCCAATGATGAGTCCATGGATTGGGCCAAGCTATATTGAAGATTTAATGCAAAAGGGGCCAAAAATCTGAATTGGTTCATTCATTGGGTCAAGTACAAGTTCAAGGCTAATCTCAAGCCCAAAAATTCGTTCAAAATTCTGATCTGTGCACTGTTTGTATTTTGACCATAACTTCATGCTCCAAACTCCAATTAAGGAGATTTTTGCAGCTATGGAAAGATAAAAGAGAGTTCTAAATACGTTTAGTTTTGAGAAATCTCTAAATCTAACATCTTGGTGGTTGAAAGTGGCCAAAACAGTAGCATAAATATTCTGGACAGATTTTTCTTTGGTTGCTTTGAAAATTTTGTGACAAGTGACCAATGAGATGACAAGCAACCACCCCACTCAATTAATTCACCAAAGTACTATACACATGGAGGGAGATGATCCAATTCTTCTAAAATGGAATACATATGGAGCTATTTAGGCCATAGGATGAGTTTTAGTGGAAGAAATGGTGGACACTCATATTGTACTAACTTTGACTATAAATGGAGGGGAATTGAGTAGTGTAGAGGAGGAGAAGTGAGTGGAAATATTCTGCACACATAGAGAAATATGAAGTGTTCTCCAACCATGAAGACTTGTAACTTAGCCTTGAGAAGCTAAAACTCTTCCTAGGGCATTGATGTAGCCCTAGCCAAGCATCAATGGTATGATAATAGTATCTTTATTTGGGATTGTTATATGTGTATAATAAGTTGTATAACTTTGAGGATTATATTTGTAATTGAAGTATAAAGTTATGTTCAATCTTGACTTCATTCTTCTCTTGTTTTAGAAAGTATGAAAGTTATACAATAATTTTATATGAACATAAATTCATTAGATTTGATAATTCATGCTTAAGGAAGATAAATCGTTCTACACTTTTAATTTCATGTTATGTCTTTTATTTAAGTAGTTAGGTAGACGATTCATGCTAACTAAAGATGAATTATTCTTATCTTTTGATTTATGTATTTTCTTGAAGATATCATGGTGGTATGTGACAAATCCCATGAATCATGATTATACATATGTAACTTTCCCAAGTTGAATTACATTCTTCCATTGATGTAAGGCTAGTGGTAAAATCAATACCCTAGTCCCTCTTATATTTATCAATTCAAACTTTAACTAGTGCCATTTATTTTATGTTAAACAAATACCAAAAATATAAACCTCTCTTTCAATGAATCAAATGAGACTAATTTAATCACATTCTCTGTGGGATCGACACCTTCACAAGAGCCCTATCTTACAAAGATTCATGCTATTGTGAGTGGTTTATTAAGAATTGGACAAGAATTATTTTGGTAAAACAAAATACCCTTTCCAAGAACAACAGCCACCGACACCACTTATGCATGATGTAATGCTCCATAATTAATTCAATTGATCATTGATTATGGAGTTAGTGGTGAAGTCAATTACCCTAGATTTATCTCATATTATCTTCACTCTCTATTTCCTTTGTTTTATTTTATTTTATTTTTAATTAGTTTACATATGAAAATCAAATTTCTTCTCTTTCTAAATTTAGTTAGAATTAATTTCGTATTCCAACTCATTCAGACCATAATCCCTGAGGTTCAACACCCTTTTCGATAGCCCTATTCTGCAATGAATTCGTTCTATTGTGAAGTGTAGTAATTTTAATTGAGACGCGCTCAGACACAAATCAATTTTTGGCGCCATTGCTGGGGATTATTTATTTGATTGATTGGATTTTACAAAATTAATTTTAATTTGATTTTTAGTTTAGGAAAGTTTTATATTTTGTTTTCTTTTCAGGTACTTTTTGTTAATATATGCAAGGTCGTCATTCTATGGCTGATCCTTTGATACCTCTTAATCCTGAACTTGAACGTACTCTTAGACAACAGAGGAACATCCCTGTTGATTACATTGTGCAATAGGAAGAATTCATTGAAGACATGGTGGAAGAAAGGAATAACAACCTTGTTCCTAGTGCTGCTAGAGAAAGGGCTAGATTGCTTAAGGACTACTATGTTCCTGAGATATATACTTCACCAGCCGATTTTCAACTGCCCAATGTCACAACATAGAATTATGAAATCAAGTCCAGCATTATTCAGATGCTACCATCCTATTTTGGGCTGACTTAAGAGGACCCTTATAAGCATCTAGACGAATTCATTGAAGTGTGCTCAAGTACTAAAATTCACAACTTCTCTGAAGATGCTTTCAGAATGAGACTTTTTCCACTATCCTTGAAAGATAAAGCAAAGTATTGGTTTAATTCTCTACTGGCAAGTTCTATCACGACTTGGACTCAGATGCAACATGAGTATTTTCCGATAGGGAAGACCAATCAATTCAGACGTACTATCATTGGTTTCTCCCAACATGAGGGGGAACAATTTTATGAGACGTGGGAAAGATTCAAGGACCTTCTTAGGAATTGTCCACATCATCAAGTTCCTAAGTGGCAACTAGTATAGAGTTTCCATGAAGGGCTGACAGAAGCCAGCAGACAGAGAGTTGATGGGTCTTGTGGAGGTACTTTTATGTTGAAGAGTGAAGAAGAGGCATGGACCTTATTTGAAAATCTTAGTAACAACTCTCTACAACATGTATCCTCTACTCGTTCTAGCAGACCTGCCACTACAAGGAAGACTGATGGGATTTTTTAGGTTGGTGCTTCAGAAATTATACCAATCGACATTGATTTAATTGCTCAGAAGGTAGCAGCAATTATGGCTGCCAATCAAGCTCCTTCTACTTCAAATTCTTCATTGCTAGGCCCTTGTGAATTTTTCTCTAGTCCTATGCATAATGTGAACAATTGTCCTTCAATTGAGCAATTTTCTGATGTTCAACATGAGCAAGTCCAAGTTGCATTCACTGGACCAATGAATACTCCACGTGGTAATACTTACAATTCTAGATGGAGGAATCATCCTGGTTTTTCTTACAGTAACCAAGGAGCAACAATGCAACCATCATATCAACCTAAAATTTTTGTACCTCAACAGCAATATCAAACACAAGTTTATATGGCACAAAGAATTTATACTATTGAAGACAAGCTGACACTCACCTTAGCAAAGTTTGATAAACTCAATTCCATTATAGAGACAGTGCAAGCTACTGCAGCAATAGTACAATCTACAGTTCAACTAGTACACTCTCATTCTCAATCTATTGCCAAACTAGAATCTCAGTTTGGACAGCTTGCTAATTCATTGAGTAGTAGATAAAAAGGGAAGCTCCCTAGTCAACCAGTTGCTAATCCAAGAGGGATGCAAGCTTCCACAAGTAACCCACACCATGAGCAGGTTCAAGTTATTACCACTTTGAAGAGTGGGAAAATAATTCATAACAAGGTGGGGGAAAAGAAAGAAGAAGAAAAAGTGAACACAAGTCCAAGTGCTAAAAATTCTTATGAGCCCAAGGCTCCTTTCCCACAACGTTCCTTGAAGCATCTAAATTAGGGAAGCAAGGGGACAAGTTGCATGACATGATGGAGGTGTTTCGACAAGTGAAGATTATTTTTCCATTCCTTGATGCCATCAAGCAAATTCCCCCTTATGCTAAATTCTTGAAACACTTGTGTACTCAGAAGAGGTGTTCTAAAAGTCATGTGCCAAATAAGGTGATGCTACCACAATAAGTGAGTTCTATAATTCAACAGTGCACTCCTTCTAAGTACAAAGATCCTGGTGCTCCAACTATCTCATGCATTATTAGGGAGCACCATGTTGATAAAGCTCTTTTTGATTTGAGTGCAAGTGTGAATTTGCTACCTTATTCAGTGTACTTACAATTGGGCTTGGGAGAATTGAAGCCTACCTCGGTGGTGTTGCAATTTGTAGACAGATCAACAAAGCAACCACGTGGGATCATTGAAGATGTGCTCATTAAAGTGGACAAGTTCTACTTTCCTGTTGATTTTATTGTACTTGACACTGAGCCAGTTCATAACCAAATGAGGCACATTCCAGTGATCCTTGGTCGAGCTTTCTTAGCTATTGCCGATACTTGCATAAATTGTAGGTCGGGGATCATGGATATTTCATTTGGCAACATGAAGGTTAAGCTTAATATTTTCAATGCTGTTGAGAACCCTCCAGATTAGACTGATATTTTCTTCATAGATTTTGTGGATGTGTCTGAGCCTACAGATGAAATAGAGGTTCAAGAAAAATAGAAGGAAGAGGATATGCTAGAATATCAATTTTCTACAATTGTGGTAAATTTTATATATGCTAAACCACCCAACTCACTGCGGGGTGAGCAATTATTTGGAGTATCCGACAACTCCATGCCATGGTATGCAGATATTGTGAATTATTTGGCCACAGGAAAAGTACCATGAGGCTGGACCAAGCGAGAGCGTGACAGATTCTTCTTTAAAGTTCATCATTACTTTTAGAAGAATTCAGAATTATTTAAATATTGTCCAGATCAGATTATTCGGTAGTGTGTCTCAAACCATGAGTTTCAAGATGTCCTCAAGGTCTGCCACTCATTAGCATGTGGAGGTCACTGTAGTGCAAAAAAAATAGCAGCGAAGGTACTTCAATGTGGATTCTTCTGGCCTTCTCTATTTCATGATGCCTATATTTTTTGTAAAACTTGTGATCGATGTCAAAGATTGGGTTCGATGTCAAGACGAGATATGGTGCCAATAAGCCCCATTCTGGTGGTTGAGAGCTTTGGATGTTTGGGGAATTAATTTCATGGGAATCTTTCTGCCCTCTTTCAGCTACGAGTGCATTCTGGTTGGTGTGGATTATGTCTCCAAATGGGTGGAGGCCAATGCAACTCGAACCAATGATCACAAGGTGGTAATCAAATTTATGCACGAGAATATCCTTAGTCGATTCAGAATTCCTCGAGCCTTGATCAATGATGGTGGTTCTCACTTTTGCAATAAATTCTTAAGAGATTTGCTTATTAAGTATTCAGTGACACATAAGGTGGCAACACCTTACCATCCTCAGATGAGTGGGCAAGTGGAGCTATCCAATTGAGAAATTAAGAACAATCTTGAGAAGACAGTGAGACCGGATTGAAGAGATTGGTCATTATGGTTAAGTGAGGTATTATGGGCATATCGGACTGCTTACAAGACTCCTATCGGTATGTCACCATATCGGTTGGTGTATGGGAAAGCTTGACATCTTCCAGTAGAGATCAAGCACAAGGCACTTTGGGCAATTCAAAATTTTAATTTTGATGCAAAAAGAGTTAGAAAGAGAGAAAGTTGCAATTGAATGAATTAGAAGAATTCATTCAATTGCTTATGAAAGTTCATGAATTTACAAAGAGAGGACGAAGGTGTTCCATGATAGACATATATCACAGAAGTCCTTCTCTCTAGGTGATAAAGTGTGGCTCTTCAATTCGAAGCTCCGGTTGTTTCTCAGGAAGTTACGATCAAGGTGGGATGGACCATTCGAGGTGATTTCGATTTTTCCTCATGGTGCTATGGAAATTCAGAGCTTTCAAGATAATACTTTGATAAAAGTTAATGGGCAAAGGTTGAAGCATTGTATAGAAGGATTTGTGCCAACTAGAGACGTAGAGTTCGTCGACTTGACGAATCCCGTCTATCCGACTTAATCCATTCGGAGAGTTGATCGTTGCCTATGAACGTTAAATTATAGGATTTGTATGTATTTCTATCCTTTAAATTTTTTAGTTTTCTTTGATTTTAATTTTTAGTTTAAGTTTTCTTAATTTTTCTTTCAATTCTAGTTACGTTTTGATTTGTTTTCTTTGAGTTTTTGATGTATAAGTTGCTTCCAAAGGATGCCAATAGGTGTACCGAGGTCTTTGGACTCAAGAAAGGTGAAAAAATGAGCTCTCAGTCAACCTTGGGTGATAGATACATCAAAAATACCCTTCTTGGTCGACCCTTGGTGATAGACACCAAACAGGCATCAGCATGGGGGGTCGATTGCCCATTTAAGGGGGGATCGATCGCCCCCATAATTTTTCAATATGGGGAGACCAGCAGAGGGGCAATTGATGACCCCATCTAAGGGGGATCGATTGCCCAAGCCCAATATGGGCTAGCCAAATTTTTTGGTTATATATAGACCCCCTCTCTCATCTACTTGCTACTACTTGTTTACTTCAAGACTTTGTGATCCAATTTGACTCCCTACTTCAATCGAGAATATATTTTCTTTAATTGGAGATTCTCGTACAAGTATTTATCATTGATCATTACCAACATCAACATCAAAACTGGAATGATCATCACTAGTTTTAGAGACCGTGACCAATTTTGGCCGATTTTGCGTTTTCGCACCATAATTGCCATAAATGCATTTTAAGTGATGTTTAACATGTTTCAAGTGAGGGAAATATGTTTGGAAAGTGTTTTAAGGGTTTTGATAAGTTTTCGAGAAATTTAGAGAAGTTTGATTTTTTGGTCAAACCGGGGCCTGGGATGTGACTTAAGTGGGCCCGGGAATTCAAAAAATTCTCATAAATAATTATTTTTGAGGATGGCTTAGATGAAATGTTTAGAGAGTAGAGGAAGTGATTTCAAGACCGCAGGAGTTTTCAAAATCAAAAACGGAGCCCGAGAAGGTACGTTAAGTGGCTGGGGGGCAATTTAGTCATTTTCCATGCCTTCAATATTTTAAATATCTGGCTGAGGTTGATCCTAGCCATTTCACATGGATCCTTCTATCTCTAACATTTTCCTCTTGTCCTCTCTACATTTCGGAGGCGTTCGGGTTCAATTCGGGTTTCGCTGAAGAAGGGAGATATGTGGGGGACGGCTAGGCCTTCCCATTGAATCGATCAAAATTTCAATTCGGAAAGGTAGTGAAGTGCTTGGAAGGCCTTCATTTTCGAGGTAGGGGTTCTTCTTCTCTTCTAATTGCCGATTCTAGGGTTTCGGGTGAAGAAGAGAGGTGTAGGTTGTGTTTCACATGCTTTAGGATGGTGAGAGGTGTGGAAAGTTATTTTTTCTTCTTCTCTAGAGTTCTATCTTTTCACAATTGTGTATATTGTGTTGGTGGTAGCATGTGGGTTTGAAGTATGTGAGTGTAAGAAATTGATACATAAGCATTATATGCTCAATTTGGTGTATATGTGAAAAAATGTGTACTAAGTGCCATATATGTGAGAATGTGGTTGTTGAATGCATGTTAGTTCTATGTGCTAAAATTATGCATTGGATGTAGCATAAGTAAAATGTGCTAATTTTGAAGTTGTATGTATATGAGATGATATATGCATGTGCTATACATATATGTGCTATATGTGGTATGTGGTTATGGAAAATATGCTTGTTAATTCTTTTTAGTATCAATGAGCATGAGTTGAGCATGAAAATAAAATGTCATGTGTTTATGCATTCATATTGCATATGTGTGAAGTTGCGGGAAAAATGATGCAAATGAGGTGC
The DNA here is from genome assembly GCA_026545225.1 of Cornus controversa. NCBI lineage: Eukaryota > Viridiplantae > Streptophyta > Magnoliopsida > Cornales > Cornaceae > Cornus > Cornus controversa. Next base: position 49,458,684 of record CM048846.1, on the reverse strand, counting down.
ACGGGGCTTCGGAGTGGTCCAACCGTGTTGTGAAATGTGGTGAAATTATCCACTATGTATGGCCCTCGGAGTGGACCCGACATACTAAGGCTTGATGCCTAGGATCGGAATATGTCCAATATTAATGACCCCTCAGAGTTATCCCGGTCATAGGATGATTTTTGGAGAATATCCAAGAATTGTGAGCCTCGGAGTTGCTCCCTCACTCTATGGCAATTCCATACATTGCAATGGTAGAATGACCTTTCGGAGTTATCCCGGTCATTGGATGGTTATCGGAGGTGTCCAAGGTTACATGATCCTCGGAGCGAGCCAATCAGGTGGGGTATCGGATGAGGACTGAGAGAGAGACCATTTACTTTCCTTAATGCTTTTAATGTTCGAACATGTTATGCATGATTCTTGAAATATGCAATCCTTTTTAATTACATTGGTTAAATTGTTTGTGAGATTGTGGATGTGGCATGTAGTGTATTCATATGCATTCCATGTAGGTTGGTGTCGAGTCGGCACTTAGGAGGGTTGGGATATCTCTACTGAGCCACAATGGTGCTCACCCCTTTATTATAAACTCTTTTACAGACAAAGCGCCGATGACGGAAGGGACATGAGTGTCCAAGTGGAATTCTAGTAACCCCTTGCTATCTTTCGGATTTGTGCATTTTTGTGACTATCCATGCCGGCTTGTGGCATGTGACTTACTTTTTTAGTTGTGGTTATACTTTGGACATATGTACTTTTGATGTATGTATTGGATTGTAAACTTGTTGGGTGTGTAAAGACAACGGTTTAGTTTATGTAATGTCTGTGGTGACACTTAGTTCATTTGATGATGTTTCCATTATGAATGGATGGTGTTTGTGAAAGAGAATGATTCATTTTGGTGTATGAATTCAATTATGAATGTGATCTTGAGTGTGAGATTGGTGTTAGAATCTTTCATTTATGTTATTAATCATGTATGAGGGGTTCTAGGATGATAGAAGGTGGATTGGGCTCCAAATGAACCATGTATAGGGTTGTTAGAGGTCCCGTGGGGAGCATTTCGATCGTGCGAAATGCCCATTTCGCAAAATCGAATCCCCCATTTCGATCGTGCAAAGGGATGATGATTTATGATAATTTTTAGGGTCCAGACAGGAGGAATTTTGATCAATCGAAACTCCCATTTCGATCAATCGAAATATTGCAGGTCTGAGGTCCCAAGAGGGTGAAAATTTTGCAAGAATTTCGATCAATCGAGATTTTATTTGGATCAATCGAAGTCCCATTTTTGATCAATCGAAATTACTATTCACAGCATTTTTCAAAACTTCATTTCGACCTAATTTCTTCTTTCTAGATCGGAATTGAGTGTGGTTTTTTTTTAACTTGAGTATTTTTGGATTCTCTATCCAATGGTATAGGCTTAAGTTTCAGATTCTGAACATAGTAATTTTTGAGTCTTGAAAGTGAGTGATTCTTGAAAGTGTGGACAAGTAAATTTCCACTAAGGTGTATGATTTGATGTAGGGCCCATGGGGATTGGTTAAGATGGATTTGGGTACATTCATATGCAAGAATTGAGTTAATTTTCAGCAGTAAATGATGGTAATGAGGGTCTATGGGGCAAAATAGACAGTTTAACCTACGGTTCTCCGAGAGTTAGAAATCGGGGCGTTATAGCATGGTATCAAACCTTGATACTAATGCATGAGTGTAATTGAGATTGTTCACGGGGTTGAGTGAACGGGTTCACAGTCGGGATTCGGGGTCAGTCTAGGGAAGTCGCGACGGTCCGGGTTTCGGGGCGTGACAGGATGGTATCAGAGCTCTAGGTTGGAATACCTAGGGATGAATGGTGAGACTTAATTTAGTGATCACTTGGGGTTAAGAATCAGAACATAAGGATTTTGACTTGTGATTGTAAATTGCTTATGTGGAACATGGTGTATGCTTACATTTTCATAAAATGCCTATGTGGACTAAATTGACATGGCATGTGTAAGCATGATGGATATGTGTAGGATGTGTAAATTTGTTGGACTTAAAAATTTTCTTGTTGTGCATATAGAAAGAAATGCCTCCAAGAAGAGCACGAGACATTGGCGCTGATGCTCCTCAGGAGCCAACTGATGGAACGCAATTTATGTGTGACATGGTTGATACTATGAGAAGAATGGCTAGGGAAGCCAGAGAAGAGGAGGTTTAGGCATTGCCTAGGGTTGCCTTGAGTTGCCAAATGGTGGCAATAAAGGAATATGTGAAATTTAAGCCACCTACTTTTAATGGCGCGCGTGATCCGCTTGTGGTTGAGAGTTGGATAGACCAAACTCACAAACTCATGGTTGCTCTTACAATTGATGAGGATTTGAAGGTGGGAGTAGCGGTGCTTCACTTACAAGGAGAAGCGGATCGGTGGTGACAATTTATCGAGAATGTCCACAACACCGAGACTATGGACTGGGAGACCTTTAAGGGGTTATTTTTTGATAAGTTCTTTTCGGCTTCGGTGAAAGACCGAATGAGGCAAGAGTTTATAGACTTAGTCCTAGGGGACTTGGATGTGATGGGGTACGAGACCAAATTCACATCATTGGCTCGCTTCGCCCCGGAGATGGTAGCTAATGAAGAGTTAAAGGTGAAAAAGTTTGTGAAAGGACTGAAAACCTCTATCAGAAAGAGGGTGTCCATCTTGGGTTTGAGGACCTACAGTGAAGTGGTTGACAGAGCCTTGGTGGCTGAGGAGGATGACAGAGACACTCAGAGGTTGTGGGACTCTAGACAGTAAGCGAAGGGTATGGGTACCTCTTCGGGTGGCCAGGGGAGGAAAAGGAATAGGGAGGGCAGATCAGGTTCACAGGGGCAGCAGCAAACTCGCCCAGTACCTTCATTGTCCTTACCTACTGGATATGTACGATCCACAGTTATGTGCTATCATTGCCAGCAGTCTGGCCATTTTTGTTCTGAGTGCCCTCAGAGGCAAATAGTGGCATCAGTGCCAGTGGCTTCGGTGGGGGAACGGGTATGCTTTCATTGCAAGCAATTCGGCCATGTTTGGGCCAACTGTCCACAGAGATAGAGTACACCGAGTGGTATAGGGACTCAACAGAGGGCTGGGCAGACAGCTACAGTTCAGTCTAGTTTCAGGACATTACTGCCGCCTCATCCAGCGAATACTGTACAAGGATCTCGGGTAGCGAGAGGTTCCACGCCTGTTTCTAGTCAGCAGTCAAGGTTACAGGGGACTGGTCAGCAGTCGTGGGGCCGTGTGTTCACGCTTGCTCCTGTAGAGGATGTACCAGGACTATTAGTGGTCAGAGGTATTTTCCTGGTTTCTAGCTCGTGGGCTAAGGTGTTGATAGATTTAGGTGTATCATATTCATTCATATCTGTTGCATTTGCTTGTGCCTTGGGGCTATGGGTGTCATCACTAGAGTCACCATTGTCCATTGATACACTAGTTGGGGGTAGGGTTACCCTGGATAGAGTGTGTCAATCTTGCGAGATCGAGGTTGCTGGGCATCGACTAGTGTTTAACTTTGTGTTACTAGACATGACCACTTTCGATGTCATTCTAGACATGGATTGGCTATCTACATTTAGAGCCACGATTGATTGTCTCCATAGGAGAGTGACAGTGTACACACCCGAGGGTGATTGCTTTTATTTTGTGGGAGAGCGGGATGATTTCTACGTTTCGTCTCTACTCGGTTCCGGTGTGTGGAACGGGGTTGGATATTTCCTAGCTAACTTGTTAGCCGAGGAGAATGAAATTGTGACTAGTGGAGGATTTCCACCAGTGGTTAGAGAGTTTGTGGATGTATTCCCAGAGGACTTGATAGAGTTACCTTCGATGAGAGATGTTGTGTTTAGCATTGATCTTGCTCCTGGTACCACACCAATCTCTATGGCACCGTACCGGAAGGCACCGGAAGAATTGATGGAGTTGAAAGATCAATTGCAAGAATTATTGGATAAGGGATTTGTACGACCTAGTACATCACCTTGGGGAGCTCCGGTCCTATTTGCTAAAAAGAAAGATGGATCTTTACAGTTATGCATAGACTACCGTAAGTTGAACCAAGCAACGATTAAAAACAAGTATCCTTTGCCAAGGATAGATGACTTGTTTGATCAACTTAAGGGTTCGACTTGTTTTTTGAAGATCGACTTGAGGTCGGGGTATTACCAGTTGAGGGTAAGGGAAGAGGACATTCCGAAGATAACTTTTTGGACTAAATATGGCCACTATAAGTTTCTAGTGATGCCATTCGGATTGATGAACGCACCAGCAGCGTTCATGGATTTAATGAACCGAATATTCAAGGTATACTTGGATAGGTTTGTGGTGGTCTTCGTGCATGACATTCTTGTGTATTCTTCTTCTATGGAATAGTATGAGATCCATTTGAGGATAGTGTTACAGACATTGAGAGAGCACCGTTTGTATGCCAAATTCGAAAAATGTGAATTTTGGCTAACAGAGGTGAAGTTCCTAGGACACGTGGTGTCAGAAGGAGGAGTATCGGTAGACCCTTCCAAGATTGAAGCAGTAATGGATTGGGAGAGGCCTAAGAACGTATTCGAGATACGTAGCTTCTTGGGATTAGCAGGATATTACCGGTATTTTGTGAAGGACTTTTCAAAGTTAGCTGCGTCGATGACCAAGCTTACTCGTAAAGGAGTTAAGTTTGAGTGGAACGAGGCTTGTGAGCATTCCTTTATGGAATTGAAGCTTAGATTAACTAGTGCTCCAATCTTGATTATTCCCGAGCGCGGTTTGAGTTATGTCATCTACTGTGATGCTTCACGGGATGGTTTGGGATGTGTGTTGATGCAGACCGAGAGGGTTGTTGCATATGATTCCCGACAGTTGAAGATCCACAAGCAGAATTACCCGACTCATGACTTGGAGTTAGCGGCGGTAATTTTTGCTTTGAAAACGTGGAGGCATTATCTCTACGGAGAGAAATTTGAGATTTTCTCTGATCATAAGAGCTTGAAGTACCTATTTACACAAAAAGACTTGAATATGAGACAGAGGAGATGGATTGAATACATGGAAGACTACAACTTTGATCTTCAGTATTAGCCGGGGAAGGCTAATGTGGTTGTCGATGCATTGAGCAGGAAATCACAGGGTACTTTGGCTAACATTACCATTCGTGAGTGGAAGATGATGGAAGACATCTCAGAAATGAGATTGTGCTTCAGTGAGAGTGATGGACATGCCACTTTGTTCACACTCATAGCGCAACCAACTGTAGTGAGTAGGGTGGTTGAGGAGTAGAGGCATGACACAGAGTTAGAGAGCATTCGCACTCAGATTACGGGTGGCGAGGCAGTGGAGGATTGGGTTATCCATTCAGACGAAGGTCTGAGGTTTAGAGGCAGAATGGTTGTTTCATTGGCTTGTAGGGATGAGGTCCTGAGGGAGTTTCATAGCTCCAGAATTGCAGTACATCCCGGTGGTACCAAGATGTACCACAACCTTCGTAGACAGTATTGGTAGAAGGGCATGAAAAAGGATGTCGCACGGTTTGTGGTGAGGTGCCTCACTTGTCAACAAGTGAAGGCCGAGCATCAGAGACCAGCAGGTTTGTTACAGCCTTTACCGGTAGCTATGTGGAAGTGGGAACACGTCAATATGGACTTTGTGATGGGGTTACCTAGGACGAGGAAGAGTCATGATGCAGTTTGGGTCATTGTGGATAGATTGACCATGGTGGCTCATTTCCTTCTGATTCGAGTGACGGATGATGTGGATACCCTTAGTCAGTTGTATATTGATCAGATTGTGAGACTATATGGAGTGCCAGTTTCTATTGTGTCTGATAGGGATCCGAGATTAACATCACAATTTTGGCAGAGTTTTCAGGCTGCACTTGATACGGACCTCCATTTCAGTACAACTTTCCATCCTCAGACAGATGGTCAGTCGGAGTGTACTATACAGATCTTGGAGGAAATGCTTAGAGCATGTGCACTTGATTTTCGAGGCAGTTGAGAGGATCACCTTCCATTGGTGGAGTTTGCGTATAATAATAGCTACCAAGCTAGTATTGAGATGGCTCCATTTGAGGCCTTGTATGGTAGACCTTGTAGGTCACCAGTTTGTTGGACAGAGGTCGGTGAGACAGTGGCTTTGGGGCTGGATATAGTCAAAGAGACTACAGAAAAGATTAAGATTATACGGTAGCGTTTGCTTACTACTCAGAGTCATCAAAAAAGTTATGCTGACAAAAGGTGGAGGCCTTTAGCATTTGAGGTGGGGGACCATGTCTTCTTGAAAGTCTCACCACGACAGGGTTTGATGAGGTTTGGGCGTTGCGAAAAACTAGCCCCACGGTTCATCGGTCCATTTGAGATATTGGATCGTGTGGGTGAGGTCGCATACCGCTTGGCATTGCCACCGCAGTTGTCAAGTGTGCACAATACTTTTCATGTTTCGATGTTGAGAAAGTATGAGTCGGATCCTTCACATGTGTTAGATTGGATAGATCTTGAGGTGGAGGAGGATGTGTCTTATGAGGAGAGACCGGTACAGGTTTTGGATGCTAGGGAGCAAGTGCTTCGGGGCAAGACTATTCCATTAGTTAAAGTCCTTTGGAGACATCACGGAGTCGAGGAGGCTACATAGGAGCGAGAACAAGAAGTCCGCTCAAAATATCCCAAGTTTTTTTCTACTTGAGGTATGTTTCTAATTTCGGGGATAAAATTCCCTTAAGGGGGGGAGGTTGTAAAGACCGTGACCAATTTTGGCCGATTTTACGTTTTCGCAGTATAATTGCCATAAATGCATTTTAAATGATGTTCAACGTATTTCGAGTGTAGGAAATATGTTTGGGAAGTGTTTTAAGGGTTTTGGTAAGTTTTCAGGAGATTTGGAGAAGTTTGACTTTTTGGTCAAATCGGGGCCCGGGATGTGACTTAAGTGGGCCTGAGAATCCGGAAAATTCTCATAAATAATTATTTTTTAGGATGGTTTAGATGAAATGTTTAGAGAGTAGAGGAAGTGATTTCGAGACCATAGGAGTTTTTGAAATCAAAAACGAAGCCTGGGAAGGTACGTTAAGTGGTCGGGGGGCATTTTAGTCATTTTTTATGCCTTCGATATTTTAAATATCTGGCTGAGGTTGATCCCAACCATTTCACATGGATCCTTCTCTCTCTAACATTTCCCTCTTCTCCTCCCTACCTTTTCTCTACATTTCAGAGCCGTTCGGGTGCAATTCGGGTTTCGCTGAAGAAGGGAGATACGTGGGGGACGGCTAGGGCTTCCCTTTGAACCGGTCAAAGTTACGATTCAAAAAGGTAGACATCACTGGAATTTTGGTGAAGTGCTTGGAAGGCCCTCATTTTCGAGGTAGGCATTCTTCTTCTCTTCTAATTGTCGATTCTAGGGTTTCGGGTGAAGAAGAGAGGTGTAGGTTATGTTTCACATGCTTTAGGATGGTGAGAGGTGTGAAAAGTTATGTTTTCTTCTTCTCTAGAGTCGTATCTTTTCACAATTATGTATATTGTGTTGGTGGTAGCATGTGGGTTTGAAGTATGTGAGTGTAAGAAATTGATACATAAGCATTATGCGCTCAATTTGGTGTATATGTGGAAAAATGTGTACCAAGTGTCATATATGTGAGAATGTGGTTGTTGAATGCAAGTTAGTTCTATGTGCTAAAACTATGCATTGGATGTGGCATGAGTAAAATGTGCTAATTTTGAAGTTGTATGCATATGAGATGCTATATGCATGTGTTATACATATATGTGCTATATGTGGTATGTGGTTATGGGAAATATGCTTGTTAATTCTTTTTAGTATCAATGAGCATGAGTTGAGCATGAATGGTTATCGGAGGTGTCCAAGGTTACATGATCCTCGGAGCGGGCCAATCAGGTGGGGTATCGGATGAGGACCGAGAGAGAGAACATTTACTTTCCTTAATGCTTTTAATGTTCGAACATGTTATACATGATTCTTGAAATATGCAATCCTTTTTAATTGCATTGGTTAAATTATTTATGAGATTGTGGATGTGGCATATAGTGTATTCATATGCATTCCATGTAGGTCGGTGTCGGGTCGGCACTTAGGAGGGTTGGGGTATCTCTACTGAGCCGCAGTGGTGCTCACCCCTTTATTATAAACTCTTTTACAGATAAAGCACCGATGACAGATGGGACATGAGTGTCCAAGTGGAATTCTAGTAACCCCTTGCTATCTTTTGGATTTGTGCATTTTTGTGACTATCCATGCCGGCTTGTGGCATGTGACTTACTTTTTTAGTTGTGGTTATACTTTGGACATATGTACTTTTGATGTATGTATTGGATTATAAATTTGTTGGGTGTAGAAAGACAACGGTTTAGTATATGTAATGTCCATGGTGACACTTAGTTCATTTGATGATGTTTCCATTATGAATGGATGGTGTTTGTGAAAGAGAATGATTCATTTTGGTGTATGAATTCAATTATGAATGTGATCTTGAGTGTGAGATTGGTGTTGGAATCTTTCATTTATGTTATTAATCGTGTATGAGGGGCTCTAGGATGATAGAAGGTGGATTGGGCTCTAAATGAACCATGTATAGGGTTGTTAGAGGTCCTGTGGGGAGCATTTCGATCGTGCAAAATGCCCATTTCGCAAAATCGAAGCCCCTATTTCGATCGTGCAAAGGGGTGATGATTTATGATGATTTTTAGGGTCCAGACAGGAGGAATTTCGATCAATTGAAACCCCCATTTCGATCAATCAAAATATTGCAGGTCTGAGGTCCCGAGAGGGTGAAAATTTCGCAAGAATTTCGATCAATCAAGATTTTATTTCGATCAATCGAAGTCCCATTTTCGATCAATCAAAATTACTATTCACAGCATGTTTCAAAACTTCATTTCGACGTAATTTCTTCGTTCTAGATCGGAATTGAGTGTGGGTTTTTTTGAACTTTAGTATTTTTGGATTCTCTATCCAATGGTGTAGGCCTAAGTTTCAGATTCTGAACACAGTAAGTTTTGAGGCTTGAAAGTGAGTGATTCTCGAAAGTGTGGACAAGTAAATTCACTAAGGTGTATGATTTGATGTAGGGCCCATGGGGATTGGTTAAGATGGAATTGGGTACATTCATATGCAAGGTTGAGTTAAGCTTCCACAGTAAATGATGGTAATGAGGGTCTATGGGGCTAAATAGACAATTTAACCTCCGGTTCTCTAAGAGCTAGAAATCAGGGCGTTATAGCATGGTATCAAACCTTGATACTAATGCATTAGTGTAATTGAGATTGTTCACAGGATTGAGTGAACGGGTTCACACTCGGGATTCGGGGTCGGTCCGGGGAAGTCCCGGCGGTCCGAGTTTCGGGGCGTGACACTAGTTCTCAAGAGAACTCCTACTTTCTCAAGTTCTTCATCCAAGTAAGTAGAGTTTTTATTTCACAAAATTGTGCCAATCTTTTTGAGGGATTTTGAAGACCAAGTTTGGGGGACATAATTGGTGGTTTGAATTGTTCAATTTGGGGTGGAAAAATTGTCGAAAAAAGAGGTTGAAGGAGAAACTTTTATTGTGCACGCCAAGTGTTTGATTTAATTTCTTAACCAAACTTTTTCTATTTCTATGGCACCAAAGAGAGCAAGTCACCAAGTTGCTTCAAGCTCGCGCAATCCCCGCCGAGCATGACATGATCCAACACCAGTTTCCCCAAGATCTCATGAGATGGAATTCATGAGAGATGGCATCCAAGAGCCTTGAATTTTGAAGCGACATTTGACATTGCCGAACTATATGTCATCTTTCCCGAGACACGATGGGGGATTTCTGACATTCATTGTCGTCGGTCAGCATCAATTTTTGTTCCATTATCTACTACTATATACCCGAGGCTCGTTAAAGTCTTTTATCAAAACTTAATACCAAAACCTGATGAGCGGAGTGTGCTTATTTCGTCGGTGGATGGAGCACGAGTTTAGGTTGATATGTCTTCGATTGCTATTGCCATGGGCTGTCCTCATAAATGTCCAGTTGATTTGACCAATATCTACACTCCTTTACCCGATGATTTTTCGGTTGATAGTTTGGTTGCACATTTGTGTGCTAACCAATTCTCCAGGCCAAAGCATAATGCGGCTTCAAAGTCTTCTACGCTGAGTCATCTATGGTTCCTTGATGCCGTTTTGTACAAAAAAGTGTGTCCCATTGGACATAAAATCGAGAGGCATCAAGAGTTCCTTAGAGCTTTATATGCCATACATTTTGGGCATTGGCTATCATTCCCACAGATTGTCTGGGGCCAAATTGAAAAGTTCTATTCAAAGGTTGTGGCCAAAGCACCAGACAGTGCAAGTGACTGGGAGTTTCCATTGCCTACTATCATTCATCAGTTACTCATTGCACTGGGATATGCAGTCAATGAGGACGAGCTTTCTTTTTCATGAGATATTCACTATAGCACACATGACTGGAATATGAGTCGATCTCATATGCATCAAAGAGTCATAGTTGCGCCAGGTGAAGTATCTCAATTGGCTCAGGGAAGGGAAGCTGTACATAAACCACCACTGGTGGAAGATCCAGAGGAGATGGAAGCAGAAGAAGAGGATTTCCATGCACAAGCTGGCAGACATGATTATCATTATTTAGAGGGGTAGATTGCTGGGTTGACTACCTAGTTTAGCACCTTACAGACTGAGGTTTCCACACAGTTTGGAGCTATGCGGATAGAGATGGCGGATCACTTCTGTGAGACTCACCAAGATCAGCTAGAGATGAGGAGGATGCTCCATGCATTGATGCTCCATGCGAACTTGGCTCCAGACGCTCACTCACCACCACATCCTTGATTGGAGGTAACTATCTTTTGTATTTTATTTTATTTTATTTTTCATTTTTTGTATTATTTTTATTATTATTTTTATTTGTTCTTTCTGTATAAATTCAGTTTCAAAAAAAAAAAGATTCGTATTTATTTTCACCTATATTATTTCACTTGGTCTTTGGGGTATAGTGGATTGTTTTGACAAATTGTAACATCCAAGTTTGGGGGAGTGCTTACTTTCCTTCATCCCATTCGCTTGCTATATTTTCTTGTCACTACTTCTCCAGTTTCCTGGTACTATTGTTCTTACCCTTCTCTATGCTTTCATTGGGTGTACATTGAGGACAATGTATAGTTTAAGTTTGGGAGTGAGGCGATGCCTTATTTATGTGCTTTATTGAATATGGGGGAAAATTTTGTGAAATTCTTCTTATTTTAGGATTTTTGTTTATTTTATTTCCTTAGTTGTTTATTTTATTTTATTTTGTTTTATTTTTAGATAGAATGTTTTTACATTATTCAAGGGATTAATACCTTATGTAGGTGCTTAACTTGCAATCTTTGGATATATTTTAAATTTTTAGAAACTATGGTTTAAATTAAGTGGTTTTAATCATTGTTTGCCTTATCATGCCTTAGGGTGATTAGTTTTAGTTTCCTCACATGCACAAACATACTAGCATAATTTTGTGAGGTATAAACTTTGGTTCTGAGTTATTGAGTTACATATGCTTGAGATTAATTAGTATCTCTTGATAATGAGTACCGATAATGTGTTTTACTTGACTTCAACGAAAAGAAAAAAAAAACGAATAGGTTGAATAACAAATCAATTTGATCCTTTTCATGAGTAACCGGGCCTCTGTGCCTCAGGAAGCACGGAGTGTTCGCGTCAAAAGTGAAAGGGTGAGAAAAGATTAGTATAGGTTGTCTTGATTTGTAGCCTGACTGATTTGAGTAATTAGGTTCTTCAGGGTGTCTTAACGCCTAGTGCCCTAAAGCCATCTGGTTTAGGAGTCACTAACTGAAAGCTTGCTACATAGATCCTTCAGAAAGCTTAATAGATCAAGACATTGCACAACCAATAAAGTAATGAAAAAAAGAATGATGAAAAAAAAAGGGAAAAAGTCATGTATTCATGTTTGGAGGTATGAGTTCAATAAGGGGAGCTAGTGAGTTAAAGGGGTTTGTGCCTTAATATATTCGGAGTTGGGTTATGCTACAAGAGATAACTGCTAGTTCACTTTACACGAGGGGACTAGAGTTGGTTATTTTGAGATATGTTAATGTGAATTATGCATGGGGACCATTGCTTTGAATTATGGAATTTAAGAGTTTGAAATTATTCTTGAATGCAAGTTTGTAACTATATATTGTAATCTTCTTCTTGATTGATGTTTAAACAGACTTTTGAATGTTTGTAGGTAACATTTCTGGAAACCCTCACAAGACTATACTCGTCCACTAGGGGGAACCTAGGGGTTTAAAGGCTTGTTGCATATGCTAAATGCAATCATTTCTCCCACGAAAGTGGAGTTGGGTAGTTTAGTTAATGTTTGTTAGTTTCTTTTGTTTCAGTTTTATTTTATTCTATTGCTAAGGAACTACCAATATGTAAGTTTGGGGGTGTGATCGGCGTTGAATGTTACGCATTCTAGCCTCTTAACTTATGTATTTTATTCTCTTACTGATAGATTATTTTGTAATTTTACTTCGTTTTAGTGTTTTCTGTATTTTCAGGACCTTAATGATTATTTCAGTTAAAACTATGATTTTGGGCTTTTAAAGATGGTATGCAAGAAGGTTAGATGAAGCCTACATCAAAGGGATCCATTCAATTCTTTATTTTAAATCAACCCATAGAAGAGGTCCAAGAGAATTACAGCTGCTTAAGAAGGTTATGGGCCTGAAGCCCAATTCTACGCTTAATGCAATCTTAATCCCGTTTTGGAAAATGGGTCAGAAGTGTTATTTTTGAGCCTCAAATCGACTTAAATTCTACATTGGTTGAACGAACTTTGATTCTGCACACTTTTGTATTTCACAAAAATTCTGTGAGTCGGGCTTCTAGTCGGTCAAAAGTTGAGCGGAATGTCAGTAGGAAAAATCCACCTGATTAGTGCTACGGGAAAACCTAATTAATTCCTAATTGGATTAAGACATTCTCTTGGGGCATAAAGTGGTGAATCGAAGACTGTTTTGGGGAGTCTTAGAGTGAGCTTAGAGAGCCTTTTGACAGAATTAAATATACTTTATAGAGCTTTCGAGTGGAGAACCATCGGATAACGAAGTCTTACGCATAATTCATGAAGATGATGCCTTCTTCCTCAACCGTTGAAACTTCTTCTTCTACCATGAGCGGCTAGTTTATCCACTAGGGTTTTGATGTAGCCCTAACAAAGCATCAATGGTTTGATTGTTTTAATTATTAGGGACCTTTATATACATGCATAGATTGTGTAATTTAGATGATTCTTATTATAGAATTGAGTAATAAAAGTCTTATAAATTCAATTTCAATGATTTCTTATCTTATCTTAGATATTTAGTTGTTGTTATTGAACACAATCTCTCTTATTTTTTGTGATCATGAGAGCGATTATTACACAATGATAATCACTGAATATATCATTATACGCTTTGATGGAGTATGCCTACAGAAGATGGACCATACTGCACCCTAGATTAAAGTAGTTAGGCAGATGACCCATGCCAATTGAAGATAGTCCATAACTTAGCCTTAATCATATGTTATCTTCCTAACGGATGAAGATGAGTTTGTAGCCACCGACACCACTTATGCATGATGTAATTCACCATAATTAATTCAATTGACCATTGATTGTGGAGTTAATGGTGAAGTCAATTACCCTAGATTTATCTCATATTATCTTCACTCTCTATTTCTTTTATTTTATTTTATTTTGCTTTTTGATTAGTTTACATATGAAAATCAGATTTCTTCTCTTTCTAAATTTAATTAGAATTAATTCCGTATTCCAACTCATTCAGACCATAATCCCTGAGGTTCAACACCCTTTTCGATTGTCCTCTTCTGCAAGGAATTTGTTCTATTGCGAAGTGTGGTAATTTTAATTGAGACACACTCACACACGAATCATATGGCATTTCTAGCCTTTCCATCAACTGATTTTGCCAACTCATCAACTGCTTAGAGGTTTGCAAGATCAGGAATGATAACGCCTTCCAATGTAGCATGCCAAACATAATAGGAGATAGATAATAAGAAAGCCTCCATTTTAATCCTCCACGTGTCAAAACTTGTGCCATCAAAAACTAGAGCCTTGTGGGTAGAACTGTCTTCAGCCATACTTAGGATCTTTACTGCCGGTGGTTAAACCAAAAAATGCAGACTTGTTCTCTGATACTAATTGATGAACCTAGAGGGGGAGGAGGTGAATAGGTTCTTCTATTTTTCTTCCTAATATTGCAATTTTGACTGGCACATGCAATCACACAATTTGTTGGATACACAGATTTATAGAGGAAACCCCAAGGTGGGGAAAAGCCTCTTCAAACTAAGCCCCACTATGTCTGAAAGGGTAATACAATAATTCTCTCAAATCCTCTCTCACTCACCGAACTCACAACATTGTTCGCTCCAGCACTCACCTAGTTCACAGCCTCCCTAGGCCTGAACCACTCTCACCAAATCTCACAAGAGCTTTTCCGCTCTCAATCCCAACTTGGGCTTCCCAAAGCCCAAGCTATCTCACCTCAATCTCACCACAATCACTCACACTCCCCCTGTCCAAAGTATCCCTATACTTGGACTATACGTAGTGATAATCGAGTCAATTCGACGTCTTGAGCAACAAGTCTTCAAGCTTTGTGAGATGATCTTCAAGATCAGTCTTCAAATCGAATATGGTCTTCAAAAGATGATCTTCAAGTCTTCAAACTTTGACAGGTAGTCTTCAAGGTCCGGTATGACAAATGACACGGTCACTTGTCTTTTTGGCAGATCATGACACTTAAATTTCTTCAATTTGATTGGCCTTCACTTTGTACACCCTTAAAGTGTAGCTACAACGGTCTTGTAGAAGTTCGCTCTTTCAAGGAATCCTTCATCAGCTTCTTAGCCTTCCATTCAACTTAGTGTAATTTTTCTTAACAGCTATCCTGATACTGCTTGGTTAGTGTACCTGTTATTTAAATATACTTAACAGCAACTAGAGTAGAAGTTAATAGCACTGAGCTCATGTAAACTAGTATAATAATTGACAGCATAATTAGCAATTTAAAATCAGCACATTCATCAATTCAAAATCAGCATTTTAGCAATTTAAGTTCAGCACATTTATCAATTCAAAATCAGCAATTTAATTTCCAAATCAGCATTATTAATCAGCTCAAATCAGCACTCTTGGACAGCAATGTACAGCAATTTCGAACAGCAATATTTAGCAATTTCTAGCATACTATGACAGCTTAAATCAGCATTTTTGGACAGCTATAACAGTATTTTGTACAGCACTATTCAGCATTTTTGGACAGCCAAAAACGGCATTTATATGGACCGAAAAATCAGCAATTTCGGACAGCAATATTCAGCATTATATAGACCACAAAATCAGCAATGTTAATTCCCCAAATCAGCATTATAAGTGGACAGCAAATTCAGCAACAATGAGAGTTTAATTCGGCAAATTCAGCAGTATCAACCACAACAAATTCAGCACTAAACTGGACAGCATATTCAGCATTTTTTAGTCCCAAAAATCAGCATGTTTTAGTCCCAAAAAAAAAAAAACAGCAACATCAAGAGTTCAGCTCAGCTTGTTTTAGTCCAACAAATCAGCATTTAGAGTCTCAAAAATCAGCAACAATGAGGCATATAATTTCAGCATTCTTGAACTTAAAAATCAGCAACAAATAGCCCCAACACAGCCATGATTCAACCCAACCAAGATAGCAAGAATCAACCAACAAACATATGCAAATCAGTAACCCCAACAATCATCAACTTCATTCCAACCCAACAATCGAAATCATGAAACTAGGAATTAGAGTGCATATAAGAGAGGGTGAGTATGTTAACAGTGACTTTCAACCAGTGAGCTTATGAACATAATGGGTAAAATAAATTGACAGATGATACCATTATATCAACAGACGGTGAAGATGATTCAGCAGATTATGTCGAAGTCTGCTGTGGATGACGACGGTGAGGTCTAGCTGCTGACGGCGTCCAACTGAGCTATGGATGACGGCGGCGAGGACTAGCTGCTGATGGCGTCGAAGCTGAAGCTCACAGACCAAACTGTTCAAGATCGGTGATGAAACTGCTGCTGCCGGCGACAAGGTGGGTTTGTGAGCTCTGTATGATGCCGACGTCTGCTCTTCTCTCTCTAAGCTCACCGATCACTAGTGCTATGCTCACCACAGCGTGCACCTCATCCAGCGCCGATCTCCTCAACTCTCACAACTACCATCGCTCTCTCTCTAAGCTCACCCCTCTCTCTCTGCAGTTACCGATTTTCTTTTTGCTCTCTCTGTTGGTCTCTCTGTTTTTCTGCTGCTTCTCACATCTACCCGAGCATAGCCTTATATATATATATGTAGGTGAAATCAGCTCTAACAAATCTTAGCCACGTGATATACTATATAAATATATATATATACCAATCTCAACCTTTACTTTTAAAATGCATCAGCCGCCCACAATGAGACCTTATCAGAACAATTGGGAAACTAAGAATAAGGAGGAGTTTGTTGATTCAGTAAGAAGACTTCTGGGAGGTTATGACTCTTTTGTAGTTAATCCATTTGGACGTGCTGTTTTTTATCAAATTGCTTCTGGTGTTAAATTAGTGAATTGCAACAATTTTTAGATTACTTGTGAATTGTTCAATGGCGAACACGTGGGGAAATGGTTCTTTACAGGGGTTTATGCCGCCTGTAACGAAAAGGAAAAACAAAAATAGTGGAATTTTTTGTCAGCTCTGTAGGGTCAATTAGGTTCAAAATGGCTCCTTATTAGTGATTTCAATTCCCTTCTTCATGTTACAGAAAAAAGAGGAGGTAATGTAAAGCAAGGTTGGCTAACTCGCAGCTTTAAACAGTTTATCGAGGGATGTCGACTCGTTGATATTGGTTTTAGAGGGTTTCCCTTCACATGGTGGAATGGAAGAGAAAAAGGGGATACAATAATGGCCAGACTTGACAGAGCGTTGTGTTCCATGGAATGGGCACAAGCTTTTCCACACTCAGCTCTCCATCATACTTCAGTTACAGGATCTGATCATGTCGCTTTGTGTTTAAATCTTAATGAAGATATGGGAAAATTTAGGCAACGCTTCCATTTTTATGCTAGATGGGCCAGGAAGAGGGACTGTGTAATGCAGATCAACCAACCATGGACTTCGCGCTTTACTGATTCGGCTCAATTTATCCTTCAAGAAAGAGTCAACACTGCAAAAAAAGGCTTAAGCACTAGTATTCTTCTAGAAAACAAAATGCAAGTAAGAAAATTTCAAGTTGAATATGGTTACCAAACCTAAAGTTGAAGGAGGTTTTGGCCTCAGAAAAATTGTAGACATTGAGAAAACTGCAAAATGCTTGATGCTTTGGGACTTCATTCAAGAAAATGATAGAGCTTGGGTTGCTTGGTACAAAGCCTTGAAGCTCCATCTTCCTTCTATATGGTCTTGTACTCCTGCAGCTAATCAACCTATACTTTGGAAGCAAATCTTGGATATTAGGGAGATTTTGGCGGCTAATTTGCAATTTAAAGTGGGAAATGGCAATTCTATCAAGTTATTCTTGGATCCTTGGTGGAATGGACAATCGCTCATTCATGCTTTTGGGCATAGAATTGTTAGAAATTTTGATTTACCTAAAGATTCAAATATCAGTGTTGTTATGCAGAATGGTACATGGGTGAAACCTCAATTCTTAGCCATTGATGTTGAGAATGTGTGGAATCTGATATCTCAGACTCATATTTGTCAAGGCAATGATCAAATTACATGGAAAAATGGAGCACCCTGTTTTAAGTCTTTTTGGGAGGCATGTAGAGCCCATTCTCCTAAAAAACCTTGGGCTCATTTAGTGTGGAATGACAGTAGACCTGCTGCTTGCTTCACAACTAATCTGATGATTTAGAATAAACTCCCTTCCTTGTATAATTTGCAGAACAGAGGTATTATTCTAGTGGTTGTGTGTCACAATTGCATGGCTGCTAGTGATGAAGTCGAACATCTTTTTTTCAAATGTGTTTATGCTCAAGAAATATGGAATTGGTTTAATAGCATATTGCAGTGGAATTGGAGGGATGTGACCTCCTTTGAGCTTCTAATCCGGTGGTTCCTCAC
Source organism: Cornus controversa (assembly GCA_026545225.1). Taxonomy (NCBI): domain Eukaryota; kingdom Viridiplantae; phylum Streptophyta; class Magnoliopsida; order Cornales; family Cornaceae; genus Cornus; species Cornus controversa. The sequence goes on along the minus strand of CM048846.1, from coordinate 49,440,553 downwards.
TAACTGTAAAAGGAAATCCATTAGGAGTAAATTCCTTAGATGTTTATTCACTACCACAGTGTGGAATATTTGGTGGAATAGGAATCAAGCTCTGCATAATGCTACTATTCATAATGCTTCTCAGGTGGCCAGGAAAATCATTTGGGAAACAACTGATATGTTGGGATTGCAACTTCAAGACATTGTGGATGGCTTGGTGGCTTAAGTTTGAAGTTTTAATAGTTTTGTCTTCCTTGGATGACTATGTTGTGGGGTGGTCCTGTGTTGTTCTAAACTGGTCTGCTTCCTTGAATGTGTTTTTCTTTTTATTCCTTTTTCTGTTAGCTGGTTTTTGGAAGTGGGTGTTTCTAAGATGTATTGTTGGTTTTAGAAGGATGTGCTCTTTTAATTGCTTGTAACATGTTGTTTCTGGTTAATAATATCTTGCTTAGGAAAAAAAAAAAAATTCAAGTTCGCAGAATCAGATTGGCAGCAATGAAATTAAGCGGAGTTCTAAACAAAGCCCAATATTTTTCTTTAGAATCACAGTTGGGTCAAGCCTGGAAAGAAGAGGAACTGTACTGGAAATAGAAGTCTCGGGTGGATTGGCTAAAACATGGAGATAAGAATACAAAATTTTTTCATCGAAAGGCCTCTATCAGGAGGAGGAAGAATGAAATATCAAGGCTCGAAGATGATTATGGGCAGTCGTGTAATTCAAGAATTGAGGTTCGTCATATTGCTGAATCTTACTTTAAAGGTTTGTTTACTTCCTGCTTTGATCCAATTATTTCTGATCTTTGGGATTTAGTGAATAAAAAAGTGTCTGATGAAATGAATCAAGATCTTCTTAAAGAAGCAACAGAGGAGGAACTCAAGAGTGCTCTCTGGTCTATGGGAGCTTTCAAAGCACCTTGGCCAGATGGCCTTACACCTTTTTTCTATCAAACCAATTGGAAGTTGGTTAAAAACTAATATTGCTTTGATTACTAAAACCCTTCATCCCACTAAAATGACCCAATTCAGGCCTATCTCTTTGTGCAATGTAGTTTATAAAAAAATTTCCAAAACTCTTGCAAACAGGCTAAAACCTATGCTTAACTCTTTGATCTCTGAAAACCAAACTGCTTTTGTTCCCTCTCGGTTAATTCACGATAATATCATGATAGCTCATGAGGTTATCCATTACCTTCGATCTCAATCTGACACTAAAACTAACTTTTTTGCCCTTAAGCTTGATATGGCCAAAGCCTATGATAGGGTGGAATGGTTTTTTCTTGATAAAATGATGCTTCGATTAGGGTTTGATGTTCACTGGGTGAGAATCATGATGGAATGTAGTCGCACTGTTTCATACTCAGTTCTTATTAATGGAGAGGCTGGAGGTTTCTTCTTTCCTTCAAGAGGTTTGAGACAAGGGGACCCCCTTTCTCTTTATCTCTTTCTTTTCTATACAGATGGCCTTTCATTGATGCTGAAGAAAGCCTAAAGGAATAAAGTGCTTAAAGGGATCAAAATCTGCATATTCTCTTGCCTTTTTTTCAGCCCAAATACTTGTGATTCTCTTCAGCTTCAAATTAGAAGAGCTTTGGGAATTGTTTTGGAAGGATGGAAGAATGTTTACCTTGGATTGCCAGCAGCTATATCAAGGTCTAAGGCCGGAAGAGAAGTCTTGATTCGCACTGTCTTATCTTCTTTACCAATCTATTCCCTCCAATGTTTTAAAATCCCTCTAACTATCTGCGATAATATTTCCAGAATGTTTACAAACTTTTTGTGGATTGGAGAAGAGAAATTGACTAAAATCAACTGGATAAGCTGGCAAAGAATGTGCGAGCGAAAGAATTTTGGGGGATTGGGCTTTAGAAATATTGACGCTTTTAATTTGGCTTTGCTCTCAAAGTGGGCTTGGAGATTGGCAAATGAAGACAACTCTCTTTTCTTTAAATTTTTCAAGGCGAAATACTTTGCTAACTCTTTTTTCATGAACTCTTATTGTGGACAGCGAGCCTCTTGGCTGTGGCAAAGTATATGCGCTGCCAAACCAGTGATTGAAAAAGGGATGGGTTGGAAAGTTTCAAATGGTCAGAAGGTTAATATTTGGATGGATAACTGGCTTCCAGATTCTCTTAATCAAAAGGTAACAATGGTGAAATAGGCATCTGGCTGCATTTGGGTGGCGAATTTAATTGATCAAGATAATCACAAGTGGAAAAGTGAGATGGTGAGAGGAATGTTTAATGTTCAAGACTACAAATTAATTCTGCAAATCCCTCCCTGTCAGTTTGGAGGAGAGTATTCCAAAATTTAGAGGCACACAAATGATGGCCGCTTCTTCGTCAAATTAGCTTATAAGGTGGCGTTGCAATTTTGTAAAGCAAGAACGAACACTTCAACTCTCACTAACTTTTGTCAAGCAAGTTCACGCAATCAGCCAAGCTGAGAAGTTATATGGAAACAAATTTGGAGGTTACCTACTTTAAGCAAAATTCAATTTTTCCTTTGGCAGTGCTGCCATGAACTTCTTCCTATTTCGTTGAATTTAAAGCACCGTCATCTAATTCCTCAAGCTTTATGTGCAATATGTGAAGGAAAGGAGGAAACCATAGGTCATATGATCTTTGATTGCCCCCGTGCTCATTTGGTTTGGAGGCTAAGTCTGTTACATCTTCAATTTGCCGATTCTAGTCGATCATGGTTCTCCAGATGGTGTGAAATGCAATTTCACTAGAAAGATTCACAGGATTTTTATCAACTTTTGAGCTTAAGTGTGATTGGGACCCAAAGTTCATAATGGACAGAGCTGTTTTTCCTTTCCATAAGTTCCATGGTTCTTTGTTAGGAAATGTTCCCACTGCTCCTAGTATTCATAATGATAGTTCGAGCCCAATGTCCTGGATGAAACCTGCTAGCGAACGATTTAAACTTAATACAGATGTTACTTTCTATAAGATCTTTGGTTTTTGCGGTGGGGGTTTGGCTCTTCGAAATCAGCACGGTGAAGCGGTTAAGGTGTCTACTGTCTTCCATCATAATGTGAATAGTGCAAAAGTGGTAGAGGCTCTTGTCCTAAGGGACGGGTTAAAGCTGTTATCTTCTTGAGGTTATGTGAATGTTGACATTGAATGTGATTGTCAATTAGTAGCTAACCTCAAGCCTTCTAATCCTTTATGCCTTGTAATCATTTAAGATATCCTGTTCTGTCTCAAACAGAATGTAGGTCTCAAGTTATGTTAGTGCCCCAAACAATGTAACAAAGTGGCTCATATGTTAAGTAAATGGCCCTTTAGACAAAAGGTAGGTGACTTGCAGTGGCAAGTTTGGCCTATGTAGCTGGTTTCTATATTTAATGAGGATTATTCCTTTTGTTCTTCTTAATCTAGTTTTGTGTTAAAAAAAAAAAAATTTCTTCACCTTTTTGAAATTCTTTTTATAAAAAAAAAGTATGAAACCCTAATGCCTTTAAATTTCAAATTTTGCCCTGTACTTTGTTGCCCTAGAAGCAATACCCAGCATGTCCCTACAATTAGGTTAGTGCACATAAAATAATAATAGGATAATTAAATATATCATGAATTGCAAACCCAAAATTTATCATTCAAAGTAAAATGACACTAATACCCTTAAAGATCCTTTTGACATTAAAACTTAGGCAAACATGTTCATGGGATTTCAGGACCATCAGATTCCAGCAGTGAGTTTTAGGTTGGGGATGAAGTGTTTGATTTGTGCTTGAAAGAGATGAAAATGGTGGAGTTGTGGGTTCGATTGTTACTGTTTGTGGTAGCTTGAGAGCTTGGTTGTGGCTACCTCGATGAATGGCATTTGTGTAGCTTGAGGTTGAAAATGATGGTTCCGGTGGATGATGACGGCTATTCTGGTGCCCCTGTTTGAAACAACTGATGGAATTCTTCGGTCAGCTGAATATATCATTTTGGTCAACAGGAGCTATTCTCCAGTCGGCCGATAGTATGGTCTGTCTTGGCGAGCTTTGGCAGTGGCAAAAATTGGTGGTTGTTTGGTGCTTTGACTAGTGGTGTAGGGACTGGCTGCGGAGAGTGAAGATGGGTGGCAGCTATAGTTGGATCCGTGGCGATTTGGTTTAGGTCTTGATGAGAGCATGGTAGTGGTGGTATATCTTGGGTTTTTGGGTTGGCTTGCTTGGATGTGGAAGGTGGTGGTGATGGGTTCACAGAAGATGGGTTCATCCATAGAATTCGATGGTGGTTGGTCGTGGGCTAGCTTGTGGGTCACGATTTTTGTGTGGGTTCATGCTTGGTGTGCTAATGGTGGTTGTGTATGGTAGATGAAGGTTGGGTTGTGGTGTGCATGGTGAGCCATACAAGGTTGTGAAGGTTGAAAGGGTGAAATCAAACCCGAGCAAAGAAACTTTCAGTTTTGGGTCTTGCTATGGGTTCCGGTGGCTCAAGGGTGGGCTGTGATGGGTCTTTCAGGTTGGAATTTTTTTTGGACCATTTGGTGTGTTGTGGGTTTGGTGAGGCTTTTCATGGACTACAGATGAAGTTAAGGAATGTTAAATTAGTTGTCTAAGTCCTGGAAAATTAGAATCACTTTGGTCTTTCTGGTGATCAAACTGAAAGCCATGATTTGGACTGGATTATGGTGCTGGGTTGAAAATTGATTGGGGCCTAGAAATAATTGATTATTTGGGCTGAACTTGAAGTTGGTATCAAATTGGGCTTACTCAAATATTTGGTGATGATAGTTTGGTTCGTTTAGACTTGGCAGAAAGTAGCATGGCAGTGAATTGGCAAATACACTTTGGATGAAATTGGAGATTTTTGGAGTTCTCACTCCAAATTGAGGTAGGGGTGTGAATCCTTGCTTTATTTTAATTTTATAGGTCACAAAATTATGACATGAAATTATTTTTAAAATGTATGTGTGAAATACTCTTGTGTATATAAATTGTCTAACATGCTCTAGATAAAATCTATATGTTGTCTATGAATTTGTGGAAGTTAAGAATGCATTTTGTGAAAGTTGCTTCTCTGTATTAAATAAATTCATAAAAGAATGTTTTCTTGAAAAAGAATAATTGTTGTGACTTCCATGAGTTATTTTACCATTTGCATCATAAATGGGATTTGAGCCACATGTGAGAATTATGCATGAAACAAGACTTTCAAAAATGCATTGTGTGATTTCCATGAAATGAGAACTTCATTGTGACAAGCTTAAGTTGAGAGTGAAAATGCATTCATTTGACAAAATGTTTTGCATTCGATGGAATGGTGATAATCTTGAGTTGTGGTGCATTATATGATAACATGCAATATGTGAGAATTATTAAAATCTTGAAATTTGGTGTATTATGTGGCAATGTGAAATTATTTGAGAAAGTCGCATTTCGGGGGTATGTGTGAGAATTAAGAAGTACCCAGAGCCCTAGGGTGCAAGACACAAAACTTAGCCAAGTGGATTGTCGCTCCTGTCAGGTTAGTAACCCGGAAAGCATAAGTAGAGGTTGTGGTTTCAAAGAAGCCCTTACTATAGAATCATGACAAGTAGAAGTCCTCAGTTGATTAGGCTTTCGAATTGATCCATGTAGCGAGCTTTCAGCCTATGACTCCCAAACCAAATGGCTTTAGGACACTAGGTTTCAAGATACCCTAACGGACCTAATAACTTGAACCAAAACAACCATAAACCACAGACTAACCAATGATGCAATTCCCAGGTTTATTAGGCTTTCGAATTAATCCATGTAGCGAGCTTTCAGCCTGTAACTCCCAAACCAAATGGCTTTAGGGCACTAGGTTTCAAGATACCCCGACGGACCTAATAACTCGAACCAAAATGGCCACAAACCACAGGTTTTTTTATTAATAATTTATATATATATATTTTACAAGTGTAGCATGCTTAAAATGTTTATTCTCAAGGGATACCAACTTATATTCAGCACACATAATTGATACTCAAAGCCAAGTACAAACCCCACCAACTCTACTAGTGTGTGTGTGGATTGTGAAAAGAACTAGAGTCAACCACTACAAGTCATGTTAATGCAAATAACGACCTAAACACTGCATTCAAACCATAGCTTCTAGAAATTTTACACATACTCTACAATTGCAAGGCAAGAACCTACATAAAATATTAAATTCTTGATTGATGTTAAAAAAAACAAAAAAAAAACTACCAAACAATTCCTAAAAATCAATAAAAAGTTCCCTAAAACATACCACTACTTCACCTTCATATTTAAAACACATGAAATGTATCGCCTTACCCCCAAACTTGAATGGTATAGTGTCCTCAATGTACACGGAAGAGAAACATAGATGAGAGTTAGAACGATATTACCATAAATAGTGGAAGGACAGATAGCAAACCAGCAGCTTGAAGTTAACAATGGTGTTCCCCCCAAACTTGGATGCAACATCCTGTTAAAAGACACCACTATACAAGCCAAGTGAAATGAATGAGGCACTAATAAGGAAAATAAAAAAAACTAAAATACATAAAACAGGCAACTAATTTAAATTTTTTTTTGTTCTCATTCATTCTCTGAACTGGTGGTTCCCAATTTTTCAAGATGTATATGTGATAAGATATTGATTATCCAGACACTCTAACGTATAGAGTACAAAGGGGCTGCCTTTCTTTAGTAAAGTCATATTGTGTTAAAGTAATCTCGACAGTATTGGGTACTGAAACCAAACTTTAATAAACAGAAATCATCAACTTTATCAAAAATATGACAAAATATAGAATTGGTACTACATACATAGTCAGAGAATGGAGAGAAATTTTTTATTTTATTTTTATTTTTTTACACAATGAACAAAAACACAAAATCACTAAAAAATAATAATAATAAATAAAATAAATCCTACTAAACTACCAAAAATACTAAATATCTAACATACATAGGGATACAAAATACCCCCAAGGAGCCAAGTTTAACATCTAGGCTAGACGTAAACTTAAATCTATCCTAGTCCCCTTTTAAATTGAAGATACGTTATCTTATCATCTCCTTATGCTCCTTAAGCACACTTAAAAGCTCACTCTCTAGGTTGCTAGACACATTGAGTGCATTAAAAACTGGAAAAGTGTCATTAAATCCTAAGAATGCGTATTCAATTTTATTTGGTAAACGCTTTAACTCAAATTGAAAGGGCGACTTTGAGGAAGGAATGGGAAGCGTAGTTAAAAGTAAGGGTGCAAACTCTTTAGCTTCTTTCAATAGTGGAGAATCTAAACTGGTGGCATGCAGTAAGGAAGTACTTTCACTAATGTGTTGCCCTACATCAAAGCTCTCACAACCAAAATGAGTCAAACAAGTATCTAAAGAGTCTTTACAAGATAGGTGTCACGCCCTGGAATCCGGACCTCCGGGACTCCCCCGGACCAACCCGAATCCTGAGTGTGAACCAATTCACTCAATCCCGTGAACAACCTTAACAACACTCATGCAATAGTATCAAGCTTTGATACTATTCTATAACGCGTCGATCCCCCGACTCCTGGAAGACCGGAGGTTAACCTGTCCATTAGTCCCAATGGATCATCCTTACCCTCAATTGCTACAGAAGATTAACTATATTCTTTGCACATATATGTGCATAATTCCACCTCATCCAATCCCAATGGGCCCTATATCAAATCATACACCTTAGTGAGAATTTTATTTATCCACACTCTCATGAATCACTCATTTTTAAGACTCAACACTTCATGTGTTTGGAATCCAAAGTTGAGATTGTCCCATTGGATGGATAATCCAAAAATACTCAATTTTAAAAAAAGAATCACTTGATTTGGGTTTGAAACGACCAAGTTATGCCTATTTCAAAATTTTGAAAATCTGCATTAGTCGACTTACAGGGCATCAGTCGACTTATGAAGTACATTAGTCAACTAATTTGCTGCTCTAGAAAGCTCTAAAATGCTCTGTCAATGTTAGTCGACTTATAAAAAGCAATCAGTCGACTAATTCAACCTAGAAGCATCAGTCGACTTATAAAGTACATTAGTCAACTAATTTGCTGTTCTAGAAAGCTCTAAAATGCTCTGTCAATGTTAGTCGACTTATAAAAAGCAATCAGTCGACTAATTCAACCTAGAAACTCCATTTTACACTTTTTTGACCAAAATTCACCCCAAAACTCATATCTAAACCTTTTCAAGACACAAAACTCATCCAATAACATTCAAATAATTTAGAAATGCTATCTCACCATACCCATTTACCAAATCACACATTTGAATCACAAGGGTCCCATATTTCATATCCATTCCCATCAAGATTACATATACCTCTACATATGTTCACAAATTCTCATAAACCAACCTCATCTTTATACATACAAGATTCAATTGAAAAAAATAAGTTACATATATGGTAATGTAACTACAACATTTGTATAACCCCAAAACAACCATTAAGTCCAAAATATACATCCCAAATCCAAGTGGCTTCCAAGTTCATAGTCATTATAAGGGTTTCATGCATAAGGTCCGAAAATGCTAAAAATTCAACCATGACTACAACTACATAGATAATTGATCTTCTTTAAAAGCATCTATATAACATTTTACCTTTGTATTCAAATTTTCCCCCAAAATTTTTTCATCATCTAATGGTCAAAATTGCCTAAAAAATTCATCTAACAATTCAAAATATCTATGCTTATCTACGGTCTAAAATTACTCTCCCTATTTTCAATCAATGGTCACGATTCACTCTCACCTAAATTCAAATTTAAACATTTACCTAATACCCCTAAAATAACATTCCCATCCTTATATCCGTAAATGTCTCTCTCCCTCATTTCAACACCATCACTCTCTCCCTCTCTCTCTCTCTCTCTCTCTCTCTCCATGACCTCCTTTGAACATAGCAGCGAAACCTACACCACTTGCTCTACTCTGGTCCGACGACGAGCTGAACGGCTAGATCCGGCTGAACCCAACTTGCTCCACTCTGACTGAACCCGACGAGCTATTGGCTTGACTTCAATGGCTAGATCCGGCCGATGAAGCTCTCGATGTCTCAAGAACCCAACTGGCTCCACTCCAGTCCGGCGATGATCTGTAGGCTAGATTTGGAAGATAAAGCCGACCGATCTGGCGTGGCTATCGATAGACCTGCAACGGCCGCTCGAGCCCTTGCTAGATCCCGGTCTGGCGTCTCTGTTCATCTCAAAGATCAGGTGAGAATTTTCTTTGTTACAAAACCACAATCTGAGTTTAAATTCACTATACCCTTCTCTTTTCAAAATATTCCAGTAGATTCACTACTTATGGAGCCCAAAACCAATTACATAAATGGAATTTAGTAGGCGAACACTAATTTCTTTTGGAAGGGAATGAAGAGAAATAAGAGAAAGCACAAAGAAAATGGGTTCTCCATTACTGGATTCCTCCAAGACAGTGGCCGAAAGATAGAGGAAACGGTGGTGGGTCTCGAAGGCAATGCCGGAATTGGATGTGGAGTCAGAGTACGCTTCAGGTTAGTTGGAGGAGTTGGCTACGGTGGGTGGCAACCCTGTTCCAACTATCAGGAAATAGATGGCAATCGTGTTCCAACTATCATCTTTAAAGACAAACCTTCCTCCTTTACTGCATTCGTCTTAGCTCTCAATTTTGCCTTCACTGGTGGTGTAATGGCTATATATCTACGCAAGAGGTATCCGAGCATTGCTAGGCACTGTTACCTTCTGTCTATTATTTAAATAGCAGCAGCAGTAGCAATACCAATGTGGTTAGTGCTGATCTTACCCTCAACTTTTGGATTTTGCCACCAACTTCATGCCCATCTCTTTAGTTCCTAAACGGATCATGTCACGCTCTGAAATATAGCACCATGTTTTGAGGGAAAGGATGCCACTATTTTCTTTTTTTATTTTTTTTTTGTTTTGCTTCCTCTCTCTCTCTCTCTAGGTGAAAAGATGCTTCTGTATCTAATTATAATTAATAAGGTATTATTTATGCCAATTCACACTATGTAAATGTGCTGCATAACTACAAGTGTTACATAATTGTTTGATCCCATGTTACATGGTGATGTAGTGTATTGCATAACAGATTTATTAGTGCATAGGATGACACATGATGGAATAAGAGAAATGAGAGGATCCGAGTTACTAAAATCTAGAACAAAAATTAATTATAAGAAAAGAAATCAATGATACCCAACAAAGTCGACGATTAAAATATATGGAGCAAAAATAAGAATTGTTTGTGATCCCTTTATTTTGGTTTCAAAACATTGTTCATTATAAACTCCTTTATTAATTAAACGGTCAAAAATACAAATACTCCTCCGGAAATGCTTCTTAGAAAGTTGGTTTTCAAAACAGAGTAATGCTTTTAGAAAGCTACTAGGTTAGGATATATATAACTGATTTTCAAAATTAGGTGTGTTGGGAAAGGAGATTGTAAGGTGATGAATTGGAACTCCAAAAGCTTCAATGTCCAATTGAGTAAAGCCCATGCCAATCACGCCAGACACGCACGGCTGAAGCTAAAAGTGGGCAAATTTTAAAAAGCTTAATACAAAGATATAATATTAAAGATCAGCATGGCCCAATTGAGAAATATAACCTTTAGCAACGGTCGCTGAGGCGATGGATTTCTGTCTTCCTCCATCGATATAGGATCAGCTCTGGGATGACATTTATGAACAAGAAAATAGCCCAACACTATATGAGTTTGAAGGATTATATATATGATAATATATAATGATCTAATGAGAATATGTAAAAGAATAAATGTACGTCTTGCTAATGCTTCCGTTAGTAATTTATGGGGTAATTAACGTATGTGATGACTAATAATACAATTTTCTGATGTGACATAGCAGCAAACTACTTGGTTAAATGAGCAAAAAGTAATATATATATCACTGCTTTGATTTAGTGTATTATATAAGTGTATTATATTATCACTATATATCATTTGTGTGAGAGAGTGTACACTTTTAAGCAACTTTTTTTTTTTCTTATCGAGTCTTATCTTGATTTACCTTAAAAAGAGAAAAAAAAAATTTTAATGTGTTAATATATGAATGTAAAATTTTTATTTTGTTTTGTATCAGCGAATGAGCTTAAATCTGTAATAGACATAATGAGTGAATGAACCCTCATCTCAACATCACTTGCAATTCAAAAACAACAGGCTTATTAATTAGAATTAATGTTAATATTTGGATTATTATTATGTTTTGTTTAACCTGATATGTAGCATGAAATGCAATAATAAAAAAAATAGGTACCAATAGTTAGATACTATTCACAAAGGTAAGTTTGTTGTACAAAAAGATTTTTTAGTAACACCACTGTCATGATTGAATCATCAAATTAAGATAGGTCTTTTAAGATCAACCAAGTACTCTATCCAAAATAAAAATGAAGGTTGAATTTCTTTATTGTAAGTTACACCACTGTTATTGTATTACAATTATCAACTTCAATTTAATAGCCAACAATTACACTCATTATTTTTGGAATATAAGTGTGGTCGTGCTTCGTAGAGCAATTATGACAAAAATATTTGGTAGGAGTACTGATTTTGAAGGAGATTTGAAATTGAAATTGAAAAAAAATTAATTTAAATTTTGAAATATTGTAAATTGTAAATATTATTATTTTAAATAGAGAAATTCATCACTTAATTAGTAAATTTTAAACGGTAAATTTTGGATATGTTCCGGGTCTGTAAGACTGTACGTATCTACTGTAAAAAATGTGTATAAGACACATATAAGAGTTTCACTTAATGCAAATGGTGTTTTGTAAATATTTGTTTATTGACACGTTGATTATACGAAATTAACCTCTATTTTAATCTAATAATTTTTTATTTTGTAGCGTCGTAAGCACGGCAATACCCTAATATATGTATATATATGTGTGTGTGGTACTACTATGTAGTATATACTCCTACTTTGACCAGATGGGTTCTGCAATGCATAGGCTTCTCTTCAGAAAATTGGTATAAAAGAAAATATGGATCAGCCTTTTGTCACCTAATGAGCAAACAGCACACAACTGTAGAGAGTCTTCAATTAGACCATGGTCAAAATTAGTCAGTCGTACAATCCATATAAATGACTTGATCTACTGAATCTTTTCCATAGATAGGCTCAATCTTATGTTATACATTATTGTAGTGGGAGACTGACAAATAGAGAAACAGAATACATGTGATGTCTCCGAAATGAAAGCTCGGATATTAAAATACTCTTTGCTGTTTCAGAAATATTTTAAAGGGTAATGCTATTCAGGCAGAATTCTTAGACAGAATTCATAGACAGAAAGTTTTACATCAATTGGATATATATGGTAGGCCCCACCACATACACTCACCACATGCATCCAATGGATGTAAAACTTTCTGCCTATGAATTCTGCCTGAGTAGCATTATCCTATTTTAAAAGAGTATTTGTGCTTTCTCTCATACGCTTTGTGCGATATATATAAATGCTGTAATATGAAAATAATAAAATATTGTTACTTTCTCTCTCCATCTATTTATATATACTAAAAACAATACATCGATAAAAATTAAATTAAAATTTCTTATATAAATAATTAATTGATTTTCATTAGTATTAATTCTAAAATCTAAGGACACACAAACATAACGTGTCTTCTTTTATTTTTATTAGTTTATTTTAGGCATATATATTTAATGATTGACATAATATACACAAAATTATACACGTAGTTAGATTTTCTCATACACAAAGTGAGCCGACAGTTATTTTATTTGAAGAATGATAGGCGTTGAATGTTAAGCATTATAGCCCCTTAACTTATGTATTTTATTCTCTTAGTGATAGATTATTTTGTGATTTTACTTTATTTTAGTGTTTTCTGTATTTTCAGCGCCTTAATGATTATTTCAGTTAAAACCAAGCTTTTGGGCTTTTAAAGAAGACATCCAAGATTGTTAGATGAAGCCTACAACAAGGAGAATCATTCAACCATTTATTTTAACTCAAATCAGCTCAAGAAAGAGGTCCAAAAGAATTACAGCTGCTTAAGAACGTTTCGGACCTGAAGCCCAAATCTGCGCATAATACAATCTTAATCCCGTTTTGGAAAATGGGCCAGAAGTCTTATTTCCGAGCCTCAAATCGATATTCTTTTCAAGAAGGGTTGAACGAAATCTGATTCTGCACACTTTTGTATTTCACGAAAATTCCGTAATCGGACTTCTAGTGGGTCAAAAGTTGGGCTGAAGTAAGCAGGAAAAACCCACCTGATTAGTGCTGCGGGAAACCCTAATTTATACCTAATTGGATTAGGACTTTGGTGTATTCTCTTGGGGAATAAAGTGAAGACTTGGAGGCTGAATTAAAGGAGAGATTGGGACAGAGAGAACAGAGCTTGGAGAGTCTGAGAGGGCTGAGAAGAGAACAGAAACATATTTGCAGAGCCATTGGAGAACGAAGTCATACGCAGAAGTCATGAAGATGATGCCTTCCTCCTCAACAGTTGAAGCTTCTTCTTCTACCATGAGCGGCTAGTTCATCCACTAGGGTTTTGATGTAGCCCTAACAAAGCATCAATGGTTTGATTGTTTTAATTATTGGGGGCCTTTATATACATGCATAGATTGTGTAATTGAGAGGATTCTTATGATAGAATTGAGCAATAAAAGTCTTGTAAATTCAATCTCAATGATTTCTTATCTTGTCTTAGATATTTAGTTGTTGTTATTGAACTCAATTTCTCTTATTTTCTGTGATCATGAGAGAGATTATTACACAATGGTAATCACTGAATATATTGTTAAGAGCTTTGATGGATTATGCCTAGAGAAGATGAACCATACTGCACCCTAGATTAGAGTAGTTAGGCAGATGTCCCATGCTAATCGAACATAGTCCATGGCTTAGCCTTAATCATATGTTATCTTCCTGATGGATGAAAGTGAGCTTGTAGCCACCGACACCACTTATGCATGATGTAATTCCCCTATAGTTGATTCAATTGACCATTGATTGTGGAGTTAGTGGTGAAGTCAAACACCCTAGATTTCTCTCATATTATCTTCATTATCTATTTACCTTTGATTTATTTTATTTTACTTTTTAATTAATTTAGTTTAAAAATCAAAATTCTTTTCTTCTAAATTTAATTAGAATTAATTCCGTAATCCAACTCATCAGACCATAATTCCTGAGGTACGATACCCCTTTCGATAGCCCTATTCTGTAAGGAATTCATTCTATTGCGAAGTGTGAAAATTTTTAATTGATATACTTTTTGAGTCACACTCACACATGAATCAATTTTTGGCGTTGTTGCCGGGGATTATCTATTTGATTGATTGGATTGTACAGAATTAATTTTAATTGAATTTTTAGTTTAGGAAAATTTTTTTTAATTTTTATATTTTTCTTTTAATTTTGTTTTTGTTTTATTTTCAGATACTAATTTGTTTTATTTTTTTTTTTATGTTTTATTTTTTAGATTTTTTATTTTGCTACTAATTTGTATTATTTTATTTTTGTTTTCTTTTGAGGTACTTCAATTGCCATACCATTGAGCAAGAGGAAGAGATTATTGATGTCATGGCTGGTGTGCGTGCTAATAATGAGGACAACACTATTGTGCCTAATGCTGTCGTGGAAAGGGCGAGATTTCTTAGAGATTACTATGTTCCAGAGACATATAATTCGCCAGCTGAATTTCAACTGCCTAATGTCACAGCACAGAGCTATGAGATCAAGCCCAGTATCATTCAGATGTTGCCATCCTACTTCGGGCTGACTGATGAAGATCCGTACAAGCACTTAGATGATTTTATAGAAGTTTGCTCAACAACAAAAATTCATAACTTCTCTGAAGATGCTTTCAGGATGCGACTCTTTCCATTCTCTCTAAAGGAGAAGGCCAAGTATTGGTTCAGATCTCTACCGACAGACTCTATCACTACATGGACTCAAATGCAAAGTGAGTTCTTGAAGAAATATTTTCTGATAGGGAGGACCAATCAATTCAGAAGTACTATCACTGGTTTCTCTCAATTTGAGGGAGAACAATTTTATGAGACATGGGAGAGATTCAAGGACCTTCTTAGGAAGTGTCCTCATCACCAAGTTCTAAAGTGGCAGTTAGTGCAGTGTTTCTATGAAGGGCTAACAGAGAGTAACAGATAGATGGTAGATGCATCATGTGAGGGCACTTTTATGTTAAAAAGTGAAGATGAAGCATGGACTTTGTTCGAGAATCTCAGTGACAATTCTTTACAACATGTGTCTTCATCTCGTCCAAGCAGACCATCCAATACAAGGAAGGTTGATCGTATTTTTGAGAGTAGTTCTACAGATGCTATGTCTACCATTGTGAATGATGTATCACAGAGAGTGGTGCAACTCACGGAGGCTGGTCAAGTTCCTAATCAATCTTCATATCCTACTATTTTTGAGTCATGTGATTTTTGCTCGAGTCCTATGCACCATGTCAATAATTGTCCCTCACTTGGGCAATTTTTTTATCTTCCACAAGAGCAAGGGGCAACAATTCAGCCCAATTTTCAATCTCAGAACTATGTGCCTTCACAATTATATCAAGAACAAGTTCCTATGGCACAGAGGTATTCAGCCATTGAGGAGAAGATGACGATTGTCCTAGCAAAAATTGAGAAGCTTGACTCTATTATAGAGACAGTGCAAGCCACTGCAGCAACACTTCAATCCACTGCTCAACTGGTTTATTCTCACTCTCAATCGATCGCCAAACTAGAATCTCAGTTTGGACAACTTGTCGATGTCGTGAGTAGAAGAGAGGAGGGGATACTAACAAGCCAACCAGTTGCCAACCCAAGAGGGGTTCATGTCCTTAACAATATTTCTTCTTTGAGCAACCCACACCATGAACAATTTCAAGCCATCGCCACTCTTAGAAGTGGAGAAATAAGTGACAACAAGGTGGGGGAGAAGAAGCTTGATGAAGAAGAGGTGCCAAAGAGTCCAAATGTTGAAATTTCTCATGAGCCTAAGGTGAACTTGAATACTTTTAATGTCATTCAACATCCTCTAGATGAGAGTGATTGTTTCTTCATGGATGGCTTTGATGATTATGTTGAAGCAATTGATCCGGTTGCTCTATCACATGATGTTGAGAAGTCCATTGAGGGGATGAATGATTTACTTGATGTACTGACCATGAAAAATACTCCACCTTGGAGGATTCCGATTGAGCCATTGCCTATTCTTTCTAGCACTCCTTCAATGCCATCATTAGAGTCTCCTCCATGGGTAAAATTGAAACATGTTTCGTCAAGGGAGAGAGATGTGTTTTTTTGAAGCCAATGACACCATTCTGGTCACTTTGAGTTCGACACAAGGAGGTGAGGATCATATAGAAGGGACAAAATTAAATCTCCTCAAGAGATGTGGCGTTGAGTGAACTTTCAATTGAAGTCGATGATCGTCTCCTACGGACGTTAAATTGTAGGATTAGTATGTATTTCTATCCTTTAATTTCTTTAGTTTTCTTTTATTTTTATTTTATTTTATTTTATTTTTATTTTTAGTTTATGTTTTTTTTTAGTTTCTTTCAATTCTAGTTGCGTTTTAATATTTTTTCTTTGAGTTTTTGATGTATAAGTTGCTTCCGGAGGATGCCAAGAGGTGTATCGAGGTATTTGTACTCAAGACGGGTGAAAAAATGAGCTCCCGGTCGACCTTGGGCGATGGAGACTCCAAAAATACACGTCCCGGTCGACCTTGGGCGATGGAGGGCGAAACAGGCATCAGCCGGGGGGGATCGATCGCCCCCATTTTTCCCCAACCTGGGAGAGCAACCAGCTGGGTGATCGATCGCCCAGCCCTGGGGGATCGATCGCCCCAGCCCCTGAAGGCCAAATTTGACCTGTTTTGCTATTTTTTGCTCCCTCATAATGCCTTATATGCTCCCACTTGAAAATGAATCACTTTGGTGTTTATTTGTGCCTCTCCAACATCAAAATACACTCTAAAAATCTTCCATAACACTACATGATCATCATCATTCATCACCATCATCATCCATTCCAACTTGTTATTCTCCATCATCATTAAAATTACAACTTTTTCATATCTCCTTCTTCACAAGAGGTGTGAATTACTTGTGGAAGTGGGGTAATTTCTTTGAGGGTTTTTGTGCTACAAGTTTGGGGGAGGATATTGCACATTGATTGTGGGCTAGTTGGTTGATTTTGGTGCTCCATTCTGGCCATGACTTAGATGCTTCGACACCACCTTCTCCTTGATTTTTTTCGGAGGTAACTATCTTTTGTATTTTTATTTTTATTTTTTATTTTTTTAATTTTCTTTTCTTTATTTTTTTTTTCATTTTTTTTTTTTCAGTTTAAAAAAAAAATTTATTTCATATTTATTTTCACCCAAACTATTTCACTTGGTCTTTGGGGTATAGTGGTTTGTTTTGACAGGTTGAAACATCCAAGTTTGGGGGTGTGCTTGCATTGCCTTCATACTATTGGTTTGCTATATTTTCTTGCCACTACCTCTCCGGATTCCTGGTAACATCGTTCTTACTCTTCTCTACGCTTTTATTGGGTGTACATTGAGGACAATGTACAGTTTAAGTTTGGGGGTGAGGCGATGCCTATTTTTGTGTGCTTTATTGCAATATGGGGGAAATTTTTGTGAAATTCTTCTTGTATTAGGATTTTATTTTATTTTATTTTCTTAGTTTGTTTATTTTATTTTGTTTTGTTTTATTTTTAGATAGAATGTTTTGACATTATTCAAAGGATTAATACCTTATGTAGGTGCATAACTTGCAATTCTTGGGTATGTTTTAAATTTTTGGAAACTGTGGTTTAAATTATGTGGTTTTAATCATGCTTTGCAATAACATGTTTTGAAGTGATTAATTTTAGTTTCCTTACATGCACAGACACACTAGCATAGTCTTATGGGGTATAAACTTTAGTTTTAAGTTATTGAGTTACATATGCTTGATATTAGTAGTATCTCTTGAGAATGAGTACCGATATGTGTTTTACTTGACTTCAATGAAAAAGAAAAAAAAGAAGAAAGAAAGTGATGAATAAGCAAATCAATTTGATCTTTTTCATGAGTAATTGGGCCTCTATGCCTCAGGAAGCACGCAGTGTTCGCGTCAAAAGTGAAAGGGTGAGAAAAGATGAGCATTGGTTGTCTTGATTTGTAGCCTGACTGATTCGAGTAATTAGGTCTTCGGGGTATCTTAAAGCCTAGTGCCTTAAAGCCATCTAGTTTGGGAGTCACTGACTGAAAGCTTGCTACATGGATCTTTCAGAAAGCTTAATAGATCAAGACATTGCACAACCAATAAAGCAATGAAAAAAAAAATGATGAAAAAAAAATGAAAAAGTCATGTATTCATGTTTGGAAGTATGATTTCAATAAGGGGAGCTAGTGAGTTGAAGGGGTATGTGCCTTAATATATTCAGAGCTTGGTTATGCTACATGAGATGACTGCTAGTTCACTTTACACGAGGGAGCTAGAGTTGATTATTTTGAGATATGTTGATGTGAATTATGGATGGGGACCATTGCTTTGAATTATGGAATTTGAAAGTTTGGAATTATTCTTGAATGCAAGTTTGTAACTATGTATTGTAATCTTCTTCTTGAATTAATGTTGAAACAGAATTTTGAATGTTTGTGGGTAACATTTCTGGAAACCCTCACGAGACTATACTCGTCTACTAGTGGGAACCTAGGGGTTTAAAGGCTTGTTACATATGCTAAATGCAATCGTTTCTCCCACAAAAGTGAAGTTGGGTAGTTTAGTTAGTATTTGTTAGTTTCCTTTGTTTTAGTTTTGTTTTATTCTATTGCTAAGGGACTAGCAATATGTAAGTTTGGGGGTGTGATAGGCGTTGAATATTACGTATTATAGCCTTTTAACTTGTATATTTTATTCTCTTAGTGATAGATTATTTTGTGATTTTACTTTATTTTAGTGTTTTCTGTATTTTCAGCGCCTTAATGATTATTTCAGTTAAAACCAAGCTTTTGGGCTTTTAAAGAAGACATCCAAGATTGTTAGATGAAGCCTACAACAAGGAGAATCATTCAACCATTTATTTTAACTCAAATCAGCTCAAGAAAGAGGTCCAAAAGAATTACAGCTGCTTAAGAAGGTTTCGGACCTAAAGCCCAAATCTACGCATAATACAGTCTTAATCCTGTTTTGGAAAATGGGCCAGAAGTCTTATTTCCGAGCCTCAAATCGATATTCTTTTCAAGAAGGGTTGAACGAAATCTGATTCTGCACACTTTTGTATTTCACGAAAATTCCGTAATCGGACTTCTAGTGGGTCAAAAGTTGGGCTGAAGTGAGCAGGAAAAACCCACCTGATTAGTGCTGCGGGAAACCCTAATTTATACCTAATTGGATTAGGACTTTGGTGTATTCTCTTGGGGAATAAAGTGAAGACTTGGAGGCTGAATTAAAGGAGAGATTGGGACAGAGAGAACAGAGCTTGGAGAGTCTGAGAGGGCTGAGAAGAGAACAGAAACATATTTGCAGAGCCATTGGAGAACGAAGTCATACGCAGAAGTCATGAAGATGATGCCTTCTTCCTCAACAGTTGAAGCTTCTTCTTCTACCATGAGCGGCTAGTTCATCCACTAGGGTTTTGATGTAGCCCTAACAAAGCATCAATGGTTTGATTGTTTTAATTATTGGGGGCCTTTATATACATGCATAGATTGTGTAATTGAGAGGATTCTTATGATAGAATTGAGCAATAAAAGTCTTGTAAATTCAATCTCAATGATTTCTTATCTTGTCTTAGATATTTAGTTGTTGTTATTGAACTCAATTTCTCTTATTTTCTGTGATCATGAGAGAGATTATTACACAATGGTAATCACTGAATATATTGTTAAGAGCTTTGATGGATTATGCCTAGAGAAGATGAACCATACTGCACCCTAGATTAGAGTAGTTAGGCAGATGTCCCATGCTAATCGAACATAGTCCATGGCTTAGCCTTAATCATATGTTATCTTCCTGACGGATGAAAGTGAGCTTGTATCCACCGACACCACTTATGCATGATGTAATTCCCCTATAGTTGATTCAATTGACCATTGATTGTGGAGTTAGTGGTGAAGTCAAACACCCTAGATTTCTCTCATATTATCTTCATTATCTATTTACCTTTGATTTATTTTATTTTACTTTTTAATTAATTTAGTTTAAAAATCAGAATTCTTTTCTTCTAAATTTAATTAGAATTAATTCCGTATTCCAACTCATCAAACCATAATCCCTGAGGTACGATACCCCTTTCGATAGCCCTATTCTGCAAGGAATTCGTTCTATTGCGAAGTGTGGAAAATTTTAATTGATATACTTTTTGAGTCACACTCACACACGAATCAAAGAAACATAAAAAACTTATAATTTGAAATGTTGAGTCGTGAGACCTTTTATCTCAAAGGGTATTCCACTCGACATCTTTCCGTGAAAGCATAACAAAATGATTATCAAAACATACAGAGGTGGTTCATTTCCTGCATCAACAACTACCTAATGCACATAAAAAGTAAATAATCAAACATTTAAAGAAAATTCATTATTAATATGCAGCCATATAATAATGATAACAGCAAATCCATTTTTGACCGGCCTATTTATTTAAAACATAAGATTCTCAAATAAACGTGATGAACATGACACTAATTAAATAAGAAAATTTTAGTTGATATATCATATCAACAAAATTAGTTCAAAAGAAAAAAAAATACACTTAAATTTATACCAATCACCCAATAACAAACTTTGTGAATTACTAAGTATGAAAAAAATGTTACGTGAAGCCAACATTGAACTATTAACGATCAGGCTTGCTTAAAAAATGGTTAACTAAATTGATCTAAAAACTAAGTAGTAAAATGAACAATAAATGTTAATATTAATAAAAAAAATTAGTAACAACACAGTAGTAATACTCAACATACACGATTTACTAAAAAATTTGAAATATTATAAGTTAATTTTTGTCACCACATATTATTTATACCTTACTACCCTTGAATCTATATTTCACTACCCTTAAATCTACATTTCACCACCCTTAAATCTACATTTTATTTTAATATAATTCTTATACTTCAAAAAATGTACTTCAAATAAAATGTGTTGTTAAGAGTGAAAAATCCAATAAAAAAATAATTCTAATACAATTAGTAACTTTCAATATATATCTATATACACTAGTGTATGCCCGTGCCTACGACACTATCATGCACTTGTAATCATAACTGTCAGATAAAGTGATTTTAGACCATAGATAGCAAAAAACATTTTGAGGAGAGAGAAGCTTTTTTCTCTTCTTTTTATGGTGTTTGTATACGGAGAGAGAGGAAAGGGTAACACTCTTTCTCTTTTATTCTCAAACAGCACAGTAGATGTCAGTCTAAAAGATTAATGCTATCTGCTTAAAGATTCAGTAGGATCAAGCCATTTATAATATCTATATCTATATATTAGTTGTATATATGTCTAAAAATGTACACACACACACACACACACACACACATATATATATATATATATCAGATATATTAGCTGTATATATGTCTAAAAATGTCCAAGAAGCATCATTAACTACCACAACCCTTTACAAATTAGGTCTGAATCCTAGTACCATGTATGTATATACCATGCATGTCACATGCCCATGTCCTCTTATGCAAATTACAGTTTAACCTGCACATTTTGTTTCTTGGTAATGACTAGTTTATGCGAAGTGTCCAGATCAATTTTAGCTATTTCAATATATATATTTTAATTTAGTAAATAGTGTTACATCATGTCTTTAATAAAAAAAATTAAATTATTTTGAAAACTTGATTCAACTTAGATCAACTAGTTTAATAAAAATAGTCAACCGCGATATTATATTTGTGTTAGACAATAGAGTCAATCTAACGGTCAAAAGTGGTTAAAAAATAAATCTTGTGATTCAAAATGTCTTTTGCTATTTACAATCTAAAATAATTTTATTTAACAGTCACGAGTGTAAGTGCATTATAGAGTCGTAGGCATGTACATACACTAGTGTATCTATATAATATAGATACTTGGTATAATAAGGACAAAAAATCCAATCTAACGGTCAAAAGTGATTAAAAAACTAATCTTGTGATCCAAAATGTATTTTGCTATCTACGTGTGAGTTGCACAGTGCGGAAGTGGTTGCGAAAAGTATTTTAGAACCTAGAGGGGGTGAATAGGATCACTTGCCCATTTGCTTAATTTTTAATTCATTCAATTTTTAGTCTAATTAATCAAACAATTAAGGCAAGCAAAAAAATAAAGTGCAAGTAAAGAAAAGAATGCACCGATATACGTGAAAATCCAAGGCGGAAAAAACCACGGAGGGAGGCGGCACGCCTCAGGAAACCAATTCACTATGATGAAGCAAAGTACAACAGACTATGTCTCAGTCTCACACCCTTCTTCACTCTGTCAAGGATCTAATGCGGAACACCTCAGGCTTATGATTGCGACAACACGTCCAACTGCTGCAGACTTTGGCTAATGTCACCACCTTTACAGAAAGATTGTTGGAAGAACCAAAATACTCAGCAAGTATTTTGTTCCCTTCGTAGTGCAATCTGGTCACCTTTCTTCCTCAGCAAGCAAGCAAGTGAAGAACCTTCAATCCAATGTTCTGATCAGTAAATAGATTTGATGCAGTCTCTGAGTAGCTAATCAGAAGTAGATAACCATCCAAATATCACTCGTGAAGTATGGATGTGTCTTCTTAAAAATATATAGCCCTAATTATATTATATATACTTTCTCTCTCTAAAAATATGTTTCAGGCATATGTTACATTCTTCTTTTATAGAGAAAATATGAATACATATATATAAGCAAAGGAGTTCTAATTCTACTTGGAAAAAAAGTTTAAAACCAAAATAGAACTCTCCTAAAAGTTTCAAACCCAATAGGAATCAGAATTTTCGTCAAAATTTGTTTCCTATTTGGAACAGGCTAAGTGGGACTAGTACCAAATAAATAGGACCGGTGGGACTTTTGAAAACCTACAAAAACCAACCTACCGAGAAAAGTTGGACCGGTCCTAAATATTGGGGACCGGTCTTACTTTGAAAAACCCTAATATTTTCATGAAAACCCTGGTTTTTCAAGATAAGCTCGGAACTAAAAAGTGCAGAGTGTCCTCACCATACTTACATGTACTATATGGTGTTCTAACTGATTTGTTGACTTCCATGCACTTGAGTGTCAGCTCGAAATTGTCGATGATCGATACAAAGAATAATTCAAAAATTACAACTCGATCAATCAGGTTTTGATCACCGAAATATGCCAATTACAAATTTATATCTCACAATCTCCCCCTTTGGCAATTTCGTGACAAAACCACCTAGACAATTATAACCTAACCTATTGGATAAATTAGATTACAATGTTGTCCAAAAATACATAGAAATAAAGAACTGATCAACAGAAGCTTCACTTGTGTGTTCAAGATGGTTAGAGTAAAAACCTGTTGTACCTGCACATCTCTTAAACAACACAACCTGTGAAAAGCTTAATAAAGAAATATAATCATGAATATCTCAAAAAAATATCTCCCCCTTTGTCAAAGAACCTCATATCACATAATAATATCATCTCCCCCTTTTTGGAACAAATTGATAAAGAAATATCCAAGAGATTTTATAAACAGATAAATCATGAAGCATATAGAGAGATTAAGATAATAATGAACCAAAAATAATCATCATCACTAATCAAATAAATATCCAAAACATAGCAGTTGATGGAATAAACAAAAATAAATAATCTAGACATCAAAGATAAGAAGTCAATAATTGTCTAGAATAAAAAGATAGCAAGACCTAAAGTCTAATCATCCTCTGCATCATCAGCAGCCTCATCAGATACAGTAGGGTCCAGCCTGTCTATCCTAGCATGTAATCGATCAAACCCTTGTTGAATGAACTTGAGAACTTGGTTCATTTGATTGGCCGTCATTGGTGTGTCAATCGCAGGAAGTTAAAAAATTCCACGACCCTCAGACACAGCCTGTCCAACTCCTTGACTGAGCTCATATGCTTTCATATCCTTCTCTTTCTTGTTGACTGAACGAGTAATTGAGGTACCATCAATTATCCCTTTTGGTCTTTCAACATCTGCTCCGTCAGAAATAAGAACCCTTGCACCTCTCAGAATAGCTATGATGATCTGTGAAAAAGGTAAGGCTGATGATGACCTAGAGTGTCGAGTAGCTAGAATCATAGTATGCATGATTGTTGCGGGAATATTGATGGGATCCTCTTGAACAATATGGTATAGTAGCTCGGATCGACTCTTGATCAAATTACCTTTATGATCATGAGGATCAAGGTTGTAGGAGACCACCAAATTCAATGCTGACACATTGTGTGTGATATAGAGTGAAGGCAACCTATCAACGAGTATAGGGGCATTGGGTATGCATAACTCACTAATCATGTCATCCATGGTTAGTCGGTTTGGATCCTCAATTTGATATGGTAAAACTAAGCTATTTTCAATCTCTGGGACTCCCAATATATTGGGAATTGTATCCTTGGTAACCTCAACATGAACACCATAACAGTTGGTCACAAAAGTTAGGTCATCCAAGCTCGATGTAATGATATTACCATAGAAATATCGAACCATGTCCGGCTTGACAATCTCTCAAAGATCACATAGAGACTCCCAACCATTATCCTCAAAATATTGCACAAAATCTAGTTCCCATTCTTGTTTGATCGCCACAAGATTCACTTTCCTTTCTATCCTCATAGCCTCACATCCAATGATGTTGATGAAAGTGTTGTAGTTAAAATCATCTTCAAACATGTTTCTAGTAAACACAGTTTGATTATCTACACTTGTTAACGCATCATTCCGTCCCCGTTTGCGTGCTATCAACACCACAATGAATGGGATTAAAAATATAGTCAAGAGTTCCATTGAGACTTTTTGTTGAACACTTGGTGTGCAAGTGAAAAATCCTCAAATTTTAAAGCAATTTGTTTGCACAATCTCTCCCAAATCAATAAGCAATCAACACAAACTCCAAAAGTCCAATCCCAATCCACCAATCAATCAAAATTCAAGAAAAAATATAAAAGAAGAGAATATATGTGAGATGGTGAGTTTTTAAGAATGTTTAGAGTGTTTGAGATAGTGAGTTATGAGTGTGTGCATATGAGAGTGAGAGAGAGGTTTTAAGCAAAAACGCGCGCGCACAGAATCAATATTCTGGGCATTCGCTAAGTGCGACCGGTCCAACTTCTTTCGGTTCCTCAGAACCTGCAGAAGTGCGACCGGAGCTCAATAATGGCGACCGGTCCAACTTTGTGAATTTTAAAAAATTACACTTTGGACCTCTAATTCACCAAAAACACATTTTTTCAATCCTGATTTAAAAATTAAGCACATAAAGAGTGAAAAATAAACACAAAATCAAAATAAACATATTTTTGGATTTTAAAAATTTGTCATGAGAAAAAAATAAATAAATAAAACATGAATAATCTTATGAAAATAATCAAAGCATATTTTTCAGAGAATAACATGAGTTCTAAAATTTCTGAAAAATTTCAAACATTTATAAATGCAGAATTTTAAAAACCATAATTTATCCATAAAATTCATTCTCAGCTTCATGATCATGACACAACTTCCAACACACAAATATTTATAAAAATTTAGAAATTCATCTAATAAATTCATGTGTGTGTGCAATCCAACTTCATCCAAAATTAATCAAATTCCTTTGATCCATCTTCTAAAACATATTGGATAATAAGCAAATATAGCTACACCATGATCAAACATTTTTTTTCATTGAATTTCATCATTTTTTATTTATTTATTTCTAAGACGGTGGCTTTCACTCTTACGGGCAGCCGGCTATTTTCCTTAAAATAACTCTTTAATTTTTTTAAGATATCTCATTGGAGATTTACATTGTAGTGGAAGCTACGAACACATCCCGAAGGTAGCCTTTTTCCTTTTGTCTTAGATATTCAACAAATTTTCACATTTTTTTTATGCTGAATACAAACATAATATTTTTTCATTCATTTTTTTTCATTGATCATTTAAGCTTTCAACTTCACATTAGTTTTCAATCAAGTCTCTCAGAGTTGGACTAGTGCACAAATTGTATGGACTCAGAAGATTTACCTCTAAAGAGATATAAATACAGCATATTGGTTATCAATGCTTTGATCATAAAATCAAGTACTTCATTCATTGACAAATTAAGTGTCCCAATTATGCACTCACAAATCAAAGTGAAATTAAAAAGAAATATAAAGAATTCACATTATTTCTCAGAAAAATATAATTCTCATAATCTCATATGATTATCACTAAAAATAAACAAAAACCTAACTTATACAAAAAAAAAAATATGGTCCAATGGAAAACAAATAATGAATATAAGCTCAGTCCATGACCATCAAAGTCCTAATGACCTAGTTAGGGGGTTTTGCACCCAAAGGCCTATTAGGAATGAATCCCATAGTATCATCAGGCACAAACTTCTCCAAATCTTTCTTTTTCATCCAGATAGTTTTAACATGCAATTTATCAGGAAAGAATTGTGGAGAAACAAAAACATTCTTCTTTTTATTTAAATTTTTTTTACCTTGCGAATTTTTGGGTTTGTTCCAATAATGTGGCTTTTTAGCATGAACCCTATTCTTAGCAAAAGAATTATGCACATAAAAATCAGAATTAGAATGTCTTCTCTTTTTATAGCAATAGTGTTGACTATGTCCATTCTTACCACAAAAAGAACAATAAAGCACATTTGACACAACATTAGCATGCACAGACTCAACTTGAGACTTAGGTTTGTGTTCAGAGACAATCAAATTCTTGGGTTTAACAAAAATAGTTTTTCCCTTAGATGATGACTCAATAAAACCTAATCCAGTCTTATCTCCTATAAACTTACCAACACTAATCATGCTATCAAGCTTAATCTGTCGAGAACTAAAAGCAATTAATTTCTCTTGTGATTTTTTCAATTCAGGCTCAAGAAAATTAATTCTAGCAACAAGAGAATCTCTACCAGAAATAGCTTGACTTACCTCGCTTTCGAGAAACTTGACTTTGCTTTAAAGATTCAGAATTTATGTTTTACTTTCTTCAATCAACTTTAATTGATCTTTTTTCTTTTTCCTCAAAGTCTCTTTCTCAAATTTTTTCTTACTTCAGCTTCTCAGATATTTTATTATAAGCTTCCAGCAATTTCTCAAAAAGTTCTGGCAGCTTGCTTTCACATGGTTCTTCATCAGACTGCTCAACTTCTGAATCGTCAGACCCTACTTGACTGAGAGTAGTGTATATCTCTGTTTCACCTATATCAGAAGAAGAATCATTAGTAGTATCATTATTCAACAAAGCAACAAAAGCAAGAGAATCATTCTCAATGGAAGAATCACTATCAAAGTTAGAAAATTCAGATTCAGAAATAATAGCTTTCATGATTTTCTTGTTTGAACTTTTCTTTGCATTAAAACTATTTTTCTTAGGACTTGGACATTGATTAGATGTATGACCTTTACCACCACATGTCCAACAAGTGACCTCAATATCCTTAGAGTCGTCTTCTTTCTCTTTCCTTTCCTTACCTTTGGATGATGAGCTTTGGTTACGGAATTTAGAAGGAATTTCTTTTCTCAAATTTTTACCTTTTTCATATTCAAGAATCTTTCTAAATTTTCTAGTAAGGAGTGCAACATCATTATCTGAATCATATTCAAAACTTTCAATTTTTTCAACTTCAGATTTTTAACAATTTGACAAACTTGAATACTTCAAAGTCTTTGATGTTTTTAAAGCCAAATTAAGTCTAGAATAAAAATCAGAAAATATCTCATCTTTATCCATTCTAATTGTTTCAAATTTAGTAGCAAGCATTTGTAACTTAGATCTTCTTACCTTGGTGGTACCCTCATGAGTTACCTGAAAAATATCCCATGCGTCTTTCGAAGTGGAACAAGCAGAAATTCTAGCAAATTCAAAAAGAACAACAGAATTAAATATAGCATATAAACCCTTGTTGTTATTATTGGCATCTTCATATTCAGCACTAGACCATGTTACCTTATCCTTCTCTATAGTCACAATAGCATCACCATCACCAATGGTAGTGGTAGAAATTTTATAGTCATTCTCTACAACCATCCAAACTCTCTCTCCTTGAGATTTTAAAAAGGCTTCATGCGAGACTTTCAGAAAGTATAATTTGAACCATCAAACAAAGGAGTTCGCTGAATCGATCAACCCTCTTTCATACTAGATTCCATAATGATTTTTGAAAACAAAAATAAATTTTGATTTTAAAAATACTTCGCAAGGAATTACTCACAAATTTGAGAACACTGCTCTGATACCAATTGTGAGTTGCGAGGTACGGAAGCGGTTGCGAAAAGTATTTAGAACCTAGAGGGGGTGAATAGGATCACTTGTTCGTTTGCTTAATTTTTAATTAATTCAATTTTTAGTCCAATTAATCAAATAATTAAGGCAAGCAAATAAATAAAGTGCAAGTAAAGAAAAGAATGCACCAGATATACTAGAAACCCAAGGTGGGAAAAATCACGGAGGGAGGCGGCACGCCTCAGGAAACCAATTCACTATGATGAAATAAAGTACAACAGACTCTGTCTCAGTTTCACACCCCTCTTCACTCTTTCAAGGATCTAATGCGGAACACCTCAGACTTATGATTGCGACAACACGTCTAACTGCTGCAGACTTCTGGCTAATGTCACCACCCTTACAAAAAGGTTGCTAGAAGAACCAAAATACTCAGCAAGTATTCTGTTCCCTTCGTAGTGCAATCTGGTCACCTTTCTTCCTCAGCAAGCAAGCAATCGAAGAATCTTCAATCCAATGTTCTGATCAACAAATAGATTTGATGCAGTCTCTGAGCAGCAATCAGAAGTAGAACACCATCCTAAATATCACTTGTGAAGTATGGTTGTGTGTTATTAAAAATATATAGCCCTAATTATATTATGTATACTTTCTCTCTCTAAAAATATGTTTCAGGCATATATTACTTGCTTCTTTTGTAGAGAAAATATGAATATATATATATATGCAAGGGAGTTCTAATTCTACTTGGAAAAGAAGTTTAAAACCAAAATAGAACTCTCCTAGAAGTTTCAAACCCAATAGGAATCAGAATTTTTGTCAAAATTTGTTTCCTATTTGGAACAGGCTAAGTGGGACCAGTGCTAAATAAATAGGACCGGTGGGACTTTTGAAAACCTGCAGAAACCAACCTACCGAGAAAAGTTGGACCGGTCCTAAATATTGGGGACCAGTCCTACTTTGAAAAATCTTAATATTTTCATGAAAACCCTGGTTTTTCAAAATAGGCTCGGAACTAAAAAGTGCAGAGTATCCTCACCATACTTACCTGTACTATATAGTGTTCTAACTAATTTGTCGGCTTCCATGCACTTGAGTGTCAGCTCGAAGTTGTCGATGATCGATACAAAGAATAATCTAAAAATTACAACTCGATCAATCAGGTTTTGATCACCGAAATATGCCAATTACAAATTTATATCTCACATTGCGGTCTAAAATCACTCTATCTAACGGTTACGGTTGCAAGTGCGTGATAATGTCATAGATATGGACATACACTAATATATGTAAATATATATATCTTTAAATTCTTGTAACCATATATACATGGCAGTAAGCATTTTTGAGTTATACACATGTGAATTTGTGAGACCTTGAGTATATGGCCTTTACGATAGATATATACATAGAGGCGATGATTGTTGTGAATATATCTATATAACATTTTACCTTTGTGTTTGCATTTCCCCCCAAAAAAATTTCATCATCTAACGGTTAAAATTGCTTGAAAAATTCATCTGACAGTTCAAAATATCTATGCTTATCTACGGTCTAAAATTACTCTCCTTATCTTCAATCAACGATCACGATTCACTCCCACCTAAATTCAAATTTAAACATTTACCTAATACCCCTAAAATAACATTCCCATCATTATATTCGTAAATGTCTCTCTCCCTCATTTCAACACCATCACTCTCTCCCTCTCTCTCTCTCTCTATGACCTCCTTCGAACACGGCAGCGAAACCTTCACCACTTGCTCTACTCCGGTCCGGTGACGAGCTGAATGGCTAGATCCGACTGAACCCTACTTGCTCCACTCCAACCGAACCCGACGAGCTATTGGCTTGACTTGAATGGCTAGATCCGGCCGATGAAGCTCTCGATGTCTCAAGAACCCAACTGGCTCCACTCCAGTTTGACGACGATCTGTTGGCTAGATCTAGAAGACGAAGCCGATCGGTCTGGCGTGGCTATCGACAGACCTACAACGGCCGCTGGAGCCCTTGCTCGATCCCAGTCTGGCGTCTCTGTTCATCTCAAAGATCAAGTGAGAATTTTCTTTGTTACAAAACCATAATCTGAGTTAAAATTCACTATACCCATCTCTTTTCAAAATAGTCCAGCAGATTTACTACTTATGAAGCCCAAAACCAATTACATAAATGGAATTTAGTAGGCGAACACTAATTTCTTTTGGAAGGGAGTGAAGAGAAATAAGAGAAAGCACAAAGAAAATGGGTTCTCCATTACTGGATTCCTCCAAGACAGTGGCCAGAAGATAAGGAAATGGTAGTGGGTCTCCAAGGCGGTGCCAGAATTGGATGTGGAGTCGGAGTACGCTTCGGGTTAGTTGGAGGATTTGGCTACGGTGGGTGGCAACCGTGTTCCAACTATCATCTTTAAGGACAAACCTTCCTCCTTTACTGCATTCGTCTTAGCTCTCAATTTTTC
This sequence comes from Cornus controversa, assembly GCA_026545225.1. Taxonomy (NCBI): domain Eukaryota; kingdom Viridiplantae; phylum Streptophyta; class Magnoliopsida; order Cornales; family Cornaceae; genus Cornus; species Cornus controversa. Next base: position 49,409,712 of record CM048846.1, on the reverse strand, counting down.
CTTCACTGGTGCTGTAATGGCTATATATCTACGCAAGAGGTATCCGAGCATTGCTAGGCACTATTGCTGTCTGTCTATTATTTCCATAGCAATAGCAGTAGCAATACCAATGTGGTTAGTGCTGATCTTACCCTCAACTTTTGGATTTTGCCACCAACTTCATGCCCATCTCTTTAGTTCCTAAACTGATCATGTCACGCTCTGAAATATAGCACCATGTTTTGAGGGAAAGGATGCAACTATTTTCTTTTTTTGTTTTTGTTTTTGTTTTGCTTCCCCTCTCTCTCTCTAGGTGAAAAGATGCTTTTGTATCTAATTATAATTAATAAGGTATTATTTATGCCAATTCACACTATGTAAATGTGATGCATAACTACAAGTGTTACATAATTGTTTGATCCCATGTTACATGGTGATGTAGTGTATTGCATAACAGATTTATTAGTGCACAGGATGACACATGATGGAATAAGAGAAATGAGAGGATCCGGGTTACTAAAATCTAGAACAAAAATTAATTATAAGAAAAGAAATCAATGATACCTAACAAAGTCGACGATTAAAATATATGGAGCAAAATATGAATTGTTTTTTATCCCTTTATTTTGGTTTTCAAAACATTGTTCATTATAAACTCCTTTATTAATTAAACGGTCAAAAATACAAATACTCCTCCGAAAATGATTCTTAGAAAGTTGGTTTTCAAAACAGAGTAATACTTTTAGAAAGTTACTAGGTTAGGATATATATAACTGATTTTCAAAATTAGGTGTGTTGGGAAAGGAGATTGTAAGGTGATGAATTGGAACTCCGAAAGCTTCAATGTCCAATTGAGTAAAGCCCATGCCTATCACGCTAGACCTGCACGGGTGAAGCTAAAAGTGGGCAAATTTTAAAAAGCTCAATACAAAGATATAATATTAAAGATCAGCATGGCCCAATTGAGAAATATAACCTTTAGCAACGGTCGCTGAGGCGATGGATATCTGTCTTCCTCCATCGATATAGGATCAGCTCTGGGATGAAATTTATGAACAAGAAAATAGCCCAGCGCTATATGAGTTTGAAGGATTATATATATGATAATATATAATGATCTAATGAGAATATGTAAAAGAATAAACGTACGTCTTGCTAATGCTTCCGTTAGTAATTTACGGGGTAATTAATGTATGTGATGACTAATAATACAATTTTTTGATGTGACATAGCAGAAAACTACTTGGTTAAAGGAGCAAAAAGTAATATATATATATCACTGCTTTGATTTAGTGTATTATATTATCACTATATATCATTTGTGTGAGAGAGTGTACACTTTTAAGCAACTTTTCTTTTATTATCGAGTCTTATCTTGATTTACCTCAAAAAGAGAAAACAAAAATTAAAAATGTGTTGATTTATAAATGTAAAATTTTTATTTTGTTTTGTATCAGCGAATGAGCTTAAATCTGTAATAGACATAATGAGTGAATGAACCCTCATCTCAACATCACTTGCAATTCAAAAACAACAGGCTTATTAATTAGAATTAATGTTAATATTTGGATTATTTTTATATTTTGTTTGACCTGATATGTAGCATGAAATGCAATAATAAAAAAAATAGGTACCAATAGTTAGATACTATTCACAAAGATAAGTTTGTTGTACAAAAAGATTTTTTAGTAACACCACTGTCATGATTGAATCATCAAATTAAGATAGGTCTTTTAAGATCAACCAAGTACTCTATCCAAAATAAAAATGAAGGTTGAATTTCTTTATTGTATGTTACACCACTGTTATTGTATTACAATTATCAACTTCAATTTAATAGCCAACAATTACACTCATTATTTTTGGAATATAAGTGTGGTTGTGCTTCATAGAGCAATTATGACAAAAATATTTGGTAGGAGTACTGATTTTGAAGGAGATTTGAAATTGAAATTGAAAAAAAATTAATTTAAATTTTGAAATATTGTAAATTGTAAATATTATTATTTTAAATGGATAAATTCATCACTTAATTAGTAAATTTTAAACGGTAAATTTTGGATATATTCCGGGTCTGTAAGACTGTACGTATCTACTGTAAAAAATGTGTATAAGATACATATAAGAGTTTCATTTAATGCAAATGGTGTTTTGTAAATATTTGTTTATTGACACATTGATTATATGAAATTAACTTCTATTTTAATCTAATAATTTTTTATTTTTTAGTGTCGTAGTCACGGACAATACCCTAGTATATATATATACACAGCTAGACTAAACAACCATATTAATTAGGCATGGGTGAAGGAACTTGTTAGTAACGTCATGAACAAACTTTTCTGCTCAAAGAATTTGTATGCATAAGTAATGCACTTAGCAAAGGCATATTTATGAGGTTTATTTAGAACTCTTATACATGAAGTATAATATATAAGATATACCGTATAGGCACATGCACATTATAGCATGTTTGGATTATGGATTCACATTAGATTATGTTAGTGTCATATTTTATTATGTTAAAATATATATTTGTATTATGTTAAAATATTTCATGATTTATAAATTTACTTGTGTGTTTTATGTTCTAGATTTGAAGCCCTAAGATTTTGGTAGAGTTTGATTTCTGTTAGTGCTCAGATTTGAGGGTTTTACATTGGCAGGTCATAGATATTCTTCATTAGGAAAAACAAAATGGTGACTCGGCATTGGAGGAGCGTGAGAGACAGTGTATCTCACTCCAAGTGGATTTGGGGTTGAGTTTTGGCTATTTGGGTCTACTCTTCTAGCTTAATTTCTAATATATATATTTACTAGTATATGTTCATGCCTATGGCACTATCTTGCACTCGTAATCGTGACCGTTAGATAAAGTAATTTTAGACCATAGATAGCAAAAAATATTTTGGACTATATGATTATTTTTTAACCACTTTTAACCGTTAGATGGCCTCTTTTGTCCTCAGCATAAATTAGGCTCAGCCCTAGTATTAATAAAATGTTTAGATTTATTATATTATTGGAATACACTCCTTTATAATATTAAAATTCTTAATTACACTCCTTAATAAATTATATTATTGAATTAGATATATCAGTTAAATAGAAGATCAAATATATATTTATTAAAAAATTAGATGTGAGATTATTTGATCCAATCTGACTGCAAATGTTTCTTATTTCTTGCATTTTTTTTAATTTTTAATTTTTACAAAGTACAACCTTGAAGTACTATCTAACATTTGATTCACTCACTATATATATATATATATATATATATATATATGAATTGAATGACCCAATAACTAATCAAAAGACATGCACTAGATGAAGACTACTTAAACTTTGAAAGAGATGCAGAGAATAGTCCAAATGTAAAGGAGAGAAAGAGGGGTGCACGGGAATAAAGCTGGTTAGTATGTGTTGGAGCGACAGATTAATCTGTTCAAAGTTTTTTTGAAAAATGTAAAGGAATAATTTTTTCTTCTTTCATGAAATTCATTCCTTTCATCCACCTTCATGGTTCATACCCGACAACTTGCATTTAATTTTTTTTTCTCTCGCATTTACAATTATTATTATTATTATTTCTGTCTAAAATTTTCTTGGTAAGAAATAAGTTATTTTGTTTATTAATTTTAATATTATAAAAAAGAAAATAATATTCTGGACTTAATAAAAAAAGAAGAAAAAAATACCAAAAAATTGTTTGATCCATTAAATATTAAATATATATATTGTTAAATTCAGCTTCCAAATAGAAAGAAACAAATCCAGATATATATATATATATATATATATATATATATGTATTAGTGTATGCCCGCGCCTACGGCACTATCATGCATTCGCAATTGTGACTGTTAAATAAAGTGATTTTAAACTGTAGATATCTAAAGAAATTTTGGATCACAGGATTGATTTTTTAACTTCTTTTAACTGTTAGATTGAATATTTTGTCCTTGTTATAACAAACTTAAATGTAAAATAGATATATATGATATTATGTTATATTATCTATATATTTATATAATATAAAAACTTGATATAATAAGGACAAAAAAGATAATCTATCATATATATAAAAGTGAGAGTTGGACTAGCGGTATGAGTGCTTAAGTTGCTATAGGCCTTCTCAAGTTTGAGTCCTCTCATCTATAACTTTTCTGATAGATTCACGGGTACATACAAGCTAACCAATAGTTGAAGGTATTGAGCCAGGATCCTTTGCCCTAGTCGGGTCGTGCCCTACCCGTGCCCTACTGTGAAACGACGTCATTTTAATGCTTTTGTTACAAAACATAATTTAATACTGAAACGGAGAAGAAACGGCGTTAGCTTCACTTTGAGCTTCCAACAACATCATCAATGGCCGCTTTGTCTGATGACGAGGACAACTCTCCTCCGTCTTTCTCCTGGGCGGCAACTCTTCTCTGTCTCTTTCCCTCTTCCTTGTGATTTCTGGCCATCATCATCATCTCTCAACTAAGCCCTGTTGTTCTCAGAAGCTTGTTCAAGTTATTGTAGTCTGTTTGCCGCACCACCGACTTGATCTAACCTCTTGTTCAGGTAAGACTATCGATCACTCTCTTTCTCTCTATACATTCATAGTTTAAGAGTATTATATGTTATCAATTCTTTGTTGATTTGGTTAGTTGTATTTTCTTTGTTTGTCTCATACTTCCTATTTGTGTTGAGATTTGATTGATTTAGTTTGGTTGGTTGGATTTGGTGTGGATCTCATTTTGTCTACTAGTTGTTTGATAAAATGTCAAACTGAATTTTTTTAAACTGTTTGTGCATAGATTTTGCATTTGTTACAGTTTTGAACATAGAAATTGCTCTTATGATCCTTATACTTGTTCTTCTCATAAAAAAGAGGATGATAGTGGTGTTGCTCCTTTTTAAGTGACCTGTTTATTTGATACATTTGACTTCAATTTCTGGTAAATGTTGCTTCCCAATACGAGGGAGGGTCAGTTAGTTATACATGCCTTTGTGCTTTCTTGGACTTCTTACAAAAATCTCCCATCATTCAAATTATTTGATAGTATTGCCTGTAGAGAGTCATTTATAAAAAGTGACACAATCAGCCTCCTAGTATATTTTTGTTAAGTGATTGTTTTGTTTTTTTTCAATTTTAGTATCAAGGAAACAACATTTCTGATTGATCACAATATCAAATCTGAGTTAATAAGTTAATTGTCAACTTCTAAAACATGGTCTTATGCACACAGGGAACTAAATTTATTCCGGATTTGTATAGCAAAAATATGCATATTCACACATACACACATATATGTATTTGTGTATTTTTAATCTCCTAGTTAATAGTATGATTTAATTAAGGTTTGTTTTTTACATAAAAAAACAAAAATGGGTGGTTTGGTTCATGGTATAATTTGATTGTGATTAAAGAAGGCCAACAAACTTCACTTGTTTTAACAGTTTTATATTAGATTTTGCATTTGTTACACTTTTGGACATAGAAATTGCTCTTATGATCCTTAGTTTTTCACACACTTAATTGATATATCTATATCTAATATATCTAATATAAGTAAAATGCTCATTTTTTGTAGATTGAAATTAATACTTTGATAGTATGGGACGTACACGTGATCTGAAACGAAAACGGCTGACATCTTCGAGTGGTTCTGAAAAATTAGAAAAAAGTTCACATAAACCGGACAACTACTTTATTATTTTCAGGTATAAATTTATAGCATATTTCTTTGTTGAAATATTATATGCATGAATTGATATTTTTTTGTTAATGTATTTGATTTGATAAGAACCAGATTGCTTATTAGTAACTCTGTTATTTTTGTAAATGATTTAGGAATAAACATAAAAAAACCGGTAAAAGTATTGTGGGGCTCAATAAGGACTACTCAAAAGATTGGAAGTCTATGACAGAGAGTGAGAAAAAGCCTTATTGAGATGAATACAAGAAAAAATTGGCGGTTTACAATACTAAGGTGAAGAAAAACCCTAAGCAGGACAATAGGGTTAGTTCAATGACAGTCCCCTTTTCTTTGAAACTATCTCAACTTTCAAAGAAGACAAGATTACTGCTATTGAAGAGATAGGGTTTGGTGAACTCCTACAATTGCAGTGTTATCATTTAAATCAAAAACTTTGTGAGTACCTAATAGGACAATTTGATCCTCGTAGGTGTGGTTTGACACTTTGTGAGAAATTTGTTGAGATAATTGAGAAAGATGTCAAGTCTATTCTTGGGATACCCAATGGTCACTTAACGATGTTGACCATGAAAGCTGATAAGAGTATGAGCAACTGGGTTGGGTCAAAGAATGTGATTTCTTGAAAGGTAATGTTTTGAAAAAATCCAAATTGGGTGAGGTGCTTTGTAATTGGGGTGATCGACCGGTCAACGATGATTTTAAGAGACTTTTTGAATTATATGCATGTGGATGCATATTGTCTCCAAACACTGCTCAATCGGTGTCGGAGAAATATCTTGGAATGGTTGATGATGTGAAAAAGATCAACCAATACAACTGGACAAAATGTGTGCTCAATGATTTGGTAGATGGCACTACAAGAAATTTAACTTTTAACAACAAGCTTTTTACGGCGGGCCCGCATAGCCCATGGTAGAAAGTGACTTTCTACGGCGGGCCTAAGTAGCCCGTGGTAGAAAGTAACTTTCTACGGTGGGCCCATATAGCCCGTCATAGAAAATACTTTCTACGACGGCCCTATGTAGCCCGCCATTGAAATTGACTTTCCACCATGGGCTAGGGCCGTGGTGGAAAGTTTTATAACTATCACGGGCAATGCCCGTGGTGGAAAGTATTTTTTTTTTTTTAAATTTATTTAATTTTGCGCGGTATGTTTTTTTTATGATAATTAATGTAAGGACCGGAATATTTTTGACCTGTTCTGGGTGGATTTTGAACCGGATTAAAATTTTTTTTTTTTTTTTTGAATTAATTAAAATCCGGAAAGGGTGTGGATATATTTTCATATAAGTGGGAAGTGTAGGTATATGTATATATATATATATATCTATATATATATATATATGGCGCCTATATTTATATTTAATTATAAATATAGGGTGGGCTCATATGCAATTATGAAGAAATATGGGTTAAGTATGTATATATATATATAATATATGTACATAAATAATGAGTGGACCTCATTTGGTAGAAGAAATGAGAGGAGGAGAAAGAATCAGCTGAGAAAAGAAAAGGAGAAAAGAAGAAAAAGAAAAGAAAGAAAAAGAAAAGAAAAGAAGAAAAGGAAAAAGAAAAAGAAAAAGAAAAGGGAGAGAGAAGAGAGGGAAGTCGGGGAGAGAGAGAGAACCGAGAGAGAAAGAGGGAGCTGCCGAGAGGGGGGGATCGGTTCCGGCGGCCCGATCAGCGACGGCGGGGAGCATTTCCGGCAAAGGCGTTGACGGCGGCCGTGGTTGCCCACGGTGGTGTTGTCCGGCGCCGCGTGGCAGCTTGATTCGGCCGAGCTGTTCGCGACTGGGTTGGCTTCGCTTGGTTCGATCCTAGACTGAGCTCGGTTGGGTTTGGCTACAGAGGCTTCGAATGGGTCTGTGGTGGTTTGATTTTGGGTCGAGCCCGGATGGATCTATGGTGGTGTTGAAGAAGTTGTGGTGGTCGGCTGTCACAGGGGGTTGGGTTTTGTTGTGGCGGCCGTAGACGGCAGCGGCCGTGTGGGCTGTTGGAGGTGCTGGATGGGGCTCTCCCATGTGGGTTTGGTTTTTGAATGGTTTTCAATAGAGGTTGAAGGAACTCGGGTTGATGGAATTGGCTGGGTCTTGGTGGTCTCGGCTGTAGCTTACGAGTTTGGTTGGTGGTCAGCTGCAGTTGTGCTGATGAGGGGCTGCCGGTGATGATGGCCAGTGGCTTGTGTTGGGTTCGGCCGTGACACGGCGGCGTTTGACTCGGTTGTAGAAATGTTTTCGGCAACGGGTTCGTGTTGGGTCAACTGGGTGATGTTGGGTGTTGCAGCTTGGGTTTGGTTTTCGAATGAGTTCCACTTGAAAATGGTTTGTCCGACGGTGGGGACTCGGCTGGGTCATTCATGGCTAGTTGTATGGGCTAGTTTGACGGCTAGCTGATGGAGGGGATGCTCATGGTTTGGAGCATTTCATGGATTGGGTTGATATTTGGTAAATTGGGTTGGTTTATTTGAACATCATAGTGCAGCTTGGTGCTTGAAATTGGGGTGGTTTGTTGATGGCTTGGGGTGGTTTCGGCGAGAAACTCGTGGCCCATTTGGCTAGTACGTGGTGAGGGCAGCTGGTGTGGTTCATGGTAGTTTTGTTTTGTGGGTTAATTGTAGAGTGTTCCATGATGGAAGTGGGTTGCTTGCTTCCATAGTTTTGGCTGCCTTGATTCCAGGTTGGTGGTTAGTTTGGATTGGTTTGGAAAATGATTTGAGTTATCATAGGATTTAGTTCTAGTTTAGGCCTCAAAGTTTAAATTAAAGTGGGTTGTTATATTGGGTTTCTTGAGATCAATTGGGCTTTGGATTTGAAATAGAGCCGGACTGGATTGGAACCAAGACGTGGATTGGACCAAGCATGGAAGTAGGCTGCTTTGCAGGCGCGGGCACAGTAAAAGCAGGACCTAAGGCAAGTTGATTCTTGCCTCTATCTCTATGTATATTTTAACTATGCTGATTAATTTTACATATGTGCTTAATTTAGTCATATGTGGCGTTTGCATATATATATGTGCATATATATATATATATATATAAAGGTGTTTATATATATATATACGTGGGATGTGAGGATAAATACATGTGGGTATATATATATGTGTGGGCTTGGAGAGTAAGAGCATTGTTAAATTTTAAATGCTGATTTGCATTGTTATATGCCTATTTAGGGATTGAGCCATGTAAAGTATGCTAAATTATATATGTATATTTAGCTAGATGTTGCCTTGCATGCAGATATGATTCTTATGCATGAGTTGAGTATACGTAAATATGTATGTGATTATGTATTCGGTGCAGTAATAGAAATGTATGCTAAATTGATTATAGCATAGAAGGGTATTGGAAAAGCATGAAATATGTGAATTGTTCTGTATGTTTTTACTACCTATATGGGTGACATGATATATATATATATGTATATATATATTTGCGTGATTGTATATGGTTGTAAGAATGCATGTTGGTTGCGCGTAGTAAAATGCATAATTGGAATGAAAGCATGATTATATTTACGCTAATATACGTATACATGTGATTATATGCAAGATGTGACATCTATATATATGTTGTGTATGTGCAAATGTGATTATGAATGATTTCCATGAAAAGTGTGTTTATTGGTGAAAACGTGAAGATGTGGTGTTTACAGATTTGTGCATGAAAGAAATGACTTTCTTCTTGAAAAATGCATAAGCATGATGGTTTCCATGATATGAGTGTGATGACATTGTGACAATCTTGAGGTGAAAGGAAAATGCATTGATTTGACAAAAATGCATTCATGGTGTGGATAAGTGCATGGGTGTGATTATATGCACTATATATATGATTTTGGGGCAGGAGTGTGAAATTAAGATAAGGGGAAGGCCCCTAGGGTGAAAGACCCAAAACTTGGCCAAGAGGAGGTGCTCCCTTCGGGTTAGTAACCCGATAAAGCACAAGCAGAGTTTGGGTGCCGAAGAGACCCTTACTATTGGAGTGATGAGAAAGCCCCCTATGAATTAGTTTGGTGTGAGTTATATACGTATGTATTTGCACTTTATGTGAAGCATCATGCATGATTTGAGAAATGTGGATGTTTGGGTAAAAATGCATGAGCATGTGCATTTATGCATGATTCAATGGATCTTGTTGAGTAGGTGACGTGATATTTGATTTACATTCTTCATGTAAATGCTTCTGTTCATATATGTTTTCTATACATAATGACGTTGGATGTGTACTGCCTTGAACATGTTGTAAATGATTCTCATAAGTCATGTATAGTTGATTTAAATGTTCATAAATGCTAAAACTGTCATGTGCATTGTTGATTCATGTATGCTAGGAGGGGCATGACTTTAAATATTGTGATATATTTAAGTGCATGTATATTTTTGAGAAAATGTGAGGATCGACCTGCTGCTGCGATGATAGTATGGTTCTATATACCTTGTTGGGCCTTTGAGCTCACCCCCTCCCAAGTTTCGCAGGTATTGTTGATTACGGAGTCAGTTAGAGGACTCATAGTACCGGTGGCAGAGGTAGTAGTTAAATTCTTTAGAATTTAATGTATAACTAGGACATTTGGATTAGATGTATGGAGCGATTATGGTGATTCAGTTCCTTCAGATGTATTTCATTCATGTGATGTATAGATGTAATACGGACATTCAAGGACTGAGACATGTATATTTTTTATTCTATTATGCATGTTATAGAAATGCTGGGGGGACACGTGCCCAGAAGTGTCCATTTTTATTATTTAGATATAAATGCTGGGGGGACACGTGCCCAGAAGTGTCCATATGAATTGTAAAGCAGGTGTAACATGTCAGGAGCTGATTATTTAGAGTGGGTCATGCCCGATTTTTGTAAAAATAATTGGAAATTGAGATTGTATGATCAGGTGGTGGTCATAGCGTGAGGTTGAGTAAATGGGTTCGCGACTCGGGGTTCGGGTCGGTCCGGGGGAGTCCCGGTTGTCCGGATTCCGGGGCGCGACAGAATGGTATCAGAGCTCTAGGTTGGAATACCCAGGGACGACGGGTGATGGACATATCACGTGTATGGTTTGAGAATATTGGATTATGTACCTGATGCCAGAATGGTGTCTGTCAGAGCACTAGGTTGGAATACCTAGGGGCGACGGGTAAGGGTTGAGGATTTGAGGAACTCTGGATTGCTGCTAAAGCATTAGGTTTGAAAACCTAGGGTATCAAAGTCATAGGTTCGAATACCTAAGGACGGATGGCCAAACCATCGCGTAGTTTGGAGATAGACAATGGTGGATCGTTGTCTAGACAGTAGGTTTGAATACCTATGGACGGTAGTGGAATGATTTGCTCGGTTACAGCAATCCAAATGAAAGATCAAAGTGTTGGTGTGTGAAACTAGTTTCGGTTGGTAATAACTCCCAGAATTGGTTGAGTTTAGACCTTTGATTTGGTGATTAGGTCTGGTTAGTGAACAGTGAAAAGATAATATAGAGATGGTTGTGAGTGTTTGAGTCCTTACAGATACTTAAGGGCTTATGTTAAGTGCCTGGTAAGTGTTATGCTAGGATTGACCATTGAGACGGGGATAGGAGGCAAGGAAGGCAAGTTGTCGGAGTTGGGCTGGCTAGGAAAAATGGACTGATCAACCAATTTTTCTTGGATTAGCGCTTCTCTTACGATACGCTGGCCCTTGTAGACGTTAAGTTGTTTCATCCAGATGACGATAGATAAGAGATTCCCTATAGTAGGGATATGTCACTGAAAGTGATTGGTGTAGATAGTCAAGGTTGCTACCTTCGACTACAGATGTGGATAGATTGGTAGGTGTTTACCAAAAAGTACAGAGGATGAGAGTAGATTGGTTTGAACCACTCCAGATTTTGTGTTCTAGTATGTGTGTGTACTAGGGGGATTGGGTCGTGTTTACACGCTTGCTCAGGCAGAGGAAGTACCGAGACCGTGTATGGTCAGGGGTATTTTCCTAGTGTTAGCCCGAGGGCTAGGGTTTTGATTTGATTTGATGCATCATATTTCATATCATGCATGGTACGTGTTTACTTGATTAACATGTTGTATGTTATATGCTACGTGCTATACGTGATTCATGTGACTGTGCATTATTTTTTTTGTGTTACATTTGGTGTCACATGCCTAGTAGTGACATGTAGTGATAGGCTTTGAGGGTATAAGTCAGGAACTGTGGAGAAAGGTATGGTTTACCTTGTAGTTTTCTAAACCAAGAGTTTGGTGATTAAGATTTGCGTTGTAATCATTGCACAATGATTGAGGACTCGGAATTGACCTAATTCTTGGAGTCAGTGGACACATGATGACTTGATGCAATGGTAATGCATGGAAAGATTTGTGGAGCCTGATTCGTGTGTGAGTGTGACTCAAAAAGTATACCAATTAAAAATTTCCACACTTCGCAATAGAACGAATTCCTTGCAGAATAGGGCTATCGAAAGGGGTATCGTACCTCAGGGATTATGGTCTGATGAGTTGGAATACGGAATTAATTCTAATTAAATTTATAAGAAAAGAATTCTGATTTTTAAACTAATTAAAAAGATAAAATAAAATAAATCAAAGTAAACAAGATAGTGAAGATAATAAGAGAGAAACCTATGGTGTTTGACTTCACCACTAACTCCACAATCAATGGTCAATTGAATCAACTATAGGGGAATTACATCATGCATAAGTGGTGTCGGTGGCTACAAGCTCACCTTCATTCGTCAAGAAGATAACATATGATTAAGGCTAAGCCATGGACTATCTTCGATTGGCATGGGCCATCTGCCTAACTACTCTAATCTAGGGTGCAGTATGGTTCATCTTCTCTAGGCATAATCCATCAAAGCTCATAACAATATATTCAGTGATTACCATTGTGTAATAATCTCTCTCATGATCACAGAAAACAAGAGGGATTGAGTTCAATAACGACAACTAAATATCTAAGACAAGATAAGAAATCATTGAGATTGAATTTACAAGACTTTTATTGCTCAATTCTATAATAAAAATCCTCACAATTACACAATCTATGCACGTATATAAAGGTCCCCAATAATTAAAACAATCAAACCATTGATGCTTTGTTAGGGCTACATCAAAACCCTAGTGGATGAACTAGCCGCTCATAGTAGAAGAAGAAGCTTCAACTGTTGAGGAAGAAGACATCATCTTTCTGAATTATGCGTCTGACTATGCTCTCCAATGGCTCTGCAATATGTTTCTGTTCTCTTCTCAGCCCTCTCAGACTCTCCAATCTCTCTGTGTAACCTCCCTCAACTCAGCCTCCAAGTCTTCACTTTATTCTCCAAGAGAATACACCAAAGTCCTAATCCAATTAGGAATAAATTAGGGTTTCCCGCAGCACTAATCAGGTGGGTTTTTCCTGCTGACTTCGGCCCAACTTTTGACCCACTAGAAGTCCGATTTAAGGAATTTTTGTGAAATACAAAAGTGTGCAGAATCAAATTTCGTTCAACCCAACTCGAGAATTATGTCGATTTGAGGGTCGGAAATAAGAATTCTGGTCCGTTTTCCAAAACGGGATTAAGACTGCATTATGCGCAGATTTGGGCTTCAGCCCCGAAACCTTCTTAAGCTGCTGTAATTCTCTTGGACCTCCTTCTTGGGCTGATTTGAGTTGAAATAAATGGTTGAGTGAATCTCCTTGATGTAGGCTTCATCTCACCATCTTGGATGTCTTCTTTAAAAGCCCAAAAACTTAGTTTTAACTGAAATAATTATTAAGGCCCTGAAAATACAGAAAACACTAAAACAAAGTAAAATCACAAAATAATCTATCACTAAGAGAATAAAATACATAAGTTAAGAGGCTAGAATGCGCAACATTCAACGCCGATCACACCCCCAAACTTACATATTGCTAGTCCCTTAGCAATAGAATAAAACAAAACTAAAACAAAAGAAATTACTAAATACTAACTAAACTACCCAACTCCACTTTCGTGGGAGAAACGATTGCATTTAGCATATGCAACAAGCCTTTAAACCCCTAGGTTCCCCCTAGTGGACGAGTATAGTCTCGTGAGGGTTTCCAGAAATGTTACCCACAAACATTCAAAATTCTGTTTCAACATTAATTCAAGAAGAAGATTACAATACATAGTTACAAACTTGCATTCAAGAATAATTTCAAACTTTCAAATTCTATAATTCAAAGCAATGGTCTTCATGCATAATTCACATCAACATATCTCAAAATAATTAACTCTAGCTCCCCGTGTAAAGTGAACTAGCAATCATATCATGTGGCATAACCAAGCTCTGAATCTATTAAGGCACATACCCCTTCAACTCACTAGCTCCCCTTATTGAACTCATACTTCCCAACATGCATACATGACTTTTTCATCATTTTTTTTTCTTTTCATTCCTTTTTTTCTCATTGCTTTATTGGTTGTGCAATGTCTTAATTTATTAAGCTTTCTGAAAGATCCATGTAGCAAGCTTTCAGTCAGTGACTCTCAAACCAGATGGCTTTAAGGCACTAGGCTTTGAGATACCCTGAAGACCTAATTACTCGAATCAGTCAGGCTACAAATCAAGACAACCAATGCTCATCTTTTCTCACCCTTTCACTTTTGACGCGAACACTCCGTGCTTCCTGAGGCATAGAGGCCCGGTTACTCATGAAAAGGATCAAATTGATTTGCTTATTCATCACTTTTTTTTTCACTTCTTTTCTTTCTTTTTTCATTGAAGTCAAATATAACACATCATCGGTACTCATTCTCAAGAGATACTAATTAATATCAAGCATATGTAACTCAATAACTCAAAACCAAAGTTTATACCCCATAAAATTATGCTAGTGTGTCTGTGCATGTAAGAGAACTAAAATCAATCACTCCAAACATGTTATTGCAAACCATGATTAAAACCACATAATTCAAACCATAGTTTTCAAAAATTTCAAACATACTCAAAAATTGCAAGTTATGCACCTACATAAGGTATTAATCCTTTGAATAATGTCAAAACATTCTATCTAAAAACAAAACAAAATAAAATAAAAAATAAACTAAGAAAATAAAATAAAATAAAATCCTAATGCAAAAAGATTTTCACACCAATTTCCCCTCATATGCAATAAAGCACAAAAATAGGCATCGCCTCACCCCCAAACTTAAACTGTACATTGTCCTCAATGTACTACCAATCAAAGCATAGAGAAGAGTAAGAACGATGTTACCGGGATCATGGAGTAGTGGAAAGAAAAAATAGAGTACATCACTAGTACGAAGGCAATGCAAGCACACCCCCAAACTTGGATGTTTCAACCTGTCAAAACAAACCACTATACCCCAAAGATCAAGGGAAAATAATATGGGTGAAAATAAATATGAAAGAGAAAAATCCTAAAAAAAAATAAAATCTTTTTTCATTTTTCATTTTTTTTTTTTTAATAAAAATCTAACTAAAAATAAATAAATAGAAGAATAAAAGCTAAAAATAAAATAAAATACAAAAGATGATTACCTTCCTGTCAAGGATGTGGTGGTGACTGAGCATCCGGATCCAAGTTTGCTTGGCGCATCAGTGCACGCATCATCCTCCTCATCTCTAGTTGTTCTTGGCGAGTGTCACGAAAGTGATCCGCCATCTCTGTTCTCATTGCACCAAACTGTGTGGAGACCTCTGTCTGTAGGGTGCCAAACTGGGCTGTCAACCCAGCAATCTGCCCTTCTAAATATTGATAATCATGGCCACCAACCTGTGCATGCACTTCCTCTTCCTCTGCCTCCATCTCCTCTGGATCTTCCACCGGTGGTGGTATATCTACATGCTCTCCTCCCTGGGCCAACCGAGATACCTCACCAGGCGCCGCTATAACTCTCTGGTGCATATGAGATCGACTCAGGTTCCAGTCATGCATGCCATAATGAAGATCACGTGGAAAGGCAAGCTCGTCCTCATGGACTGCATACCCCTGTGACACAAGCAACTGGTGAATAATAGTAGGGAATGGAAACTCCCAGTCACTTGCACTGTCTGGTGCCTTAGCCACAACTTTGGAATAGAATTTCTCCATCTGGCCCCAGACAATCTGTGGGAATGACAGCCAATGCCCAAAATGTATGGCATATAAGGCTCTGAGGAACTCCTGACGTCTTTCGGTTTTATGTCCAATTGGACATACATTCTTGAGTAGAACAGCGTCAAGGAACCATAAATGATTTGGCATTGAGGACTTTGAAGCTGCATTCCTTTTCGGCCCAGAAAATTGGTTGGCACACAATCGTGCAACCACATTGCCTACCGACAACTCATCGGGTAAAGGAGTATAGATATGAGATAAATCAGCTGGGCATTCATGAGGACAACCCATGGCAATGGCAATGGATGACATGTCCACTCGAACTATTGTTCCATCGACAAAAGAAGTAAGCACATCCGCTCATCAGGTGTCGGCATTAAGTTCTGATAAAATACCTTGACAAGCCTCGGGTAAATGGTAGATGAGAGTGGAACAAAAATGGATGCCGACCGACGACGACGGATGTCAGAAATCTCCCATCGTGTCTTGGGAAACATACCACAAAGTTCGGCTATGTCAAACGTTGTTTCGAAATTCAACGCCCTTGGATGCCATCTCTCTTGAATACCTTCTCGGCGAGATCGTGAAGAACCTGTGGTCGGATCATGCCTCGCTCGACGAGGATTACGTGAACTTGAAGCACCTTGGTGACTTGCTCTCTTTGGTGCCATAGAAGTAGAAAAAGTGTGGTTGAGGAATTAAATCGAACACTTGGTGTGCACAATTCTTTTGTAACCTTCAACCTCCTCTTTTCGACAATTTTTCCACCCAAATCGAACAAATGAATGCACCAAATTGATCCCCCAAACTTGGTCTTCAAAAGCCCTCAAAAATATTTGAACAATTTCTTCAAAGAAAAACTTCACTTACTTTGATGTTGAACTTGAAAAAGTGAGAGCTTCCTTTGAGAACTAGTGATTTTTGATCCAATTTGATGTTGAAGTTGATGATGATCAATGTTGAATTCTTGTATAATAATCACTAATTGAAGAAATTAGTTTTCCGGATGATGTAGGACTTGAATTGGAGTTCAAAGAGGTCTAGGATGCAAGTAGTAGCAACATAGGAAGATAAGTGGCCTTTATAGGCCTTAAAAATTCGGGCAGCCCCTCCATGGGCTTGGGCGATCGATCCCCCCAAGGATGGGCGATCAATCGCCCACCTGCTGGTGGGGATCTTCAAAAAAAACATTGGGGCGATCGATCCCCCTTGGCTGGGGCGATCGATCCCCCTCCCGAAGGCCTGTTTGACCCTCCATCGCCCAAGTTCGACCGAGCCTTGATATTTTTGAGTCTCCATCGCCCAAGGTCGACCGAGAGCACTATTTTTCACCCGTCTTGAGTCCGAATACCTCGTTACACCTCTTGGCATCCTCCGGAAGTAACTTATACATCAAAAACTCAAAGAAAAACCATTAAAACACAACTAGAATTGAAGAAAAACTTAAGAAAACTAAAACTAAAAATTAAAATCAAAGAAAACTAAAGGAAATAAAGTATAGAAATACATACAGAACCTACAATTTAACGTCCGTAGGAGACGATTGACTCTCCGAAGGGATTAAGTCGGATAGACGGGATCCATCAAGTCGACGGACTCCACGTCTCTTCTTGGCACACATCCTTCCACACAATGTTTCAACCTTTTGCCATTAACTTTCATCAAAGTGATTTCAAACAATTGCTCATCCGGGAATGAGTCTCGAATAGGTAATGCATCGATCACCGGCTCAAACTCGATTCGAGATAAATGATCCGCAACCACATTCTCCGTCCCCTTTTTGTCTTTTATCTCCAAATCAAATTCTTGCAGTAATAAAATCCATCGAATAAGACGCGGTTTGGTTTCTTTCTTCGCCAATAAGTGTCTTAATGCTGCATGATCAGAGTAAACAACCACCATGGACCCCAATAAATAAGAACGAAACTTGTCCAAGGCAAACACTACAGCTAGAAGCTCTTTCTCTGTGGTTGTATAATTGAGTTGGGCATCAGAGAGAGTCTTACTAGCGTAGTAGATGACATGTGGTCGTTTCTCTTCTCTCTGTCCCAACACAGCTCCCACTGCATAATCAGAGGCATCACACATGATTTCAAAAGGTATAGCCCATTTTGGAGATTGCATAATTGGTGCAGAGGATAACAGAGACCGAAGCTTTTCAAAAGCTTTCACACAATCTTCATCAAAGATAAAGGGAACATCTTTCGATAACAAATGGCACAATGGTCGAGCCACTTTACTGAAATCTTTGATAAATCTTCTATAGAACCCGGCATGGCCTAAGAAAGATCGAACTTGCCTTACCGAAATTGGATGAGGCAGAGTTGCAATTAGGTCGATCTTTGCTTTATCAACTTCAATGCCCCTCTCTGAAACAATATGGCCCAATACAATACCTTCTTTCACCATAAAATGGCTCTTCTCCCAACTAAGTACCAAATTCCGTTCTCGGCACCTTTGAAGCACAAGTGAGAAATTGCTCAAACAGTGTTCAAAGGATGATCCAAAAACAGAGAAGTCATCCATGAACACCTCCAAGAATTTTTCCACCATGTCAGAAAAGATGGCCATCATACACTTCTGGAATGTAGCCAGAGCATTACATAATCCAAAAGGCATACGACGATAAGCAAAAGTACCAAAGGGACAAGTGAAAGTGGTCTTCTCTTGATCTTCTGGATCCATAGCTACTTGGTTATAACCAGAGTAGCCATCCAGAAAGTAATAATAGCTCTGACCAGCTAACCTTTCAAGTATTTGGTCAATGAATGGAAGAGGGAAGTGATCCTTCCTTGTCATAGAATTGGGCTTTCTGTAATCAATGCAAACACGCCAACCTGTGGCAGTACGTTGTGGAACAAGCTCTCCCATGGAGTTAGGGACAATGGTAAGACCAGATTTCTTTGGAACCACTTGTGTTATCTAATTGCTTCACGATGTTGGTATAAAACCTCTACTAAGCTCTTCTCTTGAACTTCTGTCAGATCAGAGGCAATTATAACAGGAAGAGTTTTCTGTGCCCCCAAGAATACATACTTTAATTTATCAGGCAAAGGCTTCAATTCTAATTCTGGAGGGGACTCCAATGAAGGCACTAGGGGAGTGCTAGATAGAGAAGGTTGTGGCTCAATTGGAATTTTCCATGGTGAAGTATTCTGAATAGCATCCACTTCCAGCATAGCATGCACTTCTTCACACAACCCTTCATCATTAATGTTCTCAAAGTCATAAAAAGACTTACACCTCCAGGGAGTTTCGAGATATAGAGGATGAAACATATTCCTCCACACATTCATCAATATCATCCATGCAGAACACATCACTTTGATCTGGGGGGTGTTGGATAGCATTGAACACATTAAGCTTGACATTCATATTGCCAAATGAAATATCCATGATCCCCGACCTACAATTTATGCAAGCATCAGCAGTAGCTAAGAAAGGTCGACCAAGGATCACAGGAATGTGCCTCTTCGGATTGTGAACTGGCTTAGTGTCAAGTACAATGAAATCAACAGGAAAGTAGAACTTTTCCACTTTAATGAGCACATCTTCTATGATTCCTCGGGGTTGCTTTGTTGATCTGTCTGCAAATTGTAATACCACCGAGGTAGGCTTCAATTCTCCCAAGCCCAATTGTAAGTAAACTGAATAGGGTAGCAAATTCACACTTGCACCCAAATCAAGAAGAGCTTTATCCACATGGTGCTCCCCAATAATACATGAGATAGTTGGAGCACCATGATCTTTGTACTTGGGAGGAGTACACTGCTGAATTATTGAACTTACTTGTTGTGGCAGCATTACTTTCTTTGGCACATGGCTTTTAGAATGCCTTTTCTGAGTGCACAAGTCCTTCAAAAATTTTGCATAAGGAGGAATTTGCTTGATGGCATCAAGGAGTGGCAAATTAATCTTCACTTGGCGAAACACCTCCATCATGTCATGCAGCTTGTCCCCTTGCTTCCCTAATTTAGATGCTTCAAGAAAACGTTGTGGGAAAGGAGCCTTGGGCTCATAAGAAATTTCAGCACTTGGACTTGTGGTCACTTTTTCTTCTTCTTTCTTCTCACCCACCTTATTGTCAATTATTTTCCCACTTCTCAAAGTGGTAATGGCTTGAACTTGCTCATGGTGTGGGTTGCTTGTGGAAGCTTGCATCCCTCTTGGATTAGCAATTGGTTGACTAGGGAGCTTCCCTTCTTCTCTTCTGCATAGTGAAGTAGCAAGCTGCCCAAACTGAGATTCCAGTTTGGCAATGGATTGAGAATGCGAGTGCACTAGCTGAACTGTAGATTGTACTGTTGCTGCAGTAGCTTGCACTGTCTCTATGAGAGAATCAAACTTGTCAAATTTAGATAAGGTAAGTGTCAGCTTGTCTTCAATAGCAGAAATTCTTTGGGCCATAGGACTTTGTGTTTGATATTGCTGTTGAGGCACAAAAGTCCTAGGTTGATATGATGGTTGCATTGCTGCCCCTTGGTTACTGTAAGAAAAACCAGGATGATTCCTCCATGTGGGATTGTAAGTATTACCTCGTGGAGGATTCATTGGTCCAGTGAAAGTAGCTTGAACTTACTCATATTGAATATCAGAAAATTGCCCCACTGAAGGACAATTGCTCATGTTATGCATAGGACTAGAGCAAAATTCACAAGGGCCTAGCAATGAAGAATTTGAAGCAGAAGGAGTTTGATTGGCAGCCATGATTGCTGCCACCTTCTGTGCAATTAAATCAATATCAGTTGGTATAGCTTCTAAAGCACCAACCTCAAAAATCCCATCAGTCTTCCTTGTAGTGGCAGGTCTCCTAGAACGAGTAAAGGACACATGTTGTAGAGAGTTGTCACTAAGATTTTCAAATAAGGTCCATGCCTCTTCTTCACTCTTCAACATAAAAGTACCTCCACATGACGCATCAACCATCTGTCTGTTGGCTTCTGTGAGCCCTTCATGAAAACTCTGCACTAGTTGCCACTTAGGAACTTGATGATGGGGACACTTCCTAAGAAGGTCCTTGAATCTTTCCCATGTCTCATAAAATTGTTCCCCCTCATGTTGGGAGAAACCAGTGATAGCACATCTGAATTGATTGGTCTTCCCTATCGGAAAATACTTCTTGAGAAACTCATGTTGCATCTGAGTCCAAGTCGTGATAGAACCAGCCGGTAGGGAGTTAAACCAATACTTTACTTTGTCTTTCAGAGAGAATGGAAAAAGTCTCATTCTGAAAGTATCTTCAGAGAAGTTGTGAATTTTTGTAGTTGAGCACACTTCAATGAAGTCATCCAGATGCTTGTAAGGGTCTTCTTGAGTCAGCCCAAAATAAGATGGTAGCATCTGAATAATGCTAGACTTGATCTCATAATTCTGTGCTGTGACATTGGGCAGTTGAAAACCTGCTGGCGAGGTATATGTCTCAGGAACATAGTAGTCCCTCAGCAGTCTAGCTCTTTCTCCATCAGCATTAGGAACAAGGTTGTTATTCCTCTCTTCTGCCATGTCTTCAATTAATTCTTCCTCTTGCACAATTGTATCAACAAGGATGTTCCTCTGTTGTCTAAGAGTACGTTCAGGCTCAGGATCAAGAGGTATCAAAGGATCAGCTACAGAACGATGACCTTGCATATATTTACCAAAAGCACCTGAAAAGAAAACAAAAACAAAATTAAAAATAAAATATAAAAATTTCCTAAACTAAAAATCCAATTAAAACTAATTCTGTAAAATCCAATCAATCAAATAGATAATCCCCGGCAACGGCGCCAAAAATTGATTCGTGTGTGAGTGTGACTCAAAAAGTATACCAATTAAAAATTTCCACACTTCGTAATAGAACGAATTCCTTGCAGAATAGGGCTATCGAAAGGGGTATCGTACCTCAGGGATTATGGTCTGATGAGTTGGAATACGGAATTAATTCTAATTAAATTTATAAGAAAAGAATTCTGATTTTTAAACTAATTAAAAAGATAAAATAAAATAAATCAAAGTAAACAAGATAGCGAAGATAATAAGAGAGAAACCTAGGGTGTTTGACTTCACCACTAACTCCACAATCAATGGTCAATTGAATCAACTATAGGGGAATTACATCATGCATAAGTGGTGTCGGTGGCTACAAGCTCACCTTCATCCGTCAAGAAGATAACATATGATTAAGGCTAAGCCATGGACTATCTTCGATTGGCATGGGCCATCTGCCTAACTACTCTAATCTAGGGTGCTGTATGGTTCATCTTCTCTAGGCATAATCCATCAAAGCTCATAACAATATATTCAGTGATTACCATTGTGTAATAATCTCTCTCATGATCACAGAAAACAAGAGGGATTGAGTTCAATAACAACTAAATATCTAAGACAAGATAAGAAATCATTGAGATTGAATTTACAAGACTTTTATTGCTCAATTCTATAATAAGAATCCTCACAATTACACAATCTATGCACGTATATAAAGGTCCCCAATAATTAAAACAATCAAACCATTGATGCTTTGTTAGGGCTACATCAAAACCCTAGTGGATGAACTAGCCGCTCATGGTAGAAGAAGAAGCTTCAACTGTTGAGGAAGAAGACATCATCTTTCTGAATTATGCGTCTGACTATGTTCTCCAATGGCTCTGCAATATGTTTCTGTTCTCTTCTCAGCCCTCTCAGACTCTCCAATCTCTCTGTGTAAGCTCCCTCAACTCAGCCTCCAAGTCTTCACTTTATTCTCCAAGAAAATACACCAAAGTCCTAATCCAATTAGGAATAAATTAGGGTTTTCCGCAGCACTAATCAAGTGGGTTTTTCCTGCTGACTTTGGCCCAACTTTTGACCCACTAGAAGTCCGATTTATGGAATTTTCGTGAAATACAAAAGTGTGCAGAATCAAATTTCGTTCAACCTAACGCAAGAATTATGTTGATTTGAGGCTCGGAAATAAGAATTCTGGTCCGTTTTCCAAAACGGGATTAAGACTGCATTATGCGCAGATTTGGGCTTCAGGCCCGAAACCTTCTTAAGCTGCTGTAATTCTCTTGGACCTCTTTCTTGGGCTGATTTGAGTTGAAATAAATGGTTGAGTGAATCTCCTTGATGTAGGCTTCATCTCACCATCTTGGATGTCTTCTTTAAAAGCTCAAAAACTTGGTTTTAACTGAAATAATCATTAAGGCCCTGAAAATACAGAAAACACTAAAACAAAGTAAAATCACAAAATAATCTATCACTAAGAGAATAAAATACATAAGTTAAGAGGCTAGAATGCGTAACATTCAACGCCGATCAAAGCCCTAGTAGATGCAGTGGGCTGCGGCCACTGTATGATTGCTGATTGGTTACTGTAGGCGACCTCGAACTTTCATTGGTAAGGGTTGTCTAAAGTGAAGTGCTAATATGAAAGGAATTCTCTCTAATTGTCAACTGATTCCTTGGTGTGAACGATGAAAAATGAGAAATAGTTCTCTTGAGTAATGAGAGTGTGGAATCAGTGGGATGTGAGATCCTGGACTTGGCATTGGATTCCAGTGGGTTGTGGTCTATGAGACTGGGCAGAGTTATGTGACTTGTTGCGGCGAGTACACTGTCATGTGCCTTGCTGGTGAGTGCACTTGTGATGTGCACTGGATTGATATGGTTAGTGTTGAGATGATGCCCAGGATATTAGACTAAGCCCGGGAATGGTATGCCAGAGATTGAAAGTCATGTTGGGTATTAAAAGAATGACTTTGAGTATTGATGATCCTGGATTATAGGGAAGTATCACTGTGAGTGATTGGTATGATTAGTCAAAGGTGTTGCCTTAGACTAGAGGTAGAGATGAACTGGATAGGTCTTGAGGTAGAGACTGTCGACTCTACGAAGCAAGTGCTTCGGAGGATTTCGTGAGTGAACCGTACATGGGCTTAGGAGTCACTCAGCTATGTCACGGAAGTGGTTATATTACCTTACGGCAGTCGAGACGCACCGATTGTGCCAGACTTGAGTGTTATGAGTTAGGTGTTGCAAGTGTAGCGCCTAGGATATGTGGAAAAGGAAAATGACGATCATTGGCGAGAATGACGTCTGGTAAGGATTGGTTCTGGAAAGACCATGACTATGCTAATTTCGAGGATGAAATTCCTTGAAGGAGGGGAGGTTGTAAGGACCGGAATTTTATTGACCGGTTCTGGGTGGATTTTGAACCGGATTAAATTTTTTTTTTTTTTTTTTTTGAATTAATTAAAATCCGGAAAGGGTGTGGATATATTTTCATATAAGTGGAAAGTGTAGGTATATGTATATATATATATATATATCTATATATATATATATATATGGCGCCTATATTTATATTTAATTATAAATATAGGGTGGGCTCATATGCAATTATGAAGAAATATGGGTTAAGTATGTATATATATATATAATATATGTACATAAATAATGAGTGGACCTCATTTGGTAGAAGAAATGAGAGGAGGAGAAAGAATCAGCTGAGAAAAGAAAAGGAGAAAAGAAGAAAAAGAAAAGAAAGAAAAAGAAAAGAAAAGAAGAAAAAGAAAAAGAAAAAGAAAAAGAAAAGGGAGAGAGAAGAGAGGGAAGTCGGGGAGAGAGAGAGAACCGAGAGAGAAAGAGGGAGCTGCCGAGAGGGGGGGATCGGTTCCGGCGGCCCGATCAGCGACGGCGGGGAGCATTTCCGGCAAAGGCGTTGACGGCGGCCGTGGTTGCCCACGGTGGTGTTGTCCGGCGCCGCGTGGCAGCTCGATTCGGCCGAGCTGTTCGCGACTGGGTTGGCTTTGCTTGGTTCGATCCTGGACTGAGCTCGGTTGGGTTTGGCTACAGAGGCTTCGAATGGGTCTGTGGTGGTTTGATTTTGAGTCGAGCCCGGATGGATCTATGGTGGTGTTGAAGAAGTTGTGGTGGTCGGCTGTCACAGGGGGTTGGGTTTTGTTGTGGCGGCCGTAGACGGCAGCGGCCGTGTGGGCTGTTGGAGGTGCTGGATGGGGCTCTCCCATGTGGGTTTGGTTTTGAATGGTTTTCAATAGAGGTTAAAGGAACTCGGGTTGATGAAATTGGCTGGGTCTTAGTGGTCTCGGCTGTAGCTTACGAGTTTGGTTGGTGGTCAGCTGCAGTTGTGCTGATGAGGGGCTGCTGGTGATGATGGCCAGTGGCTTGTGTTGGGTTCGGCGTGACACGGCGGCGTTTGACTCGGTTGTAGAAATGTTTTCGGCAACGGGTTCGTGTTGGGTCAACTGGGTGATGTTGGGTGTTGCAGCTTGGGTTTGGTTTTCGAATGAGTTCCACTTGAAAATGGTTTGTCCGACGGTGGGGACTCGGCTGGGTCATTCATGGCTAGTTGTATGGGCTAGTTTGACGGCTAGCTGATGGAGGGGATGCTCATGGTTTGGAGCATTTCATGGATTGGGTTGATATTTGGTAAATTGGGTTGGTTTATTTGAACATCATAGTGCAGCTTGGTGCTTGAAATTGGGGTGGTTTGTTGATGGCTTGGGGTGGTTTCGGCGAGAAACTCGTGGCCCATTTGGCTGGTACGTGGTGAGGGCAGCTGGTGTGGTTCATGGTAGTTTTGTTTTGTGGGTTAATTGTAGAGTGTTCCATGATGGAAGTGGGTTGCTTGCTTCCATAGTTTTGGCTGCCTTGATTCCAGGTTGGTGGTTAGTTTGGATTGGTTTGGAAAATGATTTGAGTTATCATAGGATTTAGTTCTAGTTTGGGCCTCAAAGTTTAAATTAAAGTGGGCTGTTATATTGGGTTTCCTTGAGATCAATTGGGCTTTGGATTTGAAATAGAGCCGGACTGGATTGGAACCAAGACGTGGATTGGACCAAGCATGGAAGTAGGCTGCTTTGCAGGCGCGGGCACAATAAAAGCGGGACCTAAGGCAAGTTGATTCTTGCCTCTATCTCTATGTATATTTTAACTATGCTGATTAATTTTACATATGTGCTTAATTTAGTCATATGTGGCATTTGCATATATATGTGCATATATATATATATATAAAGGTGTTTATATATATATATACGTGGGATGTGAGGATAAATACATGTGGGTATATATATATGTGTGGGCTTGGAGAGTAAGAGCATTGTTAAATTTTAAATGCTGATTTGCATTGTTATATGCCTATTTAGGGATTGAGCCATGTAAAGTATGCTAAATTATATATGTATATTTAGCTAGATGTTGCCTTGCATGCAGATATGATTCTTATGCATGAGTTGAGTATACGTAAATATGTATGTGATTATGTATTCGGTGCAGTAATAGAAATGCATGCTAAATTGATTATAGCATAGAAGGGTATTGGAAAAGCATGAAATATGTGAATTGTTCTGTATGTTTTTACTACCTATATGGGTGACATGATATATATATATGTATATATATATTTGCGTGATTGTATATAGTTGTAAGAATGCATGTTGGTTGCGCGTAGTAAAATGCATAATTGGAATGAAAGCATGATTATATTTACGCTAATATACGTATACATGTGATTATATGCAAGATGTGACATCTATATATATGTTGTGTATGTGTAAATGTGATTATGAATGATTTCCATGAAAAGTGTGTTTATTGGTGAAAACGTGAAGATGTGGTGTTTACAGATTTGTGCATGAAAGAAATGACTTTCTTCTTGAAAAATGCATAAGCATGATGGTTTCCATGATATGAGTGTGATGACATTGTGACAATCTTGAGGTGAAAGGAAAATGTATTGATTTGACAAAAATGCATTCATGGTGTGGATAAGTGCATGGGTGTGATTATATGCACTATATATATGATTTTGGGGTAGGAGTGTGAAATTAAGATAAGGGGAAGGCCCCTAGGGTGAAAGACCCAAAACTTGGCCAAGAGGAGGTGCTCCCTTCGGGTTAGTAACCCGATAAAGCACAAGCAGAGTTTGGGTGCCGAAGAGACCTTTACTATTGGAGTGATGAGAAAGCCCCCTATGAATTAGTTTGGTGTGAGTTATATATGTATGTATTTGCACTTTATGTGAAGCATCATGCATGATTTGAGAAATGTGGATGTTTGGGTAAAAATGCATGAGCATGTGCATTTATGCATGATTCAATGGATCTTGTTGAGTAGGTGACGTGATATTTGATTTACATTCTTCATGTAAATGCTTCTGTTCATATATGTTTTCTATACATAATGACGTTGGATGTGTACTACCTTGAACATGTTGTAAATGATTCTCATAAGTCATGTATAGTTGATTTAAATGTTCATAAATGCTAAAACTGCCATGTGCATTGTTGGTTCATGTATGCTAGGAGGGGCATGACTTTAAATATTGTGATATATTTAAGTGCATGTATATTTTTGAGAATATGTGAGGATCGACCTGCTGCTGCGATGATAGTATGGTTCTATATACCTTGTTGGGCCTTTGAGCTCACCCCCTCCCAAGTTTTGCAGGTATTGCTGATTACGGAGTCAGTTAGAGGACTCATAGTACCGGTGGCAGAGGTAGTAGTTAAATTCTTTAGAATTTAATGTATAACTAGGACATTTGGATTAGATGTATGGAGCGATTATGGTGATTCAGTTCCTTCAGATGTATTTTATTCATGTGATGTATAGATGTAATACGGACATTCAAAGACTGAGACATGTATATTTTTGATTCTATTATGCATGTAGAAATGCTGGGGGGACACGTGCCCAGAAGTGTCCATTTTTATTATTTAGATATAAATGTTGGGGGGACACGTGCCCAAAAGTGTCCATATGAATTGTAAAGCAGGTGTAACATGCCAGGAGCTGATTATTTAGAATCGGTCATGCCCGATTTTTGTAAAAATAATTAGAAATTGAGATTGTATGATCAGGTGGTGGTCATAGCGTGAGGTTGAGTAAACGGGTTCGCGACTCGGGGTTCGGGTCGGTCCGGGGGAGTCCCGGCGGTCCAAATTCTGGGGCACGACAATTAAACTTGGCGCGCATAACCCAAACACGAAAACCTTAATTCTCTCTCTCTCCCCCTTCCCCAACCCTTGTCTGATACAGAAGCCATAACCCCAAACACAACATTCATCACCTTTGGAACCCAAATGTCTAAACCTCAAATCTCAACCAAACCCTAACCTTCTCTGTCCCTTTGTTCGATCGACGTCGCTCTTTAGCTTTATTGAAGCAAGCTCACTATCTCCTCCACGTCAATCGACTGAAACAAGTTCACTCTCTCCTCCTTTGTTTCATCAACGTCGTTCCCCAATTTCTCTCCATCAATTAGAATAAATGAAACACCAATTGTTCTCCATCGAAGGAATTGAAACCCCAATTGCTCTCCATCGAAGCAAGGTCTGAGCCTCCTCAGTCTCCAACTCATCTCCTCTACCTGTATTATTCCTCTCTCTTTCATCTCAGTAGCATTTCATTTTTTCACTAGCCATTTCATGCTGGTGTAGCCTTTATGTGTTGTCTTTTCTTTAGAATGCTATATTTTTTGCCTCTAGTCCCTGTAATCCAATCTCCCCTTTTTTTAAATATGTCTTACAACTTGGTTTCTGATGAAGATAGTTGTAAAAATATTTTTTAGTTACAATTGATTCTTAGTATTGTATAGCGCACTCTCTTTTATCTCTCTCGCTTGTTAATCTATTAGTTTGAGTGTGAAATCAGACTGTGTGAACGAAAGGAATAAATATGTTAATCTATTATTGGCAACATTTTCTTCCCTTGCATCCGTACTAAGTTATTAACACTTAAAGTTAGTCAGTTCCTGATATTTACAAGCTTTTTGACCTTCATTGTCACTTACTTTCATTTAGTTTCTAACTAATTAACAATCGTCATGTTTATGGCTCAATGGTGAATGTATTACCTTGTGAAGGATATTACATTCTCATCTGTATTCTATTTATTGTTAATTGTGTGTGGAATATGTGTTATATTCCCGTTCTATTTGTCAACATTTTTATTAGAAAAAATGTGCATTTAGTGCAGTATCTCTATTATCATTTCTACTTCTGAACAGCACTACATTTTTTACAAAATTGGAGTTGCTTTTTGATGATTGTGCATAGTAGACAGCATTATGGGCTACTAAACAGAGTTTAATGTTGGTTTGGAGTTGATCTAAACTGTAGTGAGGGTCGATGTGGACGACGATGTTAGGGAAGTTTTGATTACATTAGATGTGGGTGAGATGCCAGATTGTACTCTGATTGATAAATCTATCCTCTAATTAGTTTATGTTTTTTTTCCCTTCTAATTGTTATAAATTGTTATAGATCTTCTAAAAATCCCTTTATCTCTAGAAGTGGTTGGTGGTATTAGTAGATAGTCAAATTCTGAGTTTTTTAAATGAGTTTATTCTACAAAATCAAGCAGCAGATTTTGTGGTGGCCGCTAAGAGAGAAGGTAGATGGACAATTTTGTGGTGCTAGAATTTCCTGAAATTTTTTATCTATCTGCATTTTGCAAAAGAACTTCTTGGAATGTACAATATTTTATTCTTTTCTCCATAGATACGTGGTCTCTGTAATTTTGTGTTTTTTTCTCCATAGATATGTGGTCTCTGTAATTTTGTGTTTTGTTTACCTTAGTTCCTTACCTTGTTGCTATTGGTTGAGTTAAGTAGAAAGGGGAAGAACAGGAGTCGCATCATCCTTCCCGTCACTTTTCTTTTCCATCCTTTCCTCCACTGTTGTGTAGCTGTTGGGGGATTGTCATTAGCCAGGGGTTTCCATACCTCTTGTTTCAACCATTTTCACTGGGCTTGTCATCTTACTTCTTTTTTATGTAAAAAAAAGGAATGGTTGCATGAATGCCTCTCCTTTCAAGGGTGCATGTTTACAATCTGCTATTTCCTACCTTTCTTGTTCTGATTTTTTATCTTGAGAGCTGCTACTTTCTATAAATAAAGTCAAAAGTTAGGTTTGTATTCATTCTGCTCCTCTTAGCATGTAGTGTGATGTGTTTTTTTATCAAACCTATTTTGATGTAGTGATTCCCATATAGTGCAGTGATTTTTTTGAGTTCATGCTTGCCCCTGCCTAAACTTTTGGCTGATGTCCAAATGCATGTTAGAGCATGGATACATCAAGAGGGACCCACCTGCAGACTATTAGAATACAACCCATGAAGAAACAGGGGGACACAATTTCTAAAGGGCATAAGAATTATGAACTTATGCTTAATCTGCAGCTTGGAATAAGGTATTAATGAATGAATGCCATTTCAGCTTGCCCTTTATACTCTCATTGCGCCATTTTGATTTGAGCATTTGGGTATGGTGTTGAGTTTTATCCTATTACACAAATATGGTTTATGAATGATTTTGGTTGAGAATTAGTTGTAACTTGTAATTGCTTGAATTTCTTTTTTGTTATTCACCTTATATAATGCTTCTTTTCTCTCCCCTCTCTTCAATTGGCACTATGATTTGCAAAGCTCTTGAGATTAACTTTCTAGATCATCATTAAATAGTGTTGCACATATGTAAGGTGTTAGGATGGGTGGACTGAATAAGAACATAATCTTTGACACTACTATGCAAAAAATGGCTGCTACTCAAACTCAAGGCTACATTCTCACACTTGGAGATAACTTTCTCTAAGTTAAAGCAAATGAAATTGATTTTCAGAATCTGTGAAGAAAATGTTATATATGCTTCATGTTAAGATGAATGACATGTTTTTCTATATAATAAAAGAGCTAGTCTTTTATACATTTTATATCGATCATTGTCTTCTGTTTTGCTTTTGTACCTTTGATCATTCTACTTAACTATCTTATTGATCATTCTACTTAACTATCTTATCTATTCATATCATTTGTTAGAGGAACCTATGTTACAATGATGCTGAAATAGGTTGTCATCTCTGAAAGGGTGTATGGCATGTGTTTGTCACAGTGTGGCCATCAGGGGAAAAAACAAAAGGCATACCGAAAAAAAAAAGGAATGCATATGCTTTTTGTTCATAGATAAGACCAACTCCATGCTTTTACACACTTCAATTTCAGAAAGTTGTTAAATTGATAATACCAAGCCAATGCTTCTATAATTTTCTCAATTGAAGGAAAGGGAAAGTTAAATTTAGTACATTAGAGGGTTCTCTTTATCTAAAATATATCACATTCATAATTTATGTAAAGATTATTTAGCTTATAGCATTACAAAAGTACAAAAATAAAAATAAATCACTTCCTAAGATTGGGTGAAAAGTAAATATGTCAGCACTATAATTTTTTTCACAAAGAATGTTTCCATGCCTGAGAATGATGTTATTAGATCTATATATATAATTATAAGTTTCATCTTATGACTCATTTATAGTGCCACTGCACAGACATTCAATTGGAAGGCCTGCCCCAGCTACATCACTTGAATTGAGGGCTTCAGCTTTTGATCCTAAGGAAAAAGTATGGACCAAATTTCCTCCTGAAGGGTCCAAGTATACTCCTCCTCACCAGTCGTGTGATTTTAAATGGATTTTAGGTCAGGCCTCTGACATATTTCATTTACTATTCATTAACCATCTTTCATCAATCAACAAGAAGATTTTCAGTCCTCATTTGTTTGTGTATATGTGTTTGTGCATTTCTATTAAGACTGGACATGGTACTAT
Organism: Cornus controversa; assembly: GCA_026545225.1. Taxonomy (NCBI): domain Eukaryota; kingdom Viridiplantae; phylum Streptophyta; class Magnoliopsida; order Cornales; family Cornaceae; genus Cornus; species Cornus controversa. Next base: position 49,378,378 of record CM048846.1, on the reverse strand, counting down.
GTGGAAGTATCCTGAGAAATAATACAAGTTCCCAAAGCTGTGGTCTTTTGGGTAGGAGATTGATAATTAGTTCATAGCAAATTCTATGATCTTTCAAGTCAAATTAAATGAAGTTCTGAAAATAAACCAGAAATTAATTTTATGCCTCGTTCGTCACATATTTGCAGTAGTTGAATGTTAGCTACTGTATTTGAAGCATAATATAATTATAATTTTTATACAAAAGGCCACGTAAATCGGTTACTGAAAAAAAATGATGCCTCATAAATTGCAATTAATATTTTCAAGTCTTTAAGGAAATTGTTCAAGGTGGTTCCAGCTGATTACATGTTGTCCATATGTGGGAATGATGCCCTTCGGGAGATCTTATCCCCTGTGAAAAGTGGAAGCTTCTTTTATTTGACCCATGATGACAAGTACATGATAAAGACCATGAAGAAGTCAGAAGTTAAAGTGAGTTCATTTTCCTGCTTGCTTGCATATAATTTTGAGTTAGAAAAAAATTGGATTATTGAATACAGATAGTTTTCTTCTCAGAGCTTCTTACAAGCACCGAATTAGAGTCTGTAATCCATAAAAAACTTCCAGAACTATGTTGATATTTTCATTGCATAATTCAAATTCACCAACTGCCCTTAGTTTATTATTACATGAGCAATCTGCGAAACACATATATGTGTATGAGCAAGCAGCAAATATATGTATATATATATATATATAGAGAGAGAGAGAGGTACTCATACAATCTGTAGAAAGAGTACCAGATAAATTCTGGCTAGGAGTCCCCCTACAGCCAGACCACATATTAACAAATTCAATTCATCGCCATTAATATGTTCATCATTTTGAGTACTATCAATTAATAAAATAAAATATGAATGGTTTGCTTCCTATACATTCTTATTACACTAATTAGTTCTTTGTCCTTTTTCTCTTTTTCTTTTCCTTCCCGTTTTCTTTCGATGGAACCTACATATTTAAGAAAGACATTTACTTAGTAGATAATACTGCAATAACATAATAATTATATATAAAACATGCTAGTAACATGTATAAGGTTAGTTTCATTGTTTAACTTACAAATGATCCAAGTCCGTAGAATATGCATGCTGATCTTGGTAGATGCTGGAGTGGTTAAACTAAACTGTAACTATTAGTGGGAGGGAACCTACACTACCGTCACTTAAGCTATGCCAAGCTGCTTTGAAGTATTTGTTGTTGCTCTATGTTCCCAACGTGATGATATGATTAGAATTTTCAACAGAACATAGTCTACTTTATACAAAATGTCTATATTCAATTTGTGGCAGTATAATCAATCTGTGTTTTAAAGATGAGCTGCATATTGTTGTTTGATAGAAGAGTTGGGGATGTAGTATGGTTGTTGAACCTTGATTAACATGTGTTCATATTTTCTAGTCTTAATAATTACATTTATAAGAACTAGATGTAATGCAATACTAATTCTTTTTGGCCAACAGTATTAAAAAACAAAAAACTCAAGAATGCAGGGCAGTTTGTAGTGTGTTTATTTGTTATATCTGGACTTGGGTGATCAAGCTCAATTAGGAGGAGATTGTAAAAAAGTTTCCTCTGTTACCATGGATGATTTAGTCTAAATTTGTATGTGTTGGGTGGTTTTGTATGGTATAATTATATGTTTTCTTCCAAGTAGGGGACTTTATAACCGAACATTCTACAATCTTCAAAGTGGAATGAGGTTTCATTGGCATGAACAAATAGCTTTTAAATTATCTAACATAGAATTAGCTGTTGTTTTCTTTTTAGTAATTTCGCCACATGAACCTTTTTTTATGGGGATGCAATGCAGAGTTATATGTAGAGTAAAGGCCTCCATACCATACCAAAATATCTTCTTATTTCATTTTACACCAGAAATAAATTTCTCATGATCACCTGTATATGGCCTTCACCAATTCTTAATTGGTCATATGCTTGCTCACTTAAATTTTTTAGATGGTTTTCTAAGCCTAATGCACATTTATATATGTTGGTGGTCTGGTCCTTCGACATCTTGAAGTTTTGGGGGAATCAGGTATGTTAAGATAATACTAGAACAATTTCTTCACTATGGTTTTCTATTGCTGCTTACTAGAAATACTCTTAGGCTTGGCTTGATTTTCAGTTTTGTGCTTTTACTTCAGAACATGTCTTAATTTTCTTTCCCTCGCACTATCCTAAAGCCTAATCCTCTTTATTTTGATAATGAATATGAGCTAATTTTTCAATTCTATGCTTAATTATACTTCAGAACATGTCTTAATTTTCTTTCTCTGACACCATCCTAGAGCCTAATCCTGTTTGTTTGCTTATGAATGTGAGTTCCTAATACATAAGCATACATGAGTATCTCTAGAATAAACACCCTAATCAGTATCTAAGGAAATTGAACAATTGAGATGTACTATAAAGCAGATATACATAAATTAGAAACTGCATTGCATACAAAGAAATTAGGCAGTAAGCATACTAGTGACAATTTATACTTATTTTATTAGAACTACAAAAAAGGTAGCTGGTGGGATGAGCGGAAACATGAAATTATAACTTGAAATTATAGCTTGAAATTAAAATACTATCTTTCATAATTATTAAATAAACTTAATATTAGCTAATGTGTCATCACTTGGCATGAGCTGAATCCATGTGTGACTGAGCCAACTTGAACTGCAAAATTTTGGCTCAACTTCTCCGAAGGGGCAGGTGGTGCCTATATTTCAGACAGTCAATACATTGAATTAAGTAACTTGAGAAATTTGAGCACACACGCATGTTTTCTTATGCATAAACACACCAAGAAAGGACCATTCTGAGAGCTGGTGGTACCTAAAAAAGCTAGAAATTTGTGGTTGGCTTAGGAGGAGTTTTTGACTTCCACACTGTAATAGGACTTTAGTAGATCAAGTTGGAGTTTTTTTTGCATAGTAGAAAGAGGAGTTGATAGAAATGATATGAGATAATCTTTTAGCTTAGTGATTTGCTACACATTTTTCATGCTTGAGCTTTTTAAGCGCTTAGATATGGTGAATTCTCTTGAAGTTAATAATAGAAAATACTATAATTGAATAGAATTAAAGAAAAAATTTTGTCCAGTATCTCAATTCTATGATGATAAAGCTTTAATGACAACCCCAAAAAACCTGAGAAGTTTTTATTATTATTATGATTATTTGGTTAGGTTAATACTCGCACACACCCACAAATGTCTACTATGATACTTGAATTCATGATTTCTCCTTTAAGAGAGGAGATATTATACCAGTTGGGCTAATGGCCCAGTGGTAAATCATTTAGAGGTTTTGGTAAGGCTACATGATTCTTCTTCTTACTCTCTCTCTGAAGGATTTGTGAGCTAATGGCCAGCTGAAGCATTTGGGTTTTGTACATAAGCCTGCATGAAAGATCCAAGTGGGACTTGGACAAGCAATGTACACCCATTTGAAGATCAAAATAGATAACAAATTTGGGCTTTCAACTTAATATTTCTGAATTTTTTTTTTCTAAATTGAAATTACATATAATATACATGAATTACATGACATGAACTACTCTTAAATCATTTGTTTAAATATGAAGTATTTTATCAGTGTACTTACAGTTTAAACTAAACTGATTATTAGAACAAGTATTGGTTTTGATTTAGAATGTTTTATAATGCAGGTTTATTTTAGCCAACTTTTGGACATATATCTTTTTGAAGACTGATCAGATATTTTAAACATTGACACACTGGACAGTGGCTAACTTTTGGACATTATGACTATTTTTTTTAGTATAGTTGTGTTATGCATTTAAGTAAAATGTTTTAGTTTTTAATGTAGTTTTGATATAGCTTAATGCTTTTTTTAAGTTACAGGTTTTTTTAATTGAATATGGTTCTTTAAATGAGATTGAACAGAATTGTTTGATGCTCTCATGTATGCATATACTCTAGTTATGCAACGATGCAAACTGAATTAATTTTGAGTCTTTAAATCTGACTTTGTCACTTGTTACTAGTTTTAGAATTTGATTGGGCTGCTTGTAGTACTTGAGTGATCTAATTTATCTGAAGGATATTTTTTATTATTATTTGTTGAAAGTCTATTAATACTGATATTAGCAAGGCTTGGTGTGAATATATGACTTTGGATGTTGTAACTGTGTATTGGTAGAATTGAAGAAAGGTGATTTTTGTTGTACAAGTAGTTTTTGTGTTAGGAACCACCAGGCATATAATTTTTTTTTTTAAATTAATAAACTTTCAACCACGGGCTCAGCCCGTGGTAGAAAGGTTTTTAAAAGTAGCAAAAAAATACTTTCTACCACGGGCGCAGCCCGTGGTGGAAAACATACTTTCTACCACGGGCTTAGCCCGTGGTAGAATACATACTTTCTACCACGGGCTGCGCCCGTGGTAGAAAGTCCATTTTCCACCACGGGCTGGGCCCGTGGTAGAAAGTATGTATTCTACCACGGGCTAAGCCCGTGGTAGAAAGTATGTTTTCCACCACGGGCTAGGCCCGTGGTAGAAAGTCAGTTTTCCACCACGGGCTGGGCCCGTGGTAGAAAGTCTATTGGCAACTACGACACCGGATACGACGATGGGCCAAGCCCGTGGTAAAAGCCCTTTTTGCCCGCCGTAGAAAGTCTTTTTTCTTGTAGTGTGGTGTGGATAAATACATTCATAAAAAGCAAAGATGTTGCAATGGTTATGTTCTTTTCTTAAAGGTATATACGAGTCTTAAGTATAATTAAATTTATTTTTAATTTACTAGTGGCATTACTTATGAGTCCCTTCTCAATATACATGTAGTTGTTTTATTTGGATTGGACATACTGTTACATGAAGATAACAAATACCTTCAATTTTTTCTGAAGCTTGGTGAAGATAATTTGTAATTAGACTAATGTTGCAACAAATTGGACATAAATAGTTGTTAATTGAATTGTAACTGATGTCACTTTAAGGATGACTTTAATTTTTTGGTGTAACAAGTTTAAGGATGATTGTAGCTTGACCACATATTTTGGTGTAACTGGTTAAAGGATGACTGTACTTTAAAGATGAATGATGTTAACTTTAATTGAGTGCAAGTTTTATTGCACATAAATGTTACTTTTCATTTTCAATTTTTTTATGATTTTAAAAGATTCACATACGTACTTATGGCTCTAATTGAATGCATGTTGGTGAAGGTGGCTTTAAGATGGTGGAAACAAGATAATATATATTTTTTTAATTATGTTAACTATCATATACTTACTTATGGACCTAATACTTTAAAAGTAGTTTTATACTAAATGTGGTGTTAAAAGAAATTAACTTGAATTTTAAATATTTGCAAGATTTGAAGGGTGGTGAAATGTAGATTTAAGAATGGTGAAATGTGGATTTAATTTGGTGAATGTAGGTTTAAGGACGGTGAATAGAAGATAATTTTTTATTTTTTTAATTATGTTAAATATCATATACTTACTTATGGATTTAGTACTTTAAAAGTAGTTTTATATTAAATGTGGTCTTAACAAAAATTAACTTGAATTTTAAATATTTGCAAGATTTGAAGGGTGGTGAAATGTGGATTTAAGGATGGTGAAATGTGAATTTAAGTTGGTGAATGTAGGTTTAAGATGGTGAATAGAAGATAATTTTTTATTTTTTTTAATTATGTTAAATATCATATACTTACTTATGGACCTAGTACTTTAAAAGTAATTTTATATTAAATGTGGTGTTAAAAAAAATTAACTTGAATTTTAAATATTTTCAAGATTTGAAGGGTGGTGAAATGTGGATTTAAGGATGGTGAAATGTGGATTTAAGTTGGTGATTGTAGGTTTAAGATGGTGAATAGAAGATAATTTTTTATTTTTTTTAATTATGTTAAATATCATATACTTACTTATGGACCTAGTACTTTAAAAGTAATTTTATATTAAATGTGGTGTTAAAAAAAATTAACTTGAATTTTAAATATTTTCAAGATTTGAAGGGGGGTGAAATGTGGATTTAAGGATGGTGAAATGTGGATTTAAGTTGGTGAAATGTGGATTTAAGATGGTGAATAGAAGATAATTTTTTATTTTTTTTAATTATGTTAAATATCATATACATACTTATGTACCTAATACTTTAAAAGTAGTTTTATATTAAATGTGGAGTTAAAAAAAATTAACTTGAATTTTAAATATTTGCAAGATTTGAAGGGTGGTGAAATGTACATTTAAGGATGGTGAAATGTGGATTTAAGTTGGTGAATGTAGTTTTAATGATGGTGTATAAAAGATAATTTTTTATTTTTTTTAATTATGTTAAATGTTATATACGTACTTATGGACCTAATACATTAAAAGTAGTTTTATATTAAATGTGGTGTTAAAAAAAATTAACTTGAATTTTAAATATTTGCAAGATTTGAAGGGTGGTGCAATGTGGATTTAAGGATGGTGAATTATGGATTTAAGTTGGTGAATGTAGGTTTAAGATGGTGAATAGAAGAAAATTTTTATTTTTTTTGATTATGTTAAATATCATATACATACTTATGGACCTAATACTTTAAAAGTAGTTTTATATTAAATGTGGTGTTAAAAAAAATTAACTTGAATTTTAAATATTTTCAAGATTTGAAGGGTGGTGAATTGTGGATTTAAGGATGGTGAATGTGGATTTAAGTTGGTGAATGTAGGTTTAAGATGGTGAATAGAAGATAATTTTCTATTTTTTTAATTATGTTAAATATCATATACTTACTTATGGAATTAGTACTTTAAAAGTAGTTTTATATTAAATGTGGTCTTAACAAAAATTAACTTGAATTTTAAATATTTTCAAGATTTGAAGGGTGGTGAAATGTGGATTTAAGGATGGTGAAATGTGGATTTAAGTTGGTGAATGTAGGTGTAGGTTGGTGAACAGAAGATAATTTTTTATTTTTTTTAATTATGTTAAATATCATATACTTACTTATGGAATTAGTACTTTAAAAGTAGTTTTATATTAAATGTGGTCTTAACAAAAATTAACTTGAATTTTAAATATTTTCAAGATTTGAAGGGTGGTGAAATGTGGATTGAAGGATGGTGAAATGTGGATTTAAGTTGGTGAATGTAAGTTTAAGATGGTGAATAGAAGATAATTTTTTATTTTTTTAAATTATGTTAAATATCATATACTTACTTATGGACCTAATACTTTAAAAGTAGTTTTATTTTAAAGGTGGTGTTAAAGAAATTTACTTGAATTTTAAATATTTTCAAGATTTGAAGGGTGGTGAAATGTGGATTTAAGGATGGTGAAATGTGGATTTAAGTTGGTGAATGTAAGTTTAAGATGGTGAATAGAAGATAATTTTTTATTTTTTTTAATTATGTTAAATATCATATACTTACTTATGGAATTAGTACTTTAAAAGTAGTTTTATATTAAATGTGGTCTTAACAAAAATTAACTTGAATTTTAAATATTTTCAAGATTTGAAAGGTGGTGAAATGTGGATTGAAGGATGGTGAAATGTGGATTTAAGTTGGTGAATGTAAGTTTAAGATGGTGAATAGAAGATAATTTTTTATTTTTTTAAATTATATTAAATATCATATACTTACTTATGGATTTAGTACTTTAAAAGTAGTTTTATATTAAATGTGGTCTTAACAAAAATTAACTTGAATTTTAAATATTTTCAAGATTTGAAGGGTGGTGAAATGTGGATTTAAGGATGGTGAAATGTTGATTTAAGTTGGTGAATGTAGGTTTAAGATGGTGAATAGAAGATAATTTTTTATTTTTTTTAATTATGTTAAATATCATATACTTACTTATGGAATTAGTACTTTAAAAGTAGTTTTATATTAAATGTGGTCTTAACAAAAATTAACTTGAATTTTAAATATTTTCAAGATTTGACGGATGGTGAAATGTGGATTTAAGGATGGTGAAATGTGGATTTAAGTTGGTGAATGTAGGTTTAGGATGGTGAACAGAAGATAATTTTTTATTTTTTTTAATTATGTTAAATATCATATACTTACTTATAGAATTAGTACTTTAAAAGTAGTTTTATATTAAATGTGGTCTTAACAAAAATTAAATTGAATTTTAAATATTTTCAAGATTTGAAGGGTGGTGAAATGTGGATTTAGGATGGTGAAATGTGTATTTAAGTTGCTGAATGTAAGTTTAAGATGGTGAATAGAAGATAATTTTTTATTTTTTTTAATTATGTTAAATATCATATACTTACTTATGGAATTAGTACTTTAAAAGTAGTTTTATATTAAATGTGGTCTTAACAAAAATTAAATTGAATTTTAAATATTTTCAAGATTTGAAGGGTGGTGAAATGTGGATTTAGGATGGTGAAATGTGGATTTAAGTTGCTGAATGTAAGTTTAAGATGGTGAATAGAAGATAATTTTTTATTTTTTTTAATTATGTTAAATATCATATACTTACTTATGAACCTAGTACTTTAAAAGTAGTTTTATATTAAATCTGGTGTTAAAAAAAATTAACTTGAATTTTGAATATTTGTAAGATTTGAAGGGTGGTGAAATGTACATTTAAGGATGGTAAAATGTGGATTTAAGTTGGTGAATGTAGGTTTAAGATGGTGAATAGAAGATAATTTTTTATTTTTTTAATTATGTTAAATATCATATACTTACTTATGAATTTAGTACTTTAAAAGTAGTTTTATATTAAATGTGGTCTTAACAAAAATTAACTTGAATTTTAAATATTTTCAAGATTTGAAGGGTGGTGAAATGTGGATTTAAGTTGGTGAATATAGGTTTAAGATGGTGAATAGAAGATAATTTTTTATTTTTTTTAATTATGTTAAATATCATATACTTACTTATGGAATTAGTACTTTAAAAGTAGTTTTATATTAAATGTGGTCTTAACAAAAATTAACTTGAATTTTAAATATTTTCAAGATTTGACGGATGGTGAAATGTGGATTTAAGGATGGTGAAATGTGGATTTAAGTTGGTGAATGTAGGTTTAGGATGGTGAACAGAAGATAATTTTTTATTTTTTTTAATTATGTTAAATATCATATACTTACTTATGGAATTAGTACTTTAAAAGTAGTTTTATATTAAATGTGGTCTTAACAAAAATTAACTTGAATTTTAAATATTTTCAAGATTTGAAGGGTGGTGAAATGTGGATTGAAGGATGGTGAAATGTGGATTTAAGTTGGTGAATGTAAGTTTAAGATGGTGAATAGAAGATAATTTTTTATTTTTTTAAATTATGTTAAATATCATATACTTACTTATGGACCTAATACTTTAAAAGTAGTTTTATTTTAAAGGTGGTGCTAAAGAAATTTACTTGAATTTTAAATATTTTCAAGATTTGAAGGGTGGTGAAATGTGGATTTAAGGATGGTGAAATGTGGATTTAAGTTGGTGAATGTAAGTTTAAGATGGTGAATAGAAGATAATTTTTTATTTTTTTTAATTATGTTAAATATCATATACTTACTTATGGAATTAGTACTTTAAAAGTAGTTTTATATTAAATGTGGTCTTAACAAAAATTAACTTGAATTTTAAATATTTTCAAGATTTGAAGGGTGGTGAAATGTGGATTGAAGGATGGTGAAATGTGGATTTAAGTTGGTGAATGTAAGTTTAAGATGGTGAATAGAAGATAATTTTTTATTTTTTTAAATTATGTTAAATATCATATACTTACTTATGGATTTAGTACTTTAAAAGTAGTTTTATATTAAATGTGGTCTTAACAAAAATTAACTTGAATTTTAAATATTTTCAAGATTTGAAGCGTGGTGAAATGTGGATTTAAGGATGGTGAAATGTGGATTTAAGTTGGTGAATGTAGGTTTAAGATGGTGAATAGAAGATAACTTTTTATTTTTTTTAATTATGTTAAATATCATATACTTACTTATGAATTAGTACTTTAAAAGTAGTTTTATATTAAATGTGGTCTTAACAAAAATTAACTTGAATTTTAAATATTTTCAAGATTTGACGGATGGTGAAATGTGGATTTAAGGATGGTGAAATGTGGATTTAAGTTGGTGAATGTAGGTTTAGGATGGTGAACAGAAGATAATTTTTTATTTTTTTTAATTATGTTAAATATCATATACTTACTTATGGAATTAGTACTTTAAAAGTAGTTTTATATTAAATGTGGTCTTAACAAAAATTAAATTGAATTTTAAATATTTTCAAGATTTGAAGGGTGGTGAAATGTGGATTTAGGATGGTGAAATGTGGATTTAAGTTGCTGAATGTAAGTTTAAGATGGTGAATAGAAGATAATTTTTTATTTTTTTTAATTATGTTAAATATCATATACTTACTTATGGAATTAGTACTTTAAAAGTAGTTTTATATTAAATGTGGTCTTAACAAAAATTAAATTGAATTTTAAATATTTTCAAGATTTGAAGGGTGGTGAAATGTGGATTTAGGATGGTGAAATGTGGATTTAAGTTGCTGAATGTAAGTTTAAGATGGTGAATAGAAGATAATTTTTTATTTTTTTTAATTATGTTAAATATCATATACTTACTTATGAACCTAGTACTTTAAAAGTAGTTTTATATTAAATGTGGTGTTAAAAAAAATTAACTTGAATTTTGAATATTTGTAAGATTTGAAGGGTGGTGAAATGTACATTTAAGGATGGTGAAATGTGGATTTAAGTTGGTGAATGTAGGTTTAAGATGGTGAATAGAAGATAATTTTTTATTTTTTTAATTATGTTAAATATCATATACTTACTTATGAATTTAGTACTTTAAAAGTAGTTTTATATTAAATGTGGTCTTAACAAAAATTAACTTGAATTTTAAATATTTTCAAGATTTGACGGATGGTGAAATGTGGATTTAAGGATGGTGAAATGTGGATTTAAGTTGGTGAATGTAGGTTTAGGATGGTGAACAGAAGATAATTTTTTATTTTTTTTAATTATGTTAAATATCATATACTTACTTATGGAATTAGTACTTTAAAAGTAGTTTTATATTAAATGTGGTCTTAACAAAAATTAAATTGAATTTTAAATATTTTCAAGATTTGAAGGGTGGTGAAATGTGGATTTAGGATGGTGAAATGTGGATTTAAGTTGCTGAATGTAAGTTTAAGATGGTAAATAGAAGATAATTTTTTATTTTTTTTAATTATGTTAAATATCATATACTTACTTGTGGAATTAGTACTTTAAAAGTAGTTTTATATTAAATGTGGTCTTAACAAAAATTAAATTGAATTTTAAATATTTTCAAGATTTGAAGGGTGGTGAAATGTGGATTTAGGATGGTGAAATGTGGATTTAAGTTGCTGAATGTAAGTTTAAGATGGTGAATAGAAGATAATTTTTTATTTTTTTTAATTATGTTAAATATCATATACTTACTTATGGACCTAGTACTTTAAAAGTAGTTTTATATTAAATGTGCTGTTAAAAAAAATTAACTTGAATTTTGAATATTTGTAAGATTTGAAGGGTGGTGAAATGTACATTTAAGGATGGTGAAATGTGGATTTAAGTTGGTGAATGTAGTTTTAATGATGGTGTATAGAAGATAATTTTTTATTTTTTTTAATTATGTTAAATGTTATATAGGTACTTATGAACCTAATACTTTAAAAGTAGTTTTATATTAAATGTGGTGTTAAAAAAAATTAACTTGAATTTTAAATATTTGCATGATTTGAAGGGTGGTGCAATGTGGATTTAAGGATGGTGAATTGTGGATTTAAGTTGGTGAATGTAGGTTTAAGATGGTGAATAGAAGAAAATTTTTATTTTTTTTAATTATGTTAAATATCATATACATACTTATGGAATTAGTACTTTAAAAGTAGTTTTATATTAAATGTGGTCTTAACAAAAATTAACTTGAATTTTAAATATTTTCAAGATTTGAAGGGTGGTGAATTGTGGATTTAAGGATGGTGAATGTGGATTTAAGTTGGTGAATGTAGGTTTAAGATGGTGAATAGAAGATAATTTTTTATTTTTTTAATTATGTTAAATATCATATACTTACTTATGAATTTAGTACTTTAAAAGTAGTTTTATATTAAATGTGGTCTTAACAAAAATTAACTTGAATTTTAAATATTTTCAAGATTTGAAGGGTGGTGAAATGTGGATTTAAGGATGGTGAAATGTGGATTTAAGTTGGTGAATGTAGGTTTAGGATTGTGAACAGAAGATAATTTTTTATTTTTTTTAATTATGTTAAATATCATATACTTACTTATGGAATTAGTACTTTAAAAGTAGTTTTATATTAAATGTGGTCTTAACAAAAATTAACTTGAATTTTAAATATTTTCAAGATTTGAAGGGTGGTGAAATGTGGATTGAAGGATGGTGAAATGTGGATTTAAGTTGGTGAATGTAAGTTTAAGATGGTGAATAGAAGATAATTTTTTATTTTTTTAAATTATGTTAAATATCATATACTTACTTATGGACATAATACTTTAAAAGTAGTTTTATTTTAAATGTGGTGTTAAAGAAAATTTACTTGAATTTTAAATATTTTCAAGATTTGAAGGGTGGTGAAATGTGGATTTAAGGATGGTGAAATGTGGATTTAAGTTGCTGAATGTAAGTTTAAGATGGTGAATAGAAGATAATTTTTTATTTTTTTTAATTATGTTAAATATCATATACTTACTTATGGAATTAGTACTTTAAAAGTAGTTTTATATTAAATGTGGTCTTAACAAAAATTAACTTGAATTTTAAATATTTTCAAGATTTGAAGGGTGGTGAAATGTGGATTGAAGGATGGTGAAATGTGGATTTAGGTTGGTGAATGTAAGTTTAAGATGGTGAATAGAAGATAATTTTTTATTTTTTTAAATTATTTTAAATATCATATACTTACTTATGGATTTAGTACTTTAAAAGTAGTTTTATATTAAATGTGGTCTTAACAAAAATTAACTTGAATTTTAAATATTTTCATGATTTGAAGGGTGATGAAATGTGGATTTAAGGATGGTGAAATGTTGATTTAAGTTGGTGAATGTAGGTTTAAGATGGTGAATAGAAGTTAATTTTTTATTTTTTTTAATTATGTTAAATATCATATACTTACTTATGGAATTAGTACTTTAAAAGTAGTTTTATATTAAATGTGGTCTTAACAAAAATTAACTTGAATTTTAAATATTTTCAAGATTTGACGGATGGTGAAATGTGGATTTAAGGATGGTGAAATGTGGATTTAAGTTGGTGAATGTAGGTTTAGGATGGTGAACAGAAGATAATTTTTTATTTTTTTTAATTATGTTAAATATCATATACTTACTTATGGAATTAGTACTTTAAAAGTAGTTTTATATTAAATGTGGTCTTAACAAAAATTAAATTGAATTTTAAATATTTTCAAGATTTGAAGGGTGGTGAAATGTGGATTTAGGATGGTGAAATGTGGATTTAAGTTGCTGAATGTAAGTTTAAGATGGTGAATAGAAGATAATTTTTTATATTTTTTAATTATGTTAAATATCATATACTTACTTATGGACCTAGTACTTTAAAAGTAGTTTTATATTAAATGTGGTGTTAAAAAAAATTAACTTGAATTTTAAATATTTGTAAGATTTGAAGGGTGGAGAAATGTACATTTAAGGATGGTGAAATGTGGATTTAAGTTGGTGAATGTAGTTTTAATGATGGTGTATAGAAGATAATTTTTTATTTTTTTTAGTTATGTTAAATGTTATATACGTACTTATGAACCTAATACTTTAAAAGTAGTTTTATATTAAATGTGGTGTTAAAAAAAATTAACTTGAATTTTAAATATTTGCAAGATTTGAAGGGTGGTGCAATGTGGATTTAAGGATGGTGAATTGTGGATTTAAGTTGGTGAATGTAGGTTTAAGATGGTGAATAGAAGAAAATTTTTATTTTTTTTAATTATGTTAAATATCATATACTTACTTATGGACCTAATACTTTAAAAGTAGTTTTATATTAAATGTGGTGTTAAAAAAAATTAACTTGAATTTTAAATATTTTCAAGATTTGAAGGGTGGTGAAATGTGGATTTAAGGATGGTGAAATGTGGATTTAAGTTGGTGAATGTAGGTTTAAGATGGTGAATAGAAGATAATTTTTTATTTTTTTAATTATGTTAAATATCATATACTTATGGAATTAGGACTTTGAAAGTAGTTTTATATTAAATGTGGTCTTAACAAAAATTAACTTGAATTTTAAATATTTTCAAGATTTGAAGGGTGGTGAAATGTGGATTGAAGGATGGTGAAATGTGGATTTAAGTTGGTGAATGTAAGTTTAAGATGGTGAATAGAAGATAATTTTTTATTTTTTTAAATTATGTTAAATATCATATACTTACTTATGGACCTAATACTTTAAAAGTAGTTTTATTTTAAATGTGGTGTTAAAGAAAATTTACTTGAATTTTAAATATTTTCAAGATTTGAAGGGTGGTGAAATGTGGATTTAGGATGGTGAAATGTGGATTTAAGTTGGTGAATGTAAGTTTAAGAGGGTGAATAGAAGATAATTTTTTATTTTTTTTAATTATGTTAAATATCATATACTTACTTATGGACCTAGTACTTTAAAAGTAGTTTTATATTAAATGTGGTGTAAAAAAAATTAACTTGAATTTTAAATATTTGCAAGATTTGAAGGGTGGTGAAATGTATATTTAAGGATGGTGAAATGTGGATTTAAGTTGGTGAATGTAGTTTTAATGATGGTGTATAGAAGATCATTTTTTTATTTTTTTTAATTATGTTAAATGTTATATACGTACTTATGGACCTAATACTTTAAAAGTAGTTTTATATTAAATGTGGTGTTAAACAAAATTAACTTGAATTTTAAATATTTGCAAGATTTGAAGGGTGGTGCAATGTGGATTTAAGGATGGTGAATTGTGGATTTAAGTTGTTGAATGTTGGTTTAAGATGGTGAATAGAAGAAAATTTTTCTTTTTTTCAATTATGTTAACGATCATATACTTACTTATGGACCTATTACTTTAAAAGTAGTTTTATATTAAATGTGGTGTTAAAAAAAATTAACTTGAATTTTAAATATTTTCAAGATTTGGAAGGTGGTGAAATGTAGATTTAAGGATGGTGAAATGTGGATTTAAGTTGGTGAATGTAGGTTTAAGATGGTGAATAGAAGATAATTTTTTATTTTTTTTAATTATGTTAAATATCATATACTTACTTATGGAATTAGTACTTTAAAAGTAGTTTTATATTAAATGTGGTCTTAACAAAAATTAACTCGAATTTTAAATATTTTCAAGATTTGAAGGGTGGTGAAATGTGGATTTAAGGATGGTGAAATGTGGATTTAAGTTGGTGAATGTAAGTTTAAGATGGCGAATAGAAGATAATTTTTTATTTTTTTAAATTATGTGAAATATCATATACTTACTTATGGACCTAATACTTTAAAAGTAGTTTTATATTAAATGTGTTGTTAAAGAAAATTTACTTGAATTTTAAATATTTTCAAGATTTGAAGGGTGGTGAAATGTGGATTTAAGGATGGTGAAATGTGGATTTAAGTTGGTGAATGTAAGTTTAAGATGGTGAATAGAAGATAATTTTTTATTTTTTTTAATTATGTTAAATATCATATACTTACTTATGGACCTAGTACTTTAAAAGTAGTTTTATATTAAATGTGGTATTAAAAAAAATTAACTTGAATTTTAAATATTTTCAAGATTTGAAGGGTGGTGAAATGTGGATTTAAGGATGGTGAAATGTGGATTTAAGTTGGTGAATGTAGGTTTAGGATGGTGAACAGAAGATAATTTTTTATTTTTTTTAATTATGTTAAATATCATATACTTACTTATGGAATTAGTACTTTAAAAGTAGTTTTATATTAAATGTGGTCTTAACAAAAATTAAATTGAATTTTAAATATTTTCAAGATTTGAAGGGTGGTGAAATGTGGATTTAGGATGGTGAAATGTGGATTTAAGTTGCTGAATGTAAGTTTAAGATGGTGAATAGAAGATAATTTTTTATTTTTTTTAATTATGTTAAATATCATATACTTACTTATGGAATTAGTACTTTAAAAGTAGTTTTATATTAAATGTGGTCTTAACAAAAATTAAATTGAATTTTAAATATTTTCAAGATTTGAAGGGTGGTGAAATGTGGATTTAGGATGGTGAAATGTGGATTTAAGTTGCTGAATGTAAGTTTAAGATGGTGAATAGAAGATAATTTTTTATTTTTTTTAATTATGTTAAATATCATATACTTACTTATGAACCTAGTACTTTAAAAGTAGTTTTATATTAAATGTGGTGTTAAAAAAAATTAACTTGAATTTTGTATATTTGTAAGATTTGAAGGGTGGTGAAATGTACATTTAAGGATGGTGAAATGTGGATTTAAGTTGGTGAATGTAGGTTTAAGATGGTGAATAGAAGATAATTTTTTATTTTTTTAATTATGTTAAATATCATATACTTACTTATGAATTTAGTACTTTAAAAGTAGTTTTATATTAAATGTGGTCTTAACAAAAATTTACTTGAATTTTAAATATTTTCAAGATTTGACGGATGGTGAAATGTGGATTTAAGGATGGTGAAATGTGGATTTAAGTTGGTGAATGTAGGTTTAGGATGGTGAACAGAAGATAATTTTTTATTTTTTTTAATTATGTTAAATATCATATACTTACTTATGGAATTAGTACTTTAAAAGTCGTTTTATATTAAATGTGGTCTTAACAAAAATTAAATTGAATTTTAAATATTTTCAAGATTTGATGGGTGGTGAAATGTGGATTTAGGATGGTGAAATGTGGATTTAAGTTGCTGAATGTAAGTTTAAGATGGTGAATAGAAGATAATTTTTTATTTTTTTTAATTATGTTAAATATCATATACTTACTTATGGACCTAGTACTTTAAAAGTAGTTTTATATTAAATGTGGTGTTAAAAAAAATTAACTTGAATTTTGAATATTTGTAAGATTTGAAGGGTGGTGAAATGTACATTTAAGGATGGTGAAATGTGGATTTAAGTTGGTGAATGTAGTTTTAATGATGGTGTATAGAAGATAATTTTTTATTTTTTTTAATTATGTTAAATGTTATATAGGTACTTATGAACCTAATACTTTAAAAGTAGTTTTATATTAAATGTGGTGTTAAAAAAAATTAACTTGAATTTTAAATATTTGCATGATTTGAAGGGTGGTGCAATGTGGATTTAAGGATGGTGAATTGTGGATTTAAGTTGGTGAATGTAGGTTTAAGATGGTGAATAGAAGAAAATTTTTATTTTTTTTAATTATGTTAAATATCATATACATACTTATGGAATTAGTACTTTAAAAGTAGTTTTATATTAAATGTGGTCTTAACAAAAATTAACTTGAATTTTAAATATTTTCAAGATTTGAAGGGTGGTGAATTGTGGATTTAAGGATGGTGAATGTGGATTTAAGTTGGTGAATGTAGGTTTAAGATGGTGAATAGAAGATAATTTTTTATTTTTTTAATTATGTTAAATATCATATACTTACTTATGAATTTAGTACTTTAAAAGTAGTTTTATATTAAATGTGGTCTTAACAAAAATTAACTTGAATTTTAAATATTTTCAAGATTTGAAGGGTGGTGAAATGTGGATTTAAGGATGGTGAAATGTGGATTTAAGTTGCTGAATGTAGGTTTAGGATTGTGAACAGAAGATAATTTTTTATTTTTTTTAATTATGTTAAATATCATATACTTACTTATGGAATTAGTACTTTAAAAGTAGTTTTATATTAAATGTGGTCTTAACAAAAATTAACTTGAATTTTAAATATTTTCAAGATTTGAAGGGTGGTGAAATGTGGATTGAAGGATGGTGAAATGTGGATTTAAGTTGGTGAATGTAAGTTTAAGATGGTGAATAGAAGATAATTTTTTATTTTTTTAAATTATGTTAAATATAATATACTTACTTATGGACATAATACTTTAAAAGTAGTTTTATTTTAAATGTGGTGTTAAAGAAAATTTACTTGAATTTTAAATATTTTCAAGATTTGAAGGGTGGTGAAATGTGGATTTAAGGATGGTGAAATGTGGATTTAAGTTGCTGAATGTAAGTTTAAGATGGTGAATAGAAGATAATTTTTTATTTTTTTTAATTATGTTAAATATCATATACTTACTTATGGAATTAGTACTTTAAAAGTAGTTTTATATTAAATGTGGTCTTAACAAAAATTAACTTGAATTTTAAATATTTTCAAGATTTGAAGGGTGGTGAAATGTGGATTGAAGGATGGTGAAATGTGGATTTAGGTTGGTGAATGTAAGTTTAAGATGGTGAATAGAAGATAATTTTTTATTTTTTTAAATTATTTTAAATATCATGTACTTACTTATGGATTTAGTACTTTAAAAGTAGTTTTATATTAAATGTGGTCTTAACAAAAATTAACTTGAATTTTAAATATTTTCATGATTTGAAGGGTGATGAAATGTGGATTTAAGGATGGTGAAATGTTGATTTAAGTTGGTGAATGTAGGTTTAAGATGGTGAATAGAAGTTAATTTTTTATTTTTTTTAATTATGTTAAATATCATATACTTACTTATGGAATTAGTACTTTAAAAGTAGTTTTATATTAAATGTGGTCTTAACAAAAATTAACTTGAATTTTAAATATTTTCAAGATTTGACGGATGGTGAAATGTGGATTTAAGGATGGTGAAATGTGGATTTAAGTTGGTGAATGTAGGTTTAGGATGGTGAACAGAAGATAATTTTTTATTTTTTTTAATTATGTTAAATATCATATACTTACTTATGGAATTAGTACTTTAAAAGTAGTTTTATATTAAATGTGGTCTTAACAAAAATTAAATTGAATTTTAAATATTTTCAAGATTTGAAGGGTGGTGAAATGTGGATTTAGGATGGTGAAATGTGGATTTAAGTTGCTGAATGTAAGTTTAAGATGGTGAATAGAAGATAATTTTTTATATTTTTTAATTATGTTAAATATCATATACTTACTTATGGACCTAGTACTTTAAAAGTAGTTTTATATTAAATGTGGTGTTAAAAAAAATTAACTTGAATTTTAAATATTTGTAAGATTTGAAGGGTGGAGAAATGTACATTTAAGGATGGTGAAATGTGGATTTAAGTTGGTGAATGTAGTTTTAATGATGGTGTATAGAAGATAATTTTTTATTTTTTTTAGTTATGTTAAATGTTATATACGTACTTATGAACCTAATACTTTAAAAGTAGTTTTATATTAAATGTGGTGTTAAAAAAAATTAACTTGAATTTTAAATATTTGCAAGATTTGAAGGGTGGTGAAATGTACATTTAAGGATGGTGAAATGTGGATTTAAGTTGGTGAATGTAGTTTTAATGATGGTGTATAGAAGATAATTTTTTATTTTTTTTAGTTATGTTAAATGTTATATACGTACTTATGAACCTAATACTTTAAAAGTAGTTTTATATTAAATGTGGTGTTAAAAAAAATTAACTTGAATTTTAAATATTTTCAAGATTTGGAAGGTGGTGAAATGTAGATTTAAGGATGGTGAAATGTGGATTTAAGTTGGTGAATGTAAGTTTAAGATGGTGAATAGAAGATAATTTTTTATTTTTTTAAATTATGTTAAATATCATATACTTACTTATGGATTTAGTACTTTAAAAGTAGTTTTATATTAAATGTGGTCTTAACAAAAATTAACTTGAATTTTAAATATTTTCAAGATTTGAAGGGTGGTGAAATGTGGATTTAAGGATGGTGAAATGTGGATTTAAGTTGGTGAATGTAGGTTTAAGATGGTGAATAGAAGATAACTTTTTATTTTTTTTAATTATGTTAAATATCATATACTTACTTATGAATTAGTACTTTAAAAGTAGTTTTATATTAAATGTGGTCTTAACAAAAATTAACTTGAATTTTAAATATTTTCAAGATTTGACGGATGGTGAAATGTGGATTTAAGGATGGTGAAATGTGGATTTAAGTTGGTGAATGTAGGTTTAGGATGGTGAACAGAAGATAATTTTTTATTTTTTTTAATTATGTTAAATATCATATACTTACTTATGGAATTAGTACTTTAAAAGTAGTTTTATATTAAATGTGGTCTTAACAAAAATTAAATTGAATTTTAAATATTTTCAAGATTTGAAGGGTGGTGAAATGTGGATTTAGGATGGTGAAATGTGGATTTAAGTTGCTGAATGTAAGTTTAAGATGGTGAATAGAAGATAATTTTTTATTTTTTTTAATTATGTTAAATATCATATACTTACTTATGGAATTAGTACTTTAAAAGTAGTTTTATATTAAATGTGGTCTTAACAAAAATTAAATTGAATTTTAAATATTTTCAAGATTTGAAGGGTGGTGAAATGTGGATTTAGGATGGTGAAATGTGGATTTAAGTTGCTGAATGTAAGTTTAAGATGGTGAATAGAAGATAATTTTTTATTTTTTTTAATTATGTTAAATATCATATATACTTACTTATGAACCTAGTACTTTAAAAGTAGTTTTATATTAAATGTGGTGTTAAAAAAAATTAACTTGAATTTTGAATATTTGTAAGATTTGAAGGGTGGTGAAATGTACATTTAAGGATGGTGAAATGTGGATTTAAGTTGGTGAATGTAGGTTTAAGATGGTGAATAGAAGATAATTTTTTATTTTTTTAATTATGTTAAATATCATATACTTACTTATGAATTTAGTACTTTAAAAGTAGTTTTATATTAAATGTGGTCTTAACAAAAATTAACTTGAATTTTAAATATTTTCAAGATTTGACGGATGGTGAAATGTGGATTTAAGGATGGTGAAATGTGGATTTAAGTTGGTGAATGTAGGTTTAGGATGGTGAACAGAAGATAATTTTTTATTTTTTTTAATTATGTTAAATATCATATACTTACTTATGGAATTAGTACTTTAAAAGTAGTTTTATATTAAATGTGGTCTTAACAAAAATTAAATTGAATTTTAAATATTTTCAAGATTTGAAGGGTGGTGAAATGTGGATTTAGGATGGTGAAATGTGGATTTAAGTTGCTGAATGTAAGTTTAAGATGGTAAATAGAAGATAATTTTTTATTTTTTTTAATTATGTTAAATATCATATACTTACTTGTGGAATTAGTACTTTAAAAGTAGTTTTATATTAAATGTGGTCTTAACAAAAATTAAATTGAATTTTAAATATTTTCAAGATTTGAAGGGTGGTGAAATGTGGATTTAGGATGGTGAAATGTGGATTTAAGTTGCTGAATGTAAGTTTAAGATGGTGAATAGAAGATAATTTTTTATTTTTTTTAATTATGTTAAATATCATATACTTACTTATGGACCTAGTACTTTAAAAGTAGTTTTATATTAAATGTGCTGTTAAAAAAAATTAACTTGAATTTTGAATATTTGTAAGATTTGAAGGGTGGTGAAATGTACATTTAAGGATGGTGAAATGTGGATTTAAGTTGGTGAATGTAGTTTTAATGATGGTGTATAGAAGATAATTTTTTATTTTTTTTAATTATGTTAAATGTTATATAGGTACTTATGAACCTAATACTTTAAAAGTAGTTTTATATTAAATGTGGTGTTAAAAAAAATTAACTTGAATTTTAAATATTTGCATGATTTGAAGGGTGGTGCAATGTGGATTTAAGGATGGTGAATTGTGGATTTAAGTTGGTGAATGTAGGTTTAAGATGGTGAATAGAAGAAAATTTTTATTTTTTTTAATTATGTTAAATATCATATACATACTTATGGAATTAGTACTTTAAAAGTAGTTTTATATTAAATGTGGTCTTAACAAAAATTAACTTGAATTTTAAATATTTTCAATATTTGAAGGGTGGTGAATTGTGGATTTAAGGATGGTGAATGTGGATTTAAGTTGGTGAATGTAGGTTTAAGATGGTGAATAGAAGATAATTTTTTATTTTTTTAATTATGTTAAATATCATATACTTACTTATGAATTTAGTACTTTAAAAGTAGTTTTATATTAAATGTGGTCTTAACAAAAATTAACTTGAATTTTAAATATTTTCAAGATTTGAAGGGTGGTGAAATGTGGATTTAAGGATGGTGAAATGTGGATTTAAGTTGGTGAATGTAGGTTTAGGATTGTGAACAGAAGATAATTTTTTATTTTTTTTAATTATGTTAAATATCATATACTTACTTATGGAATTAGTACTTTAAAAGTAGTTTTATATTAAATGTGGTCTTAACAAAAATTAACTTGAATTTTAAATATTTTCAATATTTGAAGGGTGGTGAATTGTGGATTTAAGGATGGTGAATGTGGATTTAAGTTGGTGAATGTAGGTTTAAGATGGTGAATAGAAGAAAATTTTTATTTTTTTTAATTATGTTAAATATCATATACATACTTATGGAATTAGTACTTTAAAAGTAGTTTTATATTAAATGTGGTCTTAACAAAAATTAACTTGAATTTTAAATATTTTCAAGATTTGAAGGGTGGTGAAATGTGGATTTAGGATGGTGAAATGTGGATTTAAGTTGCTGAATGTAAGTTTAAGATGGTAAATAGAAGATAATTTTTTATTTTTTTTAATTATGTTAAATATCATATACTTACTTGTGGAATTAGTACTTTAAAAGTAGTTTTATATTAAATGTGGTCTTAACAAAAATTAAATTGAATTTTAAATATTTTCAAGATTTGAAGGGTGGTGAAATGTGGATTTAGGATGGTGAAATGTGGATTTAAGTTGCTGAATGTAAGTTTAAGATGGTGAATAGAAGATAATTTTTTATTTTTTTTAATTATGTTAAATATCATATACTTACTTATGGACCTAGTACTTTAAAAGTAGTTTTATATTAAATGTGCTGTTAAAAAAAATTAACTTGAATTTTGAATATTTGTAAGATTTGAAGGGTGGTGAAATGTACATTTAAGGATGGTGAAATGTGGATTTAAGTTGGTGAATGTAGTTTTAATGATGGTGTATAGAAGATAATTTTTTATTTTTTTTAATTATGTTAAATGTTATATAGGTACTTATGAACCTAATACTTTAAAAGTAGTTTTATATTAAATGTGGTGTTAAAAAAAATTAACTTGAATTTTAAATATTTGCATGATTTGAAGGGTGGTGCAATGTGGATTTAAGGATGGTGAATTGTGGATTTAAGTTGGTGAATGTAGGTTTAAGATGGTGAATAGAAGAAAATTTTTATTTTTTTTAATTATGTTAAATATCATATACATACTTATGGAATTAGTACTTTAAAAGTAGTTTTATATTAAATGTGGTCTTAACAAAAATTAACTTGAATTTTAAATATTTTCAATATTTGAAGGGTGGTGAATTGTGGATTTAAGGATGGTGAATGTGGATTTAAGTTGGTGAATGTAGGTTTAAGATGGTGAATAGAAGATAATTTTTTATTTTTTTAATTATGTTAAATATCATATACTTATTATGAATTTAGTACTTTAAAAGTAGTTTTATATTAAATGTGGTCTTAACAAAAATTAACTTGAATTTTAAATATTTTCAAGATTTGAAGGGTGGTGAAATGTGGATTTAAGGATGGTGAAATGTGGATTTAAGTTGGTGAATGTAGGTTTAGGATTGTGAACAGAAGATAATTTTTTATTTTTTTTAATTATGTTAAATATCATATACTTACTTATGGAATTAGTACTTTAAAAGTAGTTTTATATTAAATGTGGTCTTAACAAAAATTAACTTGAATTTTAAATATTTTCAAGATTTGAAGGGTGGTGAAATGTGGATTGAAGGATGGTGAAATGTGGATTTAAGTTGGTGAATGTAAGTTTAAGATGGTGAATAGAAGATAATTTTTTATTTTTTTAAATTATGTTAAATATCATATACTTACTTATGGACATAATACTTTAAAAGTAGTTTTATTTTAAATGTGGTGTTAAAGAAAATTTACTTGAATTTTAAACATTTTCAAGATTTGAAGGGTGGTGAAATGTGGATTTAAGGATGGTGAAATGTGGATTTAAGTTGCTGAATGTAAGTTTAAGATGGTGAATAGAAGATAATTTTTTATTTTTTTTAATTATGTTAAATATCATATACTTACTTATGGAATTAGTACTTTAAAAGTAGTTTTATATTAAATGTGGTCTTAACAAAAATTAACTTGAATTTTAAATATTTTCAAGATTTGAAGGGTGGTGAAATGTGGATTGAAGGATGGTGAAATGTGGATTTAGGTTGGTGAATGTAAGTTTAAGATGGTGAATAGAAGATAATTTTTTATTTTTTTAAATTATTTTAAATATCATATACTTACTTATGGATTTAGTACTTTAAAAGTAGTTTTATATTAAATGTGGTCTTAACAAAAATTAACTTGAATTTTAAATATTTTCATGATTTGAAGGGTGATGAAATGTGGATTTAAGGATGGTGAAATGTTGATTTAAGTTGCTGAATGTAGGTTTAAGATGGTGAATAGAAGTTAATTTTTTATTTTTTTTAATTATGTTAAATATCATATACTTACTTATGGAATTAGTACTTTAAAAGTAGTTTTATATTAAATGTGGTCTTAACAAAAATTAACTTCAATTTTAAATATTTTCAAGATTTGACGGATGGTGAAATGTGGATTTAAGGATGGTGAAATGTGGATTTAAGTTGGTGAATGTAAGTTTAAGATGGTGAATAGAAGAAATTTTTTTTATTTTTTTAAATTATGTTAAATATCATATACTTACTTATATACCTAATACTTTAAAAGTAGTTTTATATTAAATGTGGTGTTAAAGAAAATTTACTTGAATTTTAAATATTTTTAAGATTTGAAGGGTGGTGAAATGTGGATTTAGGATGGTGAAATGTGGATTTAAGTTGCTGAATGTAAGTTTAAGATGGTGAATAGAAGATAATTTTTTATATTTTTTAATTATGTTAAATATCATATACTTACTTATGGACCTAGTACTTTAAAAGTAGTTTTATATTAAATGTGGTGTTAAAAAAAATTAACTTGAATTTTAAATATTTGTAAGATTTGAAGGGTGGAGAAATGTACATTTAAGGATGGTGAAATGTGGATTTAAGTTGGTGAATGTAGTTTTAATGATGGTGTATAGAAGATAATTTTTTATTTTTTTTAGTTATGTTAAATGTTATATACGTACTTATGAACCTAATACTTTAAAAGTAGTTTTATATTAAATGTGGTGTTAAAAAAAATTAACTTGAATTTTAAATATTTGCAAGATTTGAAGGGTGGTGCAATGTGGATTTAAGGATGGTGAATTGTGGATTTAAGTTGGTGAATGTAGGTTTAAGATGGTGAATAGAAGAAAATTTTTATTTTTTTTAATTATGTTAAATATCATATACTTACTTATGGACCTAATACTTTAAAAGTAGTTTTATATTAAATGTGGTGTTAAAAAAAATTAACTTGAATTTTAAATATTTTCAAGATTTGAAGGGTGGTGAAATGTGGATTTAAGGATGGTGAAATGTGGATTTAAGTTGGTGAATGTAGGTTTAAGATGGTGAATAGAAGATAATTTTTTATTTTTTTAATTATGTTAAATATCATATACTTATGGAATTAGGACTTTGAAAGTAGTTTTATATTAAATGTGGTCTTAACAAAAATTAACTTGAATTTTAAATATTTTCAAGATTTGAAGGGTGGTGAAATGTGGATTGAAGGATGGTGAAATGTGGATTTAAGTTGGTGAATGTAAGTTTAAGATGGTGAATAGAAGATAATTTTTTATTTTTTTAAATTATGTTAAATATCATATACTTACTTATGGACATAATACTTTAAAAGTAGTTTTATTTTAAATGTGGTGTTAAAGAAAATTTACTTGAATTTTAAACATTTTCAAGATTTGAGGGGTGGTGAAATGTGGATTTAAGGATGGTGAAATGTGGATTTAAGTTGCTGAATGTAAGTTTAAGATGGTGAATAGAAGATAATTTTTTATTTTTTTTAATTATGTTAAATATCATATACTTACTTATGGAATTAGTACTTTAAAAGTAGTTTTATATTAAATGTGGTCTTAACAAAAATTAACTTGAATTTTAAATATTTTCAAGATTTGAAGGGTGGTGAAATGTGGATTGAAGGATGGTGAAATGTGGATTTAGGTTGGTGAATGTAAGTTTAAGATGGTGAATAGAAGATAATTTTTTATTTTTTTAAATTATTTTAAATATCATATACTTACTTATGGATTTAGTACTTTAAAAGTAGTTTTATATTAAATGTGGTCTTAACAAAAATTAACTTGAATTTTAAATATTTTCATGATTTGAAGGGTGATGAAATGTGGATTTAAGGATGGTGAAATGTTGATTTAAGTTGCTGAATGTAGGTTTAAGATGGTGAATAGAAGTTAATTTTTTATTTTTTTTAATTATGTTAAATATCATATACTTACTTATGGAATTAGTACTTTAAAAGTAGTTTTATATTAAATGTGGTCTTAACAAAAATTAACTTGAATTTTAAATATTTTCAAGATTTGACGGATGGTTAAATGTGGATTTAAGGATGGTGAAATGTGGATTTAAGTTGGTGAATGTAAGTTTAAGATGGTGAATAGAAGAAATTTTTTTTATTTTTTTAAATTATGTTAAATATCATATACTTACTTATATACCTAATACTTTAAAAGTAGTTTTATATTAAATGTGGTGTTAAAGAAAATTTACTTGAATTTTAAATATTTTTAAGATTTGAAGGGTGGTGAAATGTGGATTTAGGATGGTGAAATGTGGATTTAAGTTGCTGAATGTAAGTTTAAGATGGTGAATAGAAGATAATTTTTTATATTTTTTAATTATGTTAAATATCATATACTTACTTATGGACCTAGTACTTTAAAAGTAGTTTTATATTAAATGTGGTGTTAAAAAAAATTAACTTGAATTTTAAATATTTGTAAGATTTGAAGGGTGGAGAAATGTACATTTAAGGATGGTGAAATGTGGATTTAAGTTGGTGAATGTAGTTTTAATGATGGTGTATAGAAGATAATTTTTTATTTTTTTTAGTTATGTTAAATGTTATATACGTACTTATGAACCTAATACTTTAAAAGTAGTTTTATATTAAATGTGGTGTTAAAAAAAATTAACTTGAATTTTAAATATTTGCAAGATTTGAAGGGTGGTGCAATGTGGATTTAAGGATGGTGAATTGTGGATTTAAGTTGGTGAATGTAGGTTTAAGATGGTGAATAGAAGAAAATTTTTATTTTTTTTAATTATGTTAAATATCATATACTTACTTATGGACCTAATACTTTAAAAGTAGTTTTATATTAAATGTGGTGTTAAAAAAAATTAACTTGAATTTTAAATATTTTCAAGATTTGAAGGGTGGTGAAATGTGGATTTAAGGATGGTGAAATGTGGATTTAAGTTGGTGAATGTAGGTTTAAGATGGTGAATAGAAGATAATTTTTTATTTTTTTAATTATGTTAAATATCATATACTTATGGAATTAGGACTTTGAAAGTAGTTTTATATTAAATGTGGTCTTAACAAAAATTAACTTGAATTTTAAATATTTTCAAGATTTGAAGGGTGGTGAAATGTGGATTGAAGGATGGTGAAATGTGGATTTAAGTTGGTGAATGTAAGTTTAAGATGGTGAATAGAAGATAATTTTTTATTTTTTTAAATTATGTTAAATATCATATACTTACTTATGGACCTAATACTTTAAAAGTAGTTTTATTTTAAATGTGGTGTTAAAGAAAATTTACTTGAATTTTAAATATTTTCAAGATTTGAAGGGTGGTGAAATGTGGATTTAGGATGGTGAAATGTGGATTTAAGTTGGTGAATGTAAGTTTAAGAGGGTGAATAGAAGATAATTTTTTATTTTTTTTAATTATGTTAAATATCATATACTTACTTATGGACCTAGTACTTTAAAAGTAGTTTTATATTAAATGTGGTGTAAAAAAAATTAACTTGAATTTTAAATATTTGCAAGATTTGAAGGGTGGTGAAATGTATATTTAAGGATGGTGAAATGTGGATTTAAGTTGGTGAATGTAGTTTTAATGATGGTGTATAGAAGATCATTTTTTTATTTTTTTTAATTATGTTAAATGTTATATACGTACTTATGGACCTAATACTTTAAAAGTAGTTTTATATTAAATGTGGTGTTAAACAAAATTAACTTGAATTTTAAATATTTGCAAGATTTGAAAGGTGGTGCAATGTGGATTTAAGGATGGTGAATTGTGGATTTAAGTTGTTGAATGTTGGTTTAAGATGGTGAATAGAAGAAAATTTTTCTTTTTTTCAATTATGTTAACGATCATATACTTACTTATGGACCTATTACTTTAAAAGTAGTTTTATATTAAATGTGGTGTTAAAAAAAATTAACTTGAATTTTAAATATTTTCAAGATTTGGAAGGTGGTGAAATGTTGATTTAAGGATGGTGAAATGTGGATTTAAGTTGGTGAATGTAGGTTTAAGATGGTGAATAGAAGATAATTTTTTATTTTTTTTAATTATGTTAAATATCATATACTTACTTATGGAATTAGTACTTTAAAAGTAGTTTTATATTAAATGTGGTCTTAACAAAAATTAACTCAAATTTTAAATATTTTCAAGATTTGAAGGGTGGTGAAATGTGGATTTAAGGATGGTGAAATGTGGATTTAAGTTGGTGAATGTAAGTTTAAGATGGCGAATAGAAGATAATTTTTTATTTTTTTAAATTATGTGAAATATCATATACTTACTTATGGACCTAATACTTTAAAAGTAGTTTTATATTAAATGTGTTGTTAAAGAAAATTTACTTGAATTTTAAATATTTTCAAGATTTGAAGGGTGGTGAAATGTGGATTTAAGGATGGTGAAATGTGGATTTAAGTTGGTGAATGTAAGTTTAAGATGGTGAATAGAAGATAATTTTTTATTTTTTTTAATTATGTTAAATATCATATACTTACTTATGGACCTAGTACTTTAAAAGTAGTTTTATATTAAATGTGGTATTAAAAAAAATTAACTTGAATTTTAAATATTTTCAAGATTTGAAGGGTGGTGAAATGTGGATTTAAGGATGGTGAAATGTGGATTTAAGTTGGTGAATGTAGGTTTAAGATGGAGAATAGAAGATAATTTTTTATTTTTTTTAATTATGTTAAATATCATATAGTTACTTATGGACCTAGTACTTTAAAAGTAGTTTTATATTAAATGTGTTGTTAAAAAAAATTAACTTGAATTTTAAATATTTTCATGATTTGAAGGGTGGTGAAATGTGGATTTAAGGATGGTGAAATGTGGATTTAAGTTGGTGAATTTAGATTTATTGATGGTGAATAGAAGATAATGTTTTGTTAGTTTAATATTATATTAATATTTTATAACTATAGCTTTTGTTTTCATTCTTTTTAGCTGCGCGTGTAGTAAACTAACATATTATATTAATATTATATAACTTTTGCTTTTCATTTCTTTTGGCTTAGAGTTTTTTCTAATTTTTTATTTTTTTATGTGCTAACTACTTTTAAAATTTTTAATTGTTATTAATTTTATTATTAAAATATCAGTAACTTAAACTTTAACACGATGAATGTTATTAAATGATTTTTTTCAATTTATTTCTAATTGATTTTTTTTTTCTATACATAATCAATGGCTGAAATTTTTTGTTTACAAAAATTGTTTCTTAGCACAAAAATGCAAGGATTTTTTAGTTAAAAGGATGATGAAATACATATTTGAATGTGGTGAGATATAAATGAATTGTGGTGGCAGAATATTAACTTATAATAATTCAAATTTTTTTAGGTATAAGGGTGGTGAAATATAGATTTGAAGATAGTGAAATATAAATTTAAAGGTTGTGAGATATAGATGAATTATGGTGACAAAACATTAACTTATAAAAATGCAAGTTTTTCTTAGTTATAAAGGTGGTGAAATGAAGATTTGAAGGTAGTGAAATATAGATTTAATGGTGATGAAATATAGATTAAAGGTGGTGAAGTATAGATGAAATGTGGTGACAAAAAATTAACTTATAATTTTTTAAGTTTTTTTAGGTATATGGGTGGTGAAATATAGATTTAAAAGTGGTGAAGTATAGATGAAATGTGGTGACAGAAAATTAACTTATAATATTTTAAGTTTTTTTAGATATAAGGGTGGTGAAATATAGATTTGAAGGTGGTGAAGTATAGGAAATGTGGTGGCAAAAAATTAACTTATAATATTTTAAGTTTTTTAGGTATAAGGGTCGTGAAATATAGATTTAAAGGTGGTGAAATATAGATGAAATGTGGTGACAGAAAATTAACTTATAATATTTTAAGTTTTTTTAGGTATAAGGGTGGTGAAATATAGATTTAAGGGTGGTGAAATATAGGTGAAATGTGGTGACAAAAAATTAACTTATAATATTTTAAATTTTTTTAGTTATAAGGGTGGTGAAATATAGATTTAAAGGTGGTGAAGTATAGATGAAATGTGGTGACAAAAAATTAACTTATAATATTTTAAGTTTTTTTAGGTATAAGGGTGGTGAAATTTAGATTTAACGGGGGTGAAATATAGATTTAAAGGTGGTGAAGTATAGATGAAATGTGGTGACAAAAAATTAACTTATAATATTTTAAGTTTTTTTAGGTATAAGGGTGGTGAAATATAGATTTAAGGGTGGTGAAATATAAATTTAAAGGTGGTGAAGTATAGATGAAATGTGGTAACAAAAAATCAACTTATAATATTTTAAGTTTTTTTAGGTATAAGGGTGGTGAAATATAGATTTAAAGATGGTGAGATATAGATGAAATGCGGTGATAAAAAATTAACTTATAATATTTCAAGTTTTTTTATGTATAAGGGTGGTGAAATATAGATGAAATGTGGTGACAAAAAATTAACTTATAATATTTCAAATTTTTTTAGGACTAAAGGTAGTGAAATATAGATTTAATGGTGGTCAAATATAGATCTAATACTTTAAAAGAAGTTTTATATTAAATGTGGTGTTAAAAAAAATTAACTTGAATTTTAAATATTTTCAAATTTTGAATGGTGGTGAAATGTGGATTTAAGGATGGTGAAATGTGGATTTAAGTTGGTGAATGTAGGTTTAATGATGGTGAATAGAAGATAATTTTTTATTTTTTTTAATTATGTTAAATGTCATATACGTACTTATGGCTCTAATATTTTAAATTAGTTTTATATTAAATGTGGGGCTAAAACAATTAACTTTTAAATGTGATGAAATGAAGATAAAAAAATATTTGTAATTTAAAAGAAGTGCAAAAAAAATAGTGTGTAAAGCAACGCTACACCAAAATATAGTAGCGCTGCAGTGTATGTAATTTTTTATATAAGCAGCGCTGAAAACTGGGGCAGCGCTGCTAATTTTTTTATTTATTTATTTTCTTTTTCTTAAAACCCTACCTAACTTGAGTAATACTTCCTTGCAGCCATTTCTTCCGTTTCTTCCCTCGCATCAGTTTAAACTTATTGTTGTAGTTCATCGGTTTGCAAAGATCAGGTAAGAATCTGTTTTGAGCCTATTTCTCAATAAAGGTATTTAGCTTTTGTTCATAATGAAAAAACAAAACTCATCCAGGGGTACTGTTCTCTTATGGCTTAACAAATAAAGCCAAAGAGACTGATACAGATGTCCTGTCCGCTGATGCCTTACTTTTTTGGTTGTTTAACCTTTGAAATTGCAATCCATCATTATTTCATAGTGAGTGTGATGAGTTATTTGCATTTAGTTACATCCCAATCAGAATATATAAATGATATGTAATCAACTTTTATTTAGTTTGGCTTTTGGCTGCAGAGTTCTTATTAGGTTGTTCCTAATGAGCCAAACACACAGTAAAAGTGCACTTTTAGTGACTGATGCTCTTGTTTGTGAATTTTTAGTCTTTTAACTATAATTTTCTGAATGACTAGGATTTCTATTTGTGGAACCGTATATACACTATGTTATAGTATATAATTGTATATCTTTGCAGACACACTCAGTTTTTTTTTATTCAAATATTTATTTAACAATAACCGAATATCAATTATTTTCTTTGGTTAACTTTTCTAGTATGCTCATCTAGTCATCTATTTCTAGAATAATTTTTTTATATTAATTACTTACTATTTATTTATTAAATTATATTTCTATTCTATTTTTTTTAAAAACCGTTTTAGATATAAAGTTAAAATTACCACAATGTTTACACTATATGACTTGAGGTCTACATCTCACTATGCTATAAGGGTCAATAGTTTATACTATTGTTGTCACCTTAAAACACACTTGGCTCTGTTTCATTAGAGTTAATAAAAATTTATATATTGTTTGTTTAAAAATTCAATTTTGATGGGCCTATGCATTAATACCTCACTTGACGGAAGAAAATGCCTCACCTTATAATTCCTCTTTTAAAAACCATGATATGAAGAAATGGAGGAATTGGTTGGTGAGCCAAAAGATATTGTATATACATCTTTTGGTTTATTAGGAGGCTGTTCTAGCTCAAGGCTTTGGTGTTCAAACCAATAGTTGGTTTACTTGGAGGACTAACATCTGCTCTTTTTGTATATGCATTGATTTGTTAAACTTTTTACAAATACCCCCTTCCTCCCAACAAAAAATTATTCATGGGGTCTTTCAAAACAGAGCAAAATTGAGCTACAAATTAGAAAGAATAATGATTCTCCTGCCGAATTTGAAATTCGGAGTATTGTATGAGTGGAGTGGTGAGCCCCCCACCATATGATGACATCATGTGAGAAATAAAAAAATTATAATAATTTTAGATAAATTAAAATTACAAAAATGAGAGAGAGTAATTATTGATTAGTCAAATAATGGATTAGTGTGTAATTAGATCAAACCTCATTAAAAGAGAGTGTAATTTAGGCGAATACTAACTTGGTGTTGCAGAAAAACTTTTACCTTTTGATGTGTCATTTAAAGATCTAATTCAACATGATACTTGCATATTAGTGTTTGATTTCCCGGAGGTCTAGAGAATTATATGGTAAAAATTGTAACCATATCTACATATTTATGCATCATTTTTCCATTTGTTTTGTGATCATGATCAGTAACATAAATATAAGTAAACTTACTGTGGTTATTCAATTTTTTTTTTTTGCTTCGTCAGTCCACCAAAATCTATGGGATAGAAACTAAATGATCCACCTCTTATACTATATCTTGTGGTTTTCATAGCTTTAATTACAAATCCATTACTACTTGTCAAGCATTTACATTAACTTCTGATTTCTTTCCATCTCATGCAATTCATAAGAATTCTTTTATGAATTTGTAGATACTGGCATGCTAACATGAGTTATTAACAAATTTACCCAAAAAAAAAAAAGAGTTAATAAAAGTGCATGTATATGTATGCTTGATGTATCTGGGCTAATGAGTATGTTATTTTTATGATCATGTCATTAGCTAGCATGCTTATACATTTCTTTTCATGTTTAATGAAGAATGTTGAATGACCAAATAGTTGTGGATAGTGAGTTCCAAATTTGTATTCTAACTTCAAAGAAAGTTTACCTGGAATTTAGTTTGTAAGATAGACTTATGTTGACTAGTGTCTGCCAAGAAAAAAAGAAAGACTGATTTATGTTGACTTGGTCAATGCATCACCTTTCTTATTTCTCATTGGTTCTGTCAAAACAAGCCATTTTGAAATTTTCAAATTGCCAATTTTCTGAATTGGAGATGTAACCCAAACCAATATTTATCCAGAGTCAAAACTAGTAAGCTTACATATTGTTGTCTCAGATTTCAGCGCAATTAACTAATAAATTTTAAAGGGCCAAGTTTTCTAGTCTTATCAAGGGAAATAGTGCATTCTCTGTATAAAGTGGGTGGCAAACATTTTAGTTAGACTAAAATTTCTCTTTGTTTCATTAGAGCTCTTAAGATGATATTTCAGTACATTCGTCAGGAACTACTGAATGAAGCAAATCAGAACCAACTAACCTTAAACTCAGTTTAGATCCTACACAGATTCTAGTTGTCATGGATAAAAACTTCTCAATCCTTTTGTATCAAGAAAAATAATATTATTTCCACACATGTGCACACACATGCTCAAACACACACACACATATATATGGAGAGAGGTGACACAGAAAGGGAGACTACTAATGAGTCAATACCTCTGCTTAGGAGTTTTTAAGTTATATAACTTTGGCATAAAAAAATACCCTTCGAGCTTCATTTTGTATAATAAGTTCAAAAAAGAACCTTGAGAAGCTCAATTAAGATATTCAGTTTTTAAAAGCTTGACACTCAGCCTTCTAATGGCCAAAGAAAGTGATCCACATCAAGTCCAAATTGTTATGCGTGCTCTCAAACTTTTTGACAAATATCTTCTATTTCTTTATTTTTGTTTTCTTCTTCTATTTCTACTTTTAGTATAATATGAAAAAAGAAGTTATATATTTTTTAATGTTTGTTTATGTAGGAAACCGTGACAATGGCCGGTGGAGTTGAATCAAAGAAAAGAAATGCACAACGTGGGGCTCAATTAGATAAATCAAAGGGCAAACAAGTGGTTGAACCATCTAATCGGAAAAAAAAGAAAGAGTGCATTGTTATTGCATCCTGTGTTCATGAACGAGGATGCAAAAGCTCGATATCTTGAGAAGATGGTGGCTAGTCGCATTGAAATGGAGCATTTCTCTGACCTTGAAGGTTTGGCAATGGTTTCAATGGATTGCATGGAATGGATAAAGTCAAGGGGTTGGACACCTTTGTTTGAACTCCATGTAGAAAAGTGCCGATCGAGTTTGTAAGGGCATTTTATACCAATCTACATGATGAAGAATGTGTTGGTCCCGATCCTAGTTTCAAAACATTCATCAATGAAAAAATTGTTGTCATTGATGCCAATGTCATTGCAAAGGCAATTAAGGTCAAAAGAGAAACAAATGGGCTCATTCTTCCATATTTAGAGAAAAATGATCGTGGTAGACCAAGTAGGAAAACTGCTATTTCTGTGCTCACTCATGGTAAAGTACAAGTTATAAAGGACTTTGAACCTGCATTTTTGGCAAAGGATTATAAGGTTCTGAACATGATAGTTGGTTACAATATTGATCCACATGATAGTAGCAAGCAAATTTCTAAAGACAGTCAAGCTTTACTATACCACATTGGAAATGGTGATTCTATCGATCTCCCTGCAATTATTGTACGCACAATGATCATAGATGCTACAAAAAAATGAACAGGTTGTGCTTTGCCTTTTGGTGTACTTGTTACAAAGTTGATTAAAAAATAT
This sequence comes from Cornus controversa, assembly GCA_026545225.1. Classification (NCBI taxonomy): domain Eukaryota; kingdom Viridiplantae; phylum Streptophyta; class Magnoliopsida; order Cornales; family Cornaceae; genus Cornus; species Cornus controversa. Next base: position 49,342,988 of record CM048846.1, on the reverse strand, counting down.
GGTGAGAAAATATCTGAGCATGCGAGCTACTCTAAACCAATGGGGGCTATTAATTTGAAATATTGGAAGAGGTTTAAAGTTGCTCATAGAGCAACTAGTTATGACATGGGTATAGATGATTTGCCGCCACGAGCACGAGAACCTTCTCCACCATTGCCTGACGGCGATGAGGGCAATAAGCCAGTTACACGTCGTGAATTTTACAAGGAAATGAGGCGATTAAGACGGCTGATTGAGAAAAAACGCGAAGATTATGACAACCATATTGACATTTTTAGGACAGAGATTCATGAACAGTTTCGCAATTATCCCAGTTCACTTGAATATTATCAAGATCTCAATAGGAAAGAAGATGATGGTTCGAGTCGTGGTTCCAGTGGAAGGCAGAATGATGTCTAATGTTAACTTTTGTCTTTTGATCTTAATTTTAATATGATATCTAATATTAACTTTTGTCTTTTGGTGTAAATGTTAATATGATGTCTAATGTATGAGAAGTTACTGCTGATAATGAAATGCTTTTTGATGTACAATTTCTTTCTCAATGTTATATATATTCTATATGTGAATTCAATCATTCATTACTTATACAAAAATACGGACATTATAGTAACAGATGAATGTCAAATGTCATATACGTACTTATGGCTCTAATACTTTAAAATTAGTTTTATATTAAATGTGGTGTTAACAAAAATTAACTTGAATTTTAAATATTTTCAAGATTTGAAGAGTGGTGAAAAGTGGATGTAAGGGTGGTGAAATGTGGCTTTAAGTTGGTGAAGGTAGGTTTAAGGATGGTGAAAACTAGAATTTTAAATATTTTCAAGATTTTAATTATATTATCAAAACAATTCATGGTTTCTTTTATATATATATATAAATGTTTTAATTTTATTTTTTTTACTAGAATATAACCCTTAAATCCACATTTTACCACTCATATACTAACAAAACTTTGAATTTTTATAAATTAATTTTTTGTCACCATATTTTATCTATACATCACTAACTTTAAATCTATATTTCACAACCTTTGTACCTAAAAATAATTTAAAATATTATAAGTTAAATTTTTGTCACCACAGTTGATTTATATCTCACAACTCTTAAATCTATATTTCACCAACCTTTGAATTTATATTTTACCACCCTTATACCTAAAAAACTTGAAATATTATAAGTTAATTTTTGTCACCACATATTATTTATACCTCACCACCCTTGAATCTATATTTCACTACCCTTAAATCTACACACCTCCCTTAAATCTACATTGTATTTTAATATAATTCTTATACTTCCAATAAAATGTACTTCAAATAAAATGTGTTGTTAATAGTGAAAAATCCAATAAAAAAAGAATTCTAATACAATTAGTAACTTTCTATATATATATATATATATATATATATATATATATATATATATATATTAGTTTGGTAATTTTTTTATTACATTTGTAATACCATTTTTTGTTTCTTGGTATTCAATTGGTTTTGCATTTCTATTTTAATCTCAAAAAGAAATAATCTGTTTTAAACATGATTGGTAAAAAAAGGCTACTTATATAAAAATATAAAAAAAGATACTGTTCATTGATATAAACATGATTGGTAAAAAAAGTTACTTATAAAAACATTAAAAATACTAATTTTTTGTTTTCATTTGAACATCTATTCAATAACAAACATTATACTATTCAAATGGTAATAAAGTTGTCAAACACGTTTTAATGTTTTTGCTTTGATAGCATATATTACCCGTATAGAAACAAAAAATGGTTGCCGAATGAGCCCTACTAGATTAATGGTTGTGATATGAGCATGGATGCGGATAATTTTAGTTCTACTATGTCCTTTCGTACATGTGGAGACAGATGATAGTGATGGCATAAACCACATCATGAGACAGGGATAAATGGATTTAAGGTACTTAATTACATTAATATTAGAAAAGTAAACCCAACATTGTAAAAAGGTAAAAAATAAATAAAAAGTCAGATAGAGACAATATCAATTAAGTATGTTGATGAATAGTGTGTGTGTGTATATATATATAGGGTGCAACGCAGAACCTAGGTTTGTACTGTATTAATTAAAACAATAGGAGAGATCAACTTCCATAATTATTATCGCATTTGGAGAATTCAAAGCTATCATCATTCAATTTTGCGATTCCCTTTCATCTTCTTTCGCCCTTGTCTCCTTCGTCGGAGACTACAAATGATGGGAATCTTATCGATAAAGAAGAGGCATAGGCATCGCCTCTCAATCCAATCCGCCTTCCCTGGCATTCCCAACACTTGATACGAAAGAAACTTCCCGTCGTAGAGAATCAATCTAAAGTCTAGGTCCCCTCAGTTTGATTAAAACCCAACCTGAATTTGAATTAGAAAACTCAATCAATCAACTTATAATAGTATAAATGATTGCTGTTGGAAAGAGTTGAACTCAAGCTTAAAAAAGACATTGTAACACTCCAACATCATGCCATTGATTGCTTTAATATTATTGATTGACCTATAATTATATTTAATGGCTAATATAAGTACAAACTATTTTTTTTTAATAAACTTCAACATTAATATTTATTTCCAAAGCATGAGAAGGGTTATTCTACCACATTTTCACAATATTTTATTTGACATATAGATATATATATATATATATATATATAATATCTTCTAACATGTTATATATAATATAAATGCTCATTTATTTTATTCTTAATTCTATTAGTATTCATTGATTTAAAATATAATTTATTTTTTTCTCATTAGTAAAATAATAATAATAATAATTAAACTTTTTTTAATAAAGATATGGACTTGTAATTTATAAATAAATCATTATTTATGCTAAATGCATTCATGTGATCGGTGAACCAATTATATATTATTATGCAACAAAAAATGATAAATAATATAAATTTAACGTAAGCTACTCACCTCTTTGTTGTTCGCAAAATTCCTTACAATTTTTAATTTATACAAAATGACAAATCTTCAATTTGGAAGAAATTGATTAATAAAATTACTAAAACGATAAATATATGTAAGTAATATAAGTTAGACTACTTTCATATATTTTATCAAATTCTGATTAATTAGTCAATGTCAAATAACTCAATTAGAGTAATTGATGAGTTGAAATCATTTAATCTAAACATCTAGTTTTATGATATTATGTTGTTCTTTACTGCCCCAAGATATATAGTATAATATATAACAATTATGATTAATATAAGTTAGACAACTTTTTTCTATTTTGTCAAAATTTTATTAATTAGTTAAGTGTCTAAAAATTAATTAGATTAATTGATGAGTTTAAACAATAATTTGAACATCTAGTTTTATGATATTATGTTATTATTTAGTGTTCCGATATTATATATAACATTTATGAGTAATATAAGTTACACCATTTTCTTCTATTTTGTAAAATTCTGATTAATTAGTCAAGTGTCTACAAAATCAATTAGATTAATTGATGAGTTTAAACTATTTAATCCAAACATCTAGTGTTATGATAGTTGTTCTTTAGTGTCCCGAGATATATAGTACTCCCTCCATTCCATAATTCTTGGGATGTTTGAGAAATCCAACTTTTTATAGTGGTAATGAATGAATTTACACATTAGTCCTTGTTTAAATGTTAGTATTATTATTATTATTATTATATGGTGTAACCAACTTTTAGGATAATAGAGTTTGAAAAAGGTAGTTTAGGAATCATATAAAAAATAGTACATCCATTTTAGGAAATGGACATTTATTTTGGAACATTCCAAAATTGAATACTGGACTAAAATTATGGGATGAAGGAGTATAACATATAACATTTATAAATAATATAAGTTAGACCATTTTCTTATATTTTTTTCAAATTCTAATTAATAAGCCGAGTGTCTAAAAAAACCAATTAGATTAATTGATGATTTTAACTATTTAATTTAAATATCTAATTTTATGAAGTTAATTTTTTCTTTAGTGTCTCGATATATATAGTATAACATATAACATATATAAGTTAGATCATTTTCTTCTATTTTGTCAAATTCTGATTAATTAATCAAATGTCTAAAGAATCAATTAGATTAATTTGTACAAATAAGGACAAATGTATGCAAGTACTATAAGTTATACCACTTTATAAGTTATAATTTTTCAATTTGTATAGATAAGAACAAATGTATGTAAGTACTATAAGTTATACCGCTTTATTATATTTTGTCAAATTTTGATTTATTATATTATTTTCTTAATGACTATGGTGTTCATAAACTGATTCTTCAATTTTAAAAAAAAAAATTATCCTTTAATTAAATTGAGAACCAAGATTCATAAAGTATTTTATATACCAATTAATTACAAATTTAAAAAATATATATATGAAATGATTATAATAAGTATATGGATTAATATAAAAAAATATTATTAAAAATATTTTATAGTCACCATTAGGGGTGCACACGATTTGGTTACTTACAGTTCTTGGTAGAACCGGAATCGAAACCGTTGAATTCGGTTCCAGTTCTTCAATTAATGGTTCTTTGTCAATTTTTTTAAATAAAAATAAAATAAAAACATTGGCAAGCACACACTCATACTCGTGCACCCCTAGTTATAATAATAGATAAAAGCTATTAGTATTTATGTATATATTTTATATTATATAAATATATAAAACATTAGACATATATATATATGTGTATGTATATGTGTGTGTGTGTGTGTGTGTGTGTGTATATATATATATATATATATATATATATATTCTAACGGTTCTAGTTCCAAGTCAAGGAACCAGAATCTCAAAACTATAGTGAATGATTCGGTTCGATTTAACTACGGTTTCGGTTTCACTGATTTTTTGTGCACCAATAGTCACCATAGTTTTATTTATTTTTGTTGATAGCACTAATATAAATGTTTTAAAACTACAAAGGTTGATGACAAAATATGACAATTATTACAAAAAAGTATTTAATGATTATTTTATACTTTCCCCTAATCCTTGACCGACTTTGAAATGACAGTTATTAATTTAAGTTATTCCCCTAGCACTCCTCATGTAAATAGATCTCATTAAAACTACAAGAATAAATATGATATTAAATATTTTGTGGTATAATCGAAGAATTATTTTGTAACTCCATTTTATGAGAATAAGTGCATAATAAGCACGAATACTTTTACAAGAGTAACGTATCTCTATCGTGTTCGTATGTGATAGCGATACTCCTTGGATACTCCCAGATACTTATCCGATACTTCATAAAAGTATTCATAATTTTAAAATATATATTTTTTTATTTCTAACACATATCTAATACTTCTCAGATACATCAAAACACATTGTTAACAACTTTTGAACATGAAAATGTAGTTTTTCTAACAATAATATCATATTATAATTGTTAAGAAAATTTTACAATTAATTTAAAACAGAAGTGTTAAGATACATATCATGATTTAGTACAAAATTTATCCATGCTAATTATACAATGGCTCTTAACTCTTATTTTGTTTGTCAAAGATAATAGGGTAAACTTCATTGATACCCCCAGAGGTTTAAGGTATTACCAGACAAATATAATTTTGTGCAATTTGGTCACCAACACCCCCTAAGGTTTGTGTCATATATCACTTACACCCCCTCCTGCCAAAAGTAGGTTATGTCAGACCACTTTTTGATGGAAAAAAGACCATCATACCATTTGACTTCTAATTTAATACATTTGAATACTAAATTGACTCTTTTAACCCCTTATAATGGACTAAAATGTCTCTTACAACACCATTTCTATTATATCATACAACTGAGCTAGATTTTGGACTGAGGCTTGCAACGGCTAGTGGCGGGAAAAACAACAAAGTAGTCATTACTCTTTGCAAGCAAGCCTCCCTCTCTATATATATACACCATGCATTAACCAACCATCTACATTAAAAAAAATCAACATTGAAGCTTTGCAACAACTGAAGCAACCTTAAGCTTGGAACCACACTAATATTGGTTAGCATTACTTCTCAAAATTATTTATTTATTACCTTTTATTTTTTTTATTCTCCAAAGTGCAGCAATTGAAGCTAAAATGCAAAGTTGCAAATTTTTAAAGCAACAGAGCATTCAAAATGATGAACCAAAATGCTAATATAAGATGTTTTGTGGCAGAATAGTAGCAATTAGAATCTCCCAATCAACTAGAAATTCTGGAAGACTATATTAAAACTGTGAGCATAGAAGATGCCATTTCTTTTATAATATATAATAAAAAAAAGAGAAAAATTAGGATGAAATACTATCACATAACTTTTAACCATCCAGATTATAAGAGAAAAAAAAAACAAATTAGAAGGCATATTCCAATGAACTGAACTGGCAGCTATTTGGTGAGTTTTTCTCATTTAATGTTCTACGCAAATCAATATGAAGTTCTAACCACAAAGCCACGGTCTGGGTTTATTAATTGATTGAATGAAGCCTTGCAGATTGGGCACCAAATCTTCAGACCACATGATTTGCATGTGATGTTGTTTTAAAAGTGTAAAATAACTCGCAAGTGTACAAATCTATTAAAGTATAGATCGGCAAGAACGAGGTCGAACTCAAGGGAATGCTTTGAGAAGAAAAACTAACACAAATTCAAATTAATTTAAAACTAATCTAGTTTAAACAAAAGTTGGTTGATTTGAGAGATTAAACTAATATGCAAATAAAAGAACACAATTGAATCAAATAGAGAAAATAACTAAGGTGTCGGATTCCACCACCATTAAATCCATGAAACTTCCAATATTCATTTATTAATTTCCAAATTTAGAGTAGCAATCAAGAAATCAATCTATTGCTTACTCAAGATTTAACAATAAAGCACTATGAAAAATATATTAAAAAGGTAAATTTTCCTTCGCTTTACTAGTGTAAAATTCTAAGCATTTAATGTATCCAATTTAATAAAAAACATAAGATCAAAGATTATCACTTTTAAGAAATAAAAACCCAAGCTTAGATTAATTATAATACTTTCTAACTACCACATATACATGATATAGATGGTGAAAGAACTATAAAATAATTAATCACAAGAAGCGAAAATCATAAGCAATTAAATCATGCACAAGGGAATCAATTAGTGAACAAAATAACTTCACTTCATTAATGGAGGTTTCCTCCTCAACCCTAGTTGAGGAGTTTAGTTACACATGGTAGAAGAAGGAGATAACAAAATAATAAAAGACATAATGAATAAATAAAATTCGGATTGTCTCTGTCTTTTCTGCCCTGGCCTCCACTTCTTTTTTCCTCTAAAATAGCCTCCAATTCACCTCTTTATACCCCAAGAGAATACATAAAGTCCTAATCCAATTAGGAGATAATTAGGGTTTTCCCGCAGCCCTAAATAGGTATATTTTTCTGCTGACGTTTGACCCAAGTTTTGACCCAGTAGAAGTTCGATTCACGAAATTTACGTGAAATACAAAAGTGTCTAGAATCGAATTTCGTTCAATTTATGAGGGAATTAAGTTGAATTGACACTCGGACATAATACTTTAGGTCCACTTTCTAAAACGGGATTAAAACTGGATTAAGTACAGAATTGGGCTTTAGGCCTGTAATCTTCTTAAGCAGTTATAATTCTCTTGAACCTCTTCCTTGGGCTGATTTGAGTTAAAATATGGAGTTGAATGGATCCATTAGATGTAAGCTTCATATAACCTTCTTGGATATCATCTTTAAAATCCCAAAAATCATGGTTTTATCTGAAATAATCAGTAAGGCCCTGAAAAAGACAGAAAACACAAAAACAGAGTAAAATCACATTTAAATTATCACTAAGAAAATAAAATATGCAAAATAAGAGGCTAGAATGCGTAACATTTAACGCCGATCAACATGCTCACATCCTATCTTTCCCATTAATACTCTCTAAATTCTAGTATTCTATTTATATATAAAGTATAAAATATATAATATATAGATAAATACATTTAACTTCTAAGTTTTAGTGTTTTATATATTTATATAATATAAGATATATAAATAAATACTAATAGCTTCTAATCTATTGTTATTACTAGGGTTGCGCAAGTATGAGTGTGTATCTTGCCGATCTTTAAAATAATAAAAAAAAATTGACAAAGAACCATTGGAGAACTGGAACCGAAATCGCAAAGAACCAGAATTGAACTGAATTCAATGGTTCCAGTTCTAAAATTAAGGAATCATTGGGAACGGTTCCGATTCCGGTTTCACCAAGAACCTTAAGGAACCAAACCGTGTGCACCCCAAAGGATAGTGTATTTTGTGTTTGAGTATTTTAAATAAAAAGAAAGGAGAGGATTGGGAGGGATTTGGAAGGATAGTTATCCCTCCTAATCCTTGATGTCCACTACAACAAATTTGGTCTTTTGCCACAAGTCATTTCATGGTAAAAAAAGTACAAATTTCGTGGCTGAAAGATATTTGCGACGAGAAAGGCTTAGTGGCTTTGTACTAGCATAGGTTTGTCACGAAATGTCATTAGGCACGACTAAAATTTTTCGTATATGCAAAAGTAAATTCCGTAGCTCAGATAGGAGGAAACATCACCCTTACTTGAGGAGTCATAATGAGATTTTTTTTAACAAAATAACTTTTTTTGATAATTTTTTTTTTTGGAATGTCAAGAAAAACAATAAAGGCAATTAAAAAAATAATCTTGAGACCCGAAAATTTATTAAATATATTTTTTAATAAATAACTATTTTTGATGAATTTTTTTTTGGAATGTCAAGAAAAACAATAAAGACAATTAAAAAAACATTCGAGACTCAAAAATTTATTAAATAATTTTTTTAATAAATAAATAGTAAAAAATATTTTCTTTTAATCTTTGCAAGGAGGTCAATGGAAACCCCACTAGAGTTTATACGTGTTTAAACAAAAAAGTTAAATAAAAAATTCACGAATAATAATTATATACAAAATTCCATTTCTCTATCCCGGATCAGTGGGAACCCCAAGTTCAAGAAGTTACAGTTGGTTAAGGAGAAGCAACCTAAGAAAATTAAAGATGAGATCGCTAGGATCCAAACCTCGGGAAATTATTATATTTATAATAATTAAAAAAACACAAAAAATTTCGTTGATGTTAATTCTCTATCCCCGGTCAGTGGGAACCTCACCAGGAGTTGATGTCAATTTAAGTACAAACAAAACCCGAAGAAACCCTGGGAAATATCGAGATTATTATATAAAACCCAGCGAGAGAAAGAAAAAATCAAGGAAGGAGGAACGATTCTCAAGTCGGTGCGACGCCCGTGGTTAGTTTGCTTACGTGGGGGTGCCCTCCCTCCCTCCCTCATTTTTTGGGTTCATACCATGCCACGTAGTCCACCCCTTTGAGAGCACGCCCCCTACCTGCTTTTGAGCACGGGGATGAGCGGGCTAACCTATTTTAAGCACAAGAGAAAACCATCGAGAAGCCCCAAACGGCCCGTGCCCTCATGAGACCCATGCCAAGCGAGACCACGTCTGAAAGGGAGTACTGCAAGTGAGGCATGGGTAACAGGCAAGCACGATGCCCTTGTGAGACTCATGCTAAGCGAGACCACGTTTAAATGGGAGTACTACAAGCAAGGCATGGATAACAAGTAAGCAACCATTGAGCATCACGACAACCAACTGACATTGAGCGTGACGGGATTTGTGTTAAAAGACTGAGAATTCATGTATTGACAATCGAAAGCATCCCACAACATCCCAACATTATCGCCACACTGTCTACTGGGTAGTATGAGAGAAGACCGCTGAGACACATGTTTGGGCGTTCGCCCTATAAGCATGTGTCTCGTCTCATATGCATGTCTCAGTAGCTTGCGGCTTGTCCCACATGACATGCGATGCGTACAACACTCACAAGCTGATTCGTACAACTGCACAAGAGCCAAACGCTTTAGTATGGTGGTATCTCTTTTACCTCTCAAGTCATCCAGAGGACAAAGGTAAGCAAATTGGTGTGAGTTTCTTATCAAGAAAAGAAATTATGAATACAACTGATTGGAATTGTTCTAACAATTTTGGAATGAGATATCAAATACTTGTCTTCCAAAATAAAATCAAATTGTACAATTTGATGTAAATTATTATTTTTAGACTAATTGACTAATTCTCTTGGATTACTCAAAGAGTGTTTAATTATTGTAATATATTTTGAAGTGAGAATTTTTATTTTATTTTTCTGATTTGAAGTGGGTGATAATATTTCTTTTGATTTGGCATTTTTTTTCTTCTTTCTTTTCCACCTTTCATTTTATGTGAAGGATTTTCTCTGTCTTCTTTTGATGCGTGGACAGTGCAACATCTCGCATTTTTTACACGTGGCAGCAAATGACAGGTTTGAATCATTTACTTCAATTTTGGCTACGGACTTTACACCACAAACATTTAGTATTGTATTTCTACGGCTTTATCTCTAGCCCCTAGATCTGTCTCGCACATCGCCACAAAATATGTGGATACAAAAGTAAGAATAAAGCAACTTGTTCCTAGAAGTCACAATAATGGCCATTTGATTATTTTGGAATTTTTAGCCTCTCACGTCAATGGCAAGAAATAGTTTACTCACATGTCCATTTATTATTGTCCAATTGAAGACTCAAGGCTCAACATTTTATTATTATTATTACAAGAAAAAAAAAAAAGTAGCATCATCTGAACTAAGCCCTCTCCAAGAAAATTTAAAATTTTTTAAGAATGCCAATTTAACTAGTCCCGACTCTTAAAAAAGATTGTGAAGGATTATTGTCTTCACGATTTAATTGAATAAAATTTTAATATCTTTTGCTTGAAAAAAATAAAATTTGACCCGTCTTATCTTACTTTTATTATGACATTTAGGATTGTTTTAATAAGATTAGAAACAAATTTGAAAAAATAGTTTAAAACTCGTTATGTCTCCAACTAGTCACGATTAATAATAAATATATAAATAAATATTATTTTATTAGCTATAGATTTTTATTCTTTTATTTTCATAATAATTTAACTTTTTTTTTGTTATTATTATTGTTAAATTATTTGTCTATATTTTTATTATTTTAAAAAAATTACCTTAAAACTGTTCAAATATAAACTATTATTATTTTTAAAATATATGTATATTGGAGTGCTTCCAATCAATCCCGACTTTAATGTAGAGTGAGTTTAAATTATTATTTTTAATTGTGAGATGAGTTTGGACAACAGTATTCCGTTCTATTAACATCCTTACTCCTACTATTATCTTTACTCTTCTTTCTATTGTTATTTGTTTCACTCTCTTCTTTAAGCAAAGTAGGGTAACCAACTCATATGTAGTACTGTTGTTCCGAGGGAGTCTTAAATCTTCATTTCTTGAAACAAAATCTATTGGGTTAAATGTTTAATTGTGGTTTTATCATCACTATCGGAGGTGGCAATTTGTATTTTCATGTCTTGCTCATGCATATCGATTTATGAGTATTCTGTTAAATATCTCAAATTTAAATCGACTCATTTAATAATAGTATTAAAGACACTTAACTCTAACTCAACTCGTTTATTAAACTTGTTACATATGTTAGATCCATGTATCACATTTAATAAATATGTTCTATAATGACATTACTCGTTTAATAATTTTTTTTTAATTCGCTTAACTTATATAATATGAATTTGTTCACTCTTAAAAATTTCTCTCAAGATCATATAAAAAAAAAAGTACATAACTATACATAAATCCTAAAATCAAACTATTATAGATTTTATATCTATATATAAATTCCAAAAATATGCTTTGGTGATTTAACAATTGGAAAGACATTATAACAATCTCATCCTTACATTTTATGCTTACATCATTCATGTAAACAAACAATTGCAATATATATATATATATATATATATATATATATATATATAATTGAATAAAATTAAAATATATGAATAACTCATGTCCTAATTGTGTCGCGGGTTAGATAGCTTAGACTCAAATCCAATACAATTTTTGCGTGTCGTGTTTGTGTTGATCCGTTTACTAAACGTATTTGTTTACTTCAAACTCAAACTTGCTTAATTCGTATTGTGTTATTGTGTCCAATTTTATAACCCTTTATCATTATATTGTAATCATGTATTTCACACAATTAAAGTAAAAGGTTATTTATAAGAGGAGTAGTGCGTCAGATAAAGTGAAAATGAAACCATCAATTAATAAACAAAATCCGCAAGGTTATAGATTTTCTGTACTCTACAAATTTTGTCTTGTTCCGTGGTTCAATTATGAGTCCTACAAATTTGTGTTTTGTTTGGTAATTCTTCTGACCAAATTTTTTTACTTTTCAGGTTTGAATCTAAAAAAGTTACTTTTTTTTTTTTTTCTGTTTCTGTTTCTGTTTTTAATTTTATATCCAATTCGCCTCGTGGGAGTCGCATTTTTAAACCAATTATTATCATATGAGCAATGCTACACATCATAAAATTATTTCATAAATTTTTATCATGAATGATGTGACAATTAAATGATGAGTTAGTCACCTGCCACATCATTTATGATAGCAATTAATGATATAATTTCATGAAGTTTAGCATTTTTCTTATCTTATACGTGGTAATTTTTGAAAAAAGATCTACAATATATTTTATAAATTTGGACTTTGTGTGTTATACACGCACAATAAAATTTATCTTATGTGTTGTACACTAATCTATATATTTACACTAGCTATATTGTACACCTATTAACTTGAGAGCTTTTATCCTCGGAGTGAATTTGGTTGGGACATTTGTGACTGACATAGTGACATGTGATAGACAAAACTGATAATTTTTTCTCAGAGGATCAGGGAAAATAGATAATATTCTCGAAACAAGTGGTATACATTATGATTTAAATTAATTTAATATATTGTTATTTCCTACATTTTCATTCCATGGAATGATTGAGAGGGAGAGATAGAGCCTGAGACGGGAGGAGTTTCTCTTCCACATTCTTCACCTTAAAGACAAATTCACCGTCTTCCCTAAAACAAATTCTGCTTTCTTTCAGTTCCATCTTCATATCTCTTTCTCTCTCTAGAGAAACCCTAATTTCCTACACTTTCTCACCAGCCAAGCATGGACTTAGCCACTAAGCTTCAATGTATCGACCTCCGTTCCACGTTTCTCACTGGTTCAGCCCTTTTAGATGCTCGAAAAAACAGTCTCCGACCACGTCTCCGCCCAATCTCAATACCCGTAGCCACTCAATCAATTACAGGTAACAATGGTTCCATCAGAACCAGTGATTTCTTTAGCACTAGAAAACCAAAAAACCCTAGAATATTATCTGCGATAGCTGTTGAAACATCAGTTGTGGAAAATAGGGTCGAGGACGATATTGAATCGCTGTTTTCGGACAATTCAGTGGATAATATTGACTATAAGCGTGTGAATAAGCAGTCCAATAGGGGTGCTTCGAGTATATCGTCGGGCGTTAGGTTAGAAAATGTGAGTAAGAGCTATAAGGGTGTGACTGTATTGAAAGATGTGACCTGGGAAGTGAAGAAAGGCGAAAAAGTGGGGTTAGTGGGTGTTAATGGTGCTGGAAAGACAACCCAGTTGAGAATTATCGCTGGACAAGAAGAACCCGATTCAGGGAATGTAATTAAGGCAAAACCCAATATGAAAATTGCGTTTTTGAGTCAAGAATTTGAGGTTTCGGTGAGTAGGACAGTGAAAGAGGAGTTTATGAGCGCGTTTAAGGAGGAAATGGGGATAGCCGTGAGGTTGGAGAAGGTGCAGAAGGCAATAGAAGGTTCTACGGAGGATTTGGAATTGATGGGGAGGCTTTTGGATGAGTTTGATTTGCTTCAGAGGCGAGCAACTGCTGTAAATTTGGATGAGGTAGACGTGAAGATCAATAAGTTGATGCCAGAACTCGGCTTTGCACCAGAAGATTCTGATAGGCTAGTGGCGTCATTTAGTAGTGGTTGGCAGATGAGAATGTCCCTTGGGAAGATTTTACTTCAGGTATCACCGCATCTTAGTTGATAGTTTGGTTCAGAAATTTGATTGACTACTTTAAATTTAGATGCTTTGGCTTGTATGCAACTCTGATGTTGCCAATGAAATGGTGTGAGAATAAATCTTTGATTGCTATTTTAAAAACCAAATTAATATACAGAAATTCCTGACAAAATTAAATGCTATTTCCATTAATTTTGTATTCTATAAATGATACTTGTTTATGGTGGGCGTAATCATTTTGGACAAGAAATAACCCTTTTTTCACTGGTATTTATCATTATAGCCCCAAATCCTCCATTTCTTGAAGTAATTAGTATTCTGGGTCTGTGTTCTCTAAACTTAGTGTTGTATGCAGCACAAGTGAGCAGTAGAACATATTAGAAGTTGTATTGGTTGAATATATTTATGAAAAATAATGCAATTTATCTATGATTGATTGTTGATGTATGTCAACATCGCAGGACCCAGATTTGCTACTGTTAGATGAGCCGACAAATCACCTTGATCTTGATACCATTGAGTGGCTTGAAGGTTATCTTAATAAGATCAATGTGCCAATGGTCATCATATCTCATGACAGGGCTTTCCTCGACCAGCTGTGTACAAAAATTGTTGAAACCGATATGGGTGTATCCAGGACATACGTGGGAAATTATTCTGAGTATATTATTGCAAAGGCAGCATGGATTGAAGCTCAAAATGCAGCATGGGAGAAGCAGCAGAAGGAAATTGAGCATACAAAGGACTTAATAAACAGGTTAAGTGCAGGAGCAAATGCTGGCCGTGCATCTACTGCTGAAAAGGTATACTGAAATCTCTATCTTATTGAGTAATATAATACATACATCCATATCATCTCAGGATGACAGTAAATGCATTCTCGTTAATCTTCAAATTTGAGTTGTAATTTATGGGCCTAATAAACTTGTATAAATTTGTTTTAAGTTACTTGCAAATCACATTATTTTATTATAGTTGGTTTAAGTATCCGCTTAATTCTTAATAGTACATCTAACCCTCCCCAGACCCCGCAATGGTGGGAGCCTCGTGCATTAGGCTAGCCCTTTTTTTAACCGTAAGACTGGAATAGTGTGGTATATCTTCTGCTACTTGTGATGCTCCATAAGCTTAAGCTTTGTTGACATTGTTTTGTGGGGTCACTCTGGTAGCATTATTTCTTATGAAGTTGGGGACTTTTGCCCGTGTTTTGATATTTTTTCTTTGGTGTTACTTAATTATGTCTTGAGAAAGTCTAAAACCTACCGATTATTTCTTGAAATCAGTAGAGTCAGATGTATTTAATTTAATAAGTTGGTGATATGTGAATCTCAGTCCATGTGGAAATTGTGCTGCATTGATGCTTCTGTTTATATTCTCTTCTGGGCCTGATTTTGGGTGTGAGGACCTGTGCTTCAATGGGCATATCATATGTTCCCTAAGATCAGGGTCTCAAATGTGGCATTCTAGTTGCTTCATAACTGTAGCATATCTTCCTAATCCCTTTACAAGCCGCAATTGCATTGGGGAGGAGCTGCCTTACATGACTGTGGCTCCTCAGGTCCTGGTTTCTTTACTGTTTTACTCAAATCAATTGTTGAGAAAAGTTTAACCGTTTGCTGAACTTCATTGATTGTGATTAACTCTTTAGACCTTGTTAATTGATACTAATTCAGAAACTGGTGAGAGGTAATCCAATTAAACATCTTTCTAAAATTTGATTCTCTAATTATTTTGTATTCCACCTATATTCTATTTTGTGGTTATGTGAGTCTTCTTAAATTTATTTTTTTGGTTTATTGTTCTGTTGCTTTTATTATTACTTATCTGTTTATTTTTTTGTTATAACAGAAGCTCGAAAAACTCAAGGAAGAGGAACAAATTGATAAGCCTTTTATAAGGAAACAAATGAAGATCAGGTTCCCTGAGCGTGGAAGAAGTGGAAGATCTGTTGTAACAATAAAGAATATGGAATTTGGATACGAGGAGAAGGTAATTGATATAATCTACTGATTGAGGAAAGAAGGCGCAGCTTGAGCTTTCTGTTTTCTAATTATTTGGTACACAACTTAATTTATCAGAAGATCTTTAATATTTGCCAGGTTCTGTTTAAGAAGGCAAACGTTACAATCGAAAAGGGTGAGAAAATTGCAATTATCGGCCCCAACGGGTGTGGAAAGAGTACTTTGCTTAAACTGATAATGGGTCTACAGAAGCCAATAGGAGGAGAGGTGCTACTTGGGGAACATAATGTCCTACCAAACTATTTTGAGCAGAATCAGGTGTGTCACTGCGATCGCTTGTGTACTTATTTTGTTTGATCTTGTGATCATGGGGATTTTAGTTCTTTGTGTTGGGCTGGGTTCTAATCAATATAGTGAATTCTGTTTCTTTTTTAGATTAATTTTCTCCAATTTTCAGGCTGAGGCACTTGATTTGGATAACACAGTGCTTCAGACTGTAGCAGAAGTTGCAGAGGAGTGGAGAATTGATGATATAAAGGGACTCCTTGGTCGTTGTAATTTCAAGGCTGATATGCTTGATAGGAAAGTTTCCCTCCTCAGTGGTGGTGAGAAGGTAAGTACTACTTCATCCTTGTTAAAAATGCTTATTGTGTACCTCTGTGGTCATCGATAATTTTGTTTCTAATTTTTATGTTCTAAATTTTTAATTTAATGTTAATACTAAGGTTTTCTTTCACATGTTTACCTACTATAGAGGGTAAGAGACGGAGAGAGCGACCAAAGATAACATGGGATGAGTTTATTAAAAATGACTTTATAAAATTAAATATAGTAGGTGAAATGACATGTAATAGGAAAGTATGGAGAGAGAGAATTCATGTGGCCGACCCCATTCATATGGGATTATGGCAAGGATGGTGATGATGGTGATGATGACTAAGGTTTTCTTTCACATGTTTATATTTCTCCTTTTGATTGAACTCTAATTTGCTTTGGTTATCAAACAACAACTTTTTTGTGTTATGAGTGTATACTAGCTTTTATTAGAAACCACTACCATGGTTTCCTGGGAAGTTGCTTAGTTGATAGCTTGTAGGACTAAACGTATTACAAAAACTCACCGGGCAACCATTTGGGTTAGGGCATGAAATGGATCCCATCTGGAGCGAATCCATGTGAATCCAAGTTCATATCGGTATTTTTTTAATGTCACGATCTGTATCTGAATCCAAATCTGGAGTTGAATACTGTGGACATACTCTGTCTGACCTATATATTCCATGTGTAATCCAAAGAAGTCTTAATATACTAAAATGAGCTTGGTTCATAAGATCTCACGTCAAAACCATTCCATTTCATGCCTACTCTTGAATTGGATCCCAGTTCAAGCCAACCCATGTGATTCCCTAATTTCGATTAAGGTTCTAGAATTCCGACTGCCACTGTGTGATTGAAGCCCATGCTTCTCTTTGATTTAAATATATAGGCTTATAGTTATAGCCATAAATTACCCTTGTTAAGCCAGACTGAAATTTTAATAAACTTCAGAACTGTCACATGGAGCCATATGGATATGGACAGTTCGTCTTGGTCAAAGATGCCTGTGCAGAGAACTCAATGTTTACATTTGAAGAAATAAATAGTGACATGTACTTGGATTATACAGTGGAGTTGAATATTTATACAGTTAATATAGGCACATTAACAAATATTACAGGAGTTTGGAAGCAAGGATTGAGTTTATTGAACTATTGTCATGCCTTGGGATGAAATGTTCCCTCTTTGATGTTGGGAACTACTTCATTGGTGTAGTCTTTTATTCTTCTGTCGTATTTATTGATCAGCATGAGCACCAAGTTAGTTCTTTTTTTTTTTTTTCCCTATTGTAAAACTGACGTTGGATTTCAAGAAAGTTTAGATATGTTTCTGTCAAATAGGTTTTACATTTTCTATAAAATAGATAAAAATACATCGAGTTTTTGTTAGTTATGCAAGGGGCCACTCTTGTTGACCTATATTGCAGACTAAATGTCTGATTCCTTCCTGGTGTAGGGTTTTCACTAAAAACATGTTTCATTTAAAATCGTGTTTTGAACTTAATTGGCAACTCCTATGTAACTTTGAACAACTTTTTTTATTATTATTTTTTTTAAAAAATTCTTTTTTGCTTGGATTAGGCTTGAGGATTGTTCTTGCCATGTGTTTGTAATGCTATTTTGTTCTTATCGTGCCTATTCTATTTGTCTTTTCCTTGGATCAGGCACGGCTCGCCTTTTGCAAGTTCATGGTGAAACCATCAACATTGCTAGTTTTGGATGAACCAACAAATCACTTGGATATACCATCGAAGGAGATGCTTGAGGTTTGTTTTGTTCCATTTTTTTTCCTGCATTATAAGTTTTTTTTCATATTTATTGTAGCAAAAAACTTCAGTATCCTTGACGATTCTTTGAACTCTATTTGTTCCATTAGGAGGCAATAACAGAGTACAAGGGCACTGTCATTACCGTTTCTCATGACCGATACTTCATAAGGCAAATAGTTAACAGAGTGTTGGAAGTTAAGGATGGCAATTTACAAGACTACGCTGGTGATTACAATGTAAGTGTGAATACTTATTTTTATTTTCAATTTCTATATATATATAATTTTTTTAGTTTAGTTGTGTCAAAATTGGTTGAGGGATTGGGAATTTTTGGTCTGTTGGGTGCATGGATCTGTGTTTTTCTTCCTTTCCTCTTCTATCATAATAGTGGTGCACTAAGTCACATAATTCTTCTAAAGGAGTGTTGCTCTCGCGCTCGAAGCATGCTCTCGCTCTGCGCTACGTTGTAAGAAGAAATTAAATATTTTTTGCTGCTCTCGTTCCTGCTCCCACCCCTGCTCTGCTCTCGCTTTATGTGACTTGGGTGGTGCATGGGCAATGGATGTAAAAGCCATTGCTTGATGAGTTTGGGATGACAGATTTGAGAACGCTTGTTTTGAGTCTGAGGGCAGTTGTTGCAAGGGCAAGTCTGTCATGACCAGTCATAAAAGTTTTTTCCTTTTGCAATCAATACAGTAGGTTAGTTGTGTACTCAGTCATTCCATCCAACACCCAACGTTTGTATGACCAACATTATAGTGGCTTTTATGGGCAATGGATGATCAAGTATTAGTTTTAGGGGGACGCCTAACTAACCTATCAGACTGTTTCGTTTTGTAATAGTCAGGGCTATGTATTCTTTTACACAGTGACTGAAACTGAGAAAGAAACCATGGTTAGGTGTGCTTAAACCAGATACATGCTGTATATTCAGTTATGACTCATGCGCAAGACACGATTAAACTCCTCTTATCAGATAACCAATGCTCTATGTCATACTCAGAGCGATTGATTTCTGGGCATCTTTATATATATATATATATATTCTGCTTTCTTTCTTTATTTCTTTTTCTGGGTGTGGAAGTTCTTATTCATATCCTAACTATCATGATGAAGTTACAATAAAACAATCTGAGTTGGAAGTTCTCTGTTTTCATGCCTTCATTTTTCAAAATGACTACAAAATGTTGGGTATATATATTTATCTGAGTACTTAATATAGAAGCTGCTTATGTATATTGTTCTTTTATTTATGAATACATTCCCCTGAATAATGCATTAATTTGTCTTATGCCTGTTGAATGGTAAGAACACAACTACCTCATGTATCCTTCATTTATGGCATGAGCGAAAATCAGAAGTGTCTTTGGAACTTTAACCCAAACATTTGTGCACCACAATACCTAGTTTATGAGTTCATTAGCAGTTTCTGATCATTTGAAAATCATAATTCACAGTATTATTTGGAGAAGAACCTTGATGCAAGGCAGCGAGAGCTTGAACGTGAGGCAGAACTTGAGGAGAAGGCTCCTAAAGTAAAAGCCAAATCTAAGATGTCAAAGGTAAAATTAACTTCGTAGTCATTCACATCATGAAAGAGAATAGAAAAACTGGTGTATGGATTGCTAATCTTATGTTCAATTCATTGTGTTTTATTTTGTTACTTATCCTATGGGGTGGTAACCTGAGCAAATACTTTGTATAACTATCAGGCTGAGAAGGAAGCACGGAAGAAACAGAAAATGCAGGCATTTCAGCAGGCAAAAGCAAAATCAAAGGGGCTGAAGAATGCTAAAAGATGGAACTGAGTCCTGCTTTTTATGTTTTAGTTGAAGTTCATATTTAACTAATGTTATGGGAGGTGAGGTGGCCTAGTGTGAGCTACCTTATCAATCTGTATATAACATGAGTAGAAATAGGTTAGTGAATTTAGAAATCAAGGTGGGATGGAAAAACTGGATTATTTTGGAGCTGTATAATTGCCATTGACGGATGGGCTCACTGTACCAAGGTAGTATCAAAGAATCATATGCAATTGACAAAACTGATGAGAAATGAAGATTCACCCATTCTTACATGTCTATGGCTGCTTGAAATTTGGCCTTTTCTGTATTAATAGAAACTCCAAATTTGTATTATTTAGGTTTGTCATGAGCTATAAAGCACGGACACTTTGTAGAAGTGTCATGGAATTTGTATTTTAGAGGATACGACGGAGACACGACAAGGACACTGATAGGGCACGAGAGGGACACGGTTTGGTATATTTTGTAATTTTTATTTTAAAAAATGGGGTTCAAAATGCAAATTAAAAATTTAGTGTAGTTGAAAGCATAAATAAAATAAAATTTTAAAACTAAAAAATAAATAAAAAACAAACCTAAAAGAGAACTTAAAACAATCAGCACGATTTTAGCCAAACATAACACAATCACGATTTTGGCTCTTTCAAATTTGAGCCCTAAATCACCTGACCCACCACTCCATCGGAGCACCAGCCTACCCCACTGGTGGTTTTGCCTATCCCACCGGTGATTTAGCCTCAAATTCCAATCAATCCTTCGTTCCAGTTGAATTGGGGGCAAAGATCGACACAACTAGTGAAGCTTTGCGATAGACGTGAACGGCTGAACTTCAAGCACGACATACATCATCTTCATCTTTTCCCGGTGTCTCTTTCTCTTTGTTCCTCACTTCTTCCCTTCCTCTTCGAGTCTCTCTATTTGTCATCACACGCACATGCGCACACTCTTAGTTTAGTTTTGTTCTTACTTTGTTTCTCTCTATATTTATCATCACAAACACTGGCACACACTCTCAGTTTGGTTTTGTTCTTACTTTATTTTACTCATCACAAGCACAGGCGCACACTCTCAGTTTGATCTGTAACTACTGTTCTTACTTTGTTTTACTCATCACAAACACGTACGCACACTTTATTTGGGTTGCTTCTAAGACTTCTTGATTTCTTGCCATAAAATGTAGATGGTTTGTCTACCATTAGAAATTCATATAATATTGATCATAACGGGAATGATTGGTTGTTGCTAAGTTGCTAACATAAACTATCTAAATATTAATCTTGTGGTGCTTCAACTTTCTACTGTAAATTTATCTTTTTCATCACTGAACATATAAGTTATGTTGTTTTGTTTGGTATTTTGTATTTAAATTTATTTTTTTATTATTAGAAAAATGAGTAACGTGCAAGGTTCCCGTGCCGGGGAAACCGATGACAATACCCCTCTTTGGAAATACGTTAAAAAGTTAGAAAAGGTTGGAGGAGGGGGTGGAAATGTACAATTTCAATGTAATTATTGTCAATTGATTTTTAAGGGAACGTACTATAGGGTGAAAGCTCATTTGCTAAAACTTGCTGGTCACGACATTCAAGTATGTAAAAAAGTGACTCGTGATCATTTAGTTGAAATGCAAAAAATAGTAGATGAAGCCAAAATGAGAATAAAGAAAAAGATGCCAAAACAAGTCCCTTTGCCACCTTCAACAAATTTGAGCAAAGTAGGCTCTTCGTCAAGTGCAAATACAAGTAGGCGAATTGGGGCAACTGTGCATAAGGCTTTTGAGCCAAGAAAGAGGAAGGGTAACTCAACAATTGAGAAAACATTTAATCTTGGAGCTCAAGAAGAATTGCATAATGAAATTGCAAGAATGTTTTTCTCGGCCGGTTTATCTTTTCACCTTGCAAGGAACCCACACTATGTTCGCTCCTACACTTTTGCCGCTAATAGTAATATTAGTGACTGTGTTTCCCCTGGTTACAATTTGTTGAGGACTACTCTTCTTCAAAGAGAAAGAGAAAACATAGAGAATTTGGTAGTGCCAATTAAAGAGTCGTGGAAGGAGAGTGGTGTAACTATTGTTTCTGATGGATGGACAGATCCACGAAGGAGGCCAATCATCAACTTTATGGTTATGAGTATAAGTGGGCCTATGTTCTTAAAAGCGATAAATTGTCAAGGTGAATACAAGGACAAATTCTTTATCTCTAACTTGATCAAGGAGACCATTCAAGAGGTTGGATCCAAAAATGTGATCCAAGTTATTACCGACAATGCTCTTGTTTGTAGGAGTGTGGAATTGCTTGTTGATGCCTAATTTCCAAAAAAATTTTGGACTCTTTGTGTGGTGCATACCCTCAACCTTGCTTTGAAAAATATTTGTGTGGCTAAAAATACTGAAGCCAATCAAGTTGTTTATCAAGAATGCCATTGGATTACAACTATTGCCGATGATGGTATGGTTATTAAAATTTTTATAATGAATCATTCCATGAGATTGGCAATGTTTAATGAACATGTGAAGTTAATGATGATTTCTATTGCGGAGACATGTTTTGCTTCAACCATTGTGATGTTTGAAAGATTTAAACAAATAAAGCGTGGCCTCCAAAACTTGGTCATTGGTGATCGTTGGGCTTCTTATAGGGAAGATAATGTTGGAAATGCCGCATTTGTTAGGGGAAAAATATTGAATGAGATTTGGTGGGATGACCTTGATTAGATACTTGCCTTTACAGAGCCAATATATGATATGCTTAGGAGGGCTGATATGGATGCTCCTTGTTTTCACTTGGTGTATGATATGTGGGACTCCATGATAGATGAAGTGAAGGTCATTATTTATCTTCATAATAAAAAAACAAGAATATGAGGAGTGTACCTTCTTTTTGGTGGTGCACCAAATAATGAGTGATAGATGGAGTAAGCGCAACACAAACCTCCATTGCTTAGCACATTCCTTGAATCCAAGGTAACTTCTTAAATTTTATACATTATTTAGGTTCTAATTTGAAATTTCAAGATTTCAATATACTTAAAATCAAGAAGTTTGTCAAATTAAATTTTAAATATCATTTTGCCACTTTTAGATTTTATAGCTTACAATTGCTTCAAGAGTCTCCTAAACGTGATCCTCCACATAGAGATGAAGAGATTTCAAGTTTAAGAGAAAAATGCTTTCAACGATATTTTACTAATGCGGAGGAGAGAAGGAAGGCTAAAGAGGAGTATGCTTATTTTTCAGCAGGTTATAGAGAATTTGCAACAGTTGATTCCTTAAAGGATATAACAATTATGGAGCGGACAATTTGGTGGATTTCTTATGGATCATCGATTCCCGTAATCCAATCATTGGCTTTAAAGATACTTGGACATCCTTGTTCCTCCTCATGTTGTGAAATTGAAGATACTTGGACATCCTTGTTCCTCCTCATGTTGTGAAATGAATTGGAGCAAATATTCTTTTATACTCTTTGAAGAGGAACAAGATAATGTGAGTAGCGCGGTGCGGAAGCAGCTCCGGAAGTTAGATTTAAAACCTAGAGGGGGGTGATTAGGTTTACTCACTTTTTGCTTAATTTTTTAGATTATTTAATTTTAAGCCTAATTAAAATTTTAAGCAATTCTACAAAGCAAGTAAAAAAAATAAGGTATAGTAAAGTAAATAATACACTAGATATACGTAGAAAACCTAGATCGGAAAAAAATCACAGGTGAGGCTTTGTAACCCCGGAGAAGCAAATCCACTATCGTCGAAGCAAAGTACAACAGGCTTTGTCCCAGACTCACACCCACTCCACTCTGACAAGAACTTTGATGTGAAACACCTTAGGCTTATTATTGCGACTACCTTGTCCAACTGTTGCAGATTCCCAGCTAACGTCAAAATCCTCTCAGAAGGGTAACTGGAAGAACACGAACACTCAGCAAGTATTCTGTCCCCTTCATAGCTCGATCTTCTTCTCCTTCCTCATTAACGAATTAATTGTCGAAGAAACCAATCCAGTAACTTAATCACGAAGAAATCTTCAATGCAATATTCGAATAGTTGATCAAGCAAATAGAGATACCTTAAATCACTCACTAAATATGTGTGTGCTCTTAAAAATATAAACAAAGAATTTGAGAAAAAAAATCCTTTACTAGAAAAATATCTCAATACTTTCTCTCTTTAGAATATTAATTTATTATTTGTGGAAAGCGTAATTGAAAGCACAATGAGAGAGAAATCATATGAAATTTTTATAGAGATTAAAAATTCTAATTTTTCTTGAAAAACAAGTTGAAAATCAATAGGAGACAAGTCCCCACGATTTAGAAAAGTTTTGGGTCAAACTTGGACAAAACAGGCTAATTCCTGTAGATTGTATGGATCGGTCTGAGATTTTCTTAGACCGGTCCAACCCTGTTGGAATCTCTACATAAGATACCGAGACCCCTTAGATAGGTCCAACTAAACCCTGGACCGGTCCTACCTTGAAAATTGTTCAAATTTGCTTAAAAACCACTTTTTTCAAGGTCAGAACCTCCCGGTTTGAAATATATGTGTTCTTACCACTTTACCTTGACTATGTGACTCTCATATGTGATCAAAGAAGTCCTCATGCATTCAAAATCATTTTAAAATTTTAATCGATTGAATCATTGTTGAGACCATTGATGGCTTCTTCCAAAGATTCAAGTTTCATCATTTGAAGAACATTTACATGGTTGGTGTAGAACTTCATGCTCACTCTGAGACTTCAATTACATAATCAATAACAAGAATATAACTCAAAGAATACAACTCGATTATGTTTGGTTTTGACACCGAAGATTGCCAATTACAAAAATATACATCACAATCTCCCCCTTTGGCAATTTCATGACAAAATCAATCTAGACAATTATAACCTAACCATTGGAAAAATCAGATTACAATATGTCCCAAATACAAAGAAATATAATCTTAAAGAACTTAGAGTATCATGAGTGATAAGTAATGAATATTGCATATTCAATGCCCTTAAAATTATATGAATTAGTGTCTTAGTAATATTTATTTCATATTTTTTATTAATAATTTTAATATTTTTATGATTGTAGGTGATTAAGGGTAATTCTGATTAGGAATGGTGAAATCGGGCTACAAATGGTGCTCATTTAGTTATCACTGAAGCTTGGCCCATTAGAGATATGTTTATATTGAAGATCCAAACTAAATGGACTAAAGAAATGAGCTGGAAATGAATTTAAATGAAGAAAAGGAGCACGGGCCCATTCGCATAGAAGATTGGGCCAATTCAGGCCTAAAAAGTCCTGGACCCGTGTTGGTATTCAGACCATAACTCCGTACACGATTGTCAAAACAACCCAAACTCCGCGTGGGTTGAAGGAAATTCAATTCTGCACAATTTCATATTTCACGAAAATTTCCTAAAACGGACGTTTTCATCAACTTTCTGCCCTATTTGCGCAGCTGCCACTTTTTGAGCGCAAATGCCACTTTGTGAGGAGCAAGTGCCATTTTATTATGCGCACTTGCCACTTTGGGTAGGCCAGGTGTCCCGTTGGTTTGTTTTCGCAAAGTAAAAAGGAGGAAACGAAGAAAAACTAGGGTATTCTGGAGGGGGGAAGCAGAGAGAGATATACAGAGGCGATTCGTGACGATACGGGCAAGACGACGACGACTTCATCATCGTTCAAGCTTGGACCTCCGATCATGAACAACTAAACACCATTCCGGGGAAGTGATGTAACCCTAACCTATCTTTCAATGTATTAGCTTGTATATTAATTTGAGAATTATTTATTTTGTGCATTGATTGTATAACCAAGACATAAACAACAGCTGTGCTGTTAGTTTTAATTTGAATGGATTATTTCATTGCATATTTACTTTTGTTCTTGTAGAATGAATGCATGTTTGCAGTGATTAGGGTTTAGTTCTTTTCAACTTCTGTGATTTTGTTAAGACAGGTTATACAATAGTTTTCACAGATCATTCAATTTAGAGTTTTTATAATTTGTACTAAGCGAAGATGGGTTATCATATCATTAGTTAGTCAGATGTATAGGCCATGCTTAGCGAAGACGAGTTATGCTTAATTGTATGTTGAATGAATCCTCTTGATAGAACTGAATTTGGCTTGTAGCCATTCTTTTCTGAATGCATAGATTAAATGTCCCAAATTAGTACAACTTTCATTGTCAGAAGGTTAGTGGTGAAGTCAATTCCCAGGACCCTCTATCTCCAGTATCCATCATTTATTTATGTTATTTAATTTCAGCAACTTAATTTAAAAACAAAACAAATTCTCTTTCAATTAAATTAGACAAAATCTTGATAGCTTAACAATACAACCAATGCAGTCTCTGTGGGTTCGACCCCTACTCACCACTTTACTAATTTTAGTAGAGTATTTGTAGGGTTTTATAAATTCTTTTTTTTTGTCGAAGTGTAAAACAACGACGACACTATTACATATTATTTTATCTCGTTTTGCACTTCGAACAAAATGGCGCCGTTGCCGGGGACTGCGATCATGATTGTGTTGTTAAGTTTAAAGATTAAGTCTATTTTAATTATAATTTAGGACTTGTATATATTCTATTTTTAATTTATTTTAGGTGTTTTGTGTGTTTGAATATAGGTACAAGAGCTACTACACAAGTGGAAAGAAGTTGAAATTTCAGGACGTCTTGTGAGTTTTTGTATTTTAATTCATTCACTTATGTTTAGGATTGTTATTTTCTTTTAATTTTGATTTTTTTTTTAAACATGTCATTTCAGTATGAGTATCCTTCAGAGGCATGTTTTGCTCAATTTGGTTGTGTTATGGAGAATGTGAGTGAAAATTCAATGGATGTGTCTAAAAAATTAGATATATTATCATGGAGATTGGACCAATTTATGCCCTTTAGTAATGCTACTCCTACTCACTCGTCCATACCATATGAGTCATGTGCATGTTGCTTTAGTCCTTTTCATCATGTGATAAATTGTCCTACTGCGGGACAATATTATGATTTTTATCCTGAATACACACATGAAAATTTTTCTATACCGAGTGATGATCCATTTTATCATACTTATTCTCCGGGATTTGAGGACAAAGTTTTGGCTGCCCTTGGCAAACTTGATGAACAAATTGGCAAACATGAAGAACAAACAAAATTGTTAAATTCACATTCACAATCCATAGCTAGGCTAGAAGTTCAAATCGAGGAAATAACCAATGCTTTGAATTGTGAGGATCAAGAGGAACTTCCAAGTCAGCCCATGACTAATATTGAACTCACACAACCAATTGAGTTAGACCATGCCCCCTTTGTGGAACCATTACCCATACCGGACTCCAAAACATTACATGAAGAACTTAAGTGTGATCACTTAGTCCTAATGAGAGTCCACCTTTTACCTTTGTTTTTGACTTGAGTAGTGACAAATTAGATATCAATGAGAAAATTAGTCAAGAACAAGTTAAAGGGTCATGTTTTCCTGAATTAGTCGAATTTTATTCGATTGATTCATTTTTCTTAAAACCTCACATTGACATAGATAAGAGGTGCCTAAAAATTGTTTGGATTCCGGCACAAGAAAGTGAGGACAAAATAAGGGGGACACTCTTAGATCTCCTCAAGAGATGTGGTATAGGGTGAACCTTCCATCAAAAGTAGTAGTTAGGAAGTGTGTGTTTTTCTTTTCATTTATTTTTATTTATTTTTGCTTTTGCTAGAGTTGATTTTTCTTCATTTTAATTTTTATTTGTGTTTGTTTGTCATTTTGTTGCATTCTTTTTATTTATTTATTATTATTATTTTCCTTTTAATATGCGTGGTGTGTAGTTGTGTTTTTTATGACAGATTTTTGCATCCAAGTTTGGGGGGATGGCCAACCCTTATTCATGTGAATGCTTTGCCAAATTTTTACAATTCTACCACTACGGTAATATTGTTCTATCACTTACCATACGCTTTATATTTTTGTTACACATTGAGGACAATGTGTGATTCAAGTTTGGGGGTAAGGAAGAACACTTTTGTTTGTTTATTTATTTATTTATTTTAGGTTGTTTTGTTTTCAGTTTAGATGTTTTAACACCAATCAAGAGTTTAATACTTTATGTAGGTTCTTGACTTGCAATTGTAGAGTATGTGTAAAATTTCTAGAAACTATGGTTTGAATGCAGTGGTTTAAGTCGTTATTTGCATTGACATGACTTGGAGTGGTTGACTCTAGTTCTTTTCACAATTCACATGCACACTAGTAGAGTTAGTGGGGTTTGTACTTGGCTTTGAGTATCAATTATGATTGCTGAATATAAGTCGGTATCCCTTGAGAATAAACATTTTAAACATGCTATACTTAAAAAAATATATATATAGTAAAATAAAAAAATAAAAAATAAAAATAAAAATAATAATCCTATGGTTTGTGGCCGTTTTGGTTCGAGTTATTAGGTCCCTCGAGGTATCTTGAAACCTGGTGCCCTAAAGCCATTTGGTTTGGGAGTCACAGGCTGAAAGTTCGCTACATGGACCAATTCGAAAGCCTAATAAACCTAGGCATTGCGTTTTTGGTTAATCTATGGTTTGTGGCCGTTTTGATTCGAGTTATTAGGTCCCTCGAGGTATCTTGAAACCTGGTGCCCTAAAGCCATTTGGTTTGGGAGTCACAGTCTGAAAGCTCGCTACATGGATCAATTCGAAAGCCTAATAAACCTGGGCATTGCACAACCATATCAAAAAAAAAAAAAAAATTGCATGTGTTCATGTTTTGAGTGATACATTCAATAAGGGGATCCAATAAATTGAAGGGACTTGTAATTGCTCACTCAAGGCCGGGTTAAATCACATTGATGAATGCTAGTTCACTTTTCATGAGGGGGCTAGAGTTAGTTTCTTTGAGTTGTGATTGATGTAAATTTTGGGTGAGAACCATTGTTTTGAATTATGGGGTTTAGGGATTTGAAAGTATTCATCAATGCAAGTCTTTTAACTGCATTTTGTAATCTTTGTCTTGATTAATGTTTGAAATAGGAATTTTGGCATGTTTGTGGGTAACATCTCTGGAAACCCTCACGAGACTTCACTCGTCCACTAGGGGTAACCTAGGGGTTTAAAAGGCTTGTTGCATATGCTAAATGCAATCGGATCTCCCACGAAAGAGGAAGTAGTTTAGTTGTTTTATTTCATTTTTAGTTGTGTATTGCTAAGAGACTAGCAATATATAAGTTTGGGGGTGTGATAAGTAATGAATATTGCATATTCAATGCCCTTAAAATTATATGAATTAGTGTCTTAGTAATATTTATTTCATATTTTTTATTAATAATTTTAATATTTTTATGATTGTAGGTGATTAAGGGTAATTCTGATTAGGAATGGTGAAATCGGGCTACAAATGGTGCTCATTTAGTTATCACTGAAGCTTGGCCCATTAGAGATATGTTTATATTGAAGATCCAAACTAAATGGACTAAAGAAATGAGCTGGAAATGAATTTAAATGAAGAAAAGGAGCACGGGCCCATTCGCATAGAAGATTGGGCCAATTCAGGCCTAAAAAGTCCTGGACCCGTGTTGGTATTCAGACCATAACTCCGTACACGATTGTCAAAACGACCCAAACTCCGCGTGGGTTGAAGGAAATTCAATTCTGCACAATTTCATATTTCACGAAAATTTCCTAAAACGGACGTTTTCATCAACTTTCTTCCCTATTTGCGCAGCTGCCACTTTTTGAGCGCAAATGCCACTTTGTGAGGAGCAAGTGCCATTTTATTATGCGCACTTGCCACTTTGGGTAGGCCAGGTGTCCCGTTGGTTTGTTTTCGCAAAGTAAAAAGGAGGAAACGAAGAAAAACTAGGG
The DNA here is from genome assembly GCA_026545225.1 of Cornus controversa. Taxonomy (NCBI): domain Eukaryota; kingdom Viridiplantae; phylum Streptophyta; class Magnoliopsida; order Cornales; family Cornaceae; genus Cornus; species Cornus controversa. The sequence continues at coordinate 49,312,999 of CM048846.1, read as the reverse complement.
TATTCTGGAGGGGGGAAGCAGAGAGAGATATACAGAGGCGATTCGTGACGATACGGGCAAGACGACGACGACTTCATCATCGTTCAAGCTTGGACCTCCGATCATGAACAACTAAACACCATTCCGGGGAAGTGATGTAACCCTAACCTATCTTTCAATGTATTAGCTTGTATATTAATTTGGGAATTATTTATTTTGTGCATTGATTGTATAACCAAGACATAAACAACAGCTGTGCTGTTAGTTTTAATTTGAATGGATTATTTCATTGCATATTTACTTTTGTTCTTGTAGAATGAATGCATGTTTGCAGTGATTAGGGTTTAGTTCTTTTCAACTTCTGTGATTTTGTTAAGACAGGTTATACAATAGTTTTCACAGATCATTCAATTTAGAGTTTTTATAATTTGTACTAAGCGAAGATGGGTTATCATATCATTAGTTAGTCAGATGTATAGGCCATGCTTAGCGAAGACGAGTTATGCTTAATTGTATGTTGAATGAATCCTCTTGATAGAACTGAATTTGGCTTGTAGCCATTCTTTTCTGAATGCATAGATTAAATGTCCCAAATTAGTACAACTTTCATTGTCAGAAGGTTAGTGGTGAAGTCAATTCCCAGGACCCTCTATCTCCAGTATCCATCATTTATTTATGTTATTTAATTTCAGCAACTTAATTTAAAAACAAAACAAATTCTCTTTCAATTAAATTAGACAAAATCTTGATAGCTTAACAATACAACCAATGCAGTCTCTGTGGGTTCGACCCCTACTCACCACTTTACTAATTTTAGTAGAGTATTTGTAGGGTTTTATAAATTCTTTTTTTTTGTCGAAGTGTAAAACAACGACAACACTATTACATATTATTTTATCTCGTTTTGCACTTCGAACAATGAGCAAGCTTTCAATCTTCATGTGTAGTGTCTGCCAAACCTGTAAAACCTACACATCATACAAACAACACTACCTGTGAAAGTTTAATCAAGAAAAATATAATGATAAAATCATCTCCAAGCTCCCCCTTAATCATATAACTATATCACAAAGAAAACATAAGTCTCCTCCTTTGTATGTCTCCCATGTCTCCCCTTTTTGGTCAGATACATAAGTTTCCCCCTTTTTGAAATAAATTGACAAAGTAAAAATAATGAGGCCAAGAGAGAACCAATTATGACATGATTAAGTGAGATGAAACATAACCTCCAATCAAATAGATAAGCTAAGGTACCGAAATTTTGAAGTGTTACACATAAGCATATCATAGAAAGTATAGAGCATAACATGTCTAAGCAAATAAAAAACATAGAACATACTAAGTCCAACATCAAAAAACTATACATAACAAGTTTGAGCAATAAACATAACCAATGATTCAAAGTTTAGCAAAACATAAACTAGGTCTAAACCACCAAGACCTAATCATCATCACCATGAGCTCCAGAAATTAGATATCAACATCTAACAAAAAGATATCATTGGAAATGTAACTCATATATTAAATTTTGCATCAAATTCTACAAAAGTATAATCCAAACACAAGTATGGTATTCATAGAATAAACATGCAACCTAATCAAAGACACCATGAGTATCCAAAAATAAGTAAGTGTAAGTCATAAACCTAGCAAACAGATAAACTAGTCTGAATCATCAAAATATCAAAGCCTAAAACTAATTATCATTAGTAATGTAGAATGAATGATATCCATTAGCAAAGAAGCATTAGGTTCTCATAAGGCTCGAATCATTATCCTTTATATATGGTTTATCAAGATTTGTTCTCAAAAATTGCAAAATAGTACCACCTATTAAGATCAAAACACCAATTACTTGAGCCATAACAGTTGAATTTACCTCAATGATAATGCCAAACACTTTGGTTGTAAATGATAAAACATCCAAATATGAGTCATATATATTTTCATAAAAATATGTCATTCAAATCATATAAGGACTCCCAACCAAGGTCTTTCAAATCAAAATTCCTTTCACTTTTAAAAGCACCTCCTCTAGCTCTTCCAAACCTAATAATGAAAGTTACAATGAATAGAAGCATAAACAAGGTCACAAGCTCCATTAAAGAAATCTGTCAAACACTGGGAGAGCAAAGGTTGAAAACACAAGTTTCAAGGAAACTTTGTTAGTTCAATCTCCCAAAATCAACCCAAATATTTCAAAGATCAATCCCTTCCACCAATTTAACTCAAAATCAAACACAAATACCAATCAAAATGATGCAATATATCAAGCACAAGGTATGATGATATGTCACGCCCCGATTCCTGAGTCCCGAAAATTGAGGTGCGAACTCTGTGAGATCACACTCACAATAAGCATAACCTGATCATACAATCCCAATTTTCTCATATTTTCTAAGAAAATTAAACATCTCCAATTACAATATAATTCAATCTCATATGTTATTCACACCTTAAATTTAAAATGGACATTCCCCATCATTCATATTTTAAATTCAAAATAGACACTTTTGGGCACGTGTCCCCCCCTAATGGCCATTCCAATCCCTCAATTGTCATCTAATACATTCCTATAACATGTATAATACAATTGATATATGACTCGGTCCCTAAATGTCCATCTCATATACATATATCAAATGAAATGTACAATTGGGAGAAATCTCCTTAACATAAAATGTGTAATACATTTAATCAAAATGTAAAATATCAATCCAATATCCTGGACATACATTAAATCCTAAGGAATTAATTACTACCTTTGCAACTGGTACTATCAGTCCCTAACTGACTTCGTACCATCAGCAAAACCTGCAAAACCTAGGGGGGGGTGTGAGCTCAAAAGTCTAACAAGGTATGTCGAACCATACTATCACTACTGCAGTAGGTCGATCTTCACATATTCTCAAAAATATACACATTTAAATATATCATAATATTTAAATCATGCTCCACCTAGCATATATGGACTAACAATGCATATGTCAATTCTAGCACATATGAACATATAAATCTACTACATATGATTTTTGAAATCATTTTTATTATACTCAAAAGCAATAAACATCCAACATCAATATATATAAAGAACATATATGTCAAAGCATTTACATAAACTATGTAAATCAATTATCACGTTCTCTACTCAACAAGTAGTAATCTCAAATGCAATGAAGATGCATTTAAAAAATATAACATGTTTAACAGGTAGTAACATCCGACATCTATATGTATGCATGTCACTACATTACACGTATCATCCAACATATACCATGTTCATTTCAAGCAACATATATATAAGAATGCATTGAGCACATAGAATGCTTCACAATAGATAATGTAAGCAATAATCATACACTTGTCTCTTTCTCAGACTCAACTTGATACCCTAACATGATTTTTGACCAACCATGCTAGCTGGGACACTTCCCACACAATTACGAAATTCGTCACTGAGTGTAATCCACTCTAATGGTGATTAGACCACTTCAAGATTTTCACCGAGAACACCGTCCTACCAGGTCGTTAGATAGTTATGGAATACGTCACCGAGAACTCCGTCCTACCAGGTTATTAGACCGTTTCAAGATTTTCACGGAGAACACCATCCTCCTAGGTGATTTGACAGTTTTGGAATACGTCACCGAGAATTCCATCCTCTGAGGTGATTAGACTGTTCATGATTCTCATCGAGTATCCACCAACTCCAAGGTGATTAAATAGTTTCAGAATACATCACCGAGAACATCGGTCCTACTAGGTGATTAGACCGTTCATGACCATCACCAAGCGTTGTTGCTCCAAGTGAATAGGTTATTCTACCACATTTCTCACTTTCCTCACAACGGACACATACATGTATTTCGAGCATATAAAGATCAAGCATTTAGATTCATGCTTCAGAATGCATAAGCAAGTTATAAAAGCACTTACCATGCATTTCACCTCTACAAAGTCACACGTATACATCACCTATACATGTAAAGCCTAGCATACAAATCATATATGCTCACAAACATCACTTAAGAACATTTTAGTCATGCTTCACTAATGCACACATTTTCAATATAAAGGTAGCATCCATTTAATTCACATAACCACACATATAATCACGTATATGTCAAATCCTACATATAAGTCACATATGCACGTATACTAGCATAAATATAATCACGCTTTCATCCAATGAATGTATTTATCACAAGTATCTAACATGTATTCTAATCACAATATATAACCACACACACACACACACACACACACACACATATATATATATATATATATGTATTATGCACATATATAACACTTAGCATATATCATGCTTCTCAGATGCTCATCAATGGTATAATCATATTTAGCATACATTTATACTACTATACTAATATGTAATAACATACATATTTAACAATGCATAAAATTCACCTATGCATACGAAACAACACTTAGCTAAACATATATTATTTAGCATAATTTACATAGGCTCAATCTATACATATACGTGTCACAATGTAAACAAGCATTTGAAATATCATACTTTCATTTCCAACATATATATATATATATATACACACACACACACATACACACACTTATATATATATATATATATATATCCTCACATCCTACGTATATACAACAATCACCTTTACATATATATATGCACATATACATATAAATATCACATTTGATTAAATTAAAGAACATAAGTAAATTAATCAACATAATTAAAATATATATGTAGGAGATAGAGGTAAGAATCAACTTGCCTTAGGTCCCGCTTTTAAGGAATTTGCGCCTGCAAAGCGACCTATTTCCATGTCTGGTCAAGTCCTGTGTCAAAGCCACATATGAACCCAAATCATAAGCCAAATTCAGCCAATTTCATTTAATTGGAAACTAAACACAATTCCTTAGGTCCAATTCAATGACCCAATATCCAAGCTCTAATCTCCATTCTTTCATTTCGACCCAAATCACAACCCAATTAAACTGACCCAATTCTTGTTTCTAGGCTTGGCCCAATCCATTAGCCAAATGAAAACCCACCATTAAACAACCAAAGTTTAGCTATGGCGGCCAAACAACATCCAACACACCACCAACTTCATTTTCGGACAGCCACAAGAAGGCCGTCACCAACTGCCTACCAAATCACCACAAGTTACTAGCCTATATAGCCGTCCAGTCAAACCTCCATGAACCCAAAAACACCATTCTTAGCATCACTTCCACCCATGGCAACCCACCATGTACCAACCGAAACCCACAGCTAGTCGACCAAGTAGGAACCATGGCTGCCACTTTAATCTACCGCCGTGAAAGACTCAGCCGAACTAACCAAAACCTTTTGACATCCAATTGAAATTCACCAAAATGACCAGTCACCAACTAAGCCGGAACCACCACCTCCGTCTCCCTCAACCCCAGTTGTGAAGGACCATCAACCGAACCCAAACTATGACCATCCTTATCACCTTCTCTATCGTGAGCCTCACAACTGAAGTCGTGGAAATGCATAATCGAGGAGATGTACCACATGCCTCACTCCGGTCATCTTCCCCGACCATCCACCGCCGAATTGTCATAAGAGGACCTAGCTCCACCGTGAAACCAAAGACCCACCGTTGGAGCACCATGGTCGCTACAACCAAAGACCAGACCCAGCTCACCTTTCCGGCAAGCACAAGTGAAGACTCAACACCCAAAACTCACCCACTATGGCAGCCCCTTCGGTACCACCATGAGGCACCATCTTCGGTCCAATCTTTCACTGAACCAGTCGAGCTCCCCTCTCTCTTTCAGCTCTAGAACAGCCCCTGTTCTTCTCTCTTTTCCCTTTTTCTTTTTCTCCCTTCTTTTTCTTCTCTTTTCTCCTTATCAGCCGACACACCCATGTGACCCATACATTTTATTTGAATCCTTATCTTACTTCATCTAACACCACATATTTTCTACAGCATCTCCCAGCCACATGTTATCTATATATATATAAATATAATTGAGATCCATAAAATCACTGTTGTGCTTGGTAAGGGTACTTTGTTTTACCAAAATAGTTCTTGTCCAATTCTTAATAAACCACTCGCAATAGCACGAATCTTTGTAAGATAGGGCTCTTGTGAAGGTGTCGATCCCATAGAGAATGTGATTAAATTAGTCTCATTTGATTCATTGAAAGAAAGGTTGATATTTTTGGTATTTGTTTAATAAAATAAATGGCACTAGTTAAAGTTTGAATTGATAAATATAAGAGGGACTAGGGTATTGATTTCACCACTAGCCTCACATCAATGGAAGAATGTAATTCAACTTGGGAAAGTTACATATGTATAATCATGATTCATGGGATTTGTCACATACCACCATGATATCTTCAAGAAAATACATAAATCAAAAGATAAGAATAATTCATCTCTAGTTAGCATGAATCGTCTACCTAACTACTTAAATAAAAGACATAAAATGAAATTAAAAGTGTAGAACGATTCATCTTCCTTAAGCATGAATTATCAAATCTAATGAATTTATGTTCTAATAAAACTATTGTATAACTTTCATACTTTATAAGACAAGAGAAGAATGAAGTCAAGATTAAACATAACTTTATAATTCAATTACAAATGTAATCCTCAAAGTTATACAACTTATTATACACATATAACAATCCCAAATAAAGATATTATTATCATACCATTGATGCTTGTCTAGGGCTACATCAATGCCCTAGAAGAGTTTTAGCTCCTCATGGCTAACTTACAAGTCTTCATGGTTGAAGAGTACTTCATATTTCTCTATGTGTGCAGAATATTTTCACTCACTTCTCCTCCTCTACACTACTCAATTGCCCTCCATTTATAGCCAAAGTAAGTGCAATATGAGTGTCCACTATTTCTTTCACTAAAACTCATCCTATGGCCTAAATAGCTCCATATGTATTCCATTTTAGAAGAATTGGATCATCTCCCTCCATGTGTATAGCACTTTGGTGAATTAATTGAGTGGGGTGGTTACTTGTCATATCATTGGTCACTTGTCACAAAATTTTCAAAGCAACCAAAGAAAAATCTGCCCAGAATATTTATGCTACTGTTTTGGCCACTTTTAACCACCAAGATGTCAGATTTAGAGATTTCTCAAAACTAAACGTATTTAGAACTCTCTTTTATCTTTCCATAGCCGCAAAAATTGCCTTGATTGAAGTTTGGAGCATGAAGTTATGGTCAAAATACAAACAGTGCGCAGATCAGAATTTTGAACGAATTTTGGGCTTGAGATTAGTCTTGAACTTGTACTTGACCCAATGAATGAACCAATTCAGATTTTTGGCCCCTTTTGCATTAAATCTTCAATATAGCTTGGCCCAATCCATGGACTCATTATTGGAATTTGGCTCAAACTAATGGCAATTTCTTCTTCTTATGGAAGCCCCATTGAAAGCCCAAGAACCATGGAATTAACCATTATTTCATCTAAGGATCTGAAAATGACAAAAACAGAATAATACTATAAAAATACTAATATTAACATAATTAAAGGATTAACATATATAAATTAGAAGGACCGAATGCACAACATTCTGTGCTTATCAATCACCTAACCCCACATGTGTGCATAATACCACATACGTACACACGTATGTATATACTTCACTACATATACATGTACCTCCATGTATTTTCTTTTTCCATAGATATCCAATATACATACATAATACACATATGTATATACATACTCACACTCCTCCACACACACACACACACACACACACATATATATATATATATAATTCTATTTATATATATATTCACACATTTCCAAAATTAATTAATTCAAAAAAAAAATCGGTCCAAAATTAATTCAGAACCGGTCAAAAATAACCCAGTCCTTACATGAGAGTTATGGCAAAGGGAGAAAAATAGGGAGAAATAAGCACTCAAAAGGAATGAAGGCACAATATGAACACATAGCACACATGCTATGTGACCGAGCCTCTGTGGACCGGTCCACCCTATTCCTTGGACCAGTCCAAGGTGGTTCGATTGGTCTGTTGACTAACTTTGACCATCTTTGGCCCTTTTTGTAATTTTTTTAAAAAAATGCCTAAAAATCTAAAAAAAAGTAGGAAAATCTTTTTTCATTTTTATTTATGTAAAAATAAAAAATATAACAATCATATAATCATTAAAACTAAATTTTCACATAAAATAACAATGAGTTCTAAAATTTCAAAAAAAATTTAATAAAATTCACAAATGCACAATTCTAAAACTCATAAATTTGCTAACAAAATTTATCATTAAATTTATGAGCATGGCACAATTTTCAATACAAAAATATTTATAAAAATTTAGAAATTCATCTAATAAATTCATGTGTCTATGCGCAATCCAACATCATAAAAAATTGATCAAATTCCTTTGATTCATCTTCTAAAACACATTTGATGTTAAGCAAATCAAACCACACATGATCAAATTATTTTTCACTGAATTTTATTTTTATTTTTATTTTTCTAAGACGGTGGCTTTCACATTTACAACTATTTCCTCAAAACAACTTCTTTAAAAGATACCTCAATGGAGATTTATGTTATAGTGGTAGCTTCGAACACATCCCGAAGGTAGCCTTTTCCTTTTCTCTAAGATTTTCAGCAATTTATTTTTTTCTTTTTCTTTTCATGTTGAATAAAAATAGAATATTTTCTTTTTATTTTTTCATTGATCATTTAGGCCTTCAATGCTACTCATACAATATACTCTAGTCAACTTTTCATTAGTTTTCAATCAATTCTCTCAGAGTTGGACTAGTGCACAAATTGTATGGATTCAAAAAACTCACCTCTAAAAAGAATAAATATAGCACATTAGTCATCAATGCCTAGATTATAAACTCAAGTACTTCATCCACTGATAAACTAAGTGTCCCAATCATGCATTCATGAATTAAAGTGAACTTAAATAGAAATATATAGAATTCACATTATTTCATAGAAAAATATGATTTTTACTTCACATGATCAACAAAAATAAAAAAACCTAACCTAATCTAAAAGTTATGGTCTAATGGAAATCAGATAATGAACATAAGCTCAGTCAGTCGCTATAAAAGTCCTAATGACTTAGGGGGTTTTGCACCCAAAGACCTATTAGGAATAAATCCCATAGTATCAACATACACAAACTTCTCCAAAGATTCCTTTCTCATCTAAATTTTTTTGACATTCAATCTAACAGGAAAAATAATGTGGAGAACCAAAAACATTCTTCTTTTTATTTGAATTCTTTTTAGCTTGAGATTTTTTGGGTTTGTTCCAATAATATGGCTTTCTAACATGAACCCTATTCTTAGCAAAAGAATTATGCACATGAAAATTAGAATTAGAATATTTTTTTTCTTATAACAATAGTGTTGACTATGTCCATTCTTACCACAAAAAGTACAATGAAACACATTGGACACAATATTAGCATGGAAAGACTCCACTTGAAGCTTAGGTTTGGGTATAGACAAATTCAAGTTCTTGGGTTTAACAAACACAATTTTACCCTTAGATAATGAACCAACAAAATCTAGTCCAGTCTTATTTCCTACAGACTTACCAACACTAATCATACTATCAAGCTTAATCTATCCAGAAGTAAATGCAATCAATTTCTCTTGTGATTTTTTCAGTTCAGGCTCAAGAAAATTAATTCTAGCAACAAGAGTATCTCTAACAAAAATAACTTGACTTACCTCACTTTCGAGAAACTTAACTTTACTTTGAAGATTTTGAATATAAGCTTTGTTTTCTTCACTCAACTTCAATTTCTCTTCATTCTCTTTCTTCAAAGTTTCTTTTTCAGTCTCCACCTACTTCAGCTTCTCAGATTTCTTATTATAAGCCTTTAGCAATTTTTCAAAAAATTTTTGCGGCTTGCTCTCACGTGATTCTTCATCTGTTTGCTCAACTTCTGAATTATCAGATCCAACTTGATCGAGAGTTGTGTACATCTCTCTTTCACCTACATCAGAAGAAGAATCATTAGCAGTATCATCATCAATATGAGCAACAAACGCAAAAGCATCATTCTCAATAGAAGAATCACTATAAGAACTAGAAGACTCATATTCAGAAATAATTACTTTCATGGATTTCTTTTAATCTTTTGAAAATTTCTTTGCGCTAAAGCTATTCTTCGTAGGGCTTGAACATTGAGTAGATGTGTGACCTTTACCACCAAATGTCCAACAAGTGATTTCAGAATCCCTAGAGTCATTAACTTCTTTTTTCTTCTTATCCTTACCTTTAGATGATGAGCCTTGACTATGAAATTTAGAATGATTTCCTTTCCTAAGATTTATATCATTTTCATATTTAAAGATCTTTATAAATTTCCTAGCTAGGAATGCAACACCATTATCTGAATCATATTCAAAACATTCAATTTTTTCAACTTCAAATTTTGAAGAATTTGAAATATTTGACAAACTTGAAGACTTGGAAGTCTTTGAGGTTTTTAAAGCCAAATTTTTTGTATTATGAAATTTTGGATATTTCATCTCAAAAGTTTGAATTGATCCAATTAATTCTGCCACCTCCATTGAATCAACATCTCTACTCTCATCTAATACTTCTAACTTAGCTTAGAATCTATCAGGTAATGACCTCATGATTTTTCTAATAACCTGAAAAAATGAAAATTTTTCACCAAGGTTAGCACTACTTTGAACAATAACATTAAGCCTAGAATAAAAATAAGAAAACATCTCATCTTATCCATTCTAACTGTTTCAAATTTAGTAGCTAGCATTTGTAACTTTGATTTTCTTACCTTAGTGATACCCTCATGACTTACCTATAAAATATCTCATGCTTATTTCAAAGTGGAGAAGCAGAAATTCTAACAAATTCAGAAGGAACAACAGAATTGAATATATCATATAAACCCTTGTTGTTGTTATTAGCATCTTCATGCTCATCATTAGACCATGTTACTTTATCCTTATCTACAGTCAACTGTATCACCAGTACCAGTGGTAGTGGTAGGAATTGTATAGTCATTCTCAACATCTATCCAAACTCTCTCACCTTGAGATTTAAGAAAGACTTTCATGCGAGACTTCTAAAAAATATAATTGAACCATCAAACAAATGAGTTCGCTAAATCGATCCACCCCCTTTCATACTAAATTCCATGATGATTTTTGAAAAAATAACAAAATTTTGATTTTAAAAATACTTCACAAGGAACTACTCATAAATTAGAGAACACTTCTCTAGTACTAATTATGAGTTGCACGATATGGAAGCGACTGCGAAATTTAGATTTGAAACCTAGAGAGGCGGTTATTAGGTTTACTCGCTTTTTGCTTAATTTTTCAGATTATCCAATCTTAAGTCTAATTAAAATTTTAAGCAATCCCACAAAGCAAGTAAATAAAATAAAGTGCAGTAAAGTAAAGAATGCACCAGATATACGTGAAAAAATCATATCAGAAAAAAACCACAGGTGAGGCTTTGTAGCCCCAGAGAAGCAAATCCACTATCATTGAAGCAAAGTACAATAGACTCTGTCCTAGACTCACACCCACTCCACTTTGACAAGAACTTTGACACGAAACACCTCAGGCTTACTATTACGATTACCTCGTCCAACTGCTGCAGATTCTCAACTAATGTCAAAATCCTCTTAGAAGGGTAACTAGAAGAACACAAACACTCAGCAAGTATTCTGTGCCCTTCATAGCTTGATCTTCTTCTCCTTCCTCACCAATGAAATAGTTGTCAAAGAAACCAATCTAGTAACTTGATCATGAAGAAATCTTCAATACAGTCTTCGAACAGTTGATCAAGGAAATAGAGACACCCTAAATCACTCAGTGAATATGTGTGTGCTCTTAAAAATATAAACAAAGAATTTGAGAATAAAATCCTTTGCTAGAAAAATATCTCAATACTTTCTCTCTTTAGAATGTTAATTTCTTATTTGTGGAAAGCGTAATTGAAAGCACAATGAGAGAGAAATCATATAAGGTTTTTATAGAGATTAAAATCCTAATTTTTCTTGAATTTATTTTTTAAAAATCAATAGGAAACAAGTCCCCACGATTTAGGAAAGTTCTGGGCCAAATTCAGGTCAAATCTGGACTATATAGGCTAATTACCACAGACCATATTGCATGGACCAGTCTGGGCTTTTCTTGGATCAGTCCAAACCTATTGGAGTCTCTATATGAGATACTGAGACCCCTGGACCAGTCCAACTAAACCCTGGACCGGTCCAAGCTTGAAAATTGTTCGAATTTGCTTAAAACCCGCTCTTTTCAAGGTCAGAACCTTCCGGTTTGAAATATGTGTTTTCACCACTTTACCTAGACTACGTGACTCTTATATGTGATTAATAATGTCCTCATACATTTGGAACCATTTAAAAACTTCAATCGATCAAATCCTTGTTCAGACCATTGATGGCTTCTTCCGAAGATTCAAGCTTCATCATTTGAAGAACATTTGCATGTTTGGTATAGAACTTCATGCTCATTCTAAGACTTCAATTACATGAGAATATAACTCAAAGAATACAACTCGTTCATGTTTAGTTTTGACACTGAAGTTGCCAATTACAAAATATACGTCATAGATAACACCACAAAGAGCCAAAGATTTGGTTTTTGTGCACTCCAATCTTCGTCTTTTATCAAGAAAAACTCTACAAAATAATGAGGGTGAGACTAAGATGTGGGATATTGGGGGAGACACATTTGATTCCTTAGAGTGTAGTGGAATACTTGAGATTGCAAATCTTTCACTTTATGAACCGAATTTGGAGGCCATACTATTTACCGATGATGGTGATGGAGATGAATTTGAGGTTTTGGAAGATCTAACTCAATGAAGAAGATTATGGAGTTCCACTTCTTTTTTTTTTTTTTTGGCTTTCTCTTGTGTGTTTTGTTATTAAACACGAGATCAATGGTGAAAGATGAACATGTTGGAGATATTTTTTTTTATGGAACTTGTGGGTTTTATGTTATGAACAATGAATGTTGAATGTTGACAAATTATTTTAAGCAATTTGTCTACTTTTTTTTATAAGTTTGTTGGTTATTAATGGCTTGATGATGAATTGAAGTATTTATGTAATGTAGTCTTCTTTTTTGGTTAAATAATGTATAAATATTAAAATATTATATTATTATTTCATAGCCGTATCCTCGGCGTGTCCTTGTCCTATTTTTTAAGAATTTGCCGTGTCGCCATGTTCGTGTCGTATCCGTGTTCATGCTTCTTAGGTTATAAGTGATATCCTCTTTCCAGCAAGGGGTGTCCATAGCATAGTCACAGTATAAGTATTTTCCAATGCAATAAAGTTATGTGGTGTCTATTTACCTTTGATAAATGGCTATTTCCATGCGTTTGCCATTTCTGGGAGAGAAGGGAGATACATGGTAACTTGTCATAGATGAAAAACATTCGATATCGTGTTATTAAATTAGGAGGGTGGGCTTGGTGCAGCGGTAAGGTTGTTCCATTGTAATTTGGATGTCATGGGTTCAATAAGAAGGTTGCAAGAGTTTTATGCACTGGATTAATTTTAAAGGTTGTTCCATTGTAATTTGGATGTCAAGGGTTTGAAAAGAAGGTTGCAAGAGTTTCCTGCACTATATTAATTTTAAGCCGAATGAATGAACCTCAACCTTGTGTTGACTTAGGTTGTGTTCGAGATGATCAAAGAAGAGAACCCTGGTATAACTCGTGTTCACAATCTATCCACTTGGATTTGAGATTTAATGGATTACAAATCCACAAAAGTAGAGCTCTACTCTGTGGTTCAATTCTGAATTCTTTTGAAATTTGTCAGAATTTTCAAATGCAGAGAATTTTAATGCCCGAATAATTTTCACCATTCCAAGATGCACCATGCACAGTCTCCGTACATGCATGATGAGTTTGGAAAATATATATATTTTCACATTTTATCCTTATTAATTAGAACTGTGACGTTACATTTCACTAAAAGGAAGGGCAAATGGGCTAAATTATAAATTTACAACTAAACTAGTTTACAAATCCCATTAAATTCTACCCTTTTTCATGGAATTTGAGAACACTATACTTTGGGATTTCAAATCCCATGAAATTCAATTCCATTTTAAATTCCTTTTATTCCAGACACTAGGAATTCCAAATCCCAACATTCCAAACATAGTGTAAAGTATTGTCACCACCAGTAGCGAAGCCATTGTGTGCTCAGGGAGGCACATGCCCCCCTAATATATATATATATATATATATATATATATATTTACTACTATATGCATATTTTTTGTAAATCTCAAAAATGCTCCCCCTCAAATTTTTTTTTTATAACTCCAATAGATTAGTGAGGGTAAAGATCCAAGAGGAGCTATTGGTCATTGGTCTTGTAAGTGTTAAAAGGTAAAGGTAATACCCAATTATGAAAATACAAGAGACAAGCAATGGGTTTTCTTTACATGTAATACAACATGTATATATGAATATTTGAATTTTCTTTATATTTCAATAATTCATAACATTTCCTTCTTAGGTCAAAACATAATGAAAGTGATACTCAAATGGAAGCTCTCGAAATTCTCTATTCAATGGATTTCGTTTCATTTAAAGATTTTATTTATAGTGGTTGTTATGGGACTTGAAGTGAGATGAAGAAATAAAAAAATATATATACATTCACTCGTGTGTTATACGTTGAGAAAGAGTGGAAAATGGGGTGTATTGTGTGTAACAAAAACATACATATTTTTGTGTATATATTTTCTTAAATTTGTTTTATATACCCTTTTTGAACTTGAAAATTGATAAATAATTGACAAAACTTGAGTATTTTGAAGTCGTCTTTTCAATGAAAATAGTTTCCGGAACAAATTATAAGTGCACAGAGCCTTATTATTTAAATCTTGAGAAAAATGAATTTCTTTTATTTGAAGGAGAAAAAATAATTTGACCAAGTTTCAAGTGCGTTCTCTCTATTCTTTACTTCACTCCAGCGGCCTCTTCATGACTGTGCTCCAGCTTCCTTTCTAAGTTTGTGAAAGAGAGATATAGAAAGCAAATCAACCTTCTCTAATTCTGTTTCTTTATCACCAACTCACTACAAGCTTGATTATTCGTTTCTTTTGTAGTAAAATACATTTATTTTTCATAGAATATGAAAATCCTAGATGGCTAGATGTAAATTTTTCTTTACATTTTTTTTAAAGATTTGATACTCTAACTCTATAAGGATTCTATTTCTAATTTTCATTCAATAACATCAGATTATGTTGCCCCTGTTCCATTATTTTGGTTTTCCGTTTCATCATTAATAAACATTATCTCTAATAAAGAAACAAAATTGACTAAATTCACTTTTTTAGGTAAATTGAGAGTCAAGACAAACGGAGATTTTTATTAAAAAAAAAAATAAATGCAAAATGAAATTTTTTTTTTAGGATTTTTCTCTTTCATATTTATTTTCACCCATACTATTTCACTTGATTTTTGGGGTATAGTGGTTTGTTTTGACAGGTTTTAACATCCAAGTTTAGGGGTGTGCTTGCATTGCCTTCTTACAACTTGGTGTGTTTTTTTTTTCTTTTCACTACTCCAGATTTCTGGTAACATCGTTCTTACCCTTCTCTATGCTTTGATTGGGTGTACATTGAGGACAATGTACAGTTTAAGTTTGGGGGTGAGGCGATGCCTATTTTTGTGCTTAGTGTAATATGGGGGGAAATTTGTGTGAAATTCTTCTTGTATTAGGATTTTATTTTATTTTATTTTCTTAGTTGTTTATTTTATTTTATTTTATTTGTTTTATTTTTAGATAGAATGTTTTTACATTATTCAAGGGATTAATACCTTATGTAGGTGCATAACTTGCAATTCTTGGGTATCTTTTAAAATTTTGGAAACTATGGTTTGAATTAAGTGGTTTTAATCATGGTTTGCAATAACATGTTTTGGGGTGATTAATTTTAGTTTCCTTACATGCACAGACACACTAGCATAGTCTTATGGGGTATAAACTGTGGTTTTGAGTTATTGAGTTACATATGCCTGATATTAATTAGTATCTCTTGAGAATGAGTACCGATGACGTGTTTACTTGACTTCAAAAGAAAAGAAAAAGAAGAGAAAGGAAAAAAGAAAAAGAAGATAAAAGTGATGAATAAGCAAATCAATTTGATCCTTTTCATGAGTAACCGGGCCTCTATGCCTCAGGAAGCACGGAGTGTTCGCATCAAAAGTGAAAGGGTGAGAAAAGATGAGCATTGGTTGTCTTGATTTGTAACCTGACTGATTCGAGTAATTAGGTCTTCGGGGTATCTTAAAGCCTAGTGCCCTAAAGTCATCTGGTTTGGGAGTCACTGACTGAAAGCTTGCTACATGGATCTTTCAGAATGCTTAATAGATCAAGAAATTGCACAACCAATAAAGCAATGAAAAAAGAATTGGAAAAAAAAAATAAAAAAGTCATGTATTCATGTTTGGAAATATGATTTCAATAAGGGGAGCTAGTGAGTTGAAAGGGTATGTGCCTTAATATATTCAGAGCTGGGTTATGCTACATGAGATGACTGCTAGTTCACTTTTCACGAGGGAGCTAGAGTTGGTTATTTTGAGATATGTTGATGTGAATTATGCATGGGGACCATTGATTTGAATTATGGAATTTGAAAATTTGAAATTATTCTTGAATGCAAGTTTGTAACTATGTATTGTAATCTTCTTCTTGAATTAATGTTGAAACAGAATTTTGAATGTTTGTGGGTAACATTTTTGGAAACCCTCACGAGACTATACTCGTCCACTAGGGGGAACCTAGGGGTTTAAAGGCTTGTTGCATATGCTAAATGCAATCGTTTCTCCCACGAAAGTGGAGTTGGGTAGTTTAGTTAGTATTTGTTAGTTTCCTTTGTTTTAGTTTTGTTTTATTCTATTGCTAAGGGACTAGCAATATGTAAGTTTGGGGGTGTGATAGGCATTGAATGTTACGCATTCTAGCCTCTTAACTTATGTATTTTATTCTCTTAGTGATAGAGTATTTTGTTATTTTACTTTGTTTTAGTGTTTTTTGTATTTTCAGGGCCTTAATGATTATTTCAGTTAAAACCAAGCTTTTGGGCTTTTAAAGAAGACATCCAAGATGGTTAGATGAAGCCTATATCAAAGGGAATCATTCAACCATTTATTTGAACTCAATTCAGCCCAAGAAAGAGGTCCAAGAGAATTACAGCTGCTTAAGAAGGTTTCGGGCCTGAAGCCCAAATCTGTGCATAATATAGTCTTAATCCCGTTTTGGAAAACGGACCAGAGATCTTATTTTCGAGCCTCAAATTAACATAATGTTCGCGTAGGGTTGAAGGAAATTTGATTCTGCACACTTTTATATTTCCCAAAAATTTCATAAATCGGACTTTTAGTGGGTCAAAAATTGGGTCGAAGTCAGCAGGAAAAACCCACCTGATTAGTGCTGTGGGAAACCCTAATTTATTCCTAATGGGATTAGGACTTTGGCGTATTATCTTGGGGAATAAAGTGAAGAATAAGAGGCTGAGTTGAGGGGAGAACACAGAGGTTGGAGAGTCTGAGAGGGCTGAGAAGAGAACAGAAATATATTTATAGAGCCATTGGAGAATGAAGTCTACGCGTAATTCATGAAGATGATGCCTTCTTCCTCAACAGTTGAAGCTTCTTCTTCTACCATGAGCGGCTAGTTAATCCACTAGGGTTTTGATGTAGCCCTAACAAAGCATCAATGGTTTGATTGTTTTAATTATTGGGGACCTTTATATACATGCATAGATTGTGTAATTCAGAGGATTCTTATTATAGAATTAAGCAATAAAAGTCTTGTAAATTCAATCTCAATGATTTCTTATCTTGTCTTAGATATTTAGTTGTTGTTATTGAACTCAATCTCTCTTATTTTCTGTGATTATGAGAGCGATTATTACACAATGGTAATCACTGAATATATTGTTAAGAGCTTTGATGGATTATGCCTAGAGAAGATGAACCATACTGCACCCTAGATTAGAGTAGTTAGGCAGATGGCCCATGCCAATCGAAGATAGTCCATGGCTTAGCCTTAATCATATGTTATCTTCTTGATGGATGAAGGTGAGCTTGTAGCCACCAACACCACATATGTATGATGTAATTTCCCATAGTTGATTTAATTGGTCATTGATTGTAGAGTTAGTGGTGAAGTCAAATACCCTAGATTTTTCTCATATTATCTTCACTTTCTATCTACGTTGATTTATTTTATTTTATTTTTTAATTAGTTTAGTTTAAAAATCAGAATTCTTTTCTTTATAAATTTAATTAGAATTAATTCAGTATTCCAACTCATCAGACCATAATCCCTGAGGTACGATACCCTTTTCGATAGCCCTATTCTGCAAGGAATTCGTTCTATTGCGAAGTGTGGAAATTTTTAATTGATATACTTTTTGAGTCACACTCACACACGAATCAGCACTCATCTTCCATGGAGGAGCATGAACTCTATTTGAGGACAGTACTACAGGTTTTGAGGGAGCACCGTTTGTATGCCAAATATGAAAAGTGTGAATTTTGGCTAACGGAAGTAAAGTTCTTAGGACACGTGGTGTTAGAAGGAGCAGTTTTCATGGATCTTTCTAAGACTAAAGCAGTAATGATGCTTGCGAGCATTACAGGTTTTGTGTGGAATGATGCTTGCGAGCATTCTTTTATGGAGTTGAAGAGTAGACTTACTAGTGCTCCTATATTAATAATTTTTGAATGTGGTTTGGGTTACGTGATCTATTGTGACGCTTCATAGGACGGGTTGGGATGTGTGTTGATGCAAATCGAAAGGGTTATTGCATATGGTTCCCGATAGTTGAAGACACATGAGCATAATTACCCAACTCATGACTTGGAGTTAGTGGTGGTAATATTTGCTTTGAAGATTTGGAGGGATTATTTGTACAAGAAAAAATTTGAAGTTTTCTTCGATCATAAGAGCTTGAAATACCTTTTCACACTAAATGACTTGAATATGAGGCAAATGAGGTGGATAGAGTACATGGAAGACTACAACTTTGTTCTTCAGTATCACCCGGATAAAGCTAATATAGTTGCTGTTGCCTTGAGCAGAAAATCACATGGTACTTTGGCAAGCATTACCATCCGAGAGTGGAAAATAATAGAAGACATCTCAGGAATGGGATTGTACTTTAGTGAGGGTGGTGAACTAGCAACCTTGTTCACATTCATTGCATAACCAACTCTAGTGAGTAGAGTTGTTGAGGAGCAGAGGCATTGATAAGTGTTCAATACTATGTATTTGAATCCTCTGTATTGCATATGTTAGTCCCGTTATTATGTTTACCGAGATACGTTTACGGTATTTTTGTGTTTTTGATGTATTGCAGGTTTTGTAGTAAAATGAGTAAGGTTTGAGGCCATTTGCAGTTGAAGAGCAAAATTCAGAATTAAAGCTAAGGCATCTCGATCAATCGAGATGTTGATCTCGATCAATCGAGATCTCGATTGATTGAGACTTGATTTCAATTGATCAAAATCTCGATCAATCGAGATTCCAATTTCGATTGATCGAGATTCTGCAGATCCACTTGCCCACTTGCTCACCTGCTCTTCCCACTTGCAACAAAATCCCCCTTTTTGCACGACTTGGAGGGATTGTCTGACTTAAACAAGACATTTGGAGATATTCTTGATATAGTTGGTATATATATTGATATATATATATATATATATATATATATATATATATATATATATATATATATATATATGGTGGGCCCCAAGGTTGAAAAAAAGGCCATAAAGCACAAAAGAAGCCATTATACACAATATGATACATACACATTTGTCTATTATACACAATATGATACATACACATTTAGAGACATTCGGGAGAGGAGAAGAAGGAGCTGAACCAGACCTTGAAGCTTCATTTTCTCCATCAATGGAAGAATGTAAGGCTGCCATAACCAACTAACTTCTCTACTAGGGTGTGGTTGATGCCCCTAGCCATGTAAACTTGTCCATTTTTGTAGCATTTTGGGATTTGTATTTAAATGTTGATTATTTAGTCTAGTGACAATGTACACTTATACATCTCTTATATATATTTATTTGATGTTGGTTTTATTCTTGTCTTAGAGTAGAATCTATCTTGTGAATGCACAACATTTGCATTGTAAGGACCGTGACCATTTTTGGCCGGTTTTCTTAAATTTCCATTTAATTGTCATATTATGACATTAAATGATTATATATGTGTTTTAAATGTAAAATTCATGTTTAGATAACTTAGTTAAGGTTTGAAGAAGTTTTCGGAACATTTGGCAAAAGTTGACTTTTTCGGGTCCGGTCAACCTAGGAGCGTGGGCCCCGTGGGCCCAAAAAATCTAAAAGTCTCGGAATAACCTCAAATTTTGAGGATAGCTTAAATAAAATATTTGACGCGCAAAGGAGTTGATTTCGTGTCAATCGGAGTTACGGAACTCCAAAAATGAGCCTGGGAAGGTTTAGTGAAAAGGTGATGGCATACTTGTAATTATAAGTAGGTCATTTAGGCTATAAATAGCCAAGAGAACTCAGCCATTCTCACTCACTTCTCCCAGCCGTGTAAGCATCTATACACATATATACATAACTTCTTCATCTTCTTCCTTTCTTCATGAATTTTGAGGGGCTTCGGGTGAGAGTTTGATTTCGCCGAAGAAGGAAGAAATGATCTACGCGTTGAGAGCTTGAGATTGATCGGTCCAAAATCATTTTTGGAGAAGGTTGATCTTTTGGGTGAGATTTGGGGGAATTCAATTGGAAGCTCTTCCAATTTGAGGTAGGGATGTTTAACTCATAAAATCCAGGATTCTTGTGAGTGTATTGGTTGTCTATGACAACCAATTGGTTATGTGGAGTAAATAGATGTTCCTCAATATTCAAGCATGTTATTTTATATCATTAAATGTGCTAATAATGTTGGTTGATATGATGATATGTTTATAAATGCCTTAGAGAAATTTATGAGCATGTTGGGGTTGATTTGTGAATTTATGTTGGTGGATTCATGTATAATTGTGAAGGTGACTTCATGTATTTGATAAATTGCTTTAGAAACATTGTGAAGGATATGTGGTTATGTGAAATGTGGAGGTGTGAAGCATGTTCATTGTAAATGCATATGATGCCTAAATGGGACATTGTTTAAGTGTGATTGTTAGATGCCTCATTAGTTGTAAATGATGAATGTACATTTGAATAAATTGTGGGGTTCATCTTCATTGGTATAGTGAGGGAGGCAAGTAATGTGAACGGTGGAATCCATTCGGTAAAACGGCGAGGTATTCCGGTAAAGGTAACCCTCGTGAGGTATTCCGATCAAGGTACCCTCATGGATTGATGTGTAGTGAGGTATTCCGGTAAAGGTAACCCTCAAGAGGTATTCTGGTAAAAGTAACCCTCTATAGGTGGGATTGGTTGTCCATGGGGATTGGAGACCAATATGTGGGAAGGATGAGGGAGTCGTGCATATCATGTTGCCTTCTACTTTGTTTGTGATATGGTTGTGTGTGTGCATGAATTTCCAATATGTTAAATGCAAAATGTATGGTTACGTGGTATGCACGGAGTTGGTGGAATTATGTTTTAAATGTTTCTACTGAGCTTGTGGTTGCTCATCCCATGTGGATTAACATTTTTCAGGAAATGGAAAGGAGGTGATGGAGACTCCCCAATAGTACATTGGCGTGGAGTGGTTTTGGTCCGTTTAAAGACTTTATGTTGTTTTGTTGGAATGCATGTCCGAATTGTGGACCATATGCATGATATGAATATGTAAAGACCATTTGTATTCTGAAAACATGTAACATTCATGCTTTACGGTTTCATGCACTTAAATCTAAATTTTTGGTGTATGTGGTTTGTGACTTGTAATTTTGCATAATGTATGTATATGGAAAGATAATTGTGTTATCTCCGTTTTGATGGGTCATAGACCTTGTTTCGATTTATATTGAGAAAGATATGCATATTTTGGTGCAAGGGTTGTAAATCTGACCTACATCTACTAAATTGAGTATAACTTGAGTTGTGGTTGGTATTTTTGAATGATTCAAATTGGGTTAGAAACTAGACATCTTGAGGATGATCCATGTCAAATTTTAGGTCAAATGGAGTTACGGATTATGAGATATTAGCATTTGAAGTCAGGTTGAGGAGTGCTGTCAAAATTTCGGACCTAGTGCAGTTTGAGGTGGCTCAAAGTCCACTTTGAGGCGCCTGGAAAAGTTTGAGGCGGCTCAAAGTCCACTTTGAGGAGCCTGGAAATCTTTGACATGCCTCAAAGTGGAGTTTGAGGCACCTCAAAGTCTTCAAAACCTTAAAAATGTGAATTTTTATGATTTTTCATGATTTAGGATTGGAAATGGAATGTCATGGATGCATGGACCGATGCGAGGCCTATTGGGATGGATAGTGATGAGTATACGCATGGATAATTACATATGTATGATTAGGTTCCGCGGTAATTAGGAGATATGAGGGGGTTCATTGGGGTTTAATGAACGGGTTCACACCCGGGATTCGGGTCGGTCCTGGGGGAGTCCCGGTGGTCCGGATTTTTGGGGCGTGACAGAATGGTATCAGAGCACTAGGACGAATACCTAGGGGCGACGGGTAATGGATGGGTCACTTGTAGTTTCATGATAGGTTTGAACTTCGAGTTTGTTAACCTAGAAACGCATGTAGACATGACATAGTTAATTAGAGAACTTATGTGCATGTGGAATGTGCTTACATGATAATATGTTAAGTGCTATGTGATAACATGTATTGTATGTTATGTGTTGACTTGAGAAGATATTTATGTGAATAAATATGTTTTGTAAAGCATGTTTATATGTTACGTATGCAAATGATAACATGTGGTTATGTTGTGAAATGGTTGATCATGTTGAACACAAAACATGTGATAACTTGTTGTGTTGAATCATTTCTTGAATTGATAGAAACATGCCACCTAGACGTCGTGGAGGTGGAGTTGGGGGTGGATGTTTGAAATTGAGTTAATTCCTTTAGATTTAATGGAGAAGTGATGGTTTGTATGTTTGAGAGGGATATAGTTAGGTTCTGATTGAACCTTAAGGTGTGAGGGCAAGAACGACATGTTGTCGGAGTTGGGCTAGTGAGGAAAAATGGTCCGGCCGGACATTTTTCTTTGATTAGCGTTTCTCTTATAATGTGTTGGGTCCAAGTAGTTATAGAGTTAACTTGTTGGGTATTGACGAGTAAGGGACTGAGGTTAAAGTGTTTTGAATACAAA
Source organism: Cornus controversa (assembly GCA_026545225.1). NCBI lineage: Eukaryota > Viridiplantae > Streptophyta > Magnoliopsida > Cornales > Cornaceae > Cornus > Cornus controversa. The sequence continues at coordinate 49,289,681 of CM048846.1, read as the reverse complement.
AGATTTTTTTTTTTTTGCCATGGGGTTAGAGGTGTCAGCCTTGGATAGAGCTTTATGTATTGATAGTCCATTTAGGGTGGAGTAACCAGAAGCGAAATGCTTGGGTTATATGAAATGAGTTGAAAGTTGTGTGATAAGTTTTGGATATGATTTTTAACTAGTTCCTTGGAGTGGAAGGATGCAGCGAGACATGATTCTTTTCTCGGATAATTGGTGATGGAAATTGATTGGTTAATGAGATTGTGAAATTAGTGGGATGTAAGATCCTAGACTTGGTGTTGGATTCCATCGGGTTATAGTCTATGGAACTGGGCATTGTTATGTGGCTTTCCACACTGTTTATGTGGCTTGTTTCGGCAAGTGCACAGGATTTATGTGGCTTGCTTTGGCAAGTGCACTGTTTATGTGGCTTGTTTAGACAAGTGCACGGGATTTATGTGATTTGTTTCGGCAATTGTACTGAATTGTAATGCCCAGGATGGTATGCCATTATTATAAATCATTTTTTTTCAATGGTGGATTATGTGAACATGGTAGTTGGTTTGGAAATGATTTGGAAACCTTGGGTAGAGCTATTTGTGTTGATATGCCTATGGGCGGTACAGTGATTCTTGACAGAGTGTGTCAGGAATGTGCTATTGAGATAGCCGAGAGGACACTTGAGATTGATTTTATTCTCCTTGATATGAGTAGTTTTGATATCATCCTTAGGATGGATTGGTTGTCAGAGTTTCATGCAACCATTGATTGTTTTAGAAGGAGAGTGACGATTTGTACGCCCGAGGGCAATTACTTTTGTTTTGTGGGAGATCGGAGTGACTTCTATGCTTCACCATGTTATGGCATTAGCAGTCGTGAGTGACACAGTTTTATCTTGGCTAGTCTTTTGGCTGAAGGGGGAGGAGGTTCTGAGAGAGGTATATCCAACAATGGTGTGTGAATTTGTGGATGTCTTTCCAGAGGATTTGACAGAATTGCCTCCCAAGAGAGAGGTAGAGTTTCGTATTGATCTTATACCCGGTACGATGCCCATTTCTATGGCACCATATCGGATGGCACCGGTAGAGTTGGTAGAACTAAAATGCCAATTGGATGATTTGAAAGCTAAAGGCTTCATTAGACCGAGTCCGTCATCGTGGGGAGCACCGGTGTTATTTTCTAAGAAGAAAGATGGTGCTTTGAGATTGTGCATTGATTACCAGAAATTGAATCATGTGACAATCAAGAATAAGTATCCATTGCCGAGGATAGACGACCTATTTGATCAATTGAAGGGAGCTCACTACTTCTCAAAAATTGACTTAAGGTCGGGTTATTATCAATTGAGGGTAAAGGAGGAGGATATTCATAAAACGGCTTTTCGTACGCGTTATGGACATTATGAATTCCTCGTAATGCCATTCGGTTTGACTAATGCACAGGCGGCATTTATGGACTTGATGAACCGCGCATTTCATGAATACCTTGACACTTTTGTGGTAGTGTTTGTGGATGATATACTTGTGTACTCATCTTCGGAGGAAGAGCATGAGTTGCACTTGAGAACAGTTTTGCAGATCCTTAGAGAGCACCGATTGTACGCTAAGTACGAAAAGTGCGAGTTTTGGCTCTAAGAGGTGAAATTCCTTGGACATGTTGTTTCCGAAGGTGGAGTCTCAGTAGACCCATCTAAGATTGAGGTCGCGATGTGTTGGGAGAGTCCAAAGAGTGTCTTTGAGATTTGGAGTTTTCTTGGGTTGGCAGGCTACTATAGGAGGTTTGTGAAGGACTTCTCTAGTATTGCAGCACCTATGACACGACTTACTCGTAAAGGTGTGAAATTTGTGTGAAATGAAGCATGTGAGTTGGCTTTTTGTGAACTGAATAAGTGGTTAACTACAGCTCCTATTTTGGTGAAACCCGAGCGTGGCTTGGGATATGTGATTTATTGTGATGCTTCGGGGAGCAGACTGGGTTGTGTGCTGATGCAATGTGATAGGGTAGTCGCTTACGGGTCTAGACAATTAAAGACTCATGAGCACAACTATCCTACGCATGATCTGGAGTTAGCAGCAGTGATCTTTGCCTTGAAAGGGTGGAGACACTACCTGTATGGTGAGAAATTTGAGGTTTACTCGGATCACAAGAGTCTCAAGTACCTTTTCTCCCAAAAGGACTTGAACTTGAGGCAGAGGAGATGGGTTGAGTACATGGAGGACTACAATTTTGATTTACAATACCATCCAGGTAAAGCAAATGTGGTGGCAGATGCGTTGAGCAGAAAGTCTCATGGGACTCTAGCTAGCATAGCCATTCGGGAGTGGAAAATGATGGAAGATTTCTCAGAGTTGGGATTATATTTCAGTGATGATAGTGAATGATGTGGTCGGAACTAAATTATATTGTAAGCTTAATTTTTGCCCTTTTTATCAAAATATAATTTAACCACTCGCAAGAGCACGAATCTTTGTAGATAAGGTTCTATATAGAGGGTATCGATCCCACGAGGACTAGTCGTTAATTGTCATAAAGAAAGATTAATTCTACTTTAATTCTAAAGAAACAGGTTTTTGGTTTTGTGTTTAAAACTATTGTGTAAATGAAATGACGATAAAATTAAAGAGTAAAGTCAGGAGAGAGAACTAGGGTTGGTTTCCACCACTAGCCATTCACATGTTCATAAGTGTAGCAAGCATGGGGTTCATTAATTAAATGCCTAACAATGTCATTAGGCTTGTGACCTCAATGACATATCAAAAGATCAATGTGTGTGCTAACCTATCATAATCCATCTTCAACAAGCATAGCTCTTCAACCTAACTAACTACCTAATTACCCTAATCTCTACGTAAACACTACATGCATCCAAACTACCTTGTCTTGGCATGGTCTATACAAACTAGCATCACACATTCATTTAAACACCATTATCTAACCATCATTTGCACTTCTTGTGGAATATGCAAATGTTGTGCATTCAAGTGACAAAACCTACTCTAAGACAAGAATAAATTCCATATCAAATGAATATATATAAGAAATGTATTTGTGTACATAATCACTAGGCTAAATAATCAACATTTAATTACAAATCCCCAAGAGCTACAAAGATGAACAAGTTTACATGGCTAGGGGTTGAAACCAACACCCTAGTAGAAGAGTTAGTTGCTCATGGTTGCCTTGCACCCTTCCATTAATGAAGAGAATGAAGCTTCTTGGTCTGGTTCAGCTTTTCTCTTCCTCTCCCGAAGGTCTCTCTCTTCTTCTTCTGATGTGTATCTTCGAGCCTTGAGATATGTGGCTTTTGGTGCTTTTTGTATGCTTTTTGGCTCCTTTGGGCCCACCATATATATATATATATATCATTATATATATCTCTTGTATCAAGAAGGCCCCCAAAAGTCTTGTTCAAGTCAGACAATCCCCCTAAGTCGTGCAAAAAGGGGGATTTTGTTGCAAGTGGGAGAGCAGGTGAGCAAGTGGCCAAGTGGGCTCTGCAGCATTTCGATTGATCGAAATTGCATTTCGATTGATCGAGATTTTGATCAATCGAAATGAGATTTCGATTGATCGAGATTTCGATCAATCGAAATGAGATTTCGATCAATCGAAATCTTGATTGATCGAAATCCACATCTCGATTGATTGAAATGCATTGGCAACATTTTCTGATTTCATCTCTTGACTGCAGAAAGCTTCCAACTTTGCTCCATTTACTCCAATACCTGCAATACATCAAAAACACAAAAATACCGTAAACATATCTCGGTAAACGCAAAAACAGAATTAACATATGCAATAAAGAGGGTTCAAATGCATAGAATTGAACACTTATCACACCCCCAAACTTACATATTGCTAGTCCCTTAGCAATACAATATTACAAAAATGAAATCAACTATCTTATACAAAATTTTAATCATGCTCAGTCATCAACTAGATAAAGGGCGCTCATCCATTCATTTCACAATTGGCAAATGCAACAAGTATTCCAGAACTATGTGGTCATTAGCAAAAATGGACTTTCACAAGCTATAAATGAACGATAGTCCCCACATACTGGCCAGCCCGAACAACTATAACAATTCCAACCCCAAAATCCTCTTTGAAAAGTGAACATGCATTCTAACGTGTGGCTTTTGTCATATTTGGAGAAGAAAACGAACAAATCTGTTTTTAAGAGAAAAACTCATTGAAAATGCTCAACCCGGCTGTTTCATTATCACAAAACATTCATGATTGCTCATGTGCGGATGACCGTGCAATGCTTAGCTCTTTTTGCTTTCTTGTAAGCCCATGTAGCGGCATTGGGCCAATGACTCCCAAACCAATTGGTTTTAGGGCATTAGGCGAAGAAGCACCCCTCGGACTTAATAACCGAGCTTACAAGGCGATGAGCGTAAGCAAGCCATCCGCTTATTACTGCTCAACCTTACACACTTTTACACGAATATTTCCTGCTTTGAGGCATAGAAATCCGGTTTATTTAGTGAGAAGGCTTATTGCATAATTTTCTCTTTTTATTATTATTATAATTTTTTATTTTTTTTTATTTTTATTTTTTTTTCAACAACCGGAAGAACTTATTCTCTAAGCTGTTCAGATAAAAACAGAAATTTCAAAAATTCTCCCTCAGACTTATACCCCACAATTTAAACTGCATGTGTGCGAATTTGTGCGGTTAAGGACAAATTTAGGGCAAGAACTGTACGTGCTCGAGTTTGGACAATAATGTAGACCATCCTAGCTTACTATCAAGCTTGCAAAAGCGCGGGTATTTACAATGTTAAAGTTCTTAACTACCTGCTGCATTTACCTCGGACATTTATTCGAATGATCTTCCTTTAAAGAGCAAGACATCATAGCAAGCATGCAAAAATATCACAGAAAAAAACTGCTCTACAATGACACTCAATATAATGACTGAACATTGCATGCATATGCAAGTGGTATAGCATACCGCACCCCCAAACTTATATGCAACATTGTCCTCAATGCTTGGACAAGAAGAGCAAGGAAAGAAGTTACCGGGATGGCAGAATGCGAGAAAAATGGAATTCCACAGCAGCGGTCATCCTGTAAATAAGAAAAATCTGCACAGAATACCAACTGGATACCACGAGCGTTACGAGGAACAAAAAGTAGATAAATAGAACATAATGAAATACTTATGCACAAACAGACAATGCCAATATCACTGTAAATCTAATGGTCTGAACTGGTGTTTCCCGATTGTCTAAGAGGTCTATGCGATAAGATATTGACTATCCAGGCGCGCTAACGTATAGCACGCAAAGGGGCTGCCTTTCTTTATTGCCGCCATACTGTGTTGAAGTAATCTCAACAGTATTGGGAATTGAAACCAGGCGGTAATAAATGGAAATCATCAACTGAATCGCATATAACAATTAGACAAGTGGTACTACATACATAGTCAAAGTATAGAGAACAGATAGGTTAACGGAAAGCAAAATAAAGACAGTAAAGATAACACATGGCATAAAAGAAAATAAAAAAAAAGGTATTCCATATAAGTGAGAATGAGTTTTAGTACAAAGTGTACCTGCAGGTGGAATACTCAAAAAGAAACTAAACATGGCCAACATGGCCTATCAAAAAAATAAAAAGAAAGAAAGAAAGAAAAATACAGAAAATAAAGCAGAAAAGATGAATAAAGTGCAGCTACTCGAGGGCGGGTGGTGGTGGTGGTGGGTCGGTGGGAGCAGAAGTGGAGGTGGAGGCTCGACCTGCGAACAGGAACTGCAGATCCTGCCGGAAGGCTCGGAACTCATCTAAAATCGCTCTCTGGCCTTGTACCAGAGAAGAAATGTCCGTCTGAATACCCGCCAGCTGACTCTGCGTCACCTGGACGTGCTCGTCAAAACCCTGCTGGAGCCGCTCTACGTCAGCTGCCAGGCAGGAATAGCCTATCGCTAAGATATCATGTCGCTCTGCAGCGACATCCATCTCCTCCTCCTCCATCTCCTCGTCCTCTGACTCCGCCCCTGCTGGCTCTCCCTCATCCATCTCCACCGGGGCATCCATATCTACATCGTCTGGTGGATCACCCTGATGGTCCTGTCGCTCTAAGTGTCGCCTCACCCGATCCCACTGAGTAGATGTGAAGCGGGTGGGCGGTGCCAACTGAATGTCAGTCCGACTGACCGGTGTACTGGCACTGCTGAGAAAAGCAGCGATCAGGAAGGGAAAGGGAAGCCGCCAACTCGCTGTTCTCCTCTTCCTCTTGTTGACGAGGCCATCCCAAACTTTGTGCATCTGCCCCCAGATAAGCGATGGGACAGAAAACCAAGCGCCCGTATGGAAAGCATAGAGGCAACGGAGGAGGTCACCCCTGCGCTCGGCCACGTGCTGCAACGGACACGCGTTCTTGAGAAGAATGGTGTCCAGGAACCAATATCTGCTCGGGCACATCGACTTGGATGTGCAGTTGTGGTTGGGCGTGGTAAACGCCCTGCCACACATGTCCATCACTATCGAGAAGAGCGTGGTATCTGCTGGGAGCGCGGCACTATAGAGTGGCTGACCGTCCGGGCCAACCATGTCCGGCGGCTGCTGGTGAGGAATGCCGAGCATATGAGCAATCCGGCTCGGCGTAATCGTGATCGTGACAGTGGCCACGGTAGTCTCGAGTGTATCTGGCGCTGTGCAGGAGTAGGTTATGTGCTCGTAAAAGACCTGCACTAGGCGCTCGTGTGCCATGTCGGTGGGAGGCACACATAGCCGGTCGAGGCGACGCCTCCTGAGCTCGGCAACCGTCCACTCGGTGTCGGGACGCCTCTCGAACTCGGCTAAGTCGAAAACCTGCTCCGGGTGGAACTTCCGAGACCGGAAGGCTCGCCCGGGCACGTCACGAGCAGCACCGGCGGCGTTTTTCACTCTCGCCATCGCCTCGGAACAGTCTGCACTGGATTCCAAAAGGTACGTAAATAAAAGATGAATAAGAAGAAAGTTAAACTACTACTAGACTAAAAGAATAAAAATAAAAATGAAGTCCTAGTCCAAGGTACTGACAAAAATGCAAAAAGTTACACTCGAAGAGGCAATGTGAACGGGCGCAACTGAAACGAAGGTGCCGCGGTTATACACCGTACACTAAGCGTGTGAAATGAAGAAAATGCCAAATCCCACTCCTGCTTGAATTCCTACCCCCCGAAACCCACAAAAACTCGATTCAGACATCGCAATCGCAACCATCCACCCCAACATGATCTAACTATGTGTTATTCTGCTGTAAAACTATCAAAAATGGCGAGAGAATAAACAAAAAGTAGCCATGCATCACTTACCTCGTGAGGAAGAAGATGAACGGCTCAACCGAAGAAAACTCCACACGCAGCCGCGAAGAGAAGATCGCGCAGATGCTAGCGGCGGATCGGACTGCGTCGGATGGCGGCGGATGATCGGGAATGGAAGATCGAGTGCTCGGGAGTGCTTGGAGAAGGCTTGGATCGCACAGAGGGAGAGAAGAAGTCGGATGGTCTTTTAAAATGGGAGGGAAGCCCAACGGTTTAAATAGATTTTCGGCTCACGTGCAGGCTCCGCGTGCCTTTCGATTGATCGAAATGTGCATTTCGATCAATCGAAATTTCGATTGATCGAAATCTTGCTTCGATCAATCGAAACTAACTTCGATGGATCGAGATTGTCTCTTCGATCAATCGAACATTCCTTCTCTAAATCACATTTTTACTTCGATCAATCGAACATTTAATTGATGCAATCGAACTTTTATTTCGATCAATCGAAATCCCATTTCGATCAATCGAAAGTTTCGATCGATCGAAGACCTATCGAAGTGCAATCGAAGAATACCACCTCTCGGGACTTTGGACTTGGCAAATCTCTGCAATTTTTTGATCAATCGAAACCAAAATTTTGATCAATCGAAATTTTCGATTGATCGAAATCTTGGTTTCGATCAATCGAAATGCTCAAAAACAGTCAGTTTAAAATATGCTTCAGGGACTTGGATATTGGGGAATTAGATACTACATTGCTTAGATACAAACCTACTTTGGATTAAAGGGACACCATGGAAGCTTGATAGCGACCATGGTTTCGCCACCTTACACGTCTATGGCGCGACGTCCGAGCCGGCTCACGAGTCAAAATACACGGGATCCGTCAAAGTGACGATATCCACGTATTCGGTGGTGACTTGGTCATCCACGCACACTTTTAAGCGCTGCCCGTTTACTTTGAATATTGAACCATCTTTCAAGTCCTTCAATTCCACCGCTCCGTGGGGCGCGACGAAATTAACCAAAAATGGACCATCCCAACGGGAGCGAAGTTTTTCGGGAAACAAATGGAGGCGTGAGTTGTACAACCAAACTTTTTGGCCCGGCAAAAATGTTTTGACTCGAATATTACGATCGTGAAAGGCCTTGGACCTTGCCTTATAGATTTTCGCATTCTCATAAGCGTCATGTCGCAATTCTTCCAATTCATTTAATTGAAGCTTTCGATTAGAACCGGCCTTTTTCATGTCAAAATTGAAGGTCTTGGTGGCCCACATAGCTTTATGCTCCAATTCAACCGGAAGATGGCACGCCTTGCCATAAACTAACCGATAAGGTGACATTCCAATGGGAGTTTTATATGCGGTTCGGTATGCCCATAATGCGTCGTTTAGTCGCAATGACCAATCCTTCCGGTCAGGCCGAACAGTTTTTTGAAGAATATTCTTAATCTCCCTATTGGATACTTCTACTTGGCCACTAGTTTGAGGATGGTAGGGGGTGGGTACTTTGTGTGTGACAGAGTATTTGAGAAGCAAGGTTCGAAGGAACCGGTTACAGAAATGCTTACCTCCGTCACTGATGATGGCCCGAGGCGTACCAAACCGGCTAAAAATGTTAGCTTGTATGAATTTAACCACGACTGCGTGATCGTTGGTTTTGGTAGCAACGACCTCTATCCACTTAGATACGTAGTCCACCGCCACAAGTATGTACTCATGACCAGTAGAGGGTGGAAATGGTCCCATGAAGTCAATGCCCCACACATCAAATATTTCAATGACAAGAATAGGGTTAAGAGGCATCATGTCCTTCCGAGACATCGCGCCGAGGCGCTGACATCGCTCACAAGAGCGGCAGAATGAATATGCATCCCGATGAAGTGTCGGCCAGAAAAATCCGCATTGAAGAATTTTTGCTGCGGTTTTCTTAGCACTAAAGTGTCCCCCACAAGCGAGTGTATGACAAAATTTAAGAATGCTTTGGAATTCACTGTCGGGTACACACTTACGAATTATTTGATCGGGGCAGTATTTGAACAATTGAGGATCGTCCCAATAATATGATCGTGATTGGGAGAGAAAACGATCCTTCTCTTGTTTGGTCCAAGAAGATGGTATTTTACCGGTTGCCAAATAATTAACCATATCCGCATACCAAGGGATACTCTCTTGTGAGATGACAAAGAGTTGTTCGTCCGGGAAGGATTCACAAACTGGAATGGAATTATGGAGGGATTCAACAAGGATTCTAGAAAGGTGGTCAGCTACCACATTTTCAGTTCCCTTTTTGTCTCTAATCTCAAAATTGAACTCTTGCAACAAGAGTATCCATCGGATCAACCTAGGCTTAGTGTCCTTTTTCGCCAAAAGATGCCGGAGGGCAGCATGGTCCGAATAGACAATGACCTTTGAACCTAATAAATAAGCTCGAAATTTGTCTAATGCAAATACTACCGCAAGCAATTCCTTTTCCGTTGTGGTATAATTGATTTGAGCCTCGGAAAGGGTTTTACTTGCGTAATAGATGACATGTGGCAGTTTGTCTACTCGTTGCCCCAAGACCGCACCCATGGCATAGTCGGATGCATCACACATAATCTCAAATGGGAGAGCCCAATTTGGAGGGGTTAGAATTGGAGCGGTTGTAAGCATGGCGCGGAGTTTTTCAAAAGCGTCAAGGCACGCTTCATCAAAGGTAAAGCAAGACTCTTTTTCAAGAAGGTGACACAAAGGCCGAGAAATCTTGCTAAAGTCTTTGATGAAACGACGATAAAAGCCCGCATGCCCAAGGAATGAACGAATCTCTCTCACCGTGGATGGTGGAGGAAGTTTGGAAATGAGCTCAACCTTGGCTTTATCAACCTCTATTCCTCGCTTAGACACAATATGCCCTAGGACAATACCCTCTTGAACCATAAAGTGACTCTTTTCCCAACTAAGAATTAGGTTGGTTTCTTGACATCTTTTGAGAACACAAGCTAGATTTTGGAGGCATGATTCATATGAAGGCCCAAAAATGGAAAAATCATCCATGAACACTTCTAAGAATTTTTCCACCATGTCCGAGAAGATAGACATCATACACCGTTGAAAAGTTGCCGGTGCATTGCACAACCCAAAGGGCATGCGTCTATAAGCAAATGTGCCGAAGGGACATGTAAAGGTGGTTTTCTCTTGGTCCCTCGGGTCTATAGCAACCTGATTATAGCCGAAATATCCATCCAAAAAGCAATAAAAGCTTTGCCCGGCCAATCTCTCCAATATTTGATCAATGAATGGGAGGGGGAAGTGATCTTTCCGAGTGGCTGAATTTAATTTCCTATAATCAATGCACACTCTCCATCCTGTGGTGGTGCGTTGGGGAAATTCACCCTTATCATTAGGTTGCACCGTAATACCAGACTTCTTTGGAACCACTTGAGTGGGACTAACCCACTTGCTATCAGAGATGGGGTATATGATCCCCGCATCTAGTAACTTCACCACCTCCTTCATTACAACGTCCTTCATGTTTGGATTCAATCGACGTTGTGCCTCCCTTGAGGTCTTTGCATCCTCTTCCAAGTATATGCGATGTATACAAACAGAAGGGTCTATTCCCTTAAGATCTACCACACTCCATCCTATTGCTTCTTTGTGCTCTTTGAGCACCTTTATGAGTTCCAATTCTTGAGCATTTGTGAGATTGGAAGCAATAATGACTGGAAGGGTCTCATTTGCGCCCAAGAAAACATACTTGAGTGTAGCTGGAAGAGGCTTGAGCTCAAGTTGTGATGGGGAAATTAAAGAAGGAGTTTGGAGAGTTTTGGACAAAGGGGGCAAGGGTTCTCTCGGAACTCTCCACTTAGGCAAATCCATGACAGTATTAACATCGAGCATGGAATTGACTTCACATATGGATTGCTCAATGTCAAAATCATCATAGTTAAAATGATTTAGGCATGCCTCTAAAGGGTCCGTGGAAAGAATAGAAGGAAGTGCTTCTTGAACAAGGTCGTCCACAACATCGACACAAAAGCACTCACTTTCATCGTCGGGTGTGTGGTGGGAAGCATTGAAGATGTTCAAGCGGACCTTCATATTCCCAAAAGAGATGTCCATCACTCCAGTACGGCAATTAACGCAAGCGTTTGCCGTGGCCAAGAATGGACGACCTAGAATGATAGGAATATGATGATTCGGATTTTGGACCGGTTCCGTGTCAAGGACTATGAAGTCCACCGGAAAATAGAATTTTTCCACTTGAATGATGACATCCTCAATGATGCCACGTGGTTGCTTCACCGAACGGTCGGCAAGTTGCAACACAACCGTGGTATGCTTGAGTTCCCCCAAACCTAGTTGTTGGTAAACTGAGAATGGAAGCAAATTGACACTAGCCCCTAGGTCAAGAAGTGTTTTTTCAAAAGATTGATTTCCGATGGTGCACGAAATGGTCGGAGCACCTGGATCTTTGAATTTAGGAGGGGCTTGGTGTTGGAAAATGGAGCTTATGTGCTCAGTTAAGAGGACTTTCTTAGGAACATTATTCCTAGATTTGCGCTTTTGAGTGCATAAGTCCTTCAAGAATTTCGCATAAGAGGGAATTTGTCGAATAGCATCAAGGAGAGGGAGATTGATCTTTACTTGTTTGAAGATCTCCATCATGTCTTGGATTTTCTCTCCTTGCTTCCCGAAATGAGAAGGTTCCTTCAATCGTTGAGGAAAAGGAACCGGAGGTTCATAAGAGGTGTCAAGATTTGGAATCGATGATGCCACAACTTCACTTGCCTTTCCTTTTGGATTTGAAGGGGTATTTTGCAAATTTGGATTTAACGGAAACAATTTTGGATTTAATTGGGATTCTTTTGGATTTTTAGGTTGCTCTTGAAATTCCTTTCTCTCTTCCTCCCCTACCTTGGAGTTAATGATTTTACCACTCCTCAAGGTTGTGATTGATTGAACTTGCTCTGGAGGATCATTACAAGTTGAAGATGATGGATCTTCAATCATATGCACACCCTTGGGATTCGCCACCGGTTGACTTGGCAACTTACCTTCCTCCCTTCTATTTAAGGCATTAGCTAGTTGCCCGATTTGAGCTTCTAACCTAGCCATAGATTGAGCATTGGCCTCAAGCTTAGAGATTGATTGGGAGTGAGTTTGCAATAAGCGGGTGTTGGCCTCAAGATTGCTTATCACTCGTTCTTCAAAGCTTTGGCTTCTTGGAGGAGGTGGTGGTTGTTGGTAATTTGATCTTTGATTGTAAGGTTGAGGGTTTGGCCTATAAAGAGGCTGTTGAGATTGGGAATTAAAAGAACTTTGCCCTTGGAAAGAGGGACTTGATTCTTGATTCTTCCATGAAAAAGCCGGATGGTTCTTGTAACCAGGATTGTACGTGTTTGAATATGGATCATTCATTTGTTTAGCGTACACGGCATTCGCTTGCTCTTGAGCATAATCGGGAGATTGCCCGGCAATAGGACAATCTCGCACAAAATGCGAAGTGCTATAGCAAAACGAACACCCCTCCTGATTTTGGACAGATTGGTTAGGAATAGGCAGCCCATTTTTCATGATTAAATCCATTTTTTGGGACAAGGCTTCTACGTGCATGGCTACCTCATCTACCCGTGAAATCTCATGCACTCCTCTACAAGGTTGGGTGGCCTTCCCTTTCCTAGTGGAGGAGCGTTGAGCTGAATTGTTGCTTAGGGTTTGAAAGAGTTTCCATGCCTCATCGGGGCTTTTCAAAAGGTACCCACCCCCACATGCGGAGTCTATCATTTGTCTATGTTGCTCACTCACCCCATCATAAAAACTTTGCACTAGCTGCCATTTTGGGACAGCATGATGCGGACAAGATTTTAAGAGATCTTTTAACCTCTCCCACGTCTCATGGAATTGTTCTTGGTCAATTTGGGTGAATCCGGTGATTGCTCGCCGAATATCACTTGTCTTACCCATTGGGAAGTATTTTTTTAAGAACTCTATTTGCATTTTCGCCCAAGAATGGATTGAGTTGGGTTCTAGGGAATTGAACCAACTTCTAGCCTTATCTTTTAGGGAAAATGGAAACATACGTAGCTTTAGATCATCTTCCGTAAAGTGTGGTACACGAATGGTGGAACACACGGAAAAGAAGTAATCTAAGTGCCGGTATGGATCCTCATTAGGAAGACCGTGAAAGCTGTTAAGAAGGTTGAGGGTGGAGGACTTTATTTCAAATTGATTTGCCGCTACATCCGGAAATTGAATACATGAAGGTACTTCAAATGTAGTCGGAAGGTAAAAGTCCATAAGCAACTCTCCTTGAGGAGGTGGTGGTGGAGGCGGTTGTTCATGATTAAAAGGAGGTAGACCTGGAGGTTGTCTCTCATTTGGTTCCATGTTTTCAGTTCTAGGCAAAATAGGGTCCCTAGAGGTTCCTCTACGTTGTCTAAGTGTTCGTTCAAGTTCACTATTACAAGGAAGCAAAGGAAGTGACAATGACCGTCTACCTAGCATGCATTAACAATTGAACAGCACCTCTACACACAAAGTAACAATCATATATACAAAAGAATGTGAATGATTCAAACCACCAAGTTTTGAAGTTATACTCACAAAGGGTTCCAATTTGAATTCTTCTAGATGCCCGCAATGTGGTATACCTAAAATCAAGAAGTTTGAGATATAAGAACAAGATATATACAAAAAGAATGAAAGAATTTCTAGCCTAAGAATTAAACCAGATTTAATCTTCCAATGGCGACAATTAAACCGTAGTCCCCGGCAACGGCGCCAAAATTTTGATGTGGTCGGAACTAAATTATATTGTAAGCTTAATTTTTGCCCTTTTTATCAAAATATAATTTAACCACTCGCAAGAGCACGAATCTTTGTAGATAAGGTTCTATATAGAGGGTATCGATCCCACGAGGACTAGTCGTTAATTGTCATAAAGAAAGATTAATTCTACTTTAATTCTAAAGAAACAGGTTTTTGGTTTTGTGTTTAAAACTATTGTGTAAATGAAATGACGATAAAATTAAAGAGTAAAGTCAGGAGAGAGAACTAGGGTTGGTTTCCACCACTAGCCATTCACATGTTCATAAGTGTAGCAAGCATGGGGTTCATTAATTAAATGCCTAACAATGTCATTAGGCTTGTGACCTCAATGACATATCAAAAGATCAATGTGTGTGCTAACCTATCATAATCCATCTTCAACAAGCATAGCTCTTCAACCTAACTAACTACCTAATTACCCTAATCTCTACGTAAACACTACATGCATCCAAACTACCTTGTCTTGGCATGGTCTATACAAACTAGCATCACACATTCATTTAAACACCATTATCTAACCATCATTTGCACTTCTTGTGGAATATGCAAATGTTGTGCATTCAAGTGACAAAACCTACTCTAAGACAAGAATAAATTCCATATCAAATGAATATATATAAGAAATGTATTTGTGTACATAATCACTAGGCTAAATAATCAACATTTAATTACAAATCCCCAAGAGCTACAAAGATGAACAAGTTTACATGGCTAGGGGTTGAAACCAACACCCTAGTAGAAGAGTTAGTTGCTCATGGTTGCCTTGCACCCTTCCATTGATGAAGAGAATGAAGCTTCTTGGTCTGGTTCAGCTTTTCTCTTCCTCTCCCGAAGGTCTCTCTCTTCTTCTTCTGATGTGTATCTTCGAGCCTTGAGATATGTGGCTTTTGGTGCTTTTTGTATGCTTTTTGGCTCCTTTGGGCCCACCATATATATATATATATCATTATATATATCTCTTGTATCAAGAAGGCCCCCAAAAGTCTTGTTCAAGTCAGACAATCCCCCTAAGTCGTGCAAAAAGGGGGATTTTGTTGCAAGTGGGAGAGCAGGTGAGCAAGTGGCCAAGTGGGCTCTGCAGCATTTCGATTGATCGAAATTGCATTTCGATTGATCGAGATTTCGATCAATCGAAATGAGATTTCGATCAATCGAAATCTCGATTGATCGAAATCCACATCTCGATTGATCGAAATGCCTTGGCAACATTTTCTGATTTCATCTCTTGACTGCAGAAAGCTTCCAACTTTGCTCCATTTACTCCAATACCTGCAATACATCAAAAACACAAAAATACTGTAAATATATCTCGGTAAACGCAAAAATGGAATTAACATATGCAATAAAGAGGGTTCAAATGCATAGAATTGAACACTTATCAGTGAACCAGCTACGTTGTTTAGCTTGGTAGCACAACCAATGCTTGTGAGTAAGGTGATTGAGGCACAGAAGAAAGATAGTGAGTTAGAATCTATACACTCACAGATTGTTGGTGGTAGTACCGTAGCGGGTTGGACCTTGCATTCTGATGGGGGTCTACGATTTAGAGGGTTGATGGCGGTTCCTTTGGATTGTCGTGATGACGTATTACGGGAATTTCATCATTCTCGTTTTGTAGTTCATCCTGGTGGTACCAAAATGTATCACAATGTGAGGCGCCAATATTGGTGGTGAGGTATGAAGAAAGATGTGGCACAGTTTGTAGTGAGATGTCTTACTTGTCAGCAAGTGAAGGCGGAACATCAAAAGCCGGCTGGATTGTTGCAACCATTACCAGTGTCAGAATGGAAATGGTAACATATCACCATGGATTTTGTTACGAGTCTTCTAAGATCGAACAAGGGCAATGATACAATTTGGGTTGTTGTGGATATGTTGACCAAAATGGCTCAGTTCTTACCTATAAGATTGAATGATGATGTGAGGAGGCTCAGTAAGCAATATGTGGAGCAGATTGTGAGATTACATGGGGTTCCAGTATCCATTGTGTCAGATAGGGATCCACGGTTCACTTCGAGATTTTGGCAAGGATTCCAGACGGTGTTGAACACTGAGTTGCATTTTAGCACAGCATTCCATCCTCAGACTGACGGGCAGTTGGAGCGTACTATACAGATATTGGAGGATATGCTTCGTGCTTGTATACTTGATTTTGGCGGTGGTTGGGAGGATCATTTGCCACTTGTAGAGTTTGCATATAATAACAGTTATTATGCCAATATTGAGATAGCACCATTTGAGGCATTATATGGCAGACCTTATAGGTCTCTAGTTTGTTGGACTGAGGTGGGCTAGACCACAGCCTTAGGACCAGACATTGTGCAAGAGACTACTGAAAAGATTAAATTGATTAGGCAGCGACTGTTGACAGCTCAGAGTCGACAAAAGAGCTATACTGATCGGAGGAGGAGACCATTATCCTTCGAGGTGGGGGACCACGTGTTCCTAAAGGTTTCACCACAGAAGGGATTGATGCGCTTTGGGAGGAGTGGCAAGTTGTCACCGAGGTATATTGGACCATTTGAGATCCTCGGGTGTGTCGGTGAGGTGGCCTACAGATTGGCTTTACCACCATAGTTGGAGAAGGTTCACAATGTGTTCTATGTTTCGATGTTGAGGAAATACGAACCTGATCCATCACATATTCTAAGTTGGGTGGACGTTGAGGTCAATGAGGATGTCACCTATGAGGAGAGACCGGTACAGATTCTTGATACTAGGGAGCAAGTTTTGAGGGGTAAGACCATTCCCTTGGTCAAGATTTTGTGGCATCATCACAATGTTAAGAGGTTACGTGGGAATGGGAGCATGAAGTTTGTTCTAAGTATCCTGACTTATTTTCTCCAGGTACGTCCTGATTTCGGGGACGAAATCCTTTTAACTTGGGTAGGTTGTAAGAACTGTGACCATTTTTGGCCGATTTTCTTAAATTTCCATTTAATTGTCATATTATGACATTAAATGATTGTATATGTGTTTTAAATGTAAAATGCATGTTTAGATAACTTAGTTAAGGTTTGGAGAAGTTTTCGGAGCATTTGGCAAAAGTTGACTTTTTCGGGTCCGGTCAACCTAGGAGCGCGGGCCCAAAAAATTCAAAAGTCTCAGAATAACCTCAAATTTTGAGGATAACTTAAATAAAATATTTGACGCACAAAGGAATTAATTTCGTGTCAATCGGAGTTACGAAACTCCAAAAATGAGCCCGGGAAGGTTTAGTGAAAAGGTGATGGCATACTTGTAATTATGAGTAGGTCATTTAGGCTATAAATAGCCAAGAGAACTCAGCCATTCTCACTCACTTCTCCCAGCCGTGTAAGCATCTATACACATATATACATAACTTCTTCATCTTCTTCCTTTCTTCATGAATTTTGTGGGGCTTCGGGTGAGAGTTTGATTTCGCCGAAGAAGGAAGAAATGATCTACGCGTTGAGAGCTTGAGATTGATCGGTCCAAAATTATTTTTGGAGAAGGTTGATCTTTTGGGTGAGATTTGGGGGAATTCAATTGGAAGCTCTTCCAATTTGAGGTAGGGATGTTTAACTCATAAAATTTGGGATTCTTGTGAGTATATTGGTTGTCTATGACAATCAATTGGTTATGTGGAGTAAATAAATGTTCCTCAATGTTCAAGCATGTTATTTTATATCATTAAATGTGCTAATAATGTTGGTTGATATGATGGTATGTTTATAAATGCCTTAGAGAAATTTATGAGCATGTTGGGGTTGATTTGTGAATTTATGTTGGTGGATTCATGTATAATTGTGAAGGTGACTTCATGTATTTGATAAATTGCTTTAGAAACATTGTGAAGGATATGTGGTTATGTGAAATGTGGAGGTGTGAAGCATGTTCATTGTAAATGCATATGATGCCTAAATGGGACATTGTTTAAGTGTGATTGTTAGATGCCTCATTAGTTGTAAATGATGAATGTACATTTGAATAAATTGTGGGGTTCATCTTCATTGGTATGGTGAGGGAGGCAAGTAATGTGAACGGTGGAATTCATTCGGTAAAACGGCGAGGTATTCCGGTAAAGGTAACCCTCGTGAGGTATTCCGATCAAGGTACCCTCATGGATTGATGTGTAGTGAGGTATTCCGGTAAAGGTAACCCTCAAGAGGTATTCTGGTACAGGTAACCCTCTATAGGTGGGATTGGTTGTCCATGGTGATTGGAGACCAATATGTGGGAAGGATGAGGGAGTCGTGCATATCATGTTGCATTCTACCTTGTTTGTGATATGGTTGTGTGTGTGCATGAATTTCCAATATGTTAAATGCAAAATGTATGGTTACGTGGTATTCACGGAGTTGGTGGAATTATGTTTTAAATGTTTCTACTGAGCTTGTGGTTGCTCATCCCATGTGGATTAACATTTTTCAGGAAATGGAAAGGAGGTGATGGAGACTCCCCAATAGTACATTGGCGTGGAGTGGTTTTGGTCCTTTTAAAGACTTTATGTTGTTTTGTTGGAATGCATGTCCGGATTGTGGACCATATGCATGATATGAATATGTAAAGACCATTTGTATTTTGAAAACATGTAACATTCATGCTTTACGGTTACATGCACTTAAATCTAAATTTTTGGTGTATGTGGTTTGTGACTTGTAATTTTGCATAATGTATGTATATGGAAAGATAATTGTGTTATCTCCGTTTTGATGGGTCATAGACCTTGTTTCGATTTATATTGAGAAAGATATGCATGTTTTGGTGCAAGGGTTGGAAATCTGACCTACATCTACTAAATTGAGTATAACTTGAGTTTTGGTTGGTATTTTTGAATGATTCAAATTGGGTTAGAAACTAGAAATCTTGAGGATGATCCATGTCAAATTTTAGGTCAAACGGAGTTACGGATTATGAGATATTAGCATTTGAAGTCAGGTTGAGGAGTGCTGTCAAAATTTCGGACCTAGTGCAGTTTGAGGTGGCTCAAAGTCCACTTTGAGACACCTGGAAAAGTTTGAGGCAGCTCAAAGTCCACTTTGAGGCGCCTGGAAATCTTTGAGATGCCTCAAAGTGGAGTTTGAGGCACCTCAAAGTCTTCAAAACCTAAAAAATGTGAATTTTTATGATTTTTCATGATTTAGGAGTGAAAATGGAATGTCATGGATGCATGGACCGATGCGAGGCCTATTGGGATGGATAGTGATGAGTATACGCATGGATAATTACTTGTGTATGATTAGCTTCCACGGTAATTAAGAGATATAAGGGGGTTCATTGGGGTTTAATGAACGGGTTCACACTCGGGATTCGGGTCGGTCCTGGGGGAGTCCCGGTGGTTCGGATTTTTGGGGCGTGACATGCATCTTCCACAAGAAGGGCAAATGATGGCTAGGTAATGGTGTTTAAATGAATGTGTTGTGTTTGCTTGTATAAACCATGCCAAGATAAGGTAGTTTGGATGCATTTAGGTTCACTTAGAGAGTAGGGTAGTTAGTTAGGTTGAAGAACTATGCTTGTTGAAGATGGATTATGATAGGTTTGCACACACATTAATCTTTTGATATGTCATTGAGGTCACAAGCCTAATGACATTGTTAGACATTTAATTTATGAATCCCAAGCTTGCTACACTTATGGACATGTGAATGGCTAGTGGTGGAAATCACCCCTAGTTCTCTCTCCCAACTTTTAACTCTTTAAATTTATTGTTTTTACATTCATGCAATAGTTTTATAAACAAAAATCAAAACCTTGTTTTTAGGATTAAAGTGGAATTAATCTTTCTTTAAGACAATTAACGACTAGTCCTCGTGGGATCGATAGCCTCTATATAGAACCGTATCTACAAAGATTTGTGCTCTTGCGAGTGGTTAAATTATATTTTGAAAAAGGGGCAAAAATAAGCTTACAATTATAATTCAAGTTTAGCCACATCAGGCATGATAGTGAAATAGAGAGCATTCACACTCGGATTTCGGGTGGCAAAATAGTAGAAAATTTGATTGTTCATTTCGATGGAGACATGAGGTTCAAAAGGAAAATGGTTGTACCATTGGCTTGTTGGGATGAGGTTCTTAGAGAATTCTATAGCTCTAGACTTGCAGTGCATCCCGGTGGTATAAAAATGTATCACAACTTGTATAGGCAATATTAGTGGAATGGTATGGAAAAAGGTGTCGCATAATTTGTGGCAAGGTGCCTCACTTGTCAAGAAGTAAAGGCCTTGCATCAGAGACCGATGAGTTTGTTACAACCCTTACCGTTAGCTATGTGGAAGTGGGAACACGTCACTATAGACTTTGTGATAGGGTTACTAAGGTTGAGGAAGAGTTACGACACAGTTTGGGTCATTGTGGATCAATTGACCAAGGTGGCTCATTTCCTCCCTATTCAAGTGACTGATGATGTGTATACTTTCAGTCGGCTGTATATTGATTAGATTCTAAGACTGAATGGAGTGCCAGTTTCTATTGTGTTTGATAGAGATCTGCAGTTTACGTCATGATTTTGGCAGAGTTCTCAGGCAGCCCTTGATACAGACTTTCATTTTAGTAAGGTTTTTTGTTATGTTCGATTTTATAAACCAAATTTATATTTTACCACTCGCAATAGAACAAATCCTTGAAGGATAGGGTTCTAAGTTGAGGTTGTCGGTCCCACAGAGACTACATTGGAATAATGTGCTAAAGATTGAAGGTTATTTCTCGTTTAACTTACAAATAAGTTTTTGGGTTGTTTGTTTACTCTACTTTAAAAACATAAATGACAATAAAATAACGGAGTTTGAGAAAAGGATAAAGGACTAGGGTTGAGACTTCCCCCCTAGCCTCATAACATGCAAAACTTATAATAAATCAGGGAATTTATGCAAATATGTACTAAATAGCGCATTTGGCATGTGGCCTACAATGTCACCGTCAAGAAGATACATACACCTTAAAATACTAAAGTCCATCTTCGATACGTGCAATTCCCCTACCTACCTACTTACTTAATTACCTAATTAACTAAGTGTAACTAAATTGCCATCTCTAAGCATGGACTCTGCAAATCTAGCTATGCATATTAAAGTGAAAACTAGTACCAAGTCATCACTTGTAGTTCTTGTGAAAATATAAGTGTTTGAAGATCATGTGAAGAAAATTAAACATTCTAAGACAAGAAGATAACTAACAACACATGAACATGGTGGGGTGGATGCACTCAACATAGATAGAGATGAATCCATGCTCAAAATGGTCTTGAAGGCCTTACAAAACCTTCTTTGAAGCTTTCCCTATGTAGAACTTCATTTTCTCTCTCTAAAATTTCTACAAATATTCTTTATTACAAGAAAAGTGATATATCTTCTTTATTACATATTTCCTACATATATATATCTGACTTTAAGGTTAAAATATCACATAAATTTCGTGCAAGACTTATTCAAATCAAATCTTGACAAGTGGCCAAGTAGGAAAAATATCTTGCAAAAATATCTTTCAGCAGAAATTTGAGATGCATCGAAATGGCCATTTTGAGGCATCGAACTTCCTTGCTCTAAAACCCTTGATTTTTCTTGCTTTTCGACTTCGGTCTTGACACGCCATTCACTAAAACTTGCTGTAAACCTTCGATGAAGTATGATCAGATTTAGGAATATATTCTTGAATTGATAACGGAGTCGAATTATGCCAAATTCTAGCATAGAACCTGAAATTATCAAAAACATGAAAACACATAAAAAAATACTATATGTGCATCTATGAGATTAAAACACATAAGTAAAGGCACGAGAATGTATAACATTCAACGTTTATCACTTTTCATCCTCAGGCAGATAGTCAGTTAGAGTGTACTATACAGATTTTGGAGAATATGCTTCGAGCGTGTGCACTTGATTTTTATGGTAGTTGGGAAGATCACCTTCTATTGGTGGAGTTTGTGTACAACAATAGATACCTGATAAGTGTTCAATGCTGCACATTTAAACCTTGTTAATTACAAATGTTGATTTCGTATTTATGTTTACCCATGTTTTTTTACGTTATTTTTGTGTTTTTGTTGTATTTTAGGTTTTGTCCCGAAAAGGCCGACGTTTTCACTTGAATGCAGTGCAAGTGTAAGCATCAGGATATTGGAGAAGGCATTTCGCACAATCAAAATGCTGATTTCGCATGATCGAAATATCGATTGTGCGAAACCTCAATTTTGCACAATCGAGATTCTGCAGACTGCAAGTTGGCCACTTGCCCACTTGTCTTGCCATTTGCCTCCAAGAATAACCTTTGCACGTCCTTTTGGAAGATTTTCTGACTTCAAAGAGAGAGATGATGGGAACATATATATATTAGGTGGACTATATCTACATATATGCATGGTGGGATCCAAGGACACTGGTGGATTGACATATAAGCATGTTATGAAAAAAAAAGTAAGTTAACTTTCGCGGGGGGGAGAAGAAGGAGCTGAACTAGACCATTTGAAGCTTCATACCTCTGTCCATGGAGAATTACAACTCTCCTATGTTCAACTAACTTCTCATCTAGGGTGTGGGTGAAACCCGTAGCCATGTAACTTGTTCATTTTGTAGCAATTTTGGGATTTATATTTATACTTTGATTATTTAGCCTAGTGTATTGTCATTACATTTGTAAACTTCTTTCATATATTCATTTGATGCCATTTCTTCCTCTTGTCTTAGAGTTGAAATCTTTCATTTTGAATGCTCAACATTTACAACTTTCACAAAAAGTGTAAATGATGGCTTTGTAATGGTTTTTAATGGAATGTGAACTTTCTTGCTTGTATAGCCCATGCCAAAATAGGGTAGTTTGGATGCAATTAGGTAAATTTAGGAAGTAGGATAATTAGATATGTTGAAGGACTATACTTGTTGAAGATGGGCTATGTTTAGTTTGAAATCTTGTTTATCTTTAGACATGTCATTATAGGTAACAAGCCTAATGACATTGTGTTGCATATAATTTTATAAATTCCCTTTTGCTACATACTTGGACATGTTAGATGGTTAGAGGTGGAAACCACCCCTAGCTCTCTCTTTAGTTTGAAACCATTTTATTTTAATGCTTTTACAATTTCTAAAATATTTTTAAAACCAAACTAAAAATTTGTTTTTAGAGTTAAATTGGAAGTAATCTCTCAACATTGCAATTCACCCACGTGATCCTTGTGGGATCGATACCCTCTATATAGAACCGTATCTACAAAGATTCGTTCTCTTGCGAGTGGTTAAAATTATATTTTGATAGGCAAAGTAAGCTTAAAAGGAAAATAAATTTGGCCATATCAAAATTTTAGCACCGTTGCCGGGGACTACAGTGTAATTGTCGCCATTGAGAGATTAAGTCTAATTTGATTCTTAGTCTAGAAATTCTTTTATTCTTTTTGTATATATTCTATTCTTATCTCTCAATTTGGTTAATTTTAGGTATACCACACACCGTGCATCCCAAAACTCAAGCTTGGACCTTTTGTGAGTATATTGCCTAAAATTCTTGCATTTGATTGAATTTTCTTTGTTTTGCGTATATAGTTTTTGTTTTACTTTTAATGCATGCTAGGTAGACGGTCATTGTCACTTCCTTTGCTTCCATGTAACATTGAACTTGAACAAACACTTAGACAACGTAGAGGAACCTCTTGGGACCCTATATTGCTTAGAACTGAAAACGTGGAACCAAATGATGCACAAACTCCCGGCCTACCACCATTTAATCCTCCACAACCTCCTCATCCTCCTCAAGGAGAATTACTTATGGATTTCTACCTCCCTACTATTTATGATGTGCCCTCATGCATTGAATTCCCAAATATAGCGGCAAATCAATTTGAAAGAAAGTCCTCCACCATCAATCTTCTTAATAGCTTCCATGGACTTCTAAATGAAGATCCATACAGGCATTTATATTACTTCCTTGTAGTGTCTTCAACCATTCGGGTGCCACATTTCATGGTAGATGATTTGAAGCTTCGTATGTTCTCATTTTCTCTTAAGGATAAGGCTAGAAGTTGGTTCAACTCTTTAGAACCTAACTCAATCCACTCATAGAGAGAAATGCAAATTGAATTCCTAAAAAAATACTTCCCAATGGGAAAGACGAGTGACATTCAGTGAGCAATCACCGGGTTCACTCAAATTGACCAGGAACAATTTCATAAGATGTGGGAGAGATTAAAAGATCTTTTAAAATCTTGTCCACACCACGCTGTCCCAAAATGGCAGCTAGTGCAAAGTTTCTATGATGGGGTAAGCGAGCACATAGACAAATGATAGACTTTGCTTATGGAGGGACATTTCTTTTTAAAAGCCCGGATGATGCATGGAGACTTTTTCAAAACCTAAGTGACAACTCAGCTCAGCGCTCCTCCACTAGAAACGGGAAAAACACCCAATCTATTAAAGTAGTGCATGAGCTATCAAGCTCAGATGAGGTCGTCATGCAAGTAGAGGCCCTTACTTGAAAAATTGACCAACTTATGAAGAGTGGGCTGCCTACTTTTAGCCAACCTGTCCTAAACTAGGATGGGTGTTCGTTTTTCTATAGCACTTCACATTACTTGCGGGATTGTCCTATGGCCGGTCAATCCCCCAATTATGCTCAAGAGCAAGCGAATGTCGCGTACTCTAAACCGATAAATGATCCATATTCAAATACATACAATCCTGGCTACAAGAATCATCCGGCATTCTCTTAGAAATCTCAAAAATCAAGTCCATCTTATCAAGGAAAAAGTTCCTACAATTTTCAATCTCAACAGCCTTAATATAGGCCAAATTCTCAACCTTATCATGAGAAATCCAATTACCAAATTCTGCCACCACCTCCTTCGAGAAGCCAATGCTTTGAAGAAAGAGTGCTAAGAAATCTTAAGGCTAACACCCACTTATTGCAGTCCCACTCTCAATCAATTTCTAAGCTTGAAACCAATGCTCAATCTATGGCTAGGCTAGAAGCTCAAATAGGCCAGCTAGCTAATGCCTTGAATAGAAGAGAGGAAGGAAAGTTGCCAAGTCAACCGGTGGTAAATCCTAAGGGTGTTCATGTGATTGATGATCTATCATTTTCATCTTATGATGCTCTTTCAGAGCATGTTCAATCAATCACCACCTTAAGGAGTGGTAGAATCATAAACTCTAAGGTTGAACAAGAGAAAAAGGAAACCCATGAGCATCCCAAAAATCCAAAAGACTCCCTCACAAATCCAATTGTGTCTCCTTTAAATCCAAATGTGAACAAAGTCCCACAAATTCCAAAGGAAAAATCAATTGAAGTTGTGTCATCACCTACTCCAAATCTTGACACTTCATTTGAACCTCCGGTTCCTTTCCCTCAAAGATTGAAGGAACCCTCTCATTTCGGGAAGGAAGGAGAGAAAATTCAGGACATGATGGAGATTTTCAAACAAGTGAAAATCAATCTCCCTCTCCTTGATGCTATCCGGCAAATTCCCTCCTATGCTAAATACTTGAAGGACTCATGTACTCAAAAGCGTAAATCCAGGAACAATGTTCCTAGGAAATTCCTTTTAACTAAGCAAGTAAGTTTTATTTTCCAACACCAAGCCCCTCCTAAATTCAAAGATCTGGGTGCCCCAACTATCTCTTGCACCATCGGTAACCAAGAATTTGAAAAGGCACTTCTTGATTTAGGGGCTAGTGTCAACTTGCTTCCATTCTCAGTTTACAACCAATTAGGTTTGGGGAAACTTAAGCCCACCATAGTTGTGTTGCAACTCGCTGACCGATCGGTGAAGCAACCACATGGCATCACTGAAGATGAAATCATTCAAATGGACAAGTTTTATTTTTTAGTGGACTTCATAGTCTTTGACACGGAACCTGTCCAAAGTCCCAATAGACATATTCCAATCATTATAGGTCGTCCATTTTTGGCTATAGCAAACGCTTGCGTTAATTGCCGCATCGGAGTAATGGACATCTCTTTTGGGAATATGAAAGTTCGATTAAACATCTTCAATGCTTCTCATCACACATTCGATGATGAAAGTGAATGCTTTTGTGTTGATGTAGTGGATTATATTGTCCAAGAAGCACTTCCTTCCATTCTTTTCAAGGATTCTCTCGAGGTGTACCTAAGTCACTTCAATTATGATGACTATGACATTGAGCAGTTTATTCATGAAGTCAACTCAATGCTTGATGCCACAATTGTCATGAACTCACCAAAATGGAGAGCACCGAGAGAACCTTTACCCCCGTTATCCAATGATTCCCAAACTCCTTCCCTCATATCCCCACCACAACTTGAGCTTAAGCCTTTATCGACTACTCTCAAGTATGTTTTCTTAGGCTCCAATTATACCCTCCCAGTCATCATTGCTTCTAACCTCACTAATGAATAAGAGAGGGAACTCCTAAAAATGTTAAAAGAGCATAAGTAAGCAATAGGGTGGAGTGTTACTGACCTAAATGGGATATATCCTTCCATTTGTATGCACCGCATACATTTGGCAGAAGATGCAAAGACCTCAAGAGAAGTACAACGTCGATTAAATCCAAATATGAAAGATGTTGTAATGAAGGAGGTTATGAAATTGCTAGATGCAGGAATCATTTACCCTATCTCAAATTGCAAATGAGTTAGCCCCACTCAAGTGGTACCCAAGAAATTAGGTATCACCGTGCAACCAAATGACAAGGGTGAGTTAGTCCCTCAGCACACCACCAAGAGATAGAGAGTGTGCATAGACTATAGAAAACTCAATTCAGCAACTAGGAAAGATCACTTCCCACTCCCATTTATTGATCAAATCCTAGAGAGGCTAGCAGGTCAAAGTTTTTATTGCTTCTTAGATGGATATTCCGGCTATAATTAGGTGGCTATAGACCCGCAAGACTAGAAGAAAACCACATTTACATGTCCATTCAGTACATTCGCCTATAGGTGCATGCCCTGTCACGCCCTGATTCTCGAGGCTCAGAAACCGAGGCGTGAACTTCGTGAGATCCCCTCACGCTATAACCACCACCTGGTCATACAATCTCAATTTCCTATTATTTTCACAAAAATTGGGTATGACCCATTCTAATAAATCA
Organism: Cornus controversa; assembly: GCA_026545225.1. Taxonomy (NCBI): domain Eukaryota; kingdom Viridiplantae; phylum Streptophyta; class Magnoliopsida; order Cornales; family Cornaceae; genus Cornus; species Cornus controversa. Next base: position 49,262,601 of record CM048846.1, on the reverse strand, counting down.
GATCATGGCATGTTATACCTGCTTTAAATTCAAATGGACACTTCTGGGCACGTGTCCTGTAAGGACCGGAATATTTTGACCGGTTCCGAGTGATTTTGGACCGGACTGATTTTTTTTCGAATAAATTAAAATTTGAAAATATGTTATATATATATGTATATATATGGAATTATATATATATATATATATATATATGAAGATGGAGGATATAATTATATATATATATGGGGATATATATATATATATATATAGTTGCGTGGTGAGTGTGTATATATATATATGGAGACATAAGTGTATATATATATATCTAAGGGGTCTATATGTAATTATAGACAAGTATAGAGGGACCTATATGTTTATATAGGTAAGTGAAGGGAAATACATGGAATACATGTATTTTTGTGTATAGTGTAGTACATTATATATATATATAATGTGTGGACCAAAAGAGTGATGAGAAGATAAAAGACCCAAGTGGGTCGGCTGAAGGAGAAAAAGAAGAAAGAAAAGAGAAAGAAAAGGAAAAAGAAAAGAAAGAAAAGAAAAGAGGAGAGAGAAGGAGAAGTCGGGGAGAGAGGGAAAGAGAGGCCGAGTGAGATCGGGGAGAGAGAAACCCGGGGAAGGAGGGGCCGCCGATCTCGGCGCCGGCGGTGGCGTGGCTGTCGGCGGGTTGCGGTGGCCGAAGGGGTTGAGGTGGCGTGCCGGTGAGCGTGATGGGCTCAGTTCGATCGAGCCGTTCGCGAAGGGGACTTCGGCTGGCCATCGGCGACGGTGGTGAGCAGCAGCGACGGGAGTTTCTGGGTCCGTCGGCGATGGGCTCGGTTCACGGCAGTGGCTGAGTTTTGGGTTTCTTCTTGGCGACCGTGGTGGTAACGATTGGGGCTTGCTCGGCCGTGTATGGTGGTCCGACTTGGAGCTCCGATCGACGACCGACAGAGGCTCGCGGTGGTCCGCAGGCAGTGGGGGTTCTCGGCTGTTGCAGCTGGGTTCGGCGGAGGTCCTTCTTGGGCTTGGCCCGAGCCGACTGATGGGTTATTCCAGGGGGATTTTCCTTGGTTGTTTCCGGTGAGGTTTGGGTGTTCACGGGTTCGGGATAGCAGCAGTAGTGGCTGCCCCGGTTGGGTTGTGTTTGGATGGTTGGCTGTGGATTTTGTTTGGTGATTCATAATGTTTGGGTCAGCCATTAATGGCTGTGAATTGTTCATGGAGCTTCAATGGGCTGGTTTGCATGGTTTTTGCTTGGGGTTGATGATGGTGGGGGTGACCATGGTTGATGGGCTATCATAGTTGATAGTGAGTATATGGAGTTCGGCTATGGGGCCTTGGTAGCCATGTGGAGATTTCTCACGGTTTGGGTATCAATGGAATTGGCCCCATGACAGTAAATAGTTCAGCTGGGTTGGGCTTCCATATTAGGTTTGGTTGATGTGAATTGGGCCTCAAGTTGATTAAATTGGGCAAGTAGGATAAGCATGGTTTATGAAGCAAGTTTAGAGTAATGAATTGGACCTTAGAATTGGGTCAATTTAAACGAAGGTTCAGTTGAATCAGTTGGGTGGGTTTTGACACAGAACTGGACCGGACTTGGAAGAGGACCGCTTTACAGGCACAGATCGGTTGAGAGCTGGACCTAAAGCAAGTTGATTCTTGCCTCTACCTCTTACGTACTTTTTATTTACGTTGAGTAATTTACATATGTTATTAATTTAATCATATGTGGTATGTGTATATACATATATATGTAGGCGCTTATATGTATATGTGTATAGGGAATGTGGTACATACATGAGATGTGAGAGGACATATGTATGCGTGTGTGTATATATATGTAGGTGTGGGTTTGGGAAGCGATAACATGTTAGATTTATCGTCTTTTTGCATTGTGATATGCATATATGTATAGATTAAAGTCTATGAAGAATATGCTAAATAATACATGTTTAGCTATATGTTGTCTTGTATGCATATGTGGCTTTTATGCATGAGGGTCAATATATATATATATAGGTGATTATATATATGGTTGCAGTGGTAGAAATGCATGCTAAGTTGAATATAACTTTTGGCGAACATTTGAAAAGCATGAAATGTGCTAAGTGTTTTATATGTTCTTGATACATATGTGGGTGACGTAATATATATGTATATATATATTGTGATTGGAATGCATGTTAGCTACTTGTAGTGAATACATGCATTGAATGAGAGCATGATCGTATTTATGCTAGTATACGTGCATATAGGACTGATATGCAGGATGTGACACATATACGTGGTGGTATGTGAGAATGTGAATATGAGATGCATGCTGGCTTTATTTATATATATCGAATGTGTGCATTGATACTAGCATGATAAAAATGTGCTAGGTTGAGTTTGTTGGCATATATGACGTATTATGCAGGTTTTGAACAGATATGTGCCATATGTGTTGGAATGTGATGAAAAGCATGCCAAATACTTCTTTTTAGTATTCATAAGCATGGGTTGAAGCACGAAAGTGTTATGCTGTGTGTATATGCATCCATATTGCATGTATAGGAGGGAAATGACACATATGTGGTTATATGTGGGTTATGTGGAGATGAAATGCATGCTAAGTTCTTTTAACTAGCTTAGGCATTGTGAGACATGAACATTGAATGTTTTAGTTATTATATGTTCGAAATGCATATATAGTACCGTTGCGAGAAAACGGGGAAGTGTGGTTGAATCACCCAGAGTAGGTCATTACTCGGTCACGGTGTCGAAGTGGTCTCATCACCTGGTAGGACCGATGTTCTCGGTGGTGCATATCGAGGTAGTCTCACCACTTGGTAGGACCGATGTTCTCAGTGGTATATTCCAAAATTATCTCATCACCTGGTAGGACCGATGTTCTCGGTGGTGCATTCTAAACTGGTCTCATCACTTGGTAGGACCGATGTTCTCAGTGGTGCATTCTAAAATTATCTCATCACTTGGTAGGACCGATGTTCTCAGTGATGTAAATTCCAAAATTTCGTGGGAAGTGTCTCGGTCACATGATTGGTTGAGAATCATGTTAGGGTATCGGGTTGAGTCCGACAGAGGGACAAGTGGGTGAACTTGCTTACATTATCTATTGTGAAGCATGTTATGTATTTAACGCATTCTTATATATGCGTTGTCTGTGATTGAACATGATATATGTTGGATATCTATTGCTTTTGAGCATGTTATATGGTTTAAATGCATCTTTATTGCATTTGAGATGTGCTACTTGACGAGTAGGAGATGTGGTAGTTGATTTACATCGTTTATGTAAATGTGTTGACATATATGTTCTATATACATATTGATGCCTAATGTTTACTGCTTTCAAGCATGTTGAAAATGATTTCTAAAGTCATGTATAGTGGATTTTGTATGTTCATCTGTGCTAGAGTAGCCATGTACATCATTGGTTCATGCATGCTAGGTGGGGCATGGTCTTAAATATTGTGATATATTTCAGTGCATGTATATTTTTGAGAATATGTGAGGATCGACCTGCTGCAGCGGTGATAGTATGGTTCTACATACCTTGTTGGGCCTTTGAGCTCACCCCCTCCCAGGTTTTGCAGGTGTTGCTGGTTTTGGAGTCGGTTGGGGAAACTGATAGCACCAGTTACAGAGGTAGTAATTAGATTCCTTAGAATCTAATTTATGTTCAGGATATTTGATAGATAGATGTATTACATTTGGATTAAATGTATGAGGCGATTACGTAGATTCAGTTCCTTCAGATGTATTTTATTCATGTGATGTATGTATTTAATACGGACGTTCAAGGACTGAGGCATGTATATTTATGATTGTATTATGCATGTGTAGAAATATTGGGGGGACACGGGCCCAGAAGTGTCCATTTTTATTGTTTAGATATAAATGCCGGGGGGACACGTGCCCAGAAGTGTCCATATAAATTGTAAAGCAGGTGTAATATGGCAGGAGCTGATTATTTAGAATGGGTCATGCCCGATTTTCGTAAAAATAATAGGAAATTGAATTGTATGATCAGGTGGAGGTTATGTCGTGAGGGTGATCTCACGGGGTTCACACCTCGGTTTCCAGGCCTCGGGAATCGGGGCGTGACAGGATGGTATCAGAGCACTAGGTTGGAATACCTAGGGACGACGGGTGATGGACGTTTCATGTGTATGGTTGAGAAGGTTGGATTATGTACCTAATACCAGAATACAATGAGAGCACTAGGTTGGAATACCTAGGGGCGACGGGTAAGGATTGAGGAGTTGAGGAACTCTAGTTAGCTGTTAAAGCATTAGGTTTGAAAACCTAGGGTATCAAAGTCGTAGGTTTGAATACCTAAAGACGGATGATCAAATCACGTGATGGTTTGGAGATAGGCAATGGTTGATAGTTGTCTAGACGATAGGTTTGATTACCTATGGACAGTAGTGGAATGATCTGCTCGGTGTGAGCAACCCAAATGAAAGATCAAAGTGTTGGTGTGTGAAACTGGTTTCGGTTGGTAATAACTCCCAGAATTGGTTGAGTTTAGACCTTTGATTTGGTGATTAAGTCTCATTAGTGAGCAACGAATAGATACCGCAAGGGATACTGCGAGCGTTTAAGTCCTTAGAGATACTTAGGGGCTTATGATGTGTAGTTGATAATTGTTTTGCCAAGGTTGGCAAGTGTATTGCCGAGGAGGGCAATTGAGATTGAGATGGAATACAAGGAAGGCATATTGCCAGAGTTGGGCTAGCTTTGGAAAATGGCTCGGCCGAACATTTTTCTTTGATTAGCGCTTCTCTTACAATACGCTGGCTCTTGTGGATATTGAGTTGTTTCGTTTGGATGACGACAGATAAAGAATTCCCAATAGTAGGGATATGTCACTGAAAGTGATTGGTGTAGATAGTCGAGGTTGCTATCTTAGACTATAGATGTGGATAGATTGGTAGGTGGTTACCAATGAGTACAGAGGAGGAGAGTAGGTTGGTTTGAACCACTCTAGATTTTGTGTTCTAGTATGTGTGTGTACTAGGGGGACTGGGCCGTGTTTTACACGCTTGCTCAGGTAGAGGAGGTACCAGGACCGTGTATGGTCAGGGGTATTTTCCTAGTATTAGCCCGAGGGCTAGGGTATTGATTTGATGCATCATATTCATATCATGCATGGTATGTGTTTATTTGATTAGCATGTTGTGTGTTATGTGCTATGTGGTAGATATGATACATGTGACTAAGCTTTGCATTTTTGTGTTGCATTTTGTGTCACGTGGTTAGCAGTGACATGTAGTCACCTAGAAGTTCGGGTTTTGAGGATTAGTAAACCTGGGTGAAGGTTTGAAACCAAGTGGACTATGACGTTGAAATAGACATGTAGTGATAGGCTTTGAAAGTATAAGTCTGGAATTGTGGAGAAAGGTATGGTTTACCTTGTAGTTTTCCAAACCAAGAGTTTGGTGATTCAGATTTGTGTTGTAATCATTGCAATAGCGATGCATGGAAAGATTTGTGGGGTCCTAGACGAAGCAGTCAGGATCTTGGTGTCTCAAGTGAGATGCTGGAAAGGAATGGAATGTAGCCCACCAAGAATGAATAGGACTGGATGATTTGTCTTGACAAGAGCACTTCTTATGTGCCTTGACCTCAGTGGTGCGCTGTGATATGCGCATGATTGATGCAGTTGGATCATAGTGTGGATATGATGCTAAGAGAAGGATGGGTTGATAGTGGGTGAGGATCCTGACATATGGTATCTGAAGTGAGGATAATTTCTTGCCGTGAAGGGGAGAGGTGGACGCAGTGGACGTGTAGACGCAGTGGGCTGCGGCCACTGTATGGCTGCTGTTTGGCTACTGTAGGTGACCTCAAACTTTCATTGGTAAGGGTTGTCTAAAGTGAAGTGCTGATATGAAAGGAATTCTCTCTAATTGTCAACTGGCTCCTTGGTGTGAAGGGTGAAAATGGGAAATGTTTCTCCTCTTGAATAATGAGATTGTGAAACCAGTGGGATGTGAGATCCTGGACTTGGCATTAGATTCCAGTGGGTTGTAGTCTATGAGACTGGGCAGGATCATGTGGCTTGCTGCGGCAAGTGCACTGTTTATGTTGTTTTTTATCGGCGAGTACACTGTCATGTGCCTTGCTGGTGAGTGCGCTTGTGATGTGCACTGGATTGACGTGGTTTGTGTTGTGATGATGCCCAGGATATTGGACTAAGCCCGGGAATGATATGCCAGAGATTGAAAGTCATGTGTGATAATAAAAGGATGACTTTGAGTATTGATGATCCCGGATTATAGGGAAGTATCACGGTGAGTGATTGATATGATTAGTCAAAGGTGTTGCTTTAGACTAGAGATAGAGATGGGCTTGATAGGTCTTGAGGTAGAGACTGTGAACTCTAGAAAGCGAGTGCTTCGGAGGAAAGTGAAAGTGAACCGTACATGGGCTTAGGAGTCACTCAGCCATGTTACGGAAGTGGTTATATTGCCTTACGGCAGTCGATATGCACTGTTGTGCAAGACTTGAGAGTTATGAGTTAGGGGTTGCAAGTGTAACGCCTAGGGTATGTGGAAAGGGAAAGTGACGATCATTGGCGAGAATGACGTCTAGGAAGGATTGGTTTTGGGAAGACCACGACTATGCTAATTTCGAGGACGAAATTCCTTGAAGGAGGGGAGGTTGTAAGGACCGGAATATTTTGACCGGTTCCGAGTGATTTTGGACCGGACTGATTTTTTTTCGAATAAATTAAAATTTGAAAATATGTTATATATATATGTATATATATGGAATTATATATATATATATATATATGAAGATGGAGGATATAATTATATATATATATGGGGATATATATATATATATATATATAGTTGCGTGGTGAGTGTGTATATATATATATGGAGACATAAGTGTATATATATATATCTAAGGGGTCTATATGTAATTATAGACAAGTATAGAGGGACCTATATGTTTATATAGGTAAGTGAAGGGAAATACATGGAATACATGTATTTTTGTGTATAGTGTAGTACATTATATATATATATAATGTGTGGACCAAAAGAGTGATGAGAAGATAAAAGACCCAAGTGGGTCGGCTGAAGGAGAAAAAGAAGAAAGAAAAGAGAAAGAAAAGGAAAAAGAAAAGAAAGAAAAGAAAAGAGGAGAGAGAAGGAGAAGTCGGGGAGAGAGGGAAAGAGAGGCCGAGTGAGATCGGGGAGAGAGAAACCCGGGGAAGGAGGGGCCGCCGATCTCGGCGCCGGCGGTGGCGTGGCTGTCGGCGGGTTGCGGTGGCCGAAGGGGTTGAGGTGGCGTGCCGGTGAGCGTGATGGGCTCAGTTCGATCGAGCCGTTCGCGAAGGGGACTTCGGCTGGCCATCGGCGACGGTGGTGAGCAGCAGCGACGGGAGTTTCTGGGTCCGTCGGCGATGGGCTCGGTTCACGGCAGTGGCTGAGTTTTGGGTTTCTTCTTGGCGACCGTGGTGGTAACGATTGGGGCTTGCTCGGCCGTGTATGGTGGTCCGACTTGGAGCTCCGATCGACGACCGACAGAGGCTCGCGGTGGTCCGCAGGCAGTGGGGGTTCTCGGCTGTTGCAGCTGGGTTCGGCGGAGGTCCTTCTTGGGCTTGGCCCGAGCCGACTGATGGGTTATTCCAGGGGGATTTTCCTTGGTTGTTTCCGGTGAGGTTTGGGTGTTCACGGGTTCGGGATAGCAGCAGTAGTGGCTGCCCCGGTTGGGTTGTGTTTGGATGGTTGGCTGTGGATTTTGTTTGGTGATTCATAATGTTTGGGTCAGCCATTAATGGCTGTGAATTGTTCATGGAGCTTCAATGGGCTGGTTTGCATGGTTTTTGCTTGGGGTTGATGATGGTGGGGGTGACCATGGTTGATGGGCTATCATAGTTGATAGTGAGTATATGGAGTTCGGCTATGGGGCCTTGGTAGCCATGTGGAGATTTCTCACGGTTTGGGTATCAATGGAATTGGCCCCATGACAGTAAATAGTTCAGCTGGGTTGGGCTTCCATATTAGGTTTGGTTGATGTGAATTGGGCCTCAAGTTGATTAAATTGGGCAAGTAGGATAAGCATGGTTTATGAAGCAAGTTTAGAGTAATGAATTGGACCTTAGAATTGGGTCAATTTAAACGAAGGTTCAGTTGAATCAGTTGGGTGGGTTTTGACACAGAACTGGACCGGACTTGGAAGAGGACCGCTTTACAGGCACAGATCGGTTGAGAGCTGGACCTAAAGCAAGTTGATTCTTGCCTCTACCTCTTACGTACTTTTTATTTACGTTGAGTAATTTACATATGTTATTAATTTAATCATATGTGGTATGTGTATATACATATATATGTAGGCGCTTATATGTATATGTGTATAGGGAATGTGGTACATACATGAGATGTGAGAGGACATATGTATGCGTGTGTGTATATATATGTAGGTGTGGGTTTGGGAAGCGATAACATGTTAGATTTATCGTCTTTTTGCATTGTGATATGCATATATGTATAGATTAAAGTCTATGAAGAATATGCTAAATAATACATGTTTAGCTATATGTTGTCTTGTATGCATATGTGGCTTTTATGCATGAGGGTCAATATATATATATATAGGTGATTATATATATGGTTGCAGTGGTAGAAATGCATGCTAAGTTGAATATAACTTTTGGCGAACATTTGAAAAGCATGAAATGTGCTAAGTGTTTTATATGTTCTTGATACATATGTGGGTGACGTAATATATATGTATATATATATTGTGATTGGAATGCATGTTAGCTACTTGTAGTGAATACATGCATTGAATGAGAGCATGATCGTATTTATGCTAGTATACGTGCATATAGGACTGATATGCAGGATGTGACACATATACGTGGTGGTATGTGAGAATGTGAATATGAGATGCATGCTGGCTTTATTTATATATATCGAATGTGTGCATTGATACTAGCATGATAAAAATGTGCTAGGTTGAGTTTGTTGGCATATATGACGTATTATGCAGGTTTTGAACAGATATGTGCCATATGTGTTGGAATGTGATGAAAAGCATGCCAAATACTTCTTTTTAGTATTCATAAGCATGGGTTGAAGCACGAAAGTGTTATGCTGTGTGTATATGCATCCATATTGCATGTATAGGAGGGAAATGACACATATGTGGTTATATGTGGGTTATGTGGAGATGAAATGCATGCTAAGTTCTTTTAACTAGCTTAGGCATTGTGAGACATGAACATTGAATGTTTTAGTTATTATATGTTCGAAATGCATATATAGTACCGTTGCGAGAAAACGGGGAAGTGTGGTTGAATCACCCAGAGTAGGTCATTACTCGGTCACGGTGTCGAAGTGGTCTCATCACCTGGTAGGACCGATGTTCTCGGTGGTGCATATCGAGGTAGTCTCACCACTTGGTAGGACCGATGTTCTCAGTGGTATATTCCAAAATTATCTCATCACCTGGTAGGACCGATGTTCTCGGTGGTGCATTCTAAACTGGTCTCATCACTTGGTAGGACCGATGTTCTCAGTGGTGCATTCTAAAATTATCTCATCACTTGGTAGGACCGATGTTCTCAGTGATGTAAATTCCAAAATTTCGTGGGAAGTGTCTCGGTCACATGATTGGTTGAGAATCATGTTAGGGTATCGGGTTGAGTCCGACAGAGGGACAAGTGGGTGAACTTGCTTACATTATCTATTGTGAAGCATGTTATGTATTTAACGCATTCTTATATATGCGTTGTCTGTGATTGAACATGATATATGTTGGATATCTATTGCTTTTGAGCATGTTATATGGTTTAAATGCATCTTTATTGCATTTGAGATGTGCTACTTGACGAGTAGGAGATGTGGTAGTTGATTTACATCGTTTATGTAAATGTGTTGACATATATGTTCTATATACATATTGATGCCTAATGTTTACTGCTTTCAAGCATGTTGAAAATGATTTCTAAAGTCATGTATAGTGGATTTTGTATGTTCATCTGTGCTAGAGTAGCCATGTACATCATTGGTTCATGCATGCTAGGTGGGGCATGGTCTTAAATATTGTGATATATTTCAGTGCATGTATATTTTTGAGAATATGTGAGGATCGACCTGCTGCAGCGGTGATAGTATGGTTCTACATACCTTGTTGGGCCTTTGAGCTCACCCCCTCCCAGGTTTTGCAGGTGTTGCTGGTTTTGGAGTCGGTTGGGGAAACTGATAGCACCAGTTACAGAGGTAGTAATTAGATTCCTTAGAATCTAATTTATGTTCAGGATATTTGATAGATAGATGTATTACATTTGGATTAAATGTATGAGGCGATTACGTAGATTCAGTTCCTTCAGATGTATTTTATTCATGTGATGTATGTATTTAATACGGACGTTCAAGGACTGAGGCATGTATATTTATGATTGTATTATGCATGTGTAGAAATATTGGGGGGACACGGGCCCAGAAGTGTCCATTTTTATTGTTTAGATATAAATGCCGGGGGGACACGTGCCCAGAAGTGTCCATATAAATTGTAAAGCAGGTGTAATATGGCAGGAGCTGATTATTTAGAATGGGTCATGCCCGATTTTCGTAAAAATAATAGGAAATTGAATTGTATGATCAGGTGGAGGTTATGTCGTGAGGGTGATCTCACGGGGTTCACACCTCGGTTTCCGGGCCTCGGGAATCGGGGCGTGACATGTCCCCCTAGCATTTCTACAACATGCATAATATAATAAAAAAATACATGTCTCAGTCTTTGAATGTCCGCATTATATACATACATCACATGAATAAAATACAACTGAAGGAACTGAATCAACAAAATCGCTCCATACATTTAATCCAAATGTAATGCATCTATGTATCCATTATCCTGGACATACATCAGATTCTAAGGAATCTAGACACTACCTCTGCAACCGATGCTGTCAGTCCCCTAACTAACTCCATAATCAGCAATACCTGCAAAACCTGGGAGGGGGTGAGCTCAAAGGCCCAACAAGGTATGTAGAACCATACTATCACCGCTGCAGCAGGTCGATCCTCACATATTATCAAAAATATACGTGCACTTAAATATATCATAATATTTAAGACCATGCTCCTCCTAGCATGTATGAACCAACAATGCATATGGCAGATCTAGCACATATGAACATATAAACCAACTACACATGATTTATGAAGATCATTCACAACATGCTCAAAAAATAATAAACATCTAACATCAATATGTATAGAGAACATATGTGTCAAAATGTTTACATAAACAATGTAAATCAACTACCACATGTCCTACTCATCAAGTAGCACATCTCAAATGCAATATAGATGCATTTAAACAGAAAAACATGCTTAACAGATAAACACATAAGCATAAAGGTATTTTCACCATCCACGGTCATAATCTGATACATAATACAAGCATCAAGGCTTGCATATACTCTCACTCTCGGCCCTCATCCGATACCCCACATGATTGGCCCGCTCCGAGGATCATGTGACCTAGGACAACTCCGATATTCATCCTATGACCTGGACCACTCCGAAAGGTCATTCTACCATGGCAATGTATAGGATTGCCATTATGTGAGGGGACAACTCCGAGGCTCACATTCGTTGGACATACTCCGATTCCAGTCATGAAACCTAAGCATGGCGGGTCCACTCCGAGCGCCATACTTCTTGGACACACTCCGATGACAATATATTGGTTTGCCAAATTGTGAGGGGGCAACTCTGAAGCTCACTAATATTGGACACACTCCAATTCTAGGCATAAGGCCTTGGTATGGTGGGTCCACTCCGAGGGCCATACGTAGTGGATAATTGTACCACTTCTCGTGACATGGTTGGACCACTCCGAAGTCTCGTGTACCTCTTTTTGTGTTAATTTTCCTGCAGCCTCCCATATATGCAATGTAGATGCATACGTAATCAAGCATTTTATTTTATGCTATCCCAATGCACCAGCTAGTATTAAAGTACATAGCATGCATTTCTCTCTACATAAAACTCACATATAACCACGTATGTGTCATTTTCCTCCCATATATGCAATATGGACGCACATATACATAGGATAATATTTTCATGCATCAACCCATGCTTTTGAATACTAAAAAGAAGTATTTAGCATGCTTCTCATCACATTCCAACACATATAGCACATACATGTTCAAAACCCGCATAATACCTCATATATGCCAACAACTTCAACTTAGCACATTTTTATCATGCTATAACTAATGCATACATTCGATATATGAATAAAGCTAGCATGCATCTCATATTCACGTTCCCACATATAAACACATCTCACATCGTGCATGTAGTCACATATGTATGTATACTAGCATAAATATAATCATGCTTCCACTCAAGACATGCATTGACTACAAGTAACTAGCATGCTCTTCATTCTCAATATATAACCACATATATATTCTGTCACCCTATATGTATTAAGAACATATAAACACTTAGCACATTTCATGCTTTTCAAAGGCTTGCCAAAGCCATATTCAATTATAAAGCATGCATTTCTGCGACTACACCAATGTATAATTTGATATACATTTCACCTATGCATAAATTCCACCTATGCATTTAAAACAACACATAGCTAAACATATACGTAATTTAGCATACTTTTCATAGAATTTAATCTATACCATACATGCATATCACAATGCAAGGAAGCATTTAAATTTAACATGCTTTCGTATCTCAAATATATATATATATATGCACTCCTATATATATATATACTTACATCCTACGTATATACTCACCTATATACCATAACCATATTTACATATATATAAGCACCTATATATATATATATATAATTACCACATATGAGCAATTAAAGAACATATGTAAAATTAACGACGTAGTTAAAATATATACATAGGAGATAGAGGCAAGAATCAACTTGCCTTAGGTCCCGCTTTCACTAAGCCCGCGCTTGCAATGCGGTGTATTTCCATGTCCGGTCTAGTCCAGTCCTGTGTCGAAACCCATGTAACCAGGCAGCCCACTCGATTGTCTAGGTCCAATTCAAGTCAAATGGAAAAAAAATCAAATCCAGATCTTTTGGTTGAATTTAATTAGGCAGCTCAAATGCCTAAGCCCAATTAAAGTCCATGAGCCTCGCCAAGTCCATTCACTATATGGTCTAATCCAAATAAAGTGAACCAACCCAATTTGGAACCATCTTCAACCATTATCATTTACCATTACCCGAGTTCACATCTGTGAACTCAACATTTCCGGCCACCATGTGAAGGCCATCTTCACCCTCTACCATGGTTGCTTCCACCATGGACAACTAATTCAAGCTCCCCTACTATGGCCGCCAAGGCCCAATACCACAAGGTCACCATTCTGGCCCCAAGCCACCACAAATCGTGACCACTACAAGCTGCCCAAACCAAACCAGCAAACTACCGAATCCAACCATCATCCTTCCCAAAATTGAGCAAGTTGTGAACCACCATACATAGCCTCACCTCACCTAGAAACTTAACCAAGAACTACAGCCATGGAAGCCCGACCAAACCATGATCAATGGTGAACCAAACAGCCCCTAACCGGGCCACCCTCCAATTGCCAAACAGTCCCTCCAGCCCCAATATGTGCTCCAAAACCAGGGGCAACCCGAGAAGGAAAACCCCACCATCAGCTGAGCCTCCACCAGCCACGGTCCCTTGCCGATGAAGACCCACGAGCCCAGCCACTCGCCGATCATCCCTTAACCACTGTCGCCGCCCACTGCCGGCCTTCATTTCCTTCACTGAACAACCCTTCAAAACCCACCTGGAACAACCCAAAAACCCGACCAAGTGAAGCCACCTCAAGCCGTTGCCGCCGCCTTCAGCTGCCACTCCAACCGCTGCCGGAGCACCGCCTTCACCGTCGCCCAGGCGAAGCCCCACCGTGGGCAACCAAAACCCAACTTTTCTCTCGGCAGCTCTCCCTCTCTTTCTCAATTTCTCCTTCTCTCTCTAACTTCTCGGTTTCTCTCTCTTCCCTCTTTCTTCTCCTTTTTCTTTTCTTTCTTCTTTTCTTTTCTTTTTCTCCTTTTCCCTTTTTCGGCTGATCACTCTTTTTCTCTTCTTATTTCCTATGTTTTATCTTTTCTTTTGGTCCACAAGTCTTTCCCCCACTCTCAGCCACACATACATAATACATATATTATACATATATATGTATATATATCTATTTAACATCACATCAAATAATAAAAGATAAGTGTATCCACATACTATATACACACTTACACCCATACTCCAATACGTATATATATACATATATATATATATACCACCACATGTACATGCCATTACATGCATGTTCAACAACACATGTATTAATAGATATATTTATAATTTAATATAAATATATCCTATATATATATATATAATTCTATACATATATATATATATGTACCTTTCTGAAATCAATTAATCAAAAAAAAAAATTTAATCGGGTTCAAAAACCATCCCGGACTGATCTAAATTAATCCAGGACATTACATGCCCTTTGGGTTATGCAATGCACCAGCGACTTTTCAACGGTGTATGATGTCTATCTTTTTAGACATGGTGGAAAAGTTCTTAGAAATGTTTATGGATGATTTCTCTATCTTTGGACCTTCATTTGAATCCTATCTCCATAATCTATCCCATGTTCTTACACGATGTCAAGAGACAAATCTAATCCTCAGCTTAGAAAAGAGCCATTTTATGGTTCAAGAGGGCATTGTCCTCAGGCATATCATGTCCAAGAGAGGAATAGAGGTTGACAAAGCTAAGGTGGAACTCATTTCCAAACTTCTTCCACCATCAATGGTGAGAGAGATTCGTTCATTCCTTGGGCATGCGGGCTTTTACTGTCGCTTCATTAAGGATTTTAGCAAGATCTCTTGACCCTTGTGTCACTTTCTTGAAAAAGAGTCTTGTTTTACTTTTGATGCTGCGTGCCTTGAAGCTTTTGAGATGCTCTACACTTTGCTTACAACCGCTTCGATACTCATTCCTCCAAATTGGGCTCTCCCGTTTGAGGTCATGTGTGATGCATCCGATTATGCTATGGGTGCAGTCTTAGGGCAACATGTAGACAAGTTGCCACATGCTATCTACTATGTTAGTAAAACCCTTTCCAAAGCTCAAAACAATTATACCACGACGGAAAAGGAGTTGCTTGCTGTAGTATATGCCTTGGACAAATTTTGAGCTTGTCTATTAGTTTTCAAGGTCATTGTCTATTCTGACCGTGCTGCCCTCCGCATCTGTTGGCCAAGAAGGACACCAAACCTCAATTGATCTGGTGGATACTCTTATTGCAAGAGTTTAATTTTGAGATTAAAGAAAAAAAGGGAATGAAAAATGTGGTGGCTGATCACCTCTCTAGTATTGTTGTTGAGTCTCTCAGTGATTCCCTCCCAGTTTGTGAATCCTTCCTGGATGAACAAATTCTTGTAGTCTCTCAAAAGAATGTCCCTTGGTATGCGGACATTGTCAATTTTTTGGCAACCAAAAAAATTCCTTCTTCTTGGACTAAGCAAGAGAAAGATCGTTTCTTCTCCCAGTCACGATGATATTATTGGGAGGATCCCCAACTCTTCAAATATTGCCCCGACCAAATAATTCAGAAATGTGTCCCCAACATTGAATTCCAAAGCATTTTAAAATTCTGTCACACACTTGCATGTGGGGGACACTTTAGTGCAAAGAAAACTGCAGCAAAGATTCTTCAATGTGGGTTTTTCTGGCCGATACTTCATCGAGATGCACATTTATTCTACCGCTCTTGTGAGTGATGTCAGCGCCTCAGCATAATGTTCTGCAAAGACATGATGCCTCTCAACCCCATTCTCATTGTTGAGATATTTGATGTTTGGGGCATTGACTTCATGGGACCCTTTCCACCATCCGCTGGTCATGAGTACATACTTGTGGCTGTGGATTACGTATCTAAATAGATCGAGGCTGTGGCTACCAAGTCCAGTGACCACGCAGTCGTGGTCAATTTTATTCAATCTAATATCTTTAGTCGCTTTGGCACGCCATACTCACTCATCAGTGACAGAGGCAAACATTTTTGTAATCGGTTCTTTCGAACCCTACTCACCAAATACTGTCACCCATAAAGTAGTCACCCCTTACCATCCTCAAACCAGCAAACAAGTGGAGGTATCCATGATTCATGTGTGAGTGTGACTCAATAAGTGTATCAATTAAAAATTACCATACTTTGCAATAGAACGAATTCCTTGCAGAATAGGGCTATCGAAAGGGGTGTCGAACCTCAGGGATTATGGTCTGATGAGTTGGAATATGAAATTAATTCTAATTAAATTTATAAAAAGAAGAAATCTGATTTTTAAACTAATTAAAAAGTAAAATAAAATAAAACAAAGTAAATAGAAAGTGAAGATAATATGAGAGAAATCTAGAGTATTTGACTTCACTACTTACTCCACAATCAATGGTCAATTGAATCAACTATGGGAAATTACATCATGCATAAGGGTGTCAGTGGCTACAAGCTCACCTTCATCCGTCAAGAAGATAACATATGATTAAGGCTAAGTCATGGACTATCTTCGATTGGCATGGGCCATTTGCCTAACTACTCTAATCTAGGGTGTAGTATGGTTCATCTTCTCTAGGCATAATCCATCAAAGCTTTTAATGATATATTCAGTGATTACCATTGTGTAATAATCGCTCTCATGATCACAGAAAATAAGAGAGCTTGAGTTCAATAACAACAGCTAAATATCTAAGACAAGATAAGAAATCATTGAGATTGAATTTATAAGACTTTTATTGCTCAATTTTATAATAAGAATCCTCTAAATTACACAATCTATGCATGTATATAAAGGTCCCTAATAACTAAAACAATCAAACCATTGATGCTTTGTTAGGGCTACATCAAAACCCTAGTGGATGAACTAGCCACTCATGGTAGAAGAAGAAGCTTCAACTGTTGAGGAAGAAGGCATCATCTTCATGAATTATGCGTCTGACTTCATTCTCCAATGGCTCTGTAAAGTATGTCTTCTGTTCTGTCCAAAACCTCTCTCAGACTCTCTAATCTCCTCCCCACTCAACCTCCAATTCTTCACTTTATGTCCCAAGAGAATACACCAAAGTCCTAATCCAATTAGGAATTAATTAGGTTTTCCCACAGCACTAATCAGGTGGGTTTTTTCTGCTGACGTTCGGCCCAACTTTGGACCCATTAGAAGTCTAATTCACGGAATTTTCATGAAATACAAAAGTGTGCAGAATCGAATTTTGTTCAATTTTTGTGAAAATTAAGTGAGTTTGAGGCTCAGAAATAAAACTTCTGATCAATTTTCCAAAACGGGATTAAGACTGTATTAAACGCAGATTTGGGCTTCATGCCCTAAACCTTCTTAAGCAGCTATAATTCTCTTGGACCTCTTCCTTGGGCTGATTTGAGTTGAAATAAATGGTTGAATGGATTCATTTGATGTAGGCTTCATCTAACCCTCTTGGATGTCATCTTTAAAAGCCCAAAATCATGGTTTTAACTGAAATAATCATTAAGGCCCAGAAAATATAGAAAACACTAAAACGAAGTAAAATAATAAAATAATCTATTAATAAGAGAATAAAATTCGTAAGTTAAGAGGCTAGAATGCGTAACATTCAACGCCTATCACACCCCCAAACTTACATATTGCTAGTCCCTTAGCAATAGAATAAAACAAAACTAATACAAAGAAACTACTAAACACTAACTAAACTACCTAACTCCACTTTCATGGGAGAAATGATTGCATTTAGCATATGCAACAAGCCTTTAAACCCCTAGGTTCCCCCTAGTGGACGAGTATAGTCTCGTGAGGGTTTCTAGAAATGTTACCAACAAACATTCAAAATTTTGTTTCAACGTTAATCCAAGAAGAAGATTACAGTATATAGTTACAAACTTGCATTCAAGAATAATTTTAAAATTTTAAATTCCATAATTCAAATCAATGGTCCCCATACATAATTCACATCAACATATCTCAAAATAATCAACTCTAGTCTCCTCGTGAAAGGTGACCTAGCAGTCATCTCATGTAGCATAACACAACTCTGGATATATTAAGGCACATATCCCTTCAACTCACTAGCTCCCCTTATTGAAATCATACTTCCAAACATGAATACATGACTTTTTTATATATTTTTTAATTCCCTTTTTTTTTCATTGCTTTATTGGTTGTGCAATGCCTTGATCTATTAAGCTTTCTGAAAGATTCATGTAGCAAACTTTCAGTCAGTGACTCCCAAACCAGATGGCTTTAGGGTACTAGGCTTAAAGATACCCCGAAGAACCTAATTACTCAAATCAGTCAGGCTACAAATCAAGACGACCAATGCTTATCTTTTCTCACCCTTTCACTTTTGACGCGAACACTCCGTGCTTCCTAAGGCATAGAGGCCCAGTTAATCATGAAAAGGATCAAATTGATTTGCTTATTCATCACTTTTTTTTTCTTTTTCATTGAAGTCAAGTAAAACACATTATCGGTTCTCATTCTGAAGAGATACTAATTAATATCAAGCATATGTAACTCAATAACTCAAAACCAAAGTTTATACCCCATAAGATTATGCTAGTGTGTTTGTGCATGTAAGCAAACTAAAATCAATCACCCCAAAGCATGTTAATGCAAATTATGATTAAAACCACTTAATTTAAACCATAGTTTCCAAGAATTTAAAACATACTCAAAAATTACAAGTTAAGCACTTACATAAGGTATTAATCCCTTGAATAATGTCAAAACATTCTATCTAAAAACAAAACAAAAGAAAATAAAATAAATAAACTAAGAAAATAAAAGAAAATAAAATCCTAAAATAAGAAGAATTTCATAAAAATTTCCCTCATATGCAATAAAGCACAAAAATAAGGCAGCGCCTCACCCCCAAATTTAAACTGTACATTGTCCTCAATGTACACCCAATTAAAGTATAGAGAAGGGTAAGAACGATGTTACCAGGAAACTGGAGTAGTGGCAAGAAAATAGAGCACACCAATGATATGAAGGCAATGCAAGCATCCCCCCAAGCTTGGATGTTATAACCTGTCAAAACAAACCACTATACCCCAAAGACCAAGTGAAATAATATGGGTGAAAATAAATATGAATTTTTTTTTATAATAATCAAAATCTAACTACAAAAAGAAAAATAAAACTAAAAATAAAAATAAAAACTAAGAATAAAATAAAATACAAAAGAGAGTTACCTTCTTGTCAAGGATGTGGTGGTGACTGAGCATCCAGATCCAAGTTCGCCTGGCACATCAGTGCACGCAACAGCCTTCTCATCTCTAGTTGATCCTAGCGAGTCTTATGAAAGTGATCTGCCATCTCAGTCCTAAGCTCCAAACTGTGTGAAAACCTCTGTCTGTAGGGTGCCAAACTGGGCGGTCAACCCAGCAATCTCTCATTCTAAATAATGATAATCATGGCCACCAGCTTGTGCATGTACCTCCTCTTCTTCTGCTTCCATCTCCTTTGGATCTTCCACCAGTGGTGGTATATATCTATAGGTTCCCCTCCCTGGGCCAATCGAGACACTTCACCTAGCGTAACTATGACTCTTTGATGCATATGAGATCGGCTCAAATTCTAGTCATGTGTGCCATAATGAATATCATGTGGAAAGGCAAGCTCGTCCTCATGAACTGCATACCCCTGTGCATTAAGCAACTGATGAATGATAGTAGGGAATGGAAACTCCCAGTCACTTGCTGTCTGGTGCCTTGGCCACAACTTTGGAATAGAACTTTTCGATCTGGCCCTAGACAATCTGTGGGAATGATAGCCAATGCCCAAAATGTATGGCATATAAAGCTCTAAGGAACTCTTGACATCTCTCAATTTTATGTCCAATGGGACATATATTCTTGAGCAAAATAGCATCAAGGAACCATAAATGATTTGGCATAGAAGACTTGGAAGCTTCATTCCGCTTTGGCCCAGAAAATTAGTTAGCACACAAACTTGCAACCAAATTACCCACTAACAACAATGGGACATATATTCTTGAGCAAAATAGCATCAAGGAACCATAAATGATTTGGCATAGAAGACTTGGAAGCTTCATTCCGCTTTGGCCCAGAAAATTAGTTAGCACACAAACTTGCAACCAAATTACCCACTAACAAATCATCAGGTAGAGGAGTATAGATATTAGTCAAATCATCCGGGTACTCATGAGGACAACCCATGGCAATAGCAATGGATGACATATCAACCTGAACTAATGTTCCATCTACTGAAGAAATAAGCACATCCCGCTCATCAGGTTTCGGCGTTAAATTCTGATAAAATACCTTAACAAGCCTCCAGTAGATAGTAGTAGAGAGTGAAACAAAAATTAAAGTCGACCTACGATGACGGATGTCAAAAATCCCCCATCGTGTCTCAGAAAAGATACCATATAGTTCGGCGATGTCAAACGTTATTTCAAGATTCAAGGCCCTTGGATGCCATCTCTCATGAATACTTTATCGATGAGATCTTGAGGAACCGGGTGTTGGATCATGCCTTAGTCGGCGAGGATTGCGTGAGCTTGAAGCACCTTGGTGACTTGCTCTCTTTGATGCCATAGAAATAGAAAAAGTTTGGTTGAGGAATTAAATCAAACACTTGGCGTGCACAATAAAAGTTTATCCTTCAACCTTTTCCTTTTGGCAATTTTCCACCCAAATTGAACAATTGAATCCACCAATTATATCCCCCAAACTTGGTCTTCAAAAGCCCTCAAAAAGATTTGCACAATTTTGCCAAAGAAAAACTTCACTTACTTTAATGTAGAACTTGAAAAAGTGAGAGTTTCCTTGAGAACTAGTGATGATCAATCCGGTTTTGATATTGACGCTGATAATGATCAATGTTAAATACTTGTTCGAGAATCACCAATTGAAGAAAATAAATTCCTGGTTGAAGTAGGAGTCAAATTGGTGCTCAAAGATGTCAAGGAAACAAGTAGTAGCATTATAGTTGGAGAGGGAGGCTTTAAATAGATGAAATTTTTGGGCAGCCCACATTCTTCACTGGGCGATCGATTCCCCCCAGCCATGGATGATCGATCGCCCACCTACTGGCAGTCCTCCTTGAAAAAAATCAAGGGGTGACTGATCCCCCTCAAATGGGGCGATCGATCCCCCTTCTGCTGGCCTGTTTCACCCTCCATCGTCCAAGGTCGACTGGGACATGTATTTTTGAAGTGTCCATTGCCCAAGGTCAACTGAGAGCACGTTTTTTCACCCGTCTTGAGTCCAAATACCTCGGTACACCTCTTGGCATCCTCCGAAAGCAACTTATACATCAAAAACTCGAAGAAAACACATTAAAACGCAACTAGAATTGAAGAAAACTTAAGAAAACTAAAAATCAAAATCAAAGAAAACTAAAGGAATTAAAGGATAGAAATACATACAAATTCTACAATTTAACGTCTGTAGGAGACGATCAACTTCTCGAAGGGATTAAGTCGGATAGACGGGATCCGTCAAGTCGACGGACTCTACGTCTCTTTTTGGCACAAAAATTTCTACACAATGCTTCAACCTTTGCCCATTAATTTTCATCTCACAAATTCCAAACAATTGTTCATCTAAATGAGTCGCCAATAGGTAATGCATCGATCACAGGCTCAAAATCAATCCGGGATAAATGATCCGTAACCACATTCTCTGTCCCCTTTTTGTCTTTTATCTCCAAATTGAATTCTTGCAACAATAGAATCCATCGAATAAGACGCGGTTTGGTTTCTTTCTTAGCCAATAAGTGTCTCAATGCTGCATGATCAGAGTAAACAACCACCTTGGACCCCAATAAATAGGAACAAAACTTGTCCAGAGCAAAAACTACCGCTAGAAGCTCTTTCTCTGTGGTTGTGTAAATGAGTTGGGCATCAGAGAGAGTCTTACTAGCATAATAGATGACATATGGTTGCTTCTCTTCTCTTTGTCCCAACATTGCTCCTACTACATAATCAGAGGCATCACACATGATTTCAAAAGGTAGAGCTCATTTCGGAGATTGCATAATTGGTGCAGAGGATAACAAAGACCGAAGCTTCTCAAAAACTTGCACACATTCTTCATCAAAGGAAAAGGAAACATCTTTAGATAATAAATGGCACAATGGTCTAACAATTTTACTGAAATCCTTGATGAATCTTCTATAGAACCTAGCATGGCCTAAGAAAGAACGAACTTGCTTCACTGAAGTTAGAGCAGGTAGAGTTGCAATTAGGTTGATCTTTGCTTTATTAACTTCAATGCCTCTCTCTGACACAATATGGCCCAACACAATACCCTCTTTTACCATGAAATGGCTCTTCTCCCAACTAAGTACCAAATTCCGTTCTTGGCACCTTTGAAGCACAAGTGATAAATTGTTCAAACAGTCTTCAAAGGATGACCCAAAAATAAAAAAGTCATCCATGAACACCTCCAAGAATTTTTCCACCTTGTCAGAAAAGATGGCCATCATACACCTCTGGAATGTCGCTGGAGCATTACATAACCCAAATGGCATACGACGATAAGCGAAAGTACCAAAGGGACAAGTGAAAGTAGTCTTCTCTTGATCTTCTGGATCCATAGCCACTTGGTTATAACCAGAGTAGCCATCCAGAAAACAATAATAACTTTGGCCAGCTAACCTTTCAAGTATTTGATCAATGAATGGAAAAGGGAAGTGATCCTTCCTTGTCATGGAATTGAGCTTCCTGTAATCAATGCAAACCCGCCAACCTGTGGCAGTACGTTGTGGAACAAGCTCTCCCACAGAGTTAGGGACAATAGTAAGACCAGACTTCTTAGGAACCACTTGTGTTGGACTCACCCATGTGCTGTCAGAAATTGGATAAATAATACCTGCATCAAGTAACTTGACAACCCTTTCTTTACCACCTCCTTCATATTAGGGTTCAGTCGCCTCGGTGCCTCTCTAGATTTGTTACACCCTTCTTCCAGATAGATTTTGTGCATGCAAATTGAGGGATCAATGCCCTTAAGATCAGCAACACTCCACCCAATGACTTCACGATGTTGATATAAGACCTCTACTAAGCACTTTTCTTGGGTTTTCGTCAGATCAGAGGCAATAATAACAGGAAGAGTTCTTTCTGCCCCCAAAAATACATACTTCAATTTGTCAGGCAAAGGCTTCAACTCTAATTATAGAGGGGACTCCAATGAAGGCACTAGGGGAGTGTTAGAGAGAGACGGGAGTGGCTTGATTGGAATTCTCCATAATGGAGTATTCTAAATAGCATCCACTTCTAGCATAGAATTCACCTCTTCACATAACTCTTCATCATTAATTTTCTCAAAGTCATAAAGAGACTTACATACCTCCAAGGAGTTTCGAGATATAGAGGATAAAACAAATTCTTCTACACATTCATCAATATCATCCATGCAGAACACATCACTCTGATCTGGAGGGTGTTGGATAGCATTGAACACATTAAGCTTGACATTCATGTTGCCAAATGAAATGTCCATGATCCCCGACATATAATTTATGCAAGCATCAACAGTAGCTAAGAAAGGTCGACCAAGGATCACTGGAATGTGCCTCTTCGGATTATGAACTAGCTCAGTGTCAAGTACAATAAAATCAACATAAAAGTAGAACTTGTCCACTTTAATGAGCACATCTTCAATAATTCCTCGGGGTTGCTTTGTTGATCAATCTACAAATTATAATACCACCGAGGTAGGCTTCAATTCTCCCAAGCCTAATTGTAAGTACACTGAATAGGGTAGCAAATTCACACTTACACCCAAATCAAGAAGAGCTTTATCAACATGGTGCTCCCCAATGATGCATGAGATAGTTAGGGCACTAGGATCTTTGTACTTGAGAGGAGTGCACTGCTGAATTATAGAACTCACTTGTTGTGGCAGTGTCACTTTCTTTGGCACATGGCTTTTAGAACGCAATTTTTGAGTGCACAAGTCCTTCAAAAATTTAGCATAAGGAGAAATTTGCTTGATGGCATCAAGGAGTGGCAAATTAATCTTCACTTGTCGAAACACCTCCATCCTGTCATGCAGCTTGTCCCCTTGCTTCCCCAATTTAGATGCTTCAAGGAAACATTGTGGAAAAGAAGTCTTGGGCTCATAAGGAATTTCAGCACTTGGACTTGTGGTCACCTTTTCTTCATTTTCTTCTCACCCACTTTATTATCAATTATTTTCCCACTCCTCAAAGTGGAAATGGCTTGAACTTGCTCATGGTGTGGGTTGCTTGTGGAAGCTTACAACCCTCTTGGATTAGCAATTGGTTGACTAGGGAGCTTCCCTTCTTCTCTTCTACTTAATGAAGTAGCAAGCTGTCCAAACTGAGATTCTAGTTTGGCAATGGATTGAGAATGAGAGTGCACTAGCTGAACTATAGATTGCACTGTTGCTGCAGTAGCTTGCACTGTCTCTATCAAAGAATCAAGTTTATCAATCTTTGATAAGGTAAGAGTCAGC
Organism: Cornus controversa; assembly: GCA_026545225.1. NCBI lineage: Eukaryota > Viridiplantae > Streptophyta > Magnoliopsida > Cornales > Cornaceae > Cornus > Cornus controversa. Next base: position 49,238,056 of record CM048846.1, on the reverse strand, counting down.
TTGTCTTCAATAGCAGAAATTCTCTATGCTATAGGAACTTGTGTTTGATATTGTTGTTGAGGTACAAAATTCCTAGGTTGATATGATGGTTGCATTGTTGCCCCTTGGTTACTATAAGAAAAACCAGGGTGATTCCTCTATGTGGGATTATAAGTATTACCTCGTGGAGGATTCATTGGTCCAGTGAATGTAGCTTGAACTTGCTCATGTTGAATATCAGAAAATTGCCCCATTGAAGGACAATTGCTCACATTATGCATAAGACTAGAGCAAAATTCACAAGGGCCTAGCAATGAAGGATTTGGAGTAGAAGGAGTTTGATTGACAGCCATAATTGTTGCTACCTTCTGTGGAATTAGATCAATGTCAGTTGGCATAGCTTCTGAAGCACCAACCTCAAAAATCCCATCAGTCTTCCTTGTAGTGGCAGGTCTGTTAGAACGAGTAGAGGACACATGTTATAGAGAGTTGTCACTAAGATTTTTAAATAAGGTCCATGACTCTTCTTCACTCTTCAACATAAAAGTACCTCCACAAGTGCATCAACCATCTGTCAGTTATCTTCTATCAGCCCTTCATGAAAACTCTGCACTAGTTGCCACTTAGGAACTTGATGATGGGGACACTTCCTAAGAAGGTCTTTGAATCTTTCCCATGTCTCATAAAATTGTTCCCCCTTATGTTGGGAGAAACCAGTGATAGCACGTCTGAACTGATTGGTCTTCCCTATCGAAAAATACTTTTTGAGAAACTTATGTTGCATTTGAGTCCAAGTCATGATAGAACCTGCCGGTAGAGAATTGAATCAATACTTTGCTTTATCTTTCAGGGAGAATGGAAAAAGTCTCATTCTGAAAGCATCTTCAGAGAAGTTGTGTTTTTTGGTAGTTGAGCACACTTCAATGAATTCATCTAGATAAGCATAAGGGTTTTCTTGAGTCAGCCCAAAGTAAGATGGTAACATCTGAATAATGCTGGACTTGATCTCATAATTCTGTGCTGTGACATTGGGCAGTTGAAAACGAGCTGGTGAGGTGTATGTCTCAGGAACATAATAGTCCTTCAGCAATCTAGTCGTTTCTCCATTAGCATTAGAAACAAGGTTGTTATTCCTCTCTTCTGCCATATCTTCAATTAATTCTTCCTCTTGCACCACGGTATCAACAGGGATATTCCTCTGTTGTCTAAGAGTACGTTCAGGTTCAGGATCAAGAGGTATCAAAGGATTAGCCACAGAACGACGACCTTGCATATATTAGCCAAAGCACCTGAAAAGAAAATAAAAACAAAATATAAAAATTTCCTAAACTAAAAATCCAATTAAAATTAATTCTGTAAAATCCAATCAATCAAATAGATAATCCCCGACAACGGCGCCAAAAATTGATTCGTGTGTGAGTGTGACTCAATAAGTGTATCAATTAAAAATTACCACACTTCGCAATAGAACGAATTCCTTGCAGAATAGGGCTATCGAAAGGGGTGTCGAACCTCAGGGATTATGGTCTGATGAGTTGGAATACGAAATTAATTCTAATTAAATTTATAAAGAGAAGAAATCTGATTTTTAAACTAATTAAAAAGTAAAATAAAATAAAACAAAGTAAATAGAAAGTGAAGATAATATGAGAGAAATTTAAGGTATTTGATTTCACGACTAACTCCACAATCAATGGTCAATTGAATCAACTATGGGGAATTACATCATACATAAGTGGTGTCGGTGGCTACAAGCTCACCTTCATCCATCAAGAAGATAACATATGATTAAGGTTAAGTCATGGACTATCTTCGATTGGTATGAGCCATCTGCCTAACTACTCTAATCTAGGGTGTAGTATGGTTCATCTTCTCTAGGTATAATCCATCAAAGCTTTTAATGATATATTCAGTGATTACCATTGTGTAATAATCGCTCTCATGATCATAGAAAATAAGAGAGATTGAGTTCAATAACAACAACTAAATATCTAAGACAAGATAAGAAATAATTGAAACTGAATTTACAAGACTTTTATTACTCAATTCTATAATAAGAATCCTCTAAATTACAAAATCTATGCATGTATATAAGGTCCCCAATAACTAAAACAATCAAACCATTGATGCTTTGTTAGGGCTACATCAAAACCCTAGTGGATGAACTAACCGCTCATGGTAGAAGAAGAAGCTTCAACTATTGAGGAAGAAGGCATCATTTTCATGAATTATGCGTATGACTTCATTGTCCAATGGCTCTGCAAAGTATGTCTTCTATTCTGTCCAAAAACTCTCTCAGACTCTCCAATCTCTCTAATCTCCTCCCCACTCAGCCTCCAATTCTTCACTTTATGTCCCAAGAAAATACACCAAAGTCCTAATCCAATTGGGAATTAATTAGGTTTTCTCACAGCACTAATTAGGTGGGTTTTTCCTGCTGACGTTCGGCCCAACTTTTGACCCACTAGAAGTTCGATTCACAGAATTTTTGTAAAATACAAAAGTGTGCAGAATTGAATTTTGTTCCAACTTTTACAAAAATCAAGTCAATTTGATGCTCAAAAATAACACTTATGATCCATTTTCCAAAATGAGATTAAGAATGTATTAAACGCAGATTTGGGCTTCAGGCCCGAAACCTTCTTAAGCAGTTGTAATTCTCTTGGACCTCTTCCTTGGGCTGATTTGAGTTAAAATAACTGGTTGAATGGATCCATTTGTTGTAGGCTTCATCTAACCCTCTTGGATGTCATCTTTAAAAGCCAAAAATCATGGTTTTAACTAAAATAATCATTAAGGCCCTAAAAATATAGAAAACACTGAAACGAAGTAAATTAATAAAATAATCTATTACTAAGAGAATAAAATACATAAGTTAAGAGGCTAGAATGCGTAACATTCAACGCCTATCAATCCAATTGGAAAATAAAGAACATACTTGAAAAAATAGTTCGGCTTGACCAGAAGGATTGGTCGTTACGCTTAAACAATGCATTATGGGCCTACCAAACTGCATATAAAACTCCCATTGAAATATTGCCTTATTGGTTGGTATATGGTAAATCATGCCATCTTCCGATAGAATTAGAGCACAAGGCTATATGGGCCACCAAAATGTTTAATTTTGACGTAAAATTAGCTGGCTCTAATCGAAGGCTTCAATTGAATGAGTTGGAAGAATTGCGACATGACGCGTATGAAAACACTAAAATCTACAAGGCAAAATCTAAGGCCTTTCATGATCACAATATTCAAGTCAATACTTTTTCTCCGGGACAGAAAGTATGGTTGTACAACTCGAGGCTCCGGTTGTTTCCCAGAAAACTTCGCTCCAGTTGGGATGATTCATTTTGGTTAATTCCGTTGCTTCTCATGGAGTAGTGGAATTAAAGGACCCTAAGGATGGAACATTCTTCAAGGTGAACGGGCAACGGTTGAAACCACGCTTGGATGATCAAACTAAGATGGAGTATGTGGATGTCATTAACTTGACGGATCCCATCTATTTTGACTAATAATTCAACTTTAACGTCATGCCATAGACGTATAATTTGGCACATCCATAGTAACTATCATGCTTCCATGAAGTCCCTATAATCCAAGGCAATTTTGTATGTAAGTGCTATAAATCTAAGTCAAGTAAGTATCAAAGAAAGTTTGTATCAAAATCTACAGTCATAATTTTGATTGTGCAAAATACTTGTCTCGCACAATCAAGATTTCGATTGTGTGAACCCTTGATTTCGCATAATCGAGATTTTGAAGAATAATGCAGAGTTAATGCAGGGTGGAAAGTCCCGAGAGGTGATTTACTTTGATACTACTTCGATAGCACTTCGAACAAGTGAAATTTGGATGGTGCAAAACATCCATTTCACATAATCAAAATCTTGATTATATAAAATTCACATTTTGCATAATCGAAAAGGCACGAGCACAGCACATGCTCTTACTTATATGTTTTGAACCCACCCCTTCTCCATCATTCCCTCCAAACCTGTGCAACCCACACACTCCTCTCCTTTGACCGAACACCCCCAACCCTCTTATGATCTCCCCTTTGCCCTAAACCACCTACATCCATCATTCGACTAAGAGCCAGCCTACTTGGACGAGCACCCTAGAAGGGAGAGCACTTCGAGAATCATCCTCTCACATGACTTGGGGGCCTCCACTCTGGGTAAGTTAAATCCATTATATTTTATAGATTTTGTTCTACTTTTTGGATTAGATTGATTTCATACGGATGGGTACGCATGACTTAATAGTTAGGTTTGAGTGAATTTATTATTATGAACCTTTGTGGGTGATGTTGGGTAGGCATTGGGAGTAACCAAATGGCTATGGGGAGGGGTGCAAATGATTTAACAATTTGGGTTTAGTGGATTTTTTGTTCCTTGTGGACAGTAGTGGGTCACTTTGAGCAAGTTTTTGGATTACATGTTTTGATGCCATGCCTTAGAATAGATTTTGTGTAATTACAGATAGTGTAGGGGTATGGCTCAAGTTACAAATCCAAGCATTCAGAAACGAGATGTGTCTGACAGATATTGGCGTACTCGGGGATTTCACCCCAAGCATATATTTGACTTGGCAAAGTTTGAGGCACATCCCGACACGACGTGGGCATCGGCAGAGTTGCGACCATGTCGACTTGATGGACTACTCCGGACATCATCCGACGTCACGTGCAGGTTTTCTATGAGTACATGACATACTCATGCACCATGCCTGGTACCTTGCAGACCGTGGTGGTTGGGATCACTATTACCATCACGGCACGTCAGATTGCTGAGCTTATAGGATGCCCGCATGAGGAGCCTCTAGATATGGCAGACCAGGACGGTCACCCACTCTTCAGGGAGTCCTTACCACCGACCACCACCGTGATCTCCATGGTCATGGATATATGCAATGGGGAGTTTACCACCCCCAATAAAAATTGCACGAGCAAATCCATGTGCCCGCGGGACTTATGGTTTTTGGATACCGTTCTCATCAATAATGTATATCCCTTAGGGCACGTAACAGAGAGATGGGGTGAGCTTCTTCACTGCTTGTACACAGCTCATACAGGCACATGGTTCTCTGTCTCGACACTGATATGGGGACAGATGCATAAAGTATGGGATGCTCTCTTCCGGAAGACAAACAAAAGAGCCGCTACTTGGCAATTACCCTTTCCTTACTTGGTCACAACTTTTATTAGAAATGCCAATATCACTTTTAGCGATAATGACATCCAGCTTAGACCGCCTCCTCGATTCCAACGCACTCACTGGATACGGGTTCGTAGGTATTTGGAGCACCAGTAACACCAGAGGCATGAGCGTGAGAATATGGATATGGATGACCCCCTAGCACTAGCAGATTAGGACGAGCCTGCTGAGAGTGAACCATCAGATGAGGAGATAGAGGATGATTTGACCGGTTTGAGCCATGAGCAGTTTGAGATATTGGCCACCGGCTATGCCTGTCTAGTAGTGGATGTGGAGAGATTATAACAGGGTTTTAATGAGCATGTACAGGTGACTCAGAGCCAGTTGACAGCCATTCGGGGAGGATATTACATTTTTGACCCAAAGTTAGAGGACCTTGATTGATGAGTTTTAGACTTTTCGGCAGGACCTCCAGATTATACTATCTGGCCTTGCTTCAGCTTCGACCTCTGCACCACCCTCCGAACCACCTCCACCGCCACCCACCCTGGACTAGTTTAGCATCTTCATGTTTTATTTTTTGTTTTCGTTACTTCTTTGTTTATGTAGGACATGTAGGCCATGTCTTCGGATCTTTTGTGTATTCCACCATTGATTTATACATTGTACTTAAATATTTTAAAAGATTTATACATTGTGAAGCATGATACATGTTAATGCATTCTTATATATATGTATTGCTTACGAATGAACATGGTATATGTTGGATGATACATGTATTGTAGTGACATGCATTCATGTAAGTCGTGTCGGGTCAGCACTTAGGAGGGTTAGGTAACCTTTACTGAGCCGCAGTGGTGCTCACCCCTTTATTCTAAACTCTTTTACAGATAAGGTGCCGATGATGGATGGGATTTGAGTGTCTAAGAAGAATTCTAGTTATATTTTACTAAATTTTGGGATATTATATATTTTGTGGCTATTCGTGCCAGCTTGTGGCACGTTGATTATGAAATTGTAGTCATGGTTGGATTACTATAAACTTGGAAGCCATTTGGACTTGGGATGTATATTTTGGACCCAATGAATGTTTTTGGAATTATATAAATGTTGTAGTTACATTATCCTATATGTAACTTGTGTTCTTCATTTGAATCTTGTATGTATAAAGATGAGATTGGTCAATGGGAATGAATGTGAATTGTGAGGTCCTTGTGATTCAAATGTGTTATTTGATAAATGGGTATGATTATATAGAATTTCTAGATGATTTGAATGTTGTTGGATGAGCTTTATGTGTTGGAAATGTTTGGGTATGAGTATTGGGGTGAATTTTGGTCAAAAATGTGTAAAATGGGGTTTTCAGGTTGAATTAGTTGACTGATTGTTTTCCATAAGTTGACTAACATTGACAGAGCATTTTAGAGCTTTCTACAGCAGTAAAGTAGTCAACTAATGTACTTGATAAGTTGACTAATGCACTTATAAGTCGATTGACAAGTCGACTAATGCAGATTTTGAAAATCTTGAAATAGGCATAAATTGATCGTTTCAAACCTGATTGAAGCGATTCTTTTTTTAAAAATTGAGTATTTTTAGATTCTCTATCCAATGGGGCAAGTCTCAGCTTCAAATTCCAAACACATAAAGGGTTGAGTTCTTAAAGTGAGTGATTCATGAGGGTGTGGATAAATGGAATTTCCACTAAAGTGATATGTGTTGATGTAGGGCCCACTGGGAATGGTTGAGGTGGAATATTGCATCTCTATGTGCAAGAATAGAGTTAAGCTTCCGCAGAGTTTTAGGGTAAGAGAGTCCATTGGGATTAATCGACGATAGTCACCTCTGATTTTTCGGGAGTCAGAAAATCGGGGTGTTATAGCATGGTATCAAAACTTGATACTATTGCATGAGTGTGGTTAAGGTCGTTCATGGGGTTAAGTGAACGGGTTCACACTCGGGATTCGGGTCGGTTCGGGGGAGTCTCAACGGTCCAGATTTTAGGGCGTGACACATGAACTCTATATGTTTGATCATTATGTGTTCGAAATGCATGTATGGGGCTGTTGTGAGGAAATAGGGGAAAGTGGTCTAATCACCTTGTGTCAAATTATGTTCGATGGCAGTTCTGAAATGGTCTAACCACCTTGAGCCATCTTATACTTGGTGACGGTTTTGAAATGGTCTATTCACCTTGAGTCAAATTATGCACTGTGGCGGTTCTGAAATGGTCTAATCACCTTAAGGAGACAAATATTTGGTGACGGTTCTAAAATGGTCTAATCACCAATAGGCAAACCAAAATATTACCTCAGAAGTATGACATTGGCGGTGTAGGTCAAAGTCATGGAATGGTTGTGGGAAGTGTCCTAGATCACATGATTGGTTAATATTGTGTTAAGGTATCAGGTTGAATCCGAGAGAGTGAAAAGGGTATGATTTTGCTTACATAGTTGTTTGCGAAGCATGGTTTATGTTTAATGAATTCATATATATATATGCATTGTTTGTGAATGAACATGGTATATGTTGGATGATACGTGTAATGTATAGACATGTATTCATGTAGGTCGGTGTCAAGTCGGCACTTAGGTGGGTTGGGGTATCTCTACTGAGCCGACGTTGTAGAGATTCAAATTTTTTTTCTTCTAAAATATGAATTTAAATGTTTTGCATATGTTATAAGTATGATTTACATATGTGGGGACTGGTTTAGAGGTCCGGGGAGTTTTGGGAGCTATTCAGCTTATTTTGAAATTTTGAATTGTCGGGACCCGGGATAGGGGTCGGTGGGCCTGGGAATTCGGATATTTTTTTGAAATTTTTTTTTATGGTTATTGACCAATTAGAATATTTGGAGAGACGTATAAGTGATTTCAAGTCAATAGCTTCTTTCGGATTAAAAAATGGAGGTCGGAAAGGTACGTTAAGTGAACTAGGGGTGTTTTGGTCTTTTTGTGCCCTAACGCTTATAAATATCTAGGAGATAGATATTTACAGCTTATTTTCTCTCTCTAATCAGTCGTGAACCTCTCTTCTTTCTTCTTTGTGTTATTCTTCTTCTCTCTAGAATTAAAAGGTGTTAGGGCTTCATTTAGAAGGCGCCGAAGAAGGAAAGTATGTTCTACGCGGCAAGAACTTCCTTTGGAACCGAACAAAGTTATGGTTAGATAAATTTGAGAGTGGTGAAAGTGTGAGATAACTTGAAACTAAAGCTATTGAGGTAGGGTGTGTGTGGTGTGTCTTCTAATTCAAGTGAAATTTCATGTTTAAGCATAAAATAGATGTTTTCTTTTCATGTGATATATGAAAGTGTATGTCTTGTGATGAAAATTATGTTTTAAAGTGATGTATATATGTTTTGTCTTGCTAGAAATGGTTGTTATATGTTTTATATTGCATAGATTGTTTATATGTACAATGTGGGGCATGAATTGCATATATGGGATTTTGGAGAAAATATGATGAAAACCTAATTTGGGGATTTTCATCTTATCTATATGTCTTATGATTTTTTGTAACATACTAGAATTGAAATAGGACATACAATGGGTGCAATGCATTGAACTTATGAATATGTATGCAAAATGTGAAATATTTTGTGTGAGTGTGGGGTGTGTCTCGAAGGTGGCTCATGGGAAAATAGTTGGGGAAAATATCTCCGAGGGTTGAAAAACCTCAAACTTGCACAAGATGGGTTGGTTACCGGTGGGTTAGTAGCCCTAAAATAACTAGGATTGAGATATGGGACTTCGGTACATATCTTGTGTATGGGTGAGTGTGAACCAAATTCGAGAGAGTGTGTTGAGTCTTATGTGAAACTTAAATAAATTTACATGACTTGTGTGGATTTTAATTCAATTTTGATTATGTCATATGTCACATATATGATGGAAATGTGTTTTAAGAATGAATTGTCTTTTTGTGGCAGTCAAATTATATTTGATGTATATGTCATGACTTGAGTGAATTGAGCGTATGAACTTGTGATTTGAATGCTAGGGAGCATGACACGTAGTTATCGAGCATGATTTGTGTTTTATGCATTGAACATGAAATGTGGATTTGAATGGATTGCACGACATTATAACCTTGAGCTTGTTGAAATTGCTCATCCCTCTACACTAACACTTTCAGGACATGGCAAGAAAATGGCTCAGGATGCACCACCTTGAGACGAGCCTAGAATAGAAGAACTTTATCCTTTTAGATATTTTTGGGTTAAGACTTGTATGTAGGAGGCCATACCGGTTTGTGGCATGTGGACTTGTCTAGAAATGATGTTTGTATAGTTGAATGATGGATATGTATGAGAACCTCTATGTATTCTCCATTTGTACCAAGTCTACACTTTGTTTTGAGGATGATAGAAAATATATGTTTTTGAATTATATGTAATGAAATGCATGGATTTTTCCCTATGAGATTCAAATGTGTGTTTTGGAGTAGGATCGTGATGATTTATTTTGCTATGGATGATTGGGAGGATGTGTGATGATTCTAGATTGTTGGAACAAATTTTGAATGCAAGATGAACAAATTGAGGAATTTCAGAAAATTATGTCGAAGGCTATTTCAATCATGTAAAATGCCTATTTCACACGATCGAAATTCTTCGATTGTACAAAATCACAATATCCATTGTGCAAAATTTTGATAGTGAAAAAGTGTATTTTCGATCAAGCGAGATCTTGCAGGTTTCTTTAGGAAATATCAAAAATCTCGAGTGATGAAAAACTTCGATAATACTTCGAATGATCGAGAATTTTGATTATGCGAAGATGGGGTTTCTATTGATCAAAATGCCCATCTTAATTGTGAAAAAAACACATTTCGATTGTGCGAAGGTATTGGACAGCAGCTAGCATTGTGTATGTACAACCACATGTGGGGCCTTAGTTAAGGATTGATGTTGAGTTATACGCAGCCACACACACACACACATATATATATATATGTGTGTGTGTGTGTATTTAAGCTTCTGCATTAGATTAGAAGTTGAAGTAATTGAATTGGGACACGAGAATGGATTTTCCAGTCTTTCGGGGCATGTGGGTGATGACATGTGGTAAGGAATTAACTATTCACCTACACTTTCTATATCAATCTTGGTGTCAGAAAGTAAAGGTGTGACAACATGGTATCAAAGGACTAGGTTGGAATACCTAGGGGCGACAGGTAAGGGTTAAAGATTTGAAGATTTCTTGATTGCTATTAGATCACTAGGTTTGGAACACCTAGGGACGAATGTCGGTATTAGGTCAAAATGCCTAAGGACATGGAGTAAGGGTTAGGTTTAGGTGACTCTTATATTATATGTTTTATGTTTTAAAATGTGTTGAGTGCAATGAGATGATTTTATAAAGTGAGTAGCATTGATTAATTGACACATATATGTGATTAATCTTTGATTGAAAATGTTGATTAGAATCATGCCACCGAGAAGAGGACGTGGTAGGGGTGTGGATCTGGTTCCACCACCACCACCATTGATAGATGGAGTGCTGCTAATTCGAGAGATGACTGCTACCATCCAATTGTTGGCTCGAACCGCCAATGAAGGTCCACAAAATTAGGCTCAGGGAGGTGGAAATAGGGCACTAAAGGCTCTTGAGATGTTCAAAAAAATGAACCTTCCTAGATTTGATGGGAACGTGGATCCTATGGCTGTAGAAGATTGGCTCGAACATATGTCCAAAGCATTTGATGTGCTTAGGATAGATAAAGATAACTTAAGGATGTCAATGATCCCTATTCAATTGACAGGGGCAGTGAACCTATGGTGGAAATCCATGACTCACACTCATGAAGTGAGGAACATGGAGTGGGAGACTTTCAGAAGATTGTTTCTGGAGAAGTATTTTTTGGACACGATTTAGGAGGCCTTGCAAGATGAATTCATACATTTGATACAAGGAGGGATGAGTGTAATAGAGTATAAGAATAAATTTATTACTTTATCTTGATTTGCACCAGAGATGGTAGCAAATGAACAAGCCAAGGCAAGGGGGTTCGTGAAACGGCTTCGATTCGAACTAAGGGCCAAAGTCACTATTTTGGACTTGCCAAGCTATGCAGAGGTGGTGAGACGGACATTGCTGGCGGAGGTGGATGACAATGATATACGAAAGATACAAGACTTGAGGTGTCAGTTGTTCGACGTGCAAAACGAGATAAAATAGTATGGAATAATGTCGTTGTTGTTTTACACCTCGACAAAAAAAAGAATTTATAAAACCCTAAAAATACTCTACTAAAATTAGTAAAGCAGTGAGTAGGGGTCGAACCCACAGAGACTGCATTGGTTGTGTTGTTAAGCTATCAAGATCTTGTCTAATTTAATTGAAAGAGAATTTGTTTTGTTTTTAAATTAAGTTGCTGAAATTAAATAACATAAATAAATGATGAATACTGGAGATAGAGGGTCCTGGGAATTGACTTCACCACTAACCTTCTTACAATGAAAGTTGTACTAATTTGGGACGTTTAATCTATGCATTCAGAAAAGAATGGCTACAAGCCAAATTCAGTTCTATCAAGAGGATTCATTCAACATACAATTAAGCATAACTCGTCTTCGCTAAGCATGGCCTATACATCTGACTAACTAATGATATGATAACCCATCTTCGCTTAGTACGAATTATAAAAACTCTAAATTGAATGATCTGTGAAAACTATTGTATAACCTGTCTTAACAAAATCACAGAAGTTGAAAAGAGCAAACCCTAATCATTGCAAATTTAGATCCATTCTACAAGAACAAGAATAAACATGCAATGAATCAATACATTCAATTTGAAACTAACAGCACAGCTGTTGTTTACGTCTCGGTTATACAATCAATGCACACAGTAAATCATTCCCAAATTAGTATACAACTTAAAACATTGAGAGATAGGTTAGGGTTACATCACTTCCCCGGAATGGTGTTTAGCCGCTCATGATCGGAGGTCCTGGCTTGAACGATGATGAAGTCGCCATCGTCTTCCACGTATCGTTACGAATCGCCTCTGTATATCTCTCTCTGCTTCCCCCCTCCAGAATACCCTAGTTTTCTTCGTTTCATCGTTTTTACTTTGCGAAACCAAACCAACGGGACACCTGGCCTTCCCAAAGTGGCAAGTGCGCATAAGAAAATGGCACTTGCTCCTCACAAAGTGGCATTTGCGCCCAAAAAGTGGCAGCTGCGCAAATAGGGCAGAAAGTTGATGAAAACGTCCGTTTCAGGAAATTTTCGTGAAATATGAAATTGTGCAGAATTGAATTTCCTTCAACCCAAGCGAAGTTTGGGTCGTTTTGATAATTGTGTACGAAGTTATGGTCTGCATACCAACACGGGTCCAAGACTTTTTAGGCCTGAATTGGCCCAATCTTCAATGTGAATAGGCCTAACACCATCTGTAGCCCGATTGCACCATTATTAATTAGAATTACCCTTAATCACCTGAAATCTTGAAAAGATTAAAATTATTAATAAAACCATGAAATAAATATTACTAAGACACTAATTCATATAATTTTAAGGGCATTGAATATGCAATATTCATTACTTATCATCAGTCTTGAAATGTGGGTTCTCATTTGGAGAGTAATCTGAAGAAGAAGTATAAAGGGAATAGTTCTTTCTCTAGAGGACACAACAAACATAGTCATTCTTTATGGTGCCTATGCCTACTGGATCGTTTCAAGACAAGGTCAAGTGTTGCCAATGTCAACAGATGGGTCATTACAAGACAGAATGCCCACAGTTGCAACCTACACCTGAGGGAGATGCGAGGAAATGCTATAGGTGTGGACAAGTGGGGCATGTGGTGAGAGCTTATCCTCAAAAGAAGAGTAGTTGTTATGGTGCTGCGGGGTCACAACGGTAATATTCATAGGTTTCTTGGGGTGTAGTCAGGATTCAAATTTCTACAGTTGCCACAGCCTGTAGAGTCTGTTCAGAGTTTGCAACCGGGGAGAGGAGTGACTCCTACTGCCTCTACACAGTAGTTCGGTCATCAGGGGAGTAGTCAGGCAGGATGGGGCATACAGGGTCGTGCCTATACTATTACTCCAGCTGAGACTTCAATGGGTTCTTCAGTAGTACGAGGTATCTTTCTTGTATCTAACTCGTGAGCTAGAGTTTTAATTGACTCAGGAGCATCACATTCTTTTATATCAACTACTTTTGCTTCTGCATTGGGGTTAAACATGTCAACCTTGGATAGAGGCTTATGCATTGATACGCCAGTTGGGGGTAGGGTGATCCTGGATATGGTGTGTCGAGCATATGAGATAGAGATAGCAAGTCGATGGTTGGTATTTGATTTCGTGCTCTTAGAGATGATGAGTGTTGATGTCATTCTCGGAATGCCTTGGTTGTCTTCATTTAGAGCCAATATAGATTGCTACCAGGGAAGGGTATCGGTGTGTACACCCAAAGGAGATTGTTTTTGCTTCATGGGAGAATGGAGTGAATTTCATTCTTCATCACTATACAGACTAGGAGGTTATGACTTTTTCTTAGCTAGCCTTGTGACCAGTGAAGAAGGAGGGGGAAACTTTGGGATCTTTCCCGAAGTGGTGTGCGAATTTGAGGATGTTTTCTCAGAGAAGTTAATGGAGTTACCTCCTAGGCGAGAGGTTGAGTTTGCCATTGATGTTATACCCGGTATGACACCCATTTTGATGGCACTGTATCAAATGGCACCAACGAAATTAAAGGAGTTGAATGAGCAATTAGAGGACCTAAGGGCGAAAGGTTTCATGCATCCTAGTGTATCACCTTGGGAGCACCAGTCCTATTTGCTAAGAAGAAGGATATGTCACTATGGTTATATATTGACTATCGAAAGCTAAATAGTATGATGATCAAGAACAAATATCCTTTGCCAAGGATAGATGATTTGTTTGATCAACTTAAGGGAGTGAAGTGTTTCTCTAAGATTGACTTAAGGTCAAGGTACTATCAATTAAGAGTGAAGGAAGAAGATGTCTCGAAGATGGATTTTCGAACATGGTATGATCACTATGAGTTCCTTGTGATGCCTTTCGATTTAACGAATGCACCGGCAGCATTTATGGACTTAATAAACTCGGTGTTTAGTGCATTTCTTGATGACTATGTAGTAGTGTTCGTGGATGATATTCTTGTGTATTTTTCGTCGAGGGAGGAACATGAGAATCATTTGAGGACAGTGTTGCAAATATTAAGGGAAAATTGGTTGTATGCCAAATATAAGAAGTGCGAGTTTTGGCTATTGGAAGTGAAGTTTCTTGAACATGTGGTTTTGGGAGAGGGGTTTCTGTAGATCCTTCCAAGATAGAGAACATAATGGATTGGGAACGCCCAAAGAATGTGTTTGAAGTTCAAAGTTTCTAGGGAGTCAAATTTTCATGGAATGAAGCTTGTGAGCTTGCTTTTTAGGAATTGAAGAAGAGATTAACAACCACTCCAGTTTTGGTAATTCCAAAATGTGGGTTGGGGTATGTTATATATTGTGACACTTCACATAAGGGATTGGGTTGCATGTTGATGCAAATGGAAAGAGTTGTTGCTTATGAGTCACGACAACTAAAGACTCACGAGCAAAACTACCCAACTCATGATTTGGAATTAGCGGTGGTTATATTTGCATTGAAGGGTTGGAGATGTTACTTGTACGGGGACAAATTTGAAGTCTTCTCCGATAACAAGAGTCTCAAATATCTCTTCACTCAAAAGGATTTGAACTCTAGGCAACAGAGATGGGTTAAATACATAGAGGATTATAACTTTGATCTTTAGCATCACTTGGGAAAGGCCAATGTAGTAGTCGATGCCTTAAGTAGAAAATCACATGGAATACTGGCTAGCATTGCCATTTGAGAATGGAAGATGATGGAGGACATAGCAGAGTTGGGCTTGTGCTTTAGTGACAATAATGAACCAGCTACCTTGTTTAGGCTTATTGCTCAAGCGGCTTTGGTTTATGAAGTAATTGAGGCACAAAGGCAAGATGTGGAGGTGAAAGCTATTCACATTTGAATTTTGGGTGATGAAGTTGTAGAAGGTTGGTCCTTGCATATGGATGGAAGTTTGTGGTTCAAAGGAAAGATGTATGTACCTATTCCATGCAGGGAGAACATTCTTTGAGAATTTGATTATTCTAGGCTTGTGGTACATCCTGGTGGGATAAAAATGTATCACAACCTAAGGCAACAGTATTGGTGAAAAGGGATGAAAAAGGATGTGGCTGAATTTGTGGTTAAGTGACTTACTTGCCAACAAGTAAAAGTCGATCATCAAAGATCGGCTGGTTTGTTACAACCTTTGCCAGTGGTAGAGTGGAAATGGGAGCATATCACTATGGATTTCGTAAAGGGACTTCCGAGGTCATAGCGGGGACATGACGTCGTGTGGGTCATAGTCGACAGATTAACTAAGACGACTTATTTTCTACCAATTTGAGTCATGGATAGTACGAAGAAACACAATAAGTTATACGTGGAACAGATTGTGAAGCTTCCTGGAGTGCTAGTGTCCATTGTTTCAGACAGAGATCCTAGGTTTACTTCACAGTTTTGGGAGGGTTTCCAGTTAGCCCTTAATACTAAGTTGCATTTCAGTTCAACTTTTCATCCTCAGACTGATGGTCAATCAGAGCTTACCATTTAGATCTTGGAGGATATATTGAGAGCTTGCATATTGGATTTTGAAGGAAATTGGGAAGGCCATTTGCCGTTGGTAGAGTTTACCTATAACAATAGCTACCAAGCTAGCATTGAAATGGCACCTTTTGAGCCATTGTATGGTAGGCCATGTAGGTCACCAGTTTGTTGGACCAAGGTGGGGGAGACAACTGCCTTAGGACCAGATATAGCTCATGAGACAACAAAGAAGATAAAGTTAATTCATCAACGGTTGATCACGACACAAAGTAGACAGAAAAGCTATGCCAATCGAAGGAGGAGACCCTTGTCATTTAAGTTGGGGGACCATATGTTTCTCAAGGTTTCTCCATGCAAGGGGTTGATGAGATTCTGAAGGAGTGGCAAGTTATTGCCAAGATTCATAGGACCCTTCAAAATATTGGAGTGTGTTGATGAAGTAGCTTACAGGTTAGCTTTGCCACCACAATTAGAAGGTGTTCACAATATCTTTTATGTTTCCATGTCGAGGAAATATGAACTAGATCCGTCCCATGTTTTGGGTTGGACAGACATTGAGGTTGAGGGAGACATGTCATATAAGGAGTGATCGCTAGAGATTCTTAACACTAGAGATCAAGTGTTGAGGGGGAAGACCATTCCTTTAGTCAAGGTCATATGGAGACACCATGGATTATAAGAGGCTACTTGGAAACGAGAGCAATAGGTTTGATCCAAGCACCTGGACTTGTTTCTTCTATAAGGTACGTTCGATTTCAAGGACAAAATCTCCTAAGGTGGTGATCGGCGTTGAATGTTACGCATTCTAGCCTCTTAACTTATGTATTTTATTCTCTTAGTGATAGATTATTTTGTGATTTTACTTTGTTTTAGTGTTTTCTGTATTTTCAGGGCCTTAATGATTATTTCAGTTAAAACCAAGTTTTTGGGCTTTTAAAGAAGACATCCAAGATGGTGAGATGAAGCCTACATCAAGGAGATTCACTCAACCATTTATTTCAACTCAAATCAGCCCAAGAAAGAGGTCCAAGAGAATTACAGCAGCTTAAGAAGGTTTCGGGCCTGAAGCCCAAATCTGAGCATAATGCAGTCTTAATCCCGTTTTGGAAACGGACCAGAAGTCTTATTTTCGAGCCTCAAATTGACATAATTCTCGCGTAGGGTCGAACGAAATTTGATTCTGCACACTTTTGTATTTCACGAAAATTCCGTAAATCGGACTTCTAGTGGTTCAAAAGTTGGGCCGAAGTCAGCAGGAAAAACCCACCTGATTAGTGCTGCGGGAAACCCTAATTTATCCCTAATTGGATTAGGACTTTGGTGTATTCTCTTGGAGAATAAAGTGAAGACTTGGAGGCTGAGTTGAGAGAGCTTACACAGAGATTGGAGAGTCTGAGAGGGCTGAGAAGAGAACAGAAACATATTCGCAAAGCCATTGGAGAACAAAGTCATACGCAGAATTCGGAAAGATGATGTCTTCTTCCTCAACAGTTGAAGCTTCTTCTTCTACCATGAGCGGCTAGTTCATCCACTAGGGTTTTGATGTAGCCCTAACAAAGTATCAATGGTTTGATTGTTTTAATTATTGGGGACCTTTATATACATGCATAGATTGTGTAATTGTGAGGATTCTTATTATAGAATTAAGCAATAAAAGTATTGTAAATTCAATCTCAATGATTTCTTATCTTGTCTTAGATATTTAGTTGTTGTTATTGAACTCAATCTCTCTTGTTTTTTGTAATCATGAGAAAGATTATTACACAATGGTAATCACTGAATATATTGTTATGAGCTTTGATGAATTATGCCTAGAGAAGATGAACCATACTGCACCCTAGATTAGAGTAGTTAGGCAGATGGCCCATGCCAATCGAAGATAGTCCATGACTTAGCCTTAATCATATGTTATCTTCTTGATGGATGAAGGTGAGCTTGTAGCCACCGACACCACTTATGCATGATGTAATTCCCCTATAGTTGATTCAATTGACCATTGATTGTGGAGTTAGTGGTGAAGTCAAACACCCTAGGTTTCTCTCCTATTATCTTCACTATCTTGTTTACTTTGATTTATTTTATTTTATCTTTTTAATTAGTTTAAAAATCAGAATTCTTTTCTTATAAATTTAATTAGAATTAGTTCCGTATTCCAACTCATCAGACCATAATCCCTGAGGTACGATACCCCTTTCGATAGCCCTATTCTGCAAGGAATTCGTTCTATTGCGAAGTGTGGAAATTTTTAATTGGTATACTTTTTGAGTCACTCACACACGAATCAGGTGGGGAGGTTGTAGAGATTCGATTTTTTTTTTATGAAATAGGAATTTAAATGTCCTGCATTTGTTATAAGTATGATTTACATATGTGGGGACTGGTTTAGAGGTCAGGGGAGTTTTGTGAGCCATTCGGCTCATTCTGAAATTTTGGATCGTCAAGACCCGGGATAGGTGTCAGGTGGGCCCGAGAATTCGGATATTTTTTTGAGAAATTTTATTTTTGGTTATAGACCAATTAGAATATTTAGAGAAATGTGGAAGTGATTTTGAGTCCATAGCTTCTTTCGGATTCAAAAACGGAGGTCGGGAAGGTTCGTTTAGTGAACTTGGGGCATTTTGATCTTTTTGCACCCTAGGGCTTATAAATATTTGGGTGACATATATTTATAGTTTATTTCCTCTCTCTAATCGGCTGTGAACCTCTCTTCTCTCTCTTCTTTGTGTTCTTCTTTTTCTCTCTAGAATTAGAAGGTGTTAGGGCTTGATTCGAAAGGTGTTGAAGAAGGAAAGTGTGTTCCACACAGCAAGAGCTTCGCTTGGAACCAAACAAAGTCACAGTTAGATGACTTTGAGAGTGGTGAAAGTGTGGAATAGCTTGAAGCTAAATCTATTGAGGTAGGTGGTGTATGTTGTGTCTTCTAATTCAAGTGAAATTTCATGTCTAAGCATAAAATAGATGTTTTCTTTTCATGTGATATATGAAAGTGTATATCTTGTGGTGAAAATTATGTTTTAAAGTGTTGTATATATGTTTCTCTTGCTAGAAATGGTTGTTATATGTTTTATATTGCACAGATTGTTTATATGTACAATGTGGGGGCATGAATTGAATAAATGGGATTTTGGGGAAAAGATAATGAAAAACCTAATTTGGGGGTTTTATCTTATGTATATGTCTTATGGTTCTTGTGTGACATACTAGAATTGAAATATGACATACAAAAGGTGCAATGCATCAAACTTGTGAATGTGTATGCAAGATGTGAAATATTTTGTGTGAGTGTCGGGTGTCTCTATCACGCCCTAGAATCCAGACCACTGGGACTCCCCCAGACCAACCCAAATCTTGAGTGTGAACCCATTCACTCAACCCCAAGAACGACCTTAACCACCTAACGTCATGCTTAGGTACCATGACGTCGCACCCCAATTTTTGAGAACCGAGGTGGATCCATCCATTAAGCCCTAATGAACATATTAACCTCAATTTACCACGGAAGCTTAATCACATACATACACGTATATATATACATATAAAACTCAACATCAACTATTCCTAGCCGACGTCAACTATACAACCCTTCAAATTGGATCTCTCCTTCACTACGGATATGAAACTCTTTGTAAGTTTCTGATCATGACTGAAAATGAAACCATTGGAAAGAGGGTTCAAAAGTACTCAATTTCAAAAAGAAAAATCATCTAATTTTGATTTGAAACGAAGAAGATATGCCTGTTAGAAGTTGGGTAGAATTTTGTCAATGCTTGTTGTAAAAGAGCTCGAGCGCTTTGAAAAAAAGGATCGAGCGCTTTCACTCCTGAGACTAAACCTTTAAATCTTTTACAAGGGCGATCGAATACTGTAAAAAGCGATCGAGCGCTATTAATACAAAAGCTAAAATTTTGCAACCTGTACTTGGCCAATTTTTAACCTGACTTCAAATTCAAATATCTCACAAATCGTAAGTCCATTGGACTTGAAATTTGGCCTGGATCATCCTCAACATGTCTAGTTTCCAACCCAATTCGAATCACCTAATAATTAAACTCACAACCAAGATTATACACAAATCAACGGGCTTAGGCTAGGTCATACACTAAAACATACATATTTTACTTAATTTAAATCCAAACAAGGTCCATGACTTATCAAATTAAAAATAATACAATTCTTCTTCTATAAATATAAATTCCATTCACACCTTGAATCTAAAATGGACACTTTTGGGCACGTGTCCCCTCAATTCTCATATCTCATACATCCTTTTCATTTCATTTCCAACTCACTTACTTGAGAACCGCCCATACATAAAGTTATAACATAAGAAGTGATCATAACTTTGCATTCCATACATTCCAAAACTTAAGTTTGGTCCAAGAATAAATCCCAACACATATGGATTCCAAGTTTATAGTCATTACAAGGATTTCATGCAGAATGGTCCAAAAATGCTAAAAATCCTACCATGACTACAAACACATAATCAACGTGCCACAAGCCGGCACGAATAGCCAAATATACAATATCCAAAATGTATCAAAATGCTACAAAGAGATCTACTTGGACACTCAAGTCCACTCTGTAATTGGTGCCTTATCTGTAAAAAAAAAGAGTTTGGAAGAAAGGGGTGAGCACCATGGCGACTCAGTAGAGATACTCCAACCCACCTAAGTGCCGATCCGACACGACCTACATGGATGCATGTCACGACATTGCACGTATCACTCAATATACATCATTTTTGTTCACAACCATGCATATATATATATATATATATATTTGAATGCATTAACACATAGCATGCTTTACAATACACAATGTACGAAATAATCACACTTGTCTCCCTCTCAGACTCAACCTGATACCCTAGTATGATTTTTGACCAACCAGGCAACCTGAGACACTTTCCATACAACTGCAGAATCCATCACCGAGTATTCTCTACTCCAAGGTAATTAGACCATTGTAGAATCTGCCACCAAGTATTCTGTACTCCGAGGTGAATGGACCGCTTCAAAATCTATCACCGAGTATTCTCTAGTCTGAGGTGATTAGATTATTTTGGAATACGTCATCGGGTATTCTCTACTCCAAGGTGATTAGACCGCTTCGGTGTCACCAAGTATTCTCTACTCTAAGATGATTATTCTGGAAACATGACCATCACCGAGTATTATTGCTCTAAGCGAACAAGTTACACAACCACCTTTTTCCCGTTCTCCTCACAACAACCCTATACATGCATTTCGAACATATATAGATCAAGCATTAAATTTCATGCTTTGCAACACATAAGCTAGTTAAAAAGGAATATAACATGCATTTCACATTCACCAATTCACACTCACCAATTCACACATATAATCACCTATATATGAAAACCCTAGCATAAATTGCATGCTCACAAAATTTCACATAAGCACATATTTGCCATGCTTCACCTATCCACACAAATTTCTATACAAAGATAACATCCATTTAAGTCACAAACATCACATAAGACAATTATGCTCATCTTACACAATTCACAAAAGTGCACAAAACCCTAGCATATAATTGTATGTGCTTGTTTTCTCTCACTTATTCACTCCTCTTATCATGCATACAACATATACATAACAATTACATTTAAAAAATTAAAGAGAGATAATATCTCACCATATCCCACCCCTCTTACCAGTCTGAAATAAGAAATACTCAACCCTAACTCTCACCATTTCACCCGAAACCCTAGAATCGACAAATAAATGGGAAAGAACACCCCTACCTCAAAATCCAAGCTTAGAAGTGGAAGACCCAAATTTCACCAAGCTTCAAACTCCTCCAACTACGACTTTTCACAATCAAATCGAAGAGAAGAGTGAGGGGAACAACTTTTGTTCTTGGCTTTACCCTCAAATTTCACTTCTTGGCCCCCAAGTTGTAGAGAAAAGGAGAAAGAGAGAACTTGTAAAGAGAGAGAGAGAGAACCGGATGTAGAGACAGAAGGAAAAGAAAAATCTAATCTCTTTTCCCTCTTTACACACACACACACACACATATAAATATATATATCATATATTTCCCCTTTTGTAACTAAAACCTTTATCTCTCTATAATTAGCTCCTTGTTATGGTCCATTTGCACTTATTCACAAACTAACCTTTCCTTTTTTTTCAAAACTTAACTTATGCCCTTAAACTTACATCCATACCCCCCACACCACTCTCTAGAGTCCGTAGTTATTTATCGGGTTACCTGAACCCATTTCAGTCCCACACCCGTAATCGAAAACATAGAAAAGATCATTTAAGTCCACTAAGCATGTCATTAAGCAACTAATCATGGTTAAAATTCACTTAACCTTTAGTCATAATTTGAAAAAAATTTGGGTCATTACAACCTCCCCACCTTAAAGGAATTTTGTACTTCAAATTAGAAACATACCTCAGGTAGTAAACAACTCGGGGTACTTTGAGCGGACTTCCTATTCACGCTCCCACGTAGCCTCCTCGACTCCGTGATGTCACCAAATGAGTTTAACTAATGGAATAGTCTTTCCCGGAAGCACTTGCTCCCTATTATCCAAAACCTGTACCGGTCTCTCCTCGTAAGACACATCCTCCTCCACCTTAAGATCTATCCAATCTAACACATGCGAAGGATCCGGTTTATATATTCTCAACAATGCAACATAGAAAGTATTGTGCACACCTGACAATTACGGTGGCAATGCCAAGCGGTATATAACCTTACCCACACGATCCAATATCTCGAATGGATCGATAAACCATGGGGTTAGCTTCCCGTTATGCCCAAACCTCATCAAACCCCATTGTGGCAGGATCTTCAGGAAGACATGGTCCCCCACCTCAAATGCTAATGGCTTTCGCCTTTTGTTAGCATAGCATTTCTGACTACTTTGAGCCGTAAGCAAATGCTGCCATATGATCTTGGTCTTTTCTATACTCGCTCTGATTATATCTGGCTCTAATACCACTATCTCACCGACCTCTATCCAACAAACTGGTGACCTACAAGGTCTACTATACAAAGCCTTAAATGGGGCCATCTCAATATTAGCTTGGTAGTTATTACTATATGCAAACTCCACCAATGAAAGGTGATCCCTCTAACTGCCTCAAAAATCAAGTGCACATGCTCTAAGTATATCCTCTAAGATCTGAATGAAATGCTTTGACTGACCATCTGTCTGAGGATAGAAAGTCATACTGAAATGGAGGTTTGTATTAAGTGCAGCCTAAAAACTTTGCCAAAATTACGATGTGAATCTCAAATCTCTGTTGGACACAATAAAGACTGGCACCCCATGCAGCCTAAAGATCTGATTAATGTGCAACCGACTAAGAGTATCCACATCTTCTGTCACTCGAATCAGAAGGAAATGTGCCACCTTGGTCAATCTGTCCACAATGACCCAAACTACATCGTAACTCTTCCTCATCCTAGGTAACCCCATCACAAAGTCCATAGTGATGTGTTTCCACTTCCACATAGCCACCGGTAATGGTTGTAACAAGCCTACCAGTCTCTGATGCTCAGCCTTCACTTGTTGACAAGTGAGACACCTCGCCACAAACTATGCGACGTCCTTTTTTATACCCTTCCACCAATACTGTCTATGAAGGTTGTGGTACATTTTGGTACCACCAGGATGCACTGCAAGTCTAGAGTTATGAAACTCTCTTAGAACCTTATCCCTACAAGTCAATGGAACAACCATTCTGCCTTTGAACCTTAAACCTATGTCTGAATGAACAACCCAATCCTCCACTGCTTCGCCACTCGTAATCCGAGTGCAAATATTCTCCAACTTAGGGTCATGCCTCTTCTTCTTAGCCACCCTACTCACTAAAGTTGGTTGTGCCATGAGCGTGAACAAAATGGCCTGTCCACCACTCTTGTTAAATTATAATCCCATATTAGAGATGTCTTTCATCATCTTCCACTCTCGAATGACAATATTAGCCAAAGTACCATGTGATTTTCTACTCAATGCATCAGTAACCACATTAGCTTTCCCTGAGTGATATTGAAGATCAAAGTTGTAGTCTTCCATATATTCAACCCATCTCTTTTGAATTTGGCACACAACTGGTGTTCTCTTAAAGTCTACAATACTGTCCTCAAATAAATCTTATACTCCTCTATAGAAGAAGAATATATAAAAATGTCATCCACTAAGACCACCAAAAATCTATCCAAGTATACTTTGAATACCCAATTCATCAAATCCATGAACACTGCCACTGCTTTTGTTAATCCTAATGGCATCACTAGAAACTCATAGTGGCCATACCTAGTCCAAAAAGCTATCTTCAGAATGTCCTCTTCCCTTACCCTCAATTGGTAATATCCTGACCTCAAGTCGATCTTCAAAAAACAAGTCGAACCCTTAAGCTAATCAAACAAGTCATCTATCCTTGATAAATGTCACGCCCCAGAATCCAGACCACCGGGACTCCCCTGGACCGACCCGAATCCTGAGTGTGAACCCGTTCACTCAACCCCGTGAACAACCTTTACCACACACATGCGATAGTATCAAGCTTTGATACCATGTTGTCATGCCCCTGTCCCCCGACTTCCGGGAAACCAAGAGGTGAACCCGTCTATTAAGCCCTAATGGATCATTTTAACCTTTCATCACCACGGAAGCCTAGTCACCCACTTTTATTTACCTATGCACAAGTCAACATCACCTAGCCTCAATGGCCTCAACCATATAACCATTCAATTGGTTCTATCCCTCAAAAATGAATACATAACTCCTTTTGAGTTTGTAATAAATGTCTGAAACTACAACCATTAGAAAGAGGGTTCAAAAATACAAAATTTCAAAAAAATAATTATCAAAATTTGATTTGAAACGAGGGAGATATGCCTCTTTGAAGTTGGACAAAACATTGTTTGAATAGTGCATGCTGTAAAAGGGGGATCGATTGCCCAAGGTCAATCGAGGCCTTTTACAAGGGCGATCAATTGCCGTAAAAGAGGGGGATCGATCGCCGTAAATTCCAGGCGAAATTCTGCTTAGCCAAAACTTCATTCCAACTTCAATTTCAAATATCTAACAATTCGTAAGTCCGTTTGACTTGAAATTTGGCATGGATCATCCTCAATATGTCTAGCATCCAACCCAATTGGAATCATCTAAAAATAGCAACCAAAACCCTATCCAAATCAATGACTATGGGTCAAAAATTAAACCCTTGCACTAAAACATGCATATCTTCCTCATTTGACATCCAAACAAGGCCCATGACCTATCAAATTAAAGCTAATACAATTATCCTTCTATACATATAAATTCCACCCATGCCATGAACTCAAAATGGACACTTTTGGGCACGTGTCCCCCAAATGGCTACTCTAAAGCCTTAATGGTCATCAAGTATGTTCACCTAACGTACATTTCACATTTGAAATGTAATTCCATCAATTTTTCTTACCATATTCATTCAACAACTCATGCATACATACATTCCATAATCCATTAACTTATAATTATCCATACAAGGAGTCATAACTCAAGAGAAAAATGGTCCTATGGTACCATACATCTCCAACACATACACTTTTCTCAAAAGGTACCAATCATTCATATGGTTTTTTAAGTTTATAGTCAATACAAGATTCATGCATAAGGTTCAAAGTGCATCAAATTCTACCATGACTACAACTAGATCATTACCGTGCCACAAGCCGGCACAGATAGCCAAATATACAAATATCCAAATGATCATCATACTCCAATTGAGTTTCCAAAATGCCCATAAGAACTATGAAGTCCCTATCATCATCCTGGACGCATAACCTAAAAAAATGTTGGGGGGAGCGGGGTGAGCACCACGGCGGCTTAGTAGAAATACCCCAACCCCACCTAAGCGCCAACTCGACGTCGACCTACACGAATGCAAGTCATAGCATCCCTATCGACTACATGGCATATGCTAGAGCATTTAGACATACATAGCATATTCAACACATGAGCAACATTATCAAATGAATGCTTTCAAGCAATACATGTTTACACACACACAAATGGTTCATGATTTGTCAAAACTCCAACAAAGGAGACATGGGTGGGCATGCTCCGAAACCCCACGTCACATTTTCAATGAAAAACCCTCTTTGGGACGTTTTATCAAACACCATGTATGCAACATGTTCATGGATGATGTCAACACCACAAGCATCACCAAATAATGAAATTTAGCATACATTTACAAGGCTCTACACTTTGGCATCAAATTACATGCTCGAGAAACACAAAATCATGCTTTTCACATAGCATTTACCACAAACCTCATACATGTCATACATATATCAATTTTATAACATGTAATACACATAAATCACCTCTTTAACATGCAATTATATAACAAATGCAACAAGGAGAGGGAAACCCAACCTCCTAACTTTACCTAGCATTTTAACCCCCCCCAAGAAACCCACAATTCAACCTATAGAATTGACACTTAGGGAGGAAGAGATACCCCTACCTCAAATCCAAGCTTGGTTGTTGAAGACCCAATTTCAACCAAGCTTCAAACTCCTCCAACGACAACTTTCCACCGATCAAATCGAAGAGGAGAGTGAGGGGAACAACTTTAATTCTTGGCTCCACCCTCAAATCCCACTCCTTGGCCCCCAAATTGTAGAGAGAAGGAGAAGGACAGAAGTTTTTTTCTCTCTTTTTCCATATATATATCTATATATATCATATATTTGCCCCTTTGCAACTAAACCCTCCATTTCTCCCTTATTTGCTCCTTGCTATGGGCCATTTGCACTTATTCGCAAACTAGCCTTTCCTCTCTTTTCAAAACTTCACTTATACCCTTAAACTTACATCCATACCCCTACTCCACTCTCAAGTATCCGTAGTTATCTTTCGGTTTACCTGGATCCATTCTGATCCCACACTCGTAACCGAAAACATAAAAAGGATTATTTAAATCCACTAAGCATGTCATTAAGTGACTAATCATGTTTAAAAGTCACCGACCCATAATTATAATTCAAAAAAAATTTTGGGGTCGTCAGAGTAAAGGATACTTGTTCTTAACCGTTGCTTGGTTCAACTTATGGTAGCCTATTCATAATCGTAAATATTTGTCCTTCTTTTTAGCAAATAGGACCAGAGCTCCCCAAGGTGATTTACCAAAATTGGAGTCAAATACTCTATCAATCTCGATCAATTGAACTAGTCAAAAGATTGATTGAACGTGGTTGAACTATTCTAGAAACTCATGAATTTTAGAATTTTAATTTGTTTACCCTTCCTATTCTATATATGACTTTTATATTGACTATAAATATGGGGTTATATTTAGGGAATTGATTACCATTATTGAGAGAATTTATATGCTTTAGAGAGAGAGAGAGAGAGAGGGCGCTTTAAATATTAATCTAGGGTTTCAATAAAGTACCATGTTGTATGTTATTGAGTGAATTAAGGTAAGAAGTATATTAGAGACTATTATAGAATTAATCAATTGGGTGTTTTGCGAAAATCAAGGAGAATAAAACAACCATGGTAGGTGTGCACGTTTGAAAAGTTCACAACAAGTAATAATACAAAATTACCACTGTGTGCTCTGACGTATCTATTCTTACAGTCCTAGTCCATTCCCTCAGATCTAACTTAAGAAGGGGCTACATGTGGAATTTGTTCACAGTTACTTAGAAACTAATGAACATTTTGTGGTTTGTTTAGCTAATGGATTATCGAATTCAAATCACTAACAGGTTATCGAATTGAATGTTTCAATCCATATCCTAATTATCGGCTTGGATTCGGATCAAAATTTAATCCATTGATGGGTTTAAGCACAACTCTATGAAAATTTAATTATGAAGATGGAATGGAGTTTGATACTTCATCAAGGTTAACCACTTTTAAGTATAGGTAAATGAACCCTTAGAGGACATAAAATTATGATGGTTAATTTATCAAGTACATGGACTACCTTTGACCTTGGCTCTATTGGATAATAAGGTGAATTTTTTATAAAAAAAATGCGATTTAATATTATGGAACTATTTTGAATCCTTTTTAAGCTACTAGTCCTTTAGGGTTTGATTAATACCACAAGGTAGATCAATTAACATTAGTATCAATGGGATTGATTGTTCTAGTGTTCGTCAGACATCAGATAGTCAAGAATTGATTGACAATTAATGGAAACATGGGTCGATCGATATGGGGGGATGGATCTCTCATGTTTGGAAAATCATGAGTTTCCATGCCAAGTTTGGCCTCAAAAGTTACTAAAACTCTCCTAAATCATTCTAAATGAAGCCTCAATATAACACTACAAATAGTGGTTTCTGGGGTTATCCAATAGATAATTAAAGGATAAGAAAACATTAGATCAAGAGGCAAAACATTACAACACTCTCTTTCAATCACTTGTTAGATTTTTATTAGAACACCATCA
This sequence comes from Cornus controversa, assembly GCA_026545225.1. NCBI lineage: Eukaryota > Viridiplantae > Streptophyta > Magnoliopsida > Cornales > Cornaceae > Cornus > Cornus controversa. The sequence goes on along the minus strand of CM048846.1, from coordinate 49,209,834 downwards.
AAAAAACTGAGTGATTAAGTTTGCAAAGCATGGAGCAACACTTAATATCACTTCACCATCAACTATGAAGAGATTGTCTGAACATCCAAGTTTAATATGCTTGTGACCAAACATGAGAAAAGTGAAAGAATGAGTCTGCACAACAAAATCAAAGTTTAATATGCTTGTGACCAAACAAGAGAAAAGTGAAAGAATGAGCATGCATGAACAACAAAATAACGGACCAAAGATTTGTTGATCAACAACAACAGAGCTTGTGGAGAGTGTCCAGTATGAGATGGATTAATAGCTAACATAACATAAGTGATTTTAGGGTGATTTTACTACTTGTAGTGGATTGTTTATGCCTCGCCATAAATCATTTTTTTTCCCTGTTGGATTTTCCACATAATTAATTGTGTGTACCGATTACTGTTTGGTTTGCTTAATTCTTATATTTTACATTTGGTTGATGAATGATGTGCATAAATTAAGATCTAAATTTAAGAATATGAAATCTAAATTGAACCTATTCAAACCCACCCCCAAACCCCTCTAGATCCTAAATACAACCTATAATAAAAAAATATATCTAAAATCTCCCCCAACATGACGAGAAGGAAGAGCCAAAAATCTCCCCTCTCCCCACCTCCTCCCCCTACCCTTTGCCATCCACCTCTTGTCATTCTTTCTCACTCATCTGAACCCAATCATCACCATGGACACAATGATCCTTTTGAGACTTCCTCTGCTTCCAACCTCGGTGCAACTGTTCCCAAAGCTTTGGACGATAATCCATTGGTCAACCCTTCCAATGATGGCTTATTGGACATCAAAACCCTCCCGGAGAGCCTTGACCCTACCATTGTGAACTATGACAAGGCTATTCTCATTGATATGGTGGCCTCCCTCAAGATTCAACTCTCTGAACCTTCTTTTTCTTTGGAGAGAGCCTTAAACATTGCATCCTTCAATGTTTCCTATTCTCAGCAAATTGATGCAGTCGCTGAGCTTGACATAATCCAGGACCCTTAAAGATCTGCTTTGGCTGATGAGCTTTCCTTGCTAACTAGCCTTGTCGAAACCCTGCAATTCGATAATAAAGTCCTTCACAAAAAACTCAAGCTTCTTCAACCTTTTTTTGATAAGAATGCTAAAGTTTTGATGGCTAAGACCCATTATGATGTGGTTAAAAATCTTCATGGCAAAATTGATCAACTTAAGGAGGTTCTTTTTGGTAAAATTTTTGGAGATCTCGAATCAGAGCTTGTCAAAGAACTCAGGTCCGAAATCAAGCTTTTGAATGCTCTGCTCCAATACTTTGAAAGGCGTTCTCTTCACCTGCACTCACAAATCGGACAAGCAAAAGCCAAAATCATGGAAACATATGAGGTTTGACATGAGCTTAAAAGAATGAAGGAGCTGGTTTCAAAGCTTAAGGGCAAAGGCTCCTTCACCACCTATGTTGACCCAGCCATCCCTATTGCCATCTCCTTTGTTAAAGATGCCCAAGGTGGAGCTTCGACGAGTGCAAACATTGCACCACCTCTTCGGCAGCCTTTCTAGCCTTCTCCCCCTCATGCGCCATCCTTGCCCCATTTAGCACATCAACCATCCCCTAACTCTATTTTGAATTATTATTTCCCAAACAACAGCTTTTTCCCTGCCTTGTCATGTCCTTTGCCTAATAAGTCCCCTCATTTTGGTTTACACTCCACCCAATCCTCCTCATAAGAGACACCACTGCCCACTATTTCAGCTGATCACCCACCAGCTATGTCCCATCTTTTCAATGACAAGACCAACCAGCCTAACCATTCTAGTTCAAGGGGAACTAGACAAATTTCATCACCACCACCCAACCCTCCCACCCAGCACCCCTCCATTCTGCAGCAAACTCATTCTAAAAGTTGGGCCTCTATTGCTGCTTCTCTGCCCCCCAAGGATTGCCCACCAGCTGCATGGGAATTTGCTTACTTCAAACCAGCTTTGAATTGTAATGAAACTCGAATTGACCCGCCTGAGGAGATTGGTGAGAAAGGTTCATTGTATTGGAGAAAGTGGTTGGTTGGCCTCTTTCACAGGAGATTGCCTTTCAAATTAGTTGCTACAAATGCTCACAAATTATAGGATCAAAATGGACTCGACAATGTCATTGTGAATGACGATGGCACCTTTTCTTCTACTTCAAGACTGTTGAGCAATGTGTTGTTACTCTTCGAGGAGGCCCATGGTTTATTGCTGGTAGGGCTATCAGTCTTAGACAATGGTAGCTCAATACTTCCTTTGAATATGAGGATAACCACTGCAATACCTCCATTTGGATTAAGCTGTACAATGTGCCGCTCGAGCTGTGGACTCCCAAAGGACTAAGTTACATTGCTAGTGCAATTGGAAAACCACTTTTTACTAACTCCAATACTCAGAACAGAAGTAGAATCAATTTTGCAAATATTTGTGTAGAGGTTAATCCCCAATCACTATTGATTGACTCATTCCAAGTTCGAGTCAAGGGGGGGACTATGTTACAGTTAGAGTGGCCTATCCTTGGAGACCTATCAGCTACACCTCTTGTAACTGCATTGGACACTCTTTAACCTCATGTAAGAAGTCCTTACCCTCATCATCTTCAACCCCTATTCACCACACACCCGGGACTTGCCAACAATGGGTGAAGACTGAAAGGAATGGTCTGAACCCTGCTCAGGCCTCTCCATCTTTACTTCCCCAGAATATTTTTGTTTTCCCTTCAGCTTCTCTTAAACAACCCATCATGTGTCTTCCTCACTCACCTTCTTCCGACCATTCCTTATCTCTTAACCCCCTTTGTTAAGTTTCTTCACCTTCAACAGTGCCTATCCCTGAAGCCGAGACTGATGTAATCAATATTTCTATTGGTCTTTCATCTCATGATGTTATTAAGAATCATGAATCTCTTATTACACCAACCCTTTGTCCTGTTCTTTTAGCATTGTTGAATTCCTTTGAACCCGTTTCTGCAATTGGTGATGGTGATGAGTATGATGGTTCTGATGAAGAAGTGAGTAGCAATCCTACTCTCTCACTTCTTTTTGAGCAAGAAATGAAGGCAAAAAAGGCTGTGAAGGTCACTAAAGGAAAGAAATCAATAAGGCCTAGAATTTCTTCCTTAAGGGGTTTTAGAGGTTTGTCAATTCTTTCCACGTCTTCTCAATGAACTGGTCAACATAGAACATAAGGGGTTTGAATTCCCCTCACAAGCAGCTGGAGGTTAAAAGTCTCATTAAAGACCATAGATTGGACTTTATTGCCATTTTGGAAACAAAACTTGGTTCTATTAATATGGCCTGTGTTCACAAAGCCATTGCACCAAGTTGGGAGATCAAATGCAACTATAATAGTTCTGTGTTGGGGAGGATTTGGCTACTTTGGAATCCCAAGGCTGTTTCTGTGGATGTCATTAGTGAGAATGGTCAAGTGTTGAATTGTTTGGTGACATTAATTGACCAGAAATTGGTTTATTTTTCTTCCTTTGTCTATGCTACATATTTGGCACTTGACAGGAAGGCCCTATAAAGAAGTCTTTGTACCTTCAGGAACCCTAAAGATCCATGGATCTTAATGGGTAATTTCAATGTCTTGTTGTATGTAAATGATGCTTTTAGTGGGGCTTCGAGATGGACAGAGGGAATGGCAGACTTTAAGAATTGTTTGAATAGGAATTGTCTTAAGGATCTAAGGTTCACTAGTATCTTCCACACTTGGACTAACAAGAGCCTTGGTCATGCTAACATTTCTCAAAAATTGGACAGAGTTCTCTCCAATCATCCATGGAATATCTACTTCCCACTGGCTGACTGTCTTTTTCTTCCATATGGGGTTTTTGATCACTCTCCCATGATTCTCAAATTGGGTATTTCCAAGGCCAAAAGAAATCAACCATTCAGATTCTTCAATTTTTGGCCCCTCAGTAGGAAATTCGAAGATATCATCACTCAAGGTTGGAATCAAGATGTCCAAGGCACATTGATGTTCAAGGTTTTTTAAAAGCTCAGAGGTCTTAAGTAGCCTCTTAAGATGCTTAATGTGAATGAATTCAGCTCTCTCCCATCAAGAGTTTCAACTGCTAGGGATGAGCTTTTTGCTTGCCAATTTCAGTTGGACCTCAACCCATTAGATGATCAACTGAGGCTCAACGAGAAGGCCCTTTCATGTAAACTCACTGAATTATGTCTTGCTAAGGAAATGCTCTTTAAGCAGAAAGCTCAGATTTAATGGCTTAAAGAGGGTGATAATAATACTACCTTTTTTCTTAGAAGCTTCTCAAAAAAGGCTAACAAGAAGAAGGTAGTGTCTCTTATCAACCAGGATGGTGACTCTATTCATGGGGATGGGCTCAAGGGTGCTATTTTGGATCACTTCCAAACTCTTCTTGGTCAAAGCTATAATGGATACCCAGGTATGGATTTTCTCTCACAATTTTTCTCTAAATCAGTTCATAGTTCTCTACTTCATGGCCTTGCTTCCATTCCTACTGATTTAGAGATTAGAGAATGTTTTTTCTCATTTCACAATTTCAAGAGCCCAAGCCCAAATGGGTTTAATGTATATTTTTTCAAGAACCCTTGGCATATTATTGGCCATGAGGTTACTGCTGTTGTGAAAGATTTTGTCTTAATAGGAAAAATGTTGAAAGAAATTAATTATTCTTTCATTGCTTTAGTTCCCAAAATTCCTAATCCTACCTCTGTTCATGATTTTCATCCCATCTCCTGTCGCAATTTGATTTATAAGTGCATTTCCAAGCTCCTTGCTTTGAAGCTTAGAACTGTTCTTCCCTCCTTAATTAGTCCAAATCAGAATGTCTTTGTTCAGGGTAGACATATCTCTGATAACTCCCTTATAGCCAATGAGCTTTTCAATGGCTACAAAAAGGTTTCCTCTCAACCCAAGTCTGCTCTTAAAATTGACATTAAGAAAACTTTTGACACTATTCATTGGAACTTTCTTCTTGACTCTCTGCACCTTTTTAAACTCCCTTCATGTTTCATTCATTAGATTAAGATGTGCATTTCAACTGACTCCTATTCAATCTCTTTAAATAGGGAGCTTTTTGTATTCTTTAAGGGCAAGCGAGGAGTTAGGCAGGGTGACCCTATCTCTCCCCTTTTGTTTGTCATTGGCATAGAGGTCCTCACTTACATTATCCAGTCTTCTATTTCCTCTAATCCATACTTCAACTACCATTGGAGATGCAATAAACTTTCACTTTCTCATCTTATTTTTGCGGATGATATTCTTCTTTTCTCTTTTGCTGACCATGATTCAATTGATGTTCTTAAAAAAGCCCTTGATTGTTTTCTTTCTGTCTCTGGATTGAACATTAATCTCTCCAAGAGTCATGCTTTCTTTGCTAGCATTGATGGTCAAACCAAGCTTTGTTTGTTGAATCTCCTCTAGTTTCAATCTGGTTCTCTCCTATTTACTTACCTTGGTTTGCCAGTGTGCTCTTCCTCTATCTCCTCAAGGGATTGTATCTCTCTTGTTGAAAGAATCACTGCTAGGATTAAGAGTTGGACTTCAAAATTCCTCTCTTATGCTGGTAGATGTGTGCTCATCAAGACAATTCTAATTGTTGTTCACTCATACTGGCCTCAATCTTTTATTTTACCTTTGAAGGTTCTAGATGGAATCAACAGAGTTCTAAGATCTTTCCTTTGGTCTGGGCAAGAGCTTAAGCACTCTAAGTCTAAGGTTGCCTGGACTGCTGTTTGTAGGCCCAAGGATTAGGGAGGACTTGGCTTTCCTGATCTTGAATTAACAAACAAGGTTGCTAAACTGAAACACATCTAGAAAATTTTTGCCCTCAGAAAGGAAAGTTTATGGGCTGCTTGGACTTCCACTTATGTTATAAAACTCAAAAGTTTCTCGACAGTCAAAGCAACAGCCCTTAGTTCAAGATTTTGGAGGAAACTTCTAAAGCTTAGAGACATGGTAAGAGGCTTGATTAGACATAAGATTGGAAATGTTCTGATATCATGATGTGGACTGACTATTGGTTACCAAATGGCCCTCTTACCTCTCAACTTAACCTCACTGATTTGGAAATTCTTTAACTTTCCCTCCCTTAAGCCATGGTTTTTGCACCTAGCTATTTTGGCTCAGTTAAATGCCCTTCAACCTCCATCCTCTGAGAGGGACACTGTCATTTGGACCCCCTCCCCTACTTCTTATTCTTTTTCACATACACTTAGCTTCTTCTCTCCATCCTCCCCTTCTGTCAATTGAGTAAACCTGATGTGGTTTAAACATCACATACCAAAGATGAGCTTTATTGCTTGGCTTGCTCTTAAAGGTAGACTAAGCACACTTGACTCTCATGCAAATGCATTCTTGCACTTTCCTAATGCTTGTTACCTGTGTCTATCTGAGGGAGAGTCCATAAACCATCTATTTTTCCAATGTCCTTACTTAGCTACAATATGGAATCATTTTTAGAATGGTGCTGGTTTCCACATTCAGCTTGACAGTTGGGATAGCCTCATTAGTTGGTGCTCTTATATTTGGATAAGTTCATATAATTTTGATAACTTTTTGGTCTACAAATTGATTTTTACCTGCTCAATTTATTTTATTTGGCTTGAAAGGAATGTAAGAGCTTGCAATGACAAAGCTTCCCCTCCTAGAGTCATAATTGGATTTATCAAGAATACCATCAAGAACAAGCTTGCCTCTACTAAGCTCTTGAATGGTGCTTTAATCAGGAACATCGAATCCCTTTGGGATTTTCATAATTTGTTAAGGCTGTGTACAAGGAAGGTTGCTGGACAAAAATGGTTGTTGTTATCCTAAAGTCTCTCTTCTTCTGCTTTAAAGTTGATGTTGATTGTTATCCTGAAGTTGAAGATGGCTTGCTGATGTTCTGCTTCTTTGAGATTGAGTCTAGCTTTTTGGGCTGATTCTCTCCTTTATTTTAATCTTCATCATGAAATGGAGGGGTTTTGATTTCTGCTGCTGTATTTCAACGTTTGGGTTCATTGCATTAATGTTGTAGGTTCTATACTGGCATGTTGGACAATCTGTATCTTGCTGGGTTTTGGAGTTGTTGCTCTCTTGTTTGCCTGAATGGTTGTATCTCTCTATGAGCCCCCCCTGCATATTCTCTCTATTTCTTTATACTACTTACCCATTTTACCAAAAAAAATACATATATATATATATATATATATATATATATATATATATCTGATCCATTCTGAACTTGTCAGAATTAAGCTTTGGTTACCATCACTTTTCACAAATTGCTTCAAGATATGAATAGCACATCAAACTAAAGAAGTATATAAATGAAAACAAATTAACAATAAAGACAAAATTAAGAACAAATTTGAGATTTAAAAAGAAGAAACCCAGGTAAATCAGCACATGCTATTATTTAAAAAAAAAAAAAAACCGTTGAGAGCTAATGAAACTAGGACCACATATAACGAGTTTTAGTTGGAGTAACTAAGCATTTCCAGAATTGAATAAAACTACTAGAATTACCTAACCAAGGATAAAAGATAGACATTGAACTGAACACATTACTCTGTAATTGAACTCAAATACAAACTGATATAGACTAAGAAATTGAATAGCTTTCCACAACAAGAAGTTAAACGAATTACACAGCCAACATTTTAAAAAACAAACCAAAGAGTGGTAGCCTAGTAATACTTCCTCAGCTTCCAAAGTAGAAGGTCGAGTGTTCAAGTCAGCATAGGAGCAAAAGTGGATGTGTGTATTTCTTGCCAAGATAAAAAAAAAAAACAAAAATATTAAAAAGTTGAACAATTTACACCGCACCGCACGTGGGCCACAGTTTTAGGGGCAAAGCTTTCACCACATGCATTAACTTGAGACAAGTTGAACATAAACATAACAGAATATATAGATTATTGCTACGGGCTCTTCGTTTAGAAGGTCAAGTAAGTCATGGGTAAAGAAAATGTTTTAGAGAAGTTGATATCAAAGGAACACAGAAGACAACCTCAGTGGTGTGATCGGCGTTGAATGTTACGCATTCTAGCCTCTTAACTTATGTATTTTATTCTCTTAGTGATAGATTATTTTGTTATTTTACTTTGTTTTAGTGTTTTCTGTATTTTCAGGGCCTTAATGATTATTTCAGTTAAAACCGTGATTTTGGGCTTTTAAAGATGACATGCAAGATGGTTAGATGAAGCCTACATCAAAGGGATCCATTGAACTCCATATTTTAACTCAAATCAGCCCAAGAAAGAGGTCCAAGAGAATTACAGTTGCTTAAGACAGTTTCGGGCCTGAAGCCCAAATCTGCGCATAATGCAGTCTTAATCCCGTTTTGGAAAACGGACCAGAAGTCTTATTTCCGAGCCTCAAATCGACATAATTCTCGTGAAAGGTTGAACGAAATTCGATTCTGCACACTTTTGTATTTCACGGAAATTCCGTGAATCGGACTTCTAGTGGGTCAAAAGTTGGGCCGAAGTCAGCAGGAAAAACCCACCTGATTAGTGCTGCGGGAAAACCTAATTAATTCCTAATTGGATTAGGACTTTGATGTATTCTCTTGGCTATTTAAAGTGACAAATTAGGGCTGTATTGAGGAGGCTTGGCAGCAGCTTTGAAGAGCTTTCGGAATAGAGAATCATTGGAGAACAAGGCGTATCATGAGCGGCTAGTTCAGCCACCAGGGTTTTGATGAAGCCCTAACTAAACATCACTGGTTTGATTGTTCTAATTATTGGGGATTTTTGTATTCATTCATAGATTGTGTAATTTAGAGGATTCTTATAGAATTGAGCAATAAAAGTCTTATAAATTCAGTTTCAATGATTTCTTATCTTGTCTTAGATACTTGATTATTGTTATTGAACTCATCCCTCTTGTTTTCTGTGATCATGAGAGTGATTATTACACAATGGTTTTCACTGAATATATCATTAAAAGCTTTGATGGATTATGCCTAGAGAAGATGAACCATGTTGCACCCTAGATTAGAGTAGTTAGGCAGATGGCCCATGCCAATCGAAGATAGTCCATGACTTAGCCTTAATCATATGTTATCTTCTTGACGGATGAAGGTGAGCTTGTAGCCACCGACACCACTTATGCATGATATGATGCCCCATAGTTAGTTCAATTGACCATTGATTGTGAAGTTAGTGGTGAAATCAATTACCCTAGACTTATCTTATATTCTCTACACTCCTTAGTTTTTCTTGCTTTTGTTCAATTGCTTCATTAGTTAATTTAGTTTTAAAAATCAGAATTTACTTCTTTTAAATTTAATTAGAATTAATTCCTTATATCCAACACAGTCAGACCACAGTCCTTGAGGTTCGATACCCATTCCTTTCGATAGCCCTATTCTACAAGGAATTCGTTCTATTGCGAAGTGTGGTAATTTTTAATTGATATACTTTTTGAGTCACACTCACACACGAATCAATTTTTGGCGCCGTTGCCGGGGACTGTCTATTTGATTGTTTGGATTTTTAGAATTAGTTCTAATTGGATTTTTAGTTTAGGAATTTTTTTTTATTTTTTTAATTTTCTTTTATTTTTTTATTTTCTTTTATTTTATTTTATTTTTTTTTTTGTTTTCTTTTCAGTTACTAATTAGTTTTATTTTATTTTTATTTTTATTTTTTTATTTGCTACTAACCTAATTTTTTTTATTATTTTTTTCTTTTCTTTTCTTTTCCGGTACTTCAATCACCATACCATTGAGAAAGAGGAAGAGATTATTGACATCATGGATGGTGTGCGTGGTAATAATGAGGACAACAATATTGTGCCTAATGCTGTTGTAGATAGGGCGAGACTTCTTAGAGATTACTATGTTCCAGAGACATACAATTCGCCAGCTGAATTTCAATTGCCTAATATCACTGCCCAGAACTATGAGATCAAGCCCAGTATCATTCATATGTTGCCATCTTATTTTGGGTTGACTCATGAGGATCCGTACAAGCACTTGGATGAATTTTTAGAAGTTTGCTCATTAACAAAAATTCATAACTTCTCAGAAGATGCTTTTCGGATGCGACTCTTTCCATTCTCTTTGAAAGAGAAGGCCAAGTATTGGTTCAGATCTCTACCGGTGAGTTCTATCACTACATGGACTCAAATGCAAAATGAGTTTTTGAAGAAATATTTTCCGATAGGGAGGACCAATCAATTCAGACGTGCTATCACTGGTTTCTCTCAATTTGAGGGGGAACAATTTTTTGAGGCATGGGAAAGATTCAAGGACCTTCTTAGGAAGTGTCCTCATCATCAAGTTCCAATGTGGCAGTTAGTGCAGTGTTTCTATGAGGGACTTACAGAAAGTAACAGACAGATGGTGGATGCATCATGTGGGGGCACTTTTATGTTAAAAAGTGAAGATGAAGCATGGACTTTGTTCGAGAATCTCAGTGACAATTCTTTACAACATGTGTCTTCATCTCGTTCGAGCAGACCATTCAATACAAGGAGGACAGATGATATTTTTAAGTTTGGTTCTGCAGATGCTATGTCTTCCATTGTGGATGCTGTGTCACAGAGAGTGGTGCAATTTATGGCGGCTGGTCAAAATCCTAATCAATCTTCATATCTTTCTATTTTTCAGCCATGTGATTTTTGCTCTAGTCCTATGCACCATGTCAATAATTGTCCTTCACTTGGGCAATTTTTTGATCTTCCACAAGAGCAAGGGGCAGCAATTCAGCCCACTTTTCAACCTCAGAACTATGTGCCTTCACAATCATATCAAGAACAAGTTCCTATGGCACAGAGGTATTCAGCCATTGAGGACAAGATGACAATTGTCCTAGAAAAACTTGAGAAGCTTGACTCTATTGTTGAGATGGTGGAAGCTACTGCAGCAACACTTCAATCCACTATTCAATTGGTTCACTCTCACTCTCAGTCGATTGCCAAACTGGAATCTCAGTTTGGACAACTTGTCAATACCTTGAGTAGAAGAGAAGAGGGGAAACTACCAACTCAACCAGTTGCCAACCCAAGAGGGGTTCATGTCCTCGACAATATTTCTTCTTTGAGCAACCCACACCATGAACAATTTCAAGCCATCACCACTTTTAGAAGTGGAGAAATAAGTGACAACAAGGTGGGGGAGAAGAAGCTTGATGAAGAAGAGGTGACAAAGAGTTCTAATGCTGAAATTTCTTATGAGCCTAAGATGAAATTGAATACTTTTAATGTCATTCAACATCCTCTAGATGAGAGTGATTGTTTCTTCATGGATGACTTTGATGATTATGTTGAAGAAGTTGATCCGGTTGCTCTATCACATGATGTTGAGAAGCCCATTGAGGGGGTGAATGATTTACTTGATGTAGTGGCCATGAAAAATACTCCACCTTGGAGGATTCCGATTGAGCCATTGCCTATTCTTTCTAGCACTCCTCCGATGCCATCATTAGAGTCTCCTCCATGGGTAAAATTGAAACATGTTCCGTCAATGGAGAGAGATGTGTTTTTCAAAGCCAATGACACCATTCCAATTTCTTTCGGTTTGGTACAAGAAGGTGAGGATCATATAGGAGGGACAAAGTTAAATCTCCTCAAGAGATGTGGCATTGGATGAACTTTCAATTCAAGTTGATGACCGTCTCCTACGGACGTTAAATTGTAGGATTAGTATGTATTTCTATCCTTTAATTTCTTTAGTTTTCTTTTATTTTTCTTTTTATTTTATTTTATTTTATTTTATTTTATTTTATTTTATTTTTAGTTTATGTTTTTCTTTATTTTTCTTCCATTATTAGGTGTGTTTTAATGTGTTTTCTTTGAGTTTTTGATGTATAAGTTGCTTCCGAGGGATGTCAAGAGGTGTACCGAGGTATTTGGACTCAAAATAGGTGAAAAAGAGAGGTCTCGGTCGACCTTGGGCGATGGACCCTCCAAAAATTTCATTCCCGGTCGACCTTGGGCGATAGAGGCCCGAAGAGCAACCAGCAGGGGGGATCGATCGCCCCTTTGAAGGGGGATCGATCGCCCCTTGAATTTTTGAAGGGAACCCCATGACCAGCTGGGCGATCGATCGCCCAGCCCTGGGGGGATCGATCGCCCCAGCCCCCACATGCCCAACTGATGCAATTTTGCATCTTTAAAGGCCCATTTCATGACCTACTTCCTCTAACCCAAAATTTCAAGCTTTGATGCCTTTTTGTGCCTCTCCAACATCAAAATACACTCTAAAAATCTTTCATAACACTACTTGATCATCATCATTCATCACCATCATCATCTATTCCAGTCTATTTTTCTCCATCCTCATTAAATGATCAATTTTCTCAAGTTTCTTCTTCACAAGGAAGTAGACTTTGTTTGAAAAATTGGTTGGATTTCTTTGAGAGGTTTTGTGCTACAAGTTTGGGGGAGGACATTGCAAATTAACTGTGGGCTAGTTGGTTGATTTTGATACACCATTCCGGCCATGACTTAGATGCTTCGGCACCACCTTCTCCTTGATTTTTTTCGGAGGTAACTATCTTTTGTATTTTTATTTTTTATTTTTTATTTTTTTAATTTTCTTTTCTTTATTTTGTTTTTTTTTTTCAGTTTACAAAAAAAAAAAAAAAAAAAATTTATTTCATATTTATTTTCACCCATACTATTTCATTTGGTCTTTGGGGTATAGTGGTTTGTTTTGACAGGTTAAAACATCCAAGTTTGGGGGTGTGCTTGCATTGCCTTCATACTATTGGATTGCTATATTTTCTTGCCACTACTTCTCCGAATTCTTGGTAACATCGTTCTTACCCTTCTCTATGCTTTGATTGGGTGTACATTGAGGACAATGTACAGTTTAAGTTTGGGGGTGAGGCGATGCCTATTTTTGTGCTTTATTGCATATGGGGAAAATTTGTGAAATTCTTCTTGTATTAGGATTTTATTTTATTTTATTTTCTTAGTTTGTTTTTTATTTTATTTTATTTTGTTTTTAGATAGAATGTTTTGACATTATTTAAGGGATTAATACCTTATGTAGGTGCTTAACTTGTAATTTTTGAGTATGTTTTAACTTTTTGGAAACTATGGTTTAAATTAAGTGGTTTTAATCATGGTTTGCAATAACATGTTTGGAGTGATTGATTTTAGTTTCCTTACATGCACAGACACACTAGCATAGTCTTATGGGGTATAAACTGTGGTTTTGAGTTATTGAGTTACATATGCTTGATATTAATTAGTATCTCTTGAGAATGAGTACCGATAATGTGTTTTACTTGACTTCAATGAAAAAGAAAAAAAAAGTGATGAATAAGCAAATCAATTTGATCCTTTTCATGAGTAACCGGGCCTCTATGCCTCAGGAAGCACGGAGTGTTCGCGTCAAAAGTGAAAGGGTGAGAAAAGATGAGCATTGGTTGTCTTGATTTGTAGCCTGACTGATTCGAGTAATTAGGTCTTCGGGGTATCTTAAAGCCTAGTGCCCTAAAGCCATCTGGTTTGGGAGCCACTGACTGAAAGCTTGCTACATGGATCTTTCAGAAAGCTTAATAAATCAAGACATTGCACAACCAATAAAGCAATAAAAAAAAAAAAGGGAATGATGAAAAAAAAAAAATAGAAAAGTCATGTATGCATGTTGGGAAGTATGATTTCAATAAGGGGAGCTAGTGAGTTGAAGGGGTATGTGCCTTAATATATTCAGAGCTGAGTTATGCTACATAAGATGACTGCTAGTTCACTTTACACGAGGGAGCTAGAGTTGATTATTTTGAGAGATGTTGATGTGAATTATGCATGAGGACCATTGATTTAAATTATAGAATTTGAAAGTTTGAAACTATTCTTGAATGCAAGTTTGTAACTATGTATTGTAATTTTCTTCTTGAATTAATGTTGAAACAGAATTTTGAATGTTTGTGGGTAACATTTTTGGAAACCCTCACGAGACTATACTCGTCCACTAGGGGGAACCTAGGGGTTTAAAGGCTTGTTGCATATGCTAAATGCAATCGTTTCTCCCACGAAAGTGGAGTTGGGTAGTTTATTTAGTATTTGTTAGTTTCTTTATTTTAGTTTTGTTTTATTCTATTGCTAAGGGACTAGCAATATGTAAGTTTGGGGGTGTGATCGGCGTTGAATGTTACGCATTCTAGCCTCTTAACTTATGTATTTTATTCTCTTAGTGATAGATTATTTTGTTATTTTACTTTGTTTTAGTGTTTTCTGTATTTTCAGGGCCTTAATGATTATTTCAGTTAAAACCGTGATTTTGGGCTTTTAAAGATGACATGCAAGATGGTTAGATGAAGCCTACATCAAAGGGATCCATTGAACTCCATATTTTAACTCAAATCAGCCCAAGAAAGAGGTCCAAGAGAATTACAGTTGCTTAAGACAGTTTCGGGCCTGAAGCCCAAATCTGCGCATAATGCAGTCTTAATCCCGTTTTGGAAAACGGACCAGAAGTCTTATTTACGAGCCTCAAATCGATATAATTCTCGCATAAGGTTGAACGAAATTTGATTCTGCACACTTTTGTATTTCACGGAAATTCCGTGAATCGGACTTCTAGTGGGTCAAAAGTTGGGCCGAAGTCAGCAGGAAAAACCCACCTGATTAGTGCTGCGGGAAAACCTAATTAATTCCTAATTGGATTAGGACTTTGATGTATTCTCTTGGCTATTTAAAGTGACAAATTAGGGCTGTATTGAGGAGGCTTGGCAACAGTTTTGAAGAGCTTTTGGAATAGAGAATCATTGGAGAACAAGGCGTATCATGAGCGGCTAGTTCAGCCACCGGGGTTTTGATGAAGCCCTAACTAAACATCACTGGTTTGATTGTTCTAATTATTGGGGATTTTTGTATTCATTCATAGATTGTGTAATTTAGAGGATTCTTATAGAATTGAGCAATAAAAGTCTTATAAATTCAGTTTCAATGATTTCTTATCTTGTCTTAGATACTTGATTATTGTTATTGAACTCATCCCTCTTGTTTTCTGTGATCATGAGAGTGATTATTACACAATGGTTTTCACTGAATATATCATTAAAAGCTTTGATGGATTATGCCTAGAGAAGATGAACCATGCTGCACCCTAGATTAGAGTAGTTAGGCAGATGGCCCATGCCAATCGAAGATAGTCCATGACTTAGCCTTAATCATATGTTATCTTCTTGACGGATGAAGGTGAGCTTGTAGCCACCGACACCACTTATGCATGATATGATGCCCCATAGTTAGTTCAATTGACCATTGATTGTGAAGTTAGTGGTGAAATCAATTACCCTAGACTTATCTTATATTCTCTACACTCCTTAGTTTTTCTTGCTTTTGTTCAATTGCTTCATTAGTTAATTTAGTTTTAAAAATCAGAATTTACTTCTTTTAAATTTAATTAGAATTAATTCCTTATATCCAACACAGTCAGACCACAGTCCTTGAGGTTCGATACCCATTCCTTTCGATAGCCCTATTCTACAAGGAATTCGTTCTATTGCGAAGTGTGGTAATTTTTAATTGATATACTTTTTGAGTCACACTCACACACGAATCAAGAAACATATACATTATGTGTTGCAGATACTTTTTTTGGAGACGTACATGTCAGGAAGACTCCAAAATATTGGAGATATCTTAGGTGATCCTGGACAATGACCTAATCAAAAAAGAAAGATAAATAAAGTGTGTCAGCCATGGCTTATGGGAAGAGTGCTTGAAACGATAAAAAGAAAAAGAAAAAGTTACAACTATAGATAAAGAAAATCAATAATTAAGGTCACATACCATCAGGATTAATTATCGTTAGCCTCTGGAACCCGCTGATTTTTTTGAACTGTTCGTTCTAGTAGGGGCAATCTCCACCAATAATGTATTGACTTAATTTACAGCAGGAATAAAGACTTCATTGTAAAACATAATTATATCAAGATTCTAGCTCCTGGTCTACCCAATTTTCTGTACTTCCAAATCCATTTGAAGGTTTAGATCGAGTTTCATTAAATAAACAAGGTCCAAAAGACAAGAGGATAAGGAACATACCCCATGACATGACGGCGAACTGATGACCAATCAATAGACGTTGTTAAGTAACAAAGCTAGCTAAATCCTGTCACCGAATATGATAGGATCAAAACAGAAAATGAGTCCACATTAGCAAACTTTCCATCAAAATAAATTAATGTTGTGAGAAGAGGCTATCTACATACTCAATATATATATATATATATATACCTATTGAGTTACTCATAAAACCAGTGTACGTAATAAGAAAAGGCCTACTTAAGCAGTATATGTCACGCCCCGATTCTCGAGGCCCAAAAATTGAGGTGTGAATTCCGTGAGATCAGCCTCACGACATAACCATCACCTGATCATACAACCTCAATTTCCTATTATTTTCACAAAAATTGGGCGTGACCCATTTTAATAAATCACATCCTGGCATGTTATACCTGCTTTAAATTCATATGGACACTTCTGGGCACGTGTCCCCCCAGCAGTTATATCTAACAATCAAAATGGACATTTCTGGGCACGTATCCCCCCAGCATTTTTACAACATGCATAATACAATCAAAATTACCTGTCTCAGTCCTTGAATGTTCGTATTATATGCATACATCACATGAATGAAATACAACTGAAGGAACTGAATTAACATAATCGCTCCATACATTTAATCCAAATGTAATTGCGTCTATCTATCCATTATCTTGGACATACATTAGATTCTAAGGAATCTAATTATTACCTCTGCAACTGGTACTATTGATCTCCCTAACTGACTTCTTAATCAGCAATACCTGCAAAACCTGGGAGGGGGTGAGCTCAAAGGCCCAACAAGGTATGTAGAACCATACTATTACCGCTGCAACAGGTCGACCCTCACATATTCTCAAAAACATACACATTTAAATATATCACAATATTTAAATCATGTTCCCCCTAGCATACATGTACCAACAATGCATATGGCAGATCTAGCACATATGAACATATAAACCAACTACACATGATATATAAAGATCATTCACAACATGCTCAAAAAGCAATAAACATCTAACATCAATATGTATATAGAACATACGTGTCAAAATATTTACATAAACAATGTAAATCAACTACCACATCTCCTACTCATCAAGTAGCACATCTTAAATGCAATATAAATGCATTTAAACAGAAAAATATGCTTAACAATAAAACACATAAGCATAAAGGTATTTTCACCTTCCACAGTCATAATCTGATACATAATATAAGCATTAAGGCTTGCACATACTCTCACTCTCGGCCCTCATCCGATACCCCACATGATTAGCCCGCTCCGAGGATCATGTGACCTAGGATAACTCTGATAACCATCCTATGACCTGGACCACTCCGAGAGGTCATTCTACCCTGGCAATGTGTAGGATTGCCATTGTGTGAGGGGACAACTCTGAGGCTCACATTCGTTGGACATACTCCGATTTTAGGCATTAAGCCTGAGCATGGCGGGTCCACTCCGAGGGCCATACTTCTTGGACATACTCTGATGGCAATATATTGGCTTGCCAAATTGTGAGGGGGCAACTCCGAAGCTCACTAATGTTGGACATTCTCCAATTCTAGGCATAGAGCCTTTGTATGGCGGGTCCATTCCAAAGGCCATACGTAGTGGATAATTATACCACTTCTCGTGACACGGTTGGACCACGTGTACCTCTTTTGCGTTAATTTTCCCGCAACCTCCCATATATGCAATGTGGATGCATACGTAATCAAGCATTTTATTTTATGCTATCCCAATGCACCAACTAGTATATAAGTACATAGCATGCATTTCTTTCTACATGAACCCACATATAACCACATATGTGTCATTTCCCTCCCATATATGCAACATGGATGCATATATACATAGCATAATATTTTCATGCATCAACCCATGCTTATGAATACTAAAAAGAAGTATTTAGTATGCTTTTCATCACATTCCAACACATATAGCACATATATGTTCAAAACCCGCATAATACCTCATTTATGCCAACAACTTCAACTTAGCACATTTTTATCATGCTACAACCAATGCATACATTCGATATATAATTAAAGTTAGCATGCATCTCATACCCACATTCCCACATTTAAACACATATATGTCACATCCTACATATAGTCATATATGTACGTATACTAGCATAAATATAATCATGCTTCCACTCAAGACATGCATTTACAACAAGTAACTAGCATGCTTTCCATTTACTATGTATAACCACATATATATTCCGTCACCATATATGTATTAAGAACATATAAAACACTTAGCACATTTCATGCTTTTCAAATGCTCGCCAAAGCCATATTTATATATATAGCATGCATTTTCACTACCACCATAAATATATAATCACATATATATTTAATACCATGCATAAAAGCCACATATGCATACAAGACAACACATAGCTAAACATGTATTATTTAGCATACTTTTCATAGACTTTAATCTAGAAAGCACGGACACTTCACCGAGGGTGCCGTACCCGTGTCGGACACTCGGACACTCCGCGGACACGTGTCGGACACTTCGTACCCGTGTCCTGACATTTTTCTTTTTATGACACTTCTCGGACACTCTTTGGACACTTTTCGGACACTTCTTAGACACTTCTCAAAGACGTATCGGACACTTCATAACAGTGATATATATTCAAATATTTCGAATGAAAATTATATGATACTAAGTTATGATTAAAATCTAAGCTAAATATATATAGAAGACTAAATAAGTTTGGTTCTTTAATTTATTTTAATCTATTTGTCTGTTTTTGTTTATAAGTTTGTTTGGTTTTTAATTGTTTGATGATGAATTGAAGTAAGTATGTAATTTAGTATTTTTTTATTGAATAATTAATAGATATTAATATATTATATTATTATTTTATAGCCGTATCCTCGCCGTGTCCGTGTCCTATTTTTTTAAAATTTCCTGTATCGCCGTGTCCGTGTCGTGTCGTACCCGTGTCCCGTGTCCGTGTCCATGCTTCCTAGACTTTAATCTATACCATACATGCATATCATAATGTAATGAAGCATTTAAATTTAATCATGCTTTCACATCCCAAATATATATATATACACACACCTATATATATATATATTTTCACTCACATCCCACGCATATACCATATCCACCTTTATATATATACATATGCACACACACACACATATATATATATATATACAACCGCCACATATGATTAAACTAAGAGCATATGCAAATTAATCAATATAATTAAAGTATATACGTAAGAGATAGAGGAAAGAATTAACTTGCCTAAGGTCCCGCTTTCACTAAGTCCGCGCTTGCAATGCAGCGTATTTCCATGTCCAATCCGGTCCAATCCTGTGTCAAAGCCCACTCGAACAATCCATCAGGCCACTTCGTTTCCTTTTTTTTTTCCATTCTTGGCCCAATTTAATTGATCCAACAACTCAATCCAAACCATGCATCAACCATAACCAACCTGTTTAATTCACACCAAACAGCCCAAAAAAAATGCCACTGCCGGACAGAACTACCACTCACCATGGACAGCCGACCTAGCCCCCTTCTCTATTACCAGACCACCTAAAACCAGCCTCCATGTAGCAGCCTATACAACCGAGACTAACCGGAACCCACAACCAGCCAACAACCATGAAAATCACCACCGAAGCCACCATAATCCAAACTAATGGAATCTACAAACCGGCCACCACAAGCTCTACAAATCCAAGACGAAATAGCCCCAAACCGAGCCATCACCTTGCTGCCAAAACCAGCCCCTATTTCGCTGCTATCGGACCACCTTTGACACAGCCATCAACCACCAGCCGAGCCAAACGAAACCCACAGCCAAGCCCAGCCGTGAGCACCACCCTATGCCATCGAGAATCTCAACAACTGAACCGAGCATCCCAAACCGAACCTAATTCCAAAACTTGCTAGAACTATCCGAAACCACCAAAAAAGGCTGTACAATCAGCCGTGAGAACTGTTCGAAGTGCAAAATGAGATAAAATAATATGGAATAATGTCGTCGTTGTTTTACACCTCGACAAAAAAAGAATTTATAAAACCCTACAAATACACTACTAAAATTAGTAAAGTGGTGAGTAGGGGTCGAACCCACAGAGACTGCATTGGTTGTGTTGTTAAGCTATCAAGATCTTGTCTAATTTAATTGAAAGAGAATTTGTTTTGTTTTTAAATTAAGTTGCTGAAATTAAATAACATAAATAAATGATGGATACTGGAGATAGAGGGTCCTGGGAATTGACTTCACCACTAACCTTTTGACAATGAAAGTTGTACTAATTTGGGACATTTAATCTATGCATTCAGAAAAGAATGGCTACAAGCCAAATTCAGTTCTATCAAGAGGATTCATTCAACATACAATTAAGCATAACTCGTCTTCGCTAAGCATGGCCTATACATCTGACTAACTAATGATATGATAACCCGTCTTCGCTTAGTACGAATTATAAAAACTCTAAATTGAATGATCTGTGAAAACTATTGTATAACCTGTCTTAACAAAATCACAGAAGTTGAAAAGAACTAAACCCTAATCACTGCAAACATGCATTCATTCTACAAGAACAAAAGTAAATATGCAATGAAATAATCCATTCAAATTAAAACTAACAGCACAACTGTTGTTTATGTCTTGGTTATACAATCAATGCACAAAATAAATAATTCCCAAATTAATATACAAGCTAATACATTGAAAGATAGGTTAGGGTTACATCACTTCCCCGGAATGGTGTTTAGTTGTTCATGATCGGAGGTCCAAGCTTGAACGATGATGAAGTCGTCGTCGTCTTGCCCGTATCGTCACGAATCGCCTCTGTATATCTCTCTCTGCTTCCCCCCTCCAGAATACCCTAGTTTCCTTCGTTTCATCGTTTTTACTTTGCGAAACCAAACCCACGGGACACTTGGCCTTCCCAAAGTGGCAAGTGCGCATATAGAAAATGGCACTTGCTCCTCACAAAGTGGCATTTGCGCCCAAAAAGTGGCAGCTGCGCAAATAGGGCAGAAAGTTGATGAAAACGTCCGTTTTAGAAATTTTCGTGAAATATGAAATTGTGCAGAATTGAATTTCCTTCAACCCACGCGGAGTTTGGGTCATTTTGACAATCGTATATAGAGTTATGGTCTGAATACCAACACGGGTCCAAGACTTTTTAGGCCTGAATTGGCCCAATCTTCAATGCGAATGGGCCCGTGCTCCTTTCTTTCATTTACATTTATTTGCAGCCCATTTCTTCAGTCCATTTAGTTTGGATCTTCAAGATAAAAATATCTCTCATGGGTCAAGCTTCAGTGATAACTAAATGAGTACCATTTGTAGCCCGATTTCACCATTATTAATCAGAATTACCCTTCATCACCTGGAATTATAAAAAGATTAAAATTATTAATAAAAACATTAAAGAAATATTACTAAGACACTAATTCATATAATTTAGGGATACTGAATATGCAATATTCATTACTTATCACACCCCCAAACTTACAAATTGCTAGTCTCTTAGCAATACAAAACTACAAATGAAGTAAAACACAAAATTATTTCCTCTTTCGTGGGAGATCCGATTGCATTTAGCATATGCAACAAGCCTTTTAAACCCTTAGGTTACCCCTAGTGGACGAGTAAAGTCTCGTGAGGGTTTCCCAAGATGTTACCCACAAACATGCCAACATTTTTGTTTCAAACATTAATCAAGACGAAAACTACAAAATGTAGTTAAAAGACTTGCATTCAAAAATACTTTCAAATCCCTAAACCTTATAATTCAAAACAATGGTTCTCACCCAAAATTTACATCAATCACAACTCAAAGAAACTAACTCTAGCCCCCTCATGAAAAGTGAACTAGCATTCATCAATGTGGTTTAACCCAGCCTTGAGTGAGCAATTACAAGTCCCTTCAATTTATTGGATCCCCTTATTGAATGTATCACTCAAAACATGAACACATGCAATTTTTATTTTTTATTTTTATTATTTTTTTTTTTTATGGTTGTGCAATGCCCAGGTTTATTAGGCTTTCGAATTGATCCATGTAGCGAGCTTTCAGCCTGTGACTCCCAAACCAAATGGCTTTAGGGCACCAGGTTTCAAGATACCTCGAGGGACCTAATAACTCGAATCAAAACGGCCACAAACCGTAGACTAACCAATAACGCAATGCCTAGGTTTATTAGGCTTTCGAATTGGTCCATGTAGCGAGCTTTCAGCCTGCGACTCCCAAACCAAATGGCTTTAGGGCACCAGGTTTCAAGATACCTCGAGGGACCTAATAACTCGAACCAAAACGGCCACAAACCATAGGATTATTATTTAAAAAAAAAAATTTTTAATTTTTTTATATATATATATATATATATTTTTTTTTTTTACAAGTGTAACATGTTTAAAATGTTTATTCTCAAGGGATACCGACTTATATTCAGCACACATAATTGATACTCAAAGCCAAGTACAAACCCCACTAACTCTACTAGTGTGCGTGTGAATTGTGAAAAGAACCAGAGTCAATCACTCCAAGTCATGTCGATGCAAATAACGACTTAAACCACTGCATTCAAACCATAGTTTCTAGAAATTTTACACATACTCTACAATTTCAAGTCAAGAACCTACATAAAGTATTAAACTCTTGATTGATGTTAAAACAAAACAACCTATAAAAAGAAACTACCAAACAATTCCTAAAAATCAATACAAAAAATAAAAAATGTCTAAAACATGCCACTATTTCACCTTCATATTTAAAACACAAGAAATGTATCGCCTTACCCCCAAACTTGAATGGTACAGTGTCCTCAATGTACAAGGAGAAAAAACATAGATGAGAGTCAGAACGATATTACCATGAATAGGGGCGTGGACAGATGGCAAACCAGTAGCTGGAAGTTAACAATGATGTTTCCCCCCAAACTTGGGTGTAATATCCTGTCAAAAGACACCACTATACAAGCCAAGTGAAATGAATGGGTTCATAATAAGAAAAATAAAGAACGAACATGGAAAAAACAAGTAACGAAAGTTTTTTTTTTTTTTATGTGCGTCGTCATTCTCTGAACTGGTGGTTCCTAATTTCCAAGATGCATATGTGATAAGATATTGATTATCCAGATACTCTAACGTATAGAGTACAAAGGGGTTGCCTTTCTTTAGTAAAGTCATACTGTGTTGAAGCAATCTCGACAGTATTGGGTATTGAAACCAGACTTTAAAAAACGGAAATCATCAACTTTATCAAACATATGACAAAATAGATACTTGGTATTACATACATAGTCAGAGAACGGACGACAAATTTTTTTTCTTTTTTTTCTTTTACACAATGAACAAAAACACAAAATCACTAAAAAAAATTAATAAATAATAATAATAATAAAAAATAAAAATAAAATAAAATAAATCCTACTAAACTACCAAAAACACTAAATATCTAACATACATGGGGATACAAAATACCCCCAAGGAGCCAAGTTTAACGTCTAGGTTAGACGTAAACTCAAATCTATCCTAGTCCCCTTTTAAATCCGATATACGCCATCTTATCGTCTCCTTATGCTCCTTAAGCACACTTAAAAGCTCACTCTCTTGGTTGGTAGACATATTAGGTGCATTAAAAACTGAAAAAGTGTCATTAAATCCTAATAATGCATATTCGAGTTTATTTGGTAAATGCTTCAACTCAAATTGAAAGGGCAACTCTAAGGAAGGAATGGGAAGTGTAGTTAAAAGTAAGGGTGCAAACTCTTTAGATTCTTTGAATGGTGGAGAACCTAAACTGGTGGCATGCAGTAAGGAAGTACTTTCACTAATATGTTGCCCTACATCAAAGCTCTCACAACCAAAATGAGTCAAACAAATATCTAAAGAGTCTTTAGGCAAGATAGGGGGAACTGATTCCACAACAGACTCCTCTATGACATCTAAAACAAAGCACTCTGACTCATCAGGGGAATGCGGAGTGGCATTAAAGATATTCAATTTCACTTTCATGTTCCCAAAAGAAATATCCATGGCTCCAGTACGACAATTAATGTTTGCATTAGCCGTGGCTAAGAAAGGACGACCAAGAATCACTGGAATAGATTTCTTTGGGTTAGGGACAAGTTCTGTGTCAAGAACAATGAAATCCACAGGAAAATAGAACTTATCCACCTTAATTATGACATCTTCAATTATACCACGTGGTTGCTTCATAGATAGATCAGCAAGTTGCAACATAACTGACGTGGGTTGAAGCTCACCCAACCCTAATTGCAAATACACCGAGTAAGGTAACAGATTAACACTAGCTCCTAAGTCAAGGAGTGCTCTATCAACCTCATGAACACCAATAATACAAGAAATAGTAAGAGCACCTGGATCTTTGAACTTAGGGAGAGTGTTATGCTGAATAATCGAGCTTACTTGCTCAGTGAGAAAGATTTTCTTTGGGACACTACCCCTTGAATTACGCTTTTGAGTGCATAAATCTTTCAAAAATTTTGCATATGCTGGGATTTGTTTTATAGCATCAAGGAGAGGAAGATTTATTTTTACTTGTTTAAAAACTTCCATCATATCTTGCACTTTCTCCCCTTCTTTCCCAAAAGGTGCCACCTCTTGGAAACGTGTAGGGAATGGGGCTTTGGGCTCAAAAGTTGGAATAGGTGTAGAATGTGTTGCCTTACTAACTTTAAAATCTAGATTAGGACTCTTTCCCACTTCACTTTCAACCTCCCTCTTTTCTTCCACCTTATTATCTATCATTTTCCTACTCCTCAAAGTGGTAACAGCCTGAACATGCTCATAGTGATGACCATTGGCTGTAACATCATCAATTGCATATTGCCCTCTAGGATTAGTTATTGGCTGACTTGGCAATTTTCCTTCCTCTCTACGATTCAAAGTGTTAACTAGCTGCCCCATTTGAGCCTTTAACTTGGATATGGATTGAGAGTGAGAATGAAGTAACTGAGTATTAGCTTCGAGTAATTGAGTGTGAGCGTCAAGTTTATCTAATGCCGCTAATACTTTATCCTCAAACGCTGAACTCCAAGGTGGAGATTGTGAAGTTTGATGATAATATTGATTCTGAGGCACAAAATTGGAAGAAGGATGAGTAGCTTGATGACCAGACTGAAAACTTGACCTAGGGACTAGCCCTTGGGACTGAGGGATTGGATTGTTTAGGGATGGACTAGCTGCCATGAGTTGATCTACTTTTCTCGATAATTCATCCACTTTGGTGGAGACATCGAGTGATTTGCCTATTTCAAAAATTCCTACAGTCTTACGAGAACTATTTGTTTGAACTCGACTTGCAGAATCATGTTGTGTAGAATTTTCACTCAAATTCACAAACAATGTCCATGCCTCATCCTCATTCTTAAGCATGAACATACCCCCACAAGATGCATCTACCATTTGCCTATACGACTCAATCAATCCATCATAAAAAAATAATATGGAATAATGTCGTCGTTGTTTTACACCTCGACAAAAAAAGAATTTATAAAACCCTACAAATACACTACTAAAATTAGTAAAGTGGTGAGTAGGGGTCGAACCCACAGAGACTGCATTGGTTGTGTTGTTAAGCTATCAAGATCTTGTCTAATTTAATTGAAAGAGAATTTGTTTTGTTTTTAAATTAAGTTGCTGAAATTAAATAACATAAATAAATGATGGATACTGGAGATAGAGGGTCCTGGGAATTGACTTCACCACTAACCTTTTGACAATGAAAGTTGTACTAATTTGGGACATTTAATCTATGCATTCAGAAAAGAATGGCTACAAGCCAAATTCAGTTCTATCAAGAGGATTCATTCAACATACAATTAAGCATAACTCGTCTTCGCTAAGCATGGCCTATACATCTGACTAACTAATGATATGATAACCCGTCTTCGCTTAGTACGAATTATAAAAACTCTAAATTGAATGATCTGTGAAAACTATTGTATAACCTGTCTTAACAAAATCACAGAAGTTGAAAAGAACTAAACCCTAATCACTGCAAACATGCATTCATTCTACAAGAACAAAAGTAAATATGCAATGAAATAATCCATTCAAATTAAAACTAACAGCACAGCTGTTGTTTATGTCTTGGTTATACAATCAATGCACAAAATAAATAATTCCCATATTAATATACAAGCTAATACATTGAAAGATAGGTTAGGGTTACATCACTTCCCCGGAATGGTGTTTAGTTGTTCATGATCGGAGGTCCAAGCTTGAACGATGATGAAGTCGTCGTCGTCTTGCCCGTATCGTCACGAATCGCCTCTGTATATCTCTCTCTGCTTCCCCCCTCCAGAATACCCTAGTTTCCTTCGTTTCATCGTTTTTACTTTGCGAAACCAAACCCACGGGACACTTGGCCTTCCCAAAGTGGCAAGTGCGCATATAGAAAATGGCACTTGCTCCTCACAAAGTGGCATTTGCGCCCAAAAAGTGGCAGCTGCGCAAATAGGGCAGAAAGTTGATGAAAACGTCCGTTTTAGGAAATTTTCGTGAAATATGAAATTGTGCAGAATTGAATTTCCTTCAACCCACGCGGAGTTTGGGTCATTTTGACAATCGTATATAGAGTTAGGGTCTGAATACCAACACGGGTCCAAGACTTTTTAGGCCTGAATTGGCCCAATCTTCAATGCGAATGGGCCCGTGCTCCTTTCTTTCATTTACATTTATTTGCAGCCCATTTCTTCAGTCCATTTAGTTTGGATCTTCAAGATAAAAATATCTCTCATGGGTCAAGCTTCAGTGATAACTAAATGAGTACCATTTGTAGCCCGATTTCACCATTATTAATCAGAATTACCCTTCATCACCTGGAATTATAAAAAGATTAAAATTATTAATAAAAACATTAAAGAAATATTACTAAGACACTAATTCATATAATTTAGGGATACTGAATATGCAATATTCATTACTTATCAAGAACCCAACTCCACCACCGGAAAACCACCAGCAGCCAAGCCAAGAAAGGCCTCAATCGCGAATAGACCCACCACCACCACCATGGTCTGCTGAACCGGCCACTACCACCAGCCGTGAGCCTCTAATCACCATACCCAAATGGAATCCATTCAAAAACCAAACCCAACCAACTAGCAACTGAACCCAATGACTCACCGTAACGGATCTACTAGTCGAAGCCCCCAATCAGACCACCAGCCACTGTAGTCGCACCAAACACGGCTCAGCCGTGTCTCCACCGTCGGCCACCTTGCCATGGTCGCCCAACAACCAGTCGAGAACCACCGTCGGCACTATCGCCGGTCCCATCTCTCACCGAACCAGCCGAACTCGACCCACAAACCCCAGCCGCGAAACCCCCAATCACGGTCATCAACTCACAAGCCAGTCGCCACTGTCGCCCAGGCCGAAGCTCCACCGTGAGCGGTCGGCAACCACAGCCATCGTCGGCGCCAGATCACTCCTTCCCTCTCCCGGCTTCACCCGATCTCCCGATCCCTCTCTCTTCTCTCTCCCGATTTCTCTTTTCTCTTCTTTTCTTTTCTTTTTCCTTTTCTTTTCCCTTTTCTTTCTTTTTCTTTTTCCTTTTCTTTCTCTTCTTTTCTTTTTCTTTTTCCTTTAAATGAGGTCCACTCATTTGTCAACTATCCTTCTCCACTCAACTTTGTACATGTACAAGTGCTTATAATACAACATGTATATACTCATACACTATACAATATAATACTCCCCCACATTTTTTCATATTTGCATATAAGCCCACCATATATTTATAATTAAATAAAAATATAGGTACTATATATATATATATATATATATATACACCTTCCACTTATATAGAAATCTCTATACCCACACCTTTTCGAATTTTAATTAATTCAAAAAATTTTAATCCGGTCCAAAATCGCCCGAAACCGGTCAAAATAATTCCGGTTCTTACAGTATATATATTGATGGGGTGTTTGACTCCTAATATGAAACGTGTAACGTGGGAGGATAGTGCTAAGGCGACGTGGATAAAAAGAATGTTTGACCAAGACTGGTTATCTCCAAGTGGGAAAGGGAAGCTGAAGAGGCAAAGTTTTACTAGGACATGCCCTCACTCGATCACTATAAATACAGGATAGTTCGTATACCAAGGTACGCAATTAATACTCTCTGAGTTCTCATATAGCTTTGATAAGCTTTTTCAATATCTGACTTGACCGTCGGAGAGTAGTCAGCCGGCACCACACCAGTGCCCCTTCGATTGCCCTTCTCTTGTCCTTTTTTTATAGGTTGGTGTTTGACTAGTTTAGGCTAATTTTTGCTTCATTAGTTGGCACCATCTGTGGGAACGGTCATAAAATTTGACTGTTCCACTCATTCACATACGAAGCATGATGCACCTACGATCTGGGTTGGAATCTACGGTTGTACAGGAGCCCCCTGTTTTCCCCAATCCACCAGCACAGGAGCTTCCCGTTGGAAACAACCCCCAGTCGCACAAGATCCCCCTATCGATTCTGACCCTCCAGCCAGACAAGACCAACCGGCCAGTGCGCCTATAGGTTAGGAAGGCACACAGCCTCTTGGACAGACGAACTTTTCGAGGGCACACCCCGAAGTCCCAAATGACCAGGGGCACGTCGCAATGTTGGAGCACCAGGTCTAGAACTTAAATCAAAGTTTGGCTCAGTTACTCCACTAAAATGCAGTAATTCTATAACGCCTCCCTTCTGTGGCGCTGGTGTAATTGCCAAGTTACCTTAGGCTTGTGATCCTGAGGGGGATGGTGTTGGATGAGATAGTGAAGTCCCAACGGAGGACGCAGCTCAGAGTCAAGTGAGAGGTGGGACGAATCTCATCCATTTAGTCCTGCCCCAAAAGAAGCCAACCCCATGGAGATTCTAACCTCCTACCTATCATGACATGGAGATAAAAGACCTGAGAGTCAGGGTAGAAAGCATGGCCCATACCATAAGGGGGAAGGGTCCTGCTACAGTAGAGGACTTGGTTCAGCAAACCAACCTCCCTTTCTCCCTAGGGGTAATGATTATCCCCTGCCCGCCAGGTTCAAGATGCCCACAGTTAAAAGCTTAGACGGGACCAAGGACCAGCTAGATCACTTGAAAACTTACAAGGCGTTAATGCACCTTCAGGTAGTACGAGATGAGATCATGTGCGGAGCTTTTCCCACTACCTTAAAAGGCTTCGCCCAGTCCTGGTCTAACAGTTTTGTTGAGCCAGCTATTTATTGGTAATTTCATAGTTGCCCAAAGACATAGGAAGCTTGCTACCTATCTCCTGAATGTGAGACAAACCAAGGGGGAATCATTACGAGATTATATCAACCAATTCAACAAAGAAATGTTACAAGTGGATACCTTGGATGATAAGGTGGCAGTTACAGCCTTCATGGGAGGTCTATTACCCTCTAAATTCCTATACTCAGTTTCTAAGCACCCCCCCCCGAAAGCATGTCTGAATTGCTTATGAAAGGTCAGAAGTACATAAATGCCGAAGATGCCCGGAGAAAAAAAGGTGACAAAGACAAAAAGGTGGACTGGAAAAGGGGAGGCCAATCCAGTAGAGAGGAATGAAACCCCAAGTACGGTAGAGTGTCACAAGAATAGAACAATAAGAATATGCACCGTGATAGGGGATTCGACTTCACCTCATTAAACGCATCGATAAGTCAGATCCTCCTCCACGTCCAAGATTACCCGGCAATGTCATGGCCTCCAAAGTTAAAGATTGATCTAGCCAGAAGATCCCGAGATAAGTATTGTAGGTTCCATCGCGACCATGGCCACGATACCGATGAATACATAGATTTGAAAAGACAGATTGAGAGTTTGATTCAAAGGGGCCAATTACAGAGATTTGTGGTCGACGGTGGGCAGAGAACACAAAATCATACGTAGGATGTGAATGGTTCGTGTGTGAGTGCGTCTCAATTAAAATTACCACACTTCGCAATAGAATGAATTCCTTACAGAATAGGGCTATCGAAAGGGGTGTCGAACCTCAGGGACTGTGGTCTGACTGAGTTGGATATACGGAATTAATTCTAATTAAATTTAAGAGAAAAAATTTTTGATTTTTATAACTAAATTAACTAATGAAGCAATTAAACAAAAGCAAGAAAAACTAAGGAGTGTAGAGAATATAAGATAAATCTAGGGTTATTGATTTCACCACTAACTCCACAATCAATGGTCAATTGAACTAACTATGGGGAATTATATCATGCATAAGTGGTGTCGGTGGCTACAAGCTCACCTTTATCCATCAAGAAGATAACATATGATTAAGGCTAAGTCATGGACTATCTTCGATTGGCATGGGCCATCTGCCTAACTACACTACTCTAGGGTGCAGTATGGTTCATCTTCTCTAGGCATAATCCATCAAAGCTTTTAATGATATATTCAATGAAAACCATTGTGTAATAACCACTCTCATGATCACAGAAAATAAGAGGGACGAGTTCAATAACAACAATCAAGTATCTAAGATAAGATAAGAAATCATTGAAACTGAATTTATAAGACTTTTATTGCTCAATTTTATAATAAGAATCCTCTAAATTACACAATCTATGAATGAATACAAAAATTCCCAATAATTAGAACAATCAAACCAGTGATGTTTAGTTAGGGCTACATCAAAACCCTAGTGGTTGAACTAGCTGCTCATGATACGCCTTGTTCTCCAATGATTCTCCACTCCAAAAGCTCTTCAAAACTGCTGCCAAGCCTCCCAATACAGCCCCAATTTATCACTTTAAATAGACAAGAGAATACATCAAAGTCCTAATCTAATTAGGAATTAATTAGGTTTTCCTGCAGCACTAATCAGGTGGGTTTTTTCTACTGACGTTCGGTCCAACTTTTGACCCACTAGAAGTCCGATTCATGGAATTTCCGTGAAATACAAAAGTGTGCAGAGTGGAATTTTGTTCAACCTATTCTAAAATTAAGTCGATTTGAGGCTCGAAAATAACACTTCTAGTCCATTTTTCAAAATGGGATTAAGACTGTATTATGCGCAGATTTGGGCTTCAGGCTCGAAACCTTCTTAAGCAGCTGTAATTCTCTTGGACCTCTTTCTTGGGTTGATTTGAGTTGAAATAAATGGTTAAATGGATCTCTTTGTTGTAGGCTTCATTTAACCATCTTGCATGCAATCTTTAAAAGCCCAAAATCATGGTTTTAACTGAAATAATCATTAAGGCCCTGAAAATACAGAAAACACTAAAACGAAGTAAAATCACAAAATAATCTATCACTAAGAGAATAAAATACATAAGTTAAGAGGCTAGAATGCATAACATTCAACGCCTATCACACCCCTAAACTTACATATTGCTAGTCCCTTAGCAATAGAATAAAACAAAACTAAAACAAAAAAACTACTAAACACTATCTCAACTACCCAACTCCACTTTCGTGGGAGAAACGATTGCATTTAGCTTATGCAATAAGCGTTTAAACCCCTAGGTTCCCCCTAGGGGACAAGTATAGTCTCGTGAGGGTTTCCAGAAATGTTACCCACAAACATTCAAAATTCTGTTTCAACATTAATTCAAGAAAAGATTACAATATATAGTTACAAACTTGCATTCAAGAATAATTTCAACTTTCAAATTCCATAATTTAAATCAATGGTCCCCATGCATAATTCATATTAACATATCTCAAAATAACCAACTCTAGCTCCCTTGTGAAAAGTGAACTAGCAGTCCTCTCATGTAGCATAACCAAGTTCTAAATATATTAAGGCACATACCCTTTTAACTCACTAGCTCCCCTTATTGAAATCATACTTCCGAACATGAATACATGACTTTTTTATTTTTTTTTCATCATTCTTTTTTTTCGTTGCTTTATTGGTTGTGCAATGTCCTGATCTATTAAGCTTTCTGAAAGATCCATGTAGCAAGCTTTCAGTCAGTGACTCCCAAACCAGATGGCTTTAGGGCACTAGGCTTAAAGATACCTCGAAGAACCTAATTATTCGAATCAATCAGGCTATAAATCAAGACAACCAACGCTCATCTTTTCTCACCCTTTCACTTTTGATGCGAACACTCCGTGCTTCCTGAGGCATAGAGGCCCGGTTAATCATGAAAATGATCAAATTGATTTGCTTATTCCACATATATTTCTTTCTTTTTTTCTTTCTCTTCTTTTTTTTTTCTTTTTCATTGAAGTCAAGTAAAACACATCATCGGTACTCATTCTCAAGAGATACTAATTAATATCAAGCATATGTAACTCAATAACTCAAAACCAAAGTTTATACCCCATAAGATTATGCTAGTGTGTCTGTGCATGTAAGGAAACTAAAATCAATCACCCCAAAGCATGTCAATGCAAATTATGATTAAAACCATTTAATTTAAACCATAGTTTCCAAAATCTAAAACATACTCAAAAATTGCAAGTTTTGCACCTACATAAGATACTAATCCCTTGAATAACGTAAAAATATTCTATTTAAAAACAAAACAAAATAAAATAAAATAAACAAACTAAGAAAATAAAATAATCAAAAATCCTAAACAAGAATAATTTCATAAAAATGTCCCCCCATATATAATAATGCACAAAAATAAGGCATCGCCTCACCCCTAAACTTAAATTGTACATTGTCCTCAATGTACACCCAATAAAAGCATAGAGAAGAGTAAGAACGATGTTACCATGATCATGGAGTAGTGGCGAGAAAATATAGCACACCAATTGCACGAAGGCAAAGCACGCAGGCCCCCAAATTTGGATGTTACAACCTATCAAAACAATCCACTATTCCACAAAGACCAAGTGAAATAATATGGATGAAAATAAATATGAAATAAATTTTTTTTTTAAACTGAAGAAAGAAAGAAAAAATATGAAAAATAAAATAAAGAAGAAAAAAAATAAAAATAAAAATAAAAATACAAAAGATAGTTACCTCCGAAAAATCAAGGAGAAGGTGGTGTCGGAGCATCTAGGTCATAACCGGAATGCTGCATCATAATCAACCAACTAGGCCACAATTAATTCGTAATGTCCTCCCCTAAACTTGTAGCACAAAATTCCTCAAAGAAATCACCCCACTTTCACAGTTAATTCACACCTCTTGTGAAGAAAGAAATATAGAAAAATTAAAATTTTAATGATGATGGAGAATAACAAGTTGGAATTGATGATGAAGGTGATGAATGATGATGATCAAGTAGGTGTACGGAAATAAAAGTGGAAGATTTTAGAGTTTATTTTGATGTTGGAGAGTCATAAAGAGGCACCAAGTCTTAAAATTTTGAGTGGGAGCAATGAGGCATGAAAGGGGCATTTGAAGAAGCAAAATTACATCAGCTGGGCATGTGGGGGCTGGGGAGATCAATCCCCCTTGGGCTGGCCTATCGATCGCCCAACTGCTTGCTGTGTCTACATGGAAAAATATTGGGGCGATCGATCCCCCTGCTGGGAGCTCTTCAGGCCTCTATCGCCCAAGGTCGACCGGGAATGCAATTTTTGGAGGGTCTATCACCTAAGGTCAATCGAGACCTCTCTTTTTCACCTATTTTGAGTCCAAATACCTCAGTACACCTCTTGACATCCCCTAGAAGCAACTTATACATCAAAAACTCAAAGAAAACACATTAAAACACAACTAACAATGGAAGAAAAATAAAGAAAAACATAAACTAAAAATTAAAAAAAAATTAAAAATAAAAATAAAATAAAAGAAAACTAAAGAAATTAAATGATAGAAATACATACAAATCCTACAATTTAACGTCCGTAGGCGACGGTCATCGACTTCAATTGAAAGTTCACCCAATGCCACATCTCTTGAGGAGATTTGTAGAGACCGTGACCAATTTTGGCCGGTTTTGCATTTTTCGCATTATAATTGCCATAAATGCATTTTGAGTGGTGATTAGCATGTTTCGAGTGTGAGGAACATGTTTGGGAAGTGTTTTTAAGGTTTTGGGAAGTTTTCGAGAGAATTGGAGAAGTTTGACTTTTTGGTCAAACCGGGGCCCGAGGTGCGACTTAAGTGGGCCCGATAATCCGGAAAATTTCCAAAAATATTTATTTTTGGGAATGGATGAGATGAAATGTTTAGAGAGTAGAGGAAGTGATTTCGAGACCGTAGGAGTTTTCGGAATCAAAAAAGGAGTCCGAGAAGGTACGTTAAGTGGCCCGGAGGTATTTTGGTCTTTTTGCAAACCCTAGATATTTTAAATATCAGTGGCTGAGAGTCCCAGCCATATCTCACGCCTCTTTCTCTCTCTAAAGCTCTTCATCTTCAAAGCTCTCCCTTCTCTCTACATTTCGGACCCGTTCGGCTTGGATTCAAGACTCGCCGAAGGAGGGAGATACGTAGGGGACGGCTAGGGCTTCCCTTTGAACCGAACAAAGTGGTGATTTGGCAAGGTAGACCCCGCTGGAAAATTGGTGAAGTGCTTGGAAGGTCTTCATTTTCGAGGTAGGGGTTCTTCTTCTCTTCTAATTGTCGATTCTAGGGTTCCGGGTGAAGAAGAGAGGTATAGGTTGTGTTTCACATGCTTTAGGATGGTGAGAGGTGTAGAAAGTTGTGTTTTCTTCTTCTCTAGAGTCCTATCTTTTCACAATTGTGTATATTGTGTTGGTGGTAGTATGTGGGTTTGAAGTATGTGAGTGTAAGAAATTGATACATAGGTATTATGTGCTCAATTTGGTGTATATGTGGAAAAATATGTACCAAGTGTCATATATGTGATTATATGTGGGAATGTGGTTGTTGAATGCATGTTTAGTTCTATGTGCTAAAATTATGCATTGAATGTAGCATGAGTAAAATATGCTAATTTTGAAGTTGTATGCATATGAGATGATATATGCATGTGTTATACATATATGTGCTATATGTGGTATGTGGTGATGGAAAATATGCTTGTTACTTCTTTTTAGTATCAATGAGCATGATTTGAGCATGAAAATAAAATATCATGTGTTTATGCATTCATATTGCATATGTGGGAAGTTGTGGGAAAAATGACGCAAAAGAGGTACACGGGGCTTCGGAGTAGTCCAACCGTGTGGTGAAATGTGGTAAAATTATCCACTATGTATGGCCCTCGGAGTGGACCCGCCATACCAAGGCTTAATGCCTAGGATCGGAGTATGTCCAATACTAATGACCTTTCGGAGTTGTCCCAGTCATAGGATGATTATCGGAGGATGTCCATGATTCGTGAGCCTTGGAGTTACCCCCTCACTCTATGGCAATCCCATATATTGCTATGGTAGAATGACCCTTCGGAGTTGTCCCGGTCATTGGATGTTATCGGAGTTGTCCAAGGTTACATGATCCTCGGAGCGGGCCAATCATGTAGGGTATCGGATGAGGACCGAGAGAGAGAGCATTTACTCACTTTAATGCTTTTATGTTTGAACATGTTATACATGATTCGTGATATGTGCAATTCTCTTAAATTGCTATTATTGATGTGTTTGTGAGATTGTGGACGTGGCATGTAGTGTATTCATATGCATTCCATGTAGGTCGTGTCGGGTCGGCACTTAGAAGGGTTGGGGAACCTTTACTGAGCCGCAGTGGTGCTCACCCCTTTATTCTAAATATTTTACAGATAAAGCGCCGATGACGGATGGGACGTGAGTGTCCAAGTGGAACACTAGTGGTGGTTTTGCTATCTTTTGAGTTTTGGAGCATTTTTGTGGCTATCCATGCCGGCTTGTGGCATGTGACTTATGTTTTGAGTTGTGGTTGGACTGTGGACATATGTACTTTTGATGTATGTATTGGATTATAAACTTGTTGGGTGTGAAAAGACAACGATTTAATATATGTAGCGCCCATGGTGGCATTTTATTCATTTTGATGATGTTTTCATTTTGAATGGGTTGTGTGCGTGAAAGAAATGATTCATTTTGGTATATGAATTCAATTATGAAAGTGATTTGAGTGTGAGATTGGTGTTTTGGAAATGAATTTGGAAATCAAGGTTGGTTCATATACTTGAGTTATGGGTGTATTGTGAACCTAGGGAAATTTCTATGATTATGCAAGATTTGAGACTCAAATGTATAGGTTGATGTGTGAGTATGATTTTATATCAATGGTAGATGATTTATATGAAATATGAATGATCTAAGGTGGTTTGGTTGAGATTTGGGTTTAATTTGATCTTGTATAGGTGTTTGGGAATTTCCGGGCAGTGCATTTTGATCAATCGAAATGCCCATTTCGATTAATCGAGATGCCCATCTCGATTGATCGAAATGGTTGCGAGATTTTATGTATTTTCAGGCCTTATTTTGATCAATCGAAGTCCCAGTTTCGATTAATCGAAATAATGCAGGTCCAAGATACCGAGAGGGTGTTTGCTTCGATTGATGGGGTCAAAATCTCGATTAATCGAGATGCATTTCGATTGATTGAGATTACTATTCACAGCTTTTCCAAAAACTTCATTTCAACGTAATTTCTTCGTTCTAGATCGGAATTGATCGGCATCGAATGTTGCGCATTCTAACCTCTTAATTTATATATTTTATTCTCTTAGTGATAGATTATTTTGTGATTTTACTTTGTTTTAGTGTTTTCTGTATTTTCAGGGCCTTAATGATTATTTCAGTTAAAACCAGAATTTTGGGCTTTTAAAGAAGACATCCAAGATGGTGAGATGAAGCCTACATCAAGGAGATTCACTCAACCATTTATTTCAACTCAAATCAGCCCAAGAAAGAGATCCAAGAGAATTACAGCTGCTTAAGAAGGTTTCGGGCCTGAAGCCCAAATCTGCGCATAATGCAGTCTTAATCCCGTTTTGGAAAATGGATCAGAAGTCTTACTTACGAGCCTCAAATCGACATTATTCTCGCGTAAGGTTGAATGAAATTTGATTCTGCACACTTTTGTATTTCACGAAAATTCCGTAAATCGGACTTCTAGTGGGTCAAAAGTTGGGCCGAAGTCAGCAGGAAAAACCCACCTGATTAGTGCTGCGGGAAACCCTAATTAATTCCTAATTGGATTAGGACTTTGGTGAATTCTCTTGGGGAATAAAAGGAAGACTTGGAGGCTGAATTGGGAGAGCTTACACAGAGATTGGAGAGTCTGAGAGGGCTGAAGAGAACAGAAACATATTGCAGAGCCATTGGAGAACGAAGTCATACGCGTAATTCAGAAAGATGATGTCTTCTTCCTCAACAGTTGAAGCTTCTTCTTCTACCATGAGCGGCTAGTTCATCCACTAGGGTTTTGATGTAGCCCTAACAAAGCATCAATGGTTTGATTGTTTTAATTATTGGGGACCTTTATATACATGCATAGATTGTGTAATTGTGAGGATTCTTATTAATGAATTGAGCAATAAAAGTCTTGTAAATTCAATCTCAATGATTTCTTATCTTGTCTTAGATATTTAGTTGTTGTTATTGAACTCAATCTCTTTTGTTTTCTGTGATCATGAGAGAGATTATTACACAATGGTAATCACTGAATATATTGTTATGAGCTTTGATGGATTATGCCTAGAGAAGATGAACCATACTGCACCCTAGATTAGAGTAGTTAGGCAGATGGCCCATGCCAATCGAAGATAGTCCATGGCTTAGCCTTAATCATATGTTATCTTCTTGACGGATGAAGGTGAGCTTGTAGCCACCGACACCACTTATGCATGATGTAATTCCCCTATAGTTGATTCAATTGACCATTGATTGTGGAGTTAGTGGTGAAGTCAAACACCCTAGGTTTCTC
Organism: Cornus controversa; assembly: GCA_026545225.1. NCBI lineage: Eukaryota > Viridiplantae > Streptophyta > Magnoliopsida > Cornales > Cornaceae > Cornus > Cornus controversa. Next base: position 49,172,092 of record CM048846.1, on the reverse strand, counting down.
TCTTATTATCTTCATTATCTGTTTACCTTTGATTTATTTTATTTTATCTTTTTAATTAGTTAAAAATCAGAATTCTTTTCTTATAAATTTAATTAGAATTAGTTCTGTGTTCCAACTCGTCAGAACATAATCCCTGAGGTACGATACCCATTCCTTTCGATAGCCCTATTCTACAAGGAATTCGTTCTATTGCGAAGTGTGGAAATTTTTAATTGATATACTTTTTGAGTCACACTCACACACGAATCAGGAATTGAGCGTGATTTTTTTTGAACTTGAGTATTTTTGGATTATCTATCCAATGGTGTAAGCCTCAGTTCCATATTCCAAACACATAAAGTTTTGAGACTCAAAAGTGAGTGATTCTTAAAAGTGTGGGCGTGTAAATGTTCACTAAGGTGTGTGATTTGATGTAGGGCCCATGGGGGTTGGTTAAGATGGATTTGTGTGCATTCATATGCAAGAATTAGGTTAAGCTTCCGCAGGGAATAAGGGTAATGAGGGTCCATTGGGACTAATGGACGGGTTAACCTCCGGTTGCCCGGGAGATGGGGAATCGGGGCGTTACAAGAATGGTATCAGAGCACTAGGTTGGAATACCTAGGGATGAAGGGTGAAACTTGATTTTGTAGTCACTGGAGGTTAAGGAGTGGAACATAAGGATTTGAACTTGAGATTATAAATTGCTTATGTGGAACTTTATGTATACTTACATCTTCATAACATGCTTTTGTGGATTAAATAGACATAGCATGTGTAAGCATGATGGAAATTGACTAAGTATAAATGCTTGGTTCTAAAATTTTCTTGTTGTGCATATAGAAAGAAATGCCTCCAAGAAGAGCGCGAGACATTGGCGCTGATGCTCCTCAGGAGCCAACAGATGGAACGCAGTTTATGCGTGATATGGCTGATACTATGAGAAGAATGGCTAGGGAAGCCAGAGAGGAGGAGGTTCAGGCATTACCTAGGGTTGCCTTGAGCCGACAAATGGTAGCAATGAAGGAATATGTGAAATTTAAGCCGCCTACCTTTGATGGCGCGCGTGATCCTCTTGTGGCTGAGAGTTGGATAGACCAAACTCACAAACTCATGGTTGCTCTTGCAATCGATGAGGATTTGAAGGTGGGGGTAGCGGCGCTTCACTTACAAGGAGAAGCTGATCGGTGGTGGCAATTCATCAGAAATGTCCACAATACCGAGACCATGGACTGGGAAACCTTTAAGGGTTTATTCTTTGACAAGTTCTTTTCGACTTCGGTGAAAGACCGGATGAGGCAAGAGTTCATAGACTTAGTCCAAGGGGACTTGGATGTGATGGGGTACGAGACCAAGTTTACATCTTTGGCTCGCTTTGCCCCAGAAATGGTAGCTAATGAAGAGCTAAAGGTGAAAAAGTTTGTGAAGGGACTGAAAACCTCTATCAGGAAGAGGGTGTCCATCCTGGGTTTGAGGACCTACAGTGAGGTGGTTGATAGAGCCTTGGTGGCTGAGGAGGATGACAGAGACACTCAGAGGTTGTGGGACTCTAGACAGCAAGCTAAGGGTACGGGTACCTCTTCGAGTGGTCATAGGAGGAAAAGAAATAGGGAGGGCAGATCAGGTTCACAGGGGCTGCAGCAAACTCGCCTAGTACCTTCATTGTCCTTACCTAATGGATCTGCACGATCCACAGTTGTGTGCTATCATTGCCAGCAGTCTGGCCATTTTCGTTCTGAGTGCCCTCAAAGGCAAATAGTGGCATCTGTGCCGGTGGCTTCGGTGGGGGAACGGGTATGCTTTCATTGCAAGCAATCCGGCCATGTTAGGGCCAACTGTCCACAGAGACAGAGTACACCGAGTGGTATGGGGACTCAACAGAGGGCTGGGCAGACAGCTACGGTACAATCTGGTTTCAGGACATTACCACCACCTCATCTAGCGCATTCTGTATAGGGATCTCGAGTAGCGAGAGGTTCCACGCCTGCTTCTAGTCAGCAGTCAGGGTTACAGGGGATTGGTCAACAATCACGGGGCCGTGTGTTCACGCTTTCTCCGGCAGAGGATGTACCGGGACCGTCAGTGGTCAGAGGTATTTTCCTGGTTTCTACTCGTGGGCTAGGGTGTTGATAGATTCAGGTGCATCACATTCATTCATATCTGTTGCATTTGCTTGTGCCTTGGGGCTGCGGGTGTCATCACTGGAGTCACCATTGTCCATTGATACACCAGTTGGGGGTAGGGTTACCCTTGATAGAGTGTGTCGGTCTTGCGAGATCGAGGTTGCTGGGCGTCGACTAGTGTTCGACTTTGTGTTACTAGACATGACCACTTTTGATGTCATTCTAGGTATGGACTGGTTATCTACATTTAGAGCAACGATTGATTGTCTCCGTAGGAGAGTGACAGTGTGCACACCCGAGGGTGATTGCTTCTATTTTGTGGGAGAACGGGATAATTTCTACGTTCCGTCTCTGCTTGGTTCCGGTGTGAGGAACAGGGTTGGATATTTCCTAGCTAGCTTGTTAGCCAAGGAGGATGCGATTGTGACTAGTGGAGGATTTCCACCGGTGGTTAGAGAGTTTGTGGATGTGTTTTCGGAGGACTCGACAGAGTTGCCTCCGATGAGAGATGTTGTGTTTAGCATTGATCTTGCTCCTGGTACAGCGCCTATCTCTATGGCACCGTATCGGATGGCACCGGCGGAGTTGATGGAGTTGAAAGATCAATTGCAAGAATTGTTGGATAAGGGATTTGTACGACCTAGTACATCGCCTTGGGGAGCTCCAGTCCTTTTCGCTAAAAAGAAGGACGGATCTTTACGGTTATGCATAGACTACCGTAAGTTGAACCAAGCAACAATTAAGAACAAGTATCCTTTGCCAAGGATAGATGACTTGTTTGATCAGCTTAAAGGTTCAACATGTTTTTTGAAGATCGACTTGAGGTCGGGGTATTACCAGTTGAGGGTAAGGGAAGAGGACATTCCGAAGACAGCTTTTCGGACTAGATATGGCCACTATGAGTTTCTAGTAATGCCATTTGGTTTGACGAACGCACCAGCAGCGTTCATGGATTTGATGAACCAGATATTCAGGGTGTACTTAAATAGGTTTGTGGTGGTCTTCGTGGATGACATTCTTGTGTATTCTTCTTCTATGGAAGAACATGAGATCCATTTGAGGACAGTGTTGCAGACATTGAGAGAGCACCGTTTGTATGCCAAATTCGAAAAATGTGAATTTTGGCTAACGGAGGTGAAGTTCCTAGGACACGTGGTGTCGGAAGGAGGAGTATCAGTAGACCCTTCTAAGATTGAAGCGGTAATGGATTGGGAGAGGCCTAAGAACGTATTCGAGATACGTAGCTTCTTGGGATTGGCAGGATATTACCGACGTTTCGTGAAAGACTTTTCAAAGTTAGCAGCGCCGATGACCAAGCTTACTCGTAAAGGAGTTAAGTTTGAGTGGAACGAGGCTTGTGAGCATTCCTTTATGGAATTGAAGCGTAGATTGACTAGTGCTCCGATCTTGATTATTCCCGAGCGCGGTTTGGGTTATGTCATCTACTGTGACGCTTCACGGGATGGTTTGGGATGTGTGTTGATGCAGACCGAGAGGGTTGTTGCGTATGGTTCCCGACAGCTGAAGATCCACGAGCAGAATTACCCGACTCATGACTTGGAGTTGGCGGCGGTAATTTTTGCTTTGAAAATGTGGAGGCATTATCTCTACGGAGAGAAGTTTGAAGTTTTCTCCGATCATAAGAGTTTGAAGTACCTTTTTACGCAAAAGGACTTGAATATGAGACAGAGGAGATGGGTTGAATACATGGAAGACTACAACTTTGATCTTCAGTATCACCCGGGGAAAGCTAATATGGTTGCCGATGCATTGAGCAGGAAATCACATGGTACTTTGGCTAGCATCGCCATTCGTGAATGGAAGATGATGGAAGACATCTCAGAAATGGGATTGTGCTTCAGTGAGAGTGATGGACATGCCACTTTGTTCACACTCATAGCGCAACCAACTCTAGTGAGTAGGGTGGTTGAGGAGCAGAGGCATAACAAAGAGTTAGAGAGCATTCGCACTCGGATTACGGGTGGCGAGGCAGTGGAGGATTGGGTTATCCATTCAGACGGAGGTCTGCGGTTCAGAGGTAGGATGGTTGTTCCATTGGCTTGTAGGGATGAGGTCCTGAGGGAGTTTCATAACTCCAGACTGGCAGTGCATCCCGGTGGTACTAAGATGTACCACAACCTTCGTAGACAGTATTGGTGGAAGGGCATGAAAAGGACGTCGCACGGTTTGTGGCGAGGTGCCTCACTTGTCAACAAGTGAAGGCCGAGCATCAGAGACTGGCAGGTTTGTTACAGCCCTTACCGGTAGCTATGTGGAAGTGGGAACACGTTACTATGGACTTTGTGACGGGGTTACCTAGGACAAGGAAGAGTCATGATGCAGTTTGGGTCATTGTGGATAGGTTGACCAAGGTGGCTCATTTCCTTCCTATTCGAGTGACAGACGATGTGGATACCCTTAGTCGGTTGTATATTGATCAGATTGTGAGACTGCACGGAGTGCCAGTTTCCATTGTGTCTGATAGAGATCCGAGATTCACATCACGATTTTGGCAGAGTTTTCAGGTTGCACTTGATACAGACCTCCATTTCAGTACGGCTTTCCATCCCCAGACAGATGGTCAGTCGGAGCGTACTATACAGATTTTGGAGGATATGCTTAGAGCATGTGCACTTGATTTTTAGGGCAGTTGGGAGGATCACCTTCCATTAGTGGAGTTTGCATACAATAATAGCTACCAAGCTAGTATTGAGATGGCTCCATTTGAGGCTTTGTATGGTAGACCTTGTAGGTCGCCAGTTTGTTGGACAGAGGTCGGTGAGACAGTGGCTTTGGGGCCAGATATAGTCAGAGAGACTACAGAAAAGATTAAGATTATACGGCAGCGGTTGCTTACGGCTCAGAGTCGTCAGAAAAGCTATGCTGACAAAAGGCAGAGGCCTTTAGCATTTGAGGTGGGGGACCATGTCTTCTTGAAAGTCTCACCACGACGGGGTTTGATGAGGTTTGGGCGTAGCGGAAATCTAGCCCCACGGTTTATCGGTCCATTCGAGATATTAGATCGTGTGGGTGAGGTCGCATACCGCTTGGCATTGCCACCGCAATTGTCAAGTGTGCACAATACTTTCCACGTTTCGATGTTGAGAAAGTATGAGCCAGATCCTTCACACGTGTTAGATTGGACAGATCTTGAGATGGAGGAGGATGTGTCTTACGAGGAAAGACCAGTACAGGTTTTGGATGCTAGGGAGCAAGTGCTTCGAGGCAAGACGATTCCATTGGTTAAAGTCCTTTGGAGGCATCACGGAGTCGAGGAGGCTACATGGGAGCGAGAACAAGAAGTCCGCTCAAAATATCCTGAGTTATTTTCTACTTGAGGTATGTTTCTAATTTCGGGGACGAAATTCCCTTAAGGGGGGGGAGGTTGTAGAGACCGTGACCAATTTTGGCCGGTTTTGCATTTTTCATATTATAATTGCCATAAATGCATTTTGAGTGGTGATTAGCATGTTTCGAGTGTGAGGAACATGTTTGGGAAGTGTTTTTAAGGTTTTGGGAAGTTTTCGAGAGAATTGGAGAAGTTTGACTTTTTGGTCAAACCGGGGCCCGAGGTGCGACTTAAGTGGGCCCGGTAATCCGGAAAATTTCTAAAAATATTTATTTTTGGGAATGGATGAGATGAAATGTTTAGAGAGTAGAGGAAGTGATTTCGAGACCGTAGGAGTTTTCGGAATCGAAAAAGGAGTCCGGGAAGGTACGTTAAGTGGCCCGGGGGTATTTTGGTCCTTTTGCAAACCCTAGATATTTTAAATATCAGTGGCTGAGATTCCAAGCCATATCTCACGCCTCTTTCTCTCTCTAAAGCTCTCCATCTTCAAAGCTCTCCCTTCTCTCTACATTTCGGACCCGTTCGGCTTGGATTCAAGACTCGCCGAAGGAGGGAGATACTTAGGGGACGGCTAGGGCTTCCCTTTGAACCGAATAAAGTGGTGATTTGGCAAGGTAGACCCCGCTGGAAAATTGGTGAAGTGCTTGGAAGGTCTTCATTTTCGAGGTAGGGGTTCTTCTTCTCTTCTAATTGTCGATTCTAGGGTTTCGGGTGAAGAAGAGAGGTATAGGTTGTGTTTCACATGCTTTAGGATGGTGAGAGGTGTAGAAAGTTATGTTTTCTTCTTCTCTAGAGCCCTATCTTTTCACAATTGTGTATATTGTGTTGGTGGTAGTATGTGGGTTTGAAGTATGTGAGTGTAAGAAATTGATACATAGGTATTATGTGCTCAATTTGGTGTATATGTGGAAAAATGTGTACCAAGTGTCATATATGTGATTATATGTGGGAATGTGGTTGTTGAATGCATGTTTAGTTCTATGTGCTAAAATTATGCATTGAATGTAGCATGAGTAAAATATGCTAATTTTGAAGTTGTATGCATATGAGATGATATATGCATGTGTTATACATATATGTGCTATATGTGGTATGTGGTGATGGAAAATATGCTTGTTACTTCTTTTTAGTATCAATGAGCATGATTTGAGCATGAAAATAAAATATCATGTGTTTATGCATTCATATTGCATATGTGGGAAGTTGCGGGAAAAATGACGCAAAAGAGGTACACGGGGCTTCGGAGTAGTCCAACCGTGTGGTGAAATGTGGTAAAATTATCCACTATGTATGGCCCTCGGAGTGGACCCGCCATACCAAGGCTTAATGCCTAGGATCGGAGTATGTCCAATACTAATGACCTTTCGGAGTTGTCCCGGTCATAGGATGATTATCGGAGGATGTCCATGATTCGTGAGCCTTGGAGTTACCCCCTCACTCTATGGCAATCCCATATATTGCTATGGTAGAATGACCCTTCAGAGTTGTCCCGGTCATTGGATGTTATCGGAGTTGTCCAAGGTTACATGATCCTCGGAGCGGGCCAATCATGTAGGGTATCGGATGAGGACCGAGAGAGAGAGCATTTACTCACATTAATGCTTTTATGTTTGAACATGTTATACATGATTCGTGATATGTGCAATTCTCTTAAATTGCTATTATTGATGTGTTTGTGAGATTGTGGACGTGGCATGTAGTGTATTCATATGCATTCCATGTAGGTCGTGTCGGGTCAGCACTTAGAAGGGTTGGGGAACCTTTACTGAGCCGCAGTGGTGCTCACCCCTTTATTCTAAATATTTTACAGATAAAGCGCCGATGACGGATGGGACGTGAGTGTCCAAGTGGAACACTAGTGGTGGTTTTGCTATCTTTTGAGTTTTGGAGCATTTTTGTGGCTATCCATGCCGGCTTGTGGCATGTGACTTATGTTTTGAGTTGTGGTTGGACTGTGGACATATGTACTTTTGATGTATGTATTGGATTATAAACTTGTTGGGTGTGAAAAGACAACGATTTAATATATGTAGCGCCCATGGTGGCATTTTATTCATTTTGATGATGTTTTCATTTTGAATGGGTTGTGTGCGTGAAAGAAATGATTCATTTTGGTATATGAATTCAATTATGAAAGTGATTTGAGTGTGAGATTGGTGTTTTGGAAATGAATTTGGAAATCAAGGTTGGTTCATATACTTGAGTTATGGGTGTATTGTGAACCTAGGGAAATTTCTATGATTATGCAAGATTTGAGACTCAAATGTATAGGTTGATGTGTGAGTATGATTTTATATCAATGGTAGATGATTTATATGAAATATGAATGATCTAAGGTGGTTTGGTTGAGATTTGGGTTTAATTTGATCTTGTATAGGTGTTTGGGAATTTCCGGGCAGTGCATTTTGATCAATCGAAATGCCCATTTCGATTAATCGAGATGCCCATCTCGATTGATCGAAATGGTTGCGAGATTTTATGTATTTTCAGGCCTTATTTTGATCAATCGAAGTCCCAGTTTCGATTAATCGAAATAATGCAGGTCCAAGATACCGAGAGGGTGTTTGCTTCGATTGATGGGGTCAAAATCTCGATTAATCGAGATGCATTTCGATTGATCGAAATGCCAATTTCGATTGATCGAGATTACTATTCACAGCTTTTTCAAAAACTTCATTTCGACGTAATTTCTTCGTTCTAGATCGGAATTGAGCGTGGTTTTTTTTGAACTTGAGTATTTTTGGATTATCTATCCAATGGTGTAAGCCTCAGTTCCAGATTCCAAACACAGAAAGTTTTGAGACTCGAAAGTGAGTGATTCTTAAAAGTGTGGGCGTGTAAATGTTCACTAAGGTGTGTGATTTGATGTAGGGCCCATGGGGGTTGGTTAAGATGGATTTGTGTGCATTCATATGCAAGAATGGTGATATGGTGGAGTATTGATGGTGTCCGACGGCAGCGAAATAGGGGCTGGTTTTGGATCGTTCGGCAGTGAGATGATGGCTCAGTTTGGGGCTATTTTGTCTTGGATTTGTAGGGCTAATGGTGGCATTCTCATGGCTATTGGACTGCCCGTTTTGGTGGTCAGTTTCGACGGTGTTTGGTGCCGTTTGGCTAGTGTTTGGCTCGGCTAGTTTAAGTGAAGTGGCGGTTAAGGACTATTTAATGGGTTCTTCCATAGGGGTTTGCCATAGCTAGAGTGGGTTGTGGATTGGCAGCCATTGTTGATATGGGTTCGATTGATGCTTGAGGTTGACAACGGTAGTCAAGGGGTTCGGCTTTGGGGTCGACAAAAGTGCCGAAGCTGGGAGCTTCGATTGGATGGTTTGGTGATGCCGGCCTTGGTGTTGGCTTGAGGGACTGGACCGGACCGGACATGGAAAAAGGATCGCTTTGCAAGCGGGGACTTGGCGAAAGCGGGACCTAAGGCAAGTTGATTCTTGCCTCTACCTCTTACGTACTTTTTATTTACGTTGAGTAATTTACATATGTTATTAATTTAATCATATGTGGTATGTGTCTATACATATATATATAGGTGCTTATATATATGTGGGTATAGGTGGATGTTGTGCATACATGGGATATGAGAGGATATATATATGCGTGTGTATATATATATGTATGTGTGGGTTTGGGAAGCGATAACATGTTAGATTTATCGCCTATTTGCATTATGATATGCATATATGTATAGATTAAAGTCTATGGAAAGTATGTTAAATAATACATGTTTAGCTATATGTTGTCTTGTATGCATATGTGGCTTTTATGCATGAGGTTCAGTATATATATATAGGTGATTATATATATGGTTGCAGTGGTAGAAATGCACGCTAAGTATGAATTTACTTTTGGCGAGCATTTGAAAAGCATGAAATGTGCTAAGTGTTTTATATGTTCTTGATACATATGTGGGTGATGTAATATATATATATGTGTATATATATACTGTGACTGGAATGCATGTTAGCTACTTGTAATGAATACATGCATTGAATGAGAGCATGACTATATTTATGCTAGTGTAAGTGCATATGTGATTTATATGCATGATTTGACATGTACGTGTTTACATGTAGGGTTACGTGAATGAAATGCATGCTATCTGTTTATAGAAAATGTATGCATTGGTTATAGCATGATAAAAATATGCTAAGTTGGAATTGTTTGCATATGTAAGGTGTTATGCAAGTATTTAGACATATATGTGTTTATATGTGGGAATGTGAATGTGAGATGCGTGCTAGCTTCATAGATATATATATATTGAATGTATGCATTGGTCCTAGCATGATAAAAACGTGCTAAGTTGAAGTTGTTGCATATATGAGGTGTTATGCAAGTATTTGAACATATATGTGCTATATGCGTTGGAATGTGATGAAAAGCATGCCAAATACTTCTTTTTAGTATTCATAAGCATGAGTTGAAGCATGAAAGTACTATGCTGTATATATATGCATCCATATTGCATGTATAGGAGGGAAATGACACATACGTGGTTATATGTGGGTTTATGTAGAGGAAAATGCATGCTACGTACTTATATACTAGCTGGTGCATTGGGATAGCATAAAATAGAATGCTTGGTCACGTATGCATCCATATTGCATACATGAGAGGTTGCGGGAAAACTAACGCAAAAAGAGGTGCACGGGACTTCGGAGTGGTCCAACCGTGTCACGAGAAGTGGTATAATTATCCACACGTATGGCCCTCGGAGTGGACTCGCCATACGAAAGCTTTATGCCTAGAATCGGAGTATGTCCAACGTTTGTGAGCTTCGGAGTTGCCCCCTCACAATTTGGCAAACCAATATATTGCCATCGGAATATGTCCAACAAGTATGGCCCTCGGAGTGGACCCGCCATGCTAAGGCTTAAAGCCTGGGAATCGGAGTATGTCCAATGAATGTGAGCCTCGGAGCTGTCCCCTCATATAATGGCAATCCTATACATTGCCAGGGTAGGATGACCTTTCGGAGTGGTCTAAGTCATAGGTTGGTTATCAGAGTTGTCCTAGGTCACATGATCCTCGGAGCGGGCCAATCATGTGGGGTATCGGATGAGGACCGAGAGTGAGAGTATGCGCAAGCTTAGATGCTTGTCTTATGTATCGGATTATGACCGTGGAAGGTGAAAAATACCTTTATGCTTATGTGTTTGTCTGTTAAGCATGTTTTCCTGTTTAAATGCATTTATATTGCATTTGAGTTGTGCTACTTGAAGAGTAGGAGATGTGGTAGTTGATTTACATCGGTTATGTAAATGTGTTGACATAGATGTTCTATATACATATTGATGCCTGATGTTTACTGCTTTCAAGCATGTTGAAAATGATTTCTAAAATCATGTATAGTGGACTTTGTATGTTCATATGTGCTAAAGTAGCCATATACATCATTGGTTTATGCATGCTAGGTGGGGCATGGTCTTAAATATTGTGATATATTTAAGTGCATGTATATTTTTGAGAATATGTGAGAATCGACCTGCTGCAGCGGTGATAGTATGGTTCTACATACCTTGTTGGGCCTTTGAGCTCACCCCCTCCCAGGTTTTGCAGGTATTGCTGGTTTTGGAGTTAGTTAGGGGATTGACAGCACCGGCTGCAGAGGTAGTATCTAGATTCCTTAGAATCTAGTGTATATCCAGGATAGTGGATAGATAGATGCTTTACATTTGGATTAAATGTATAAAGCGATTTATATTGATTCAGTTCCTTCAATTGTATTTATTCATGTGATGTATGTATTTAATACGGATATTCAAGGACTGAGGCATGTATATTTATAATTGTTTATGCATGTTGTAGAAATATTGGGGGGACACGGGCCCAGAAGTGTCCATATTTATTGTTAGATATAAACGCTGGGGGGACACGTGCCCAGAAGTGTCCATATGAACTGTAAAGCAGGTGTAATATGCCAGGAGCTGATTATTTAGAATGGGTCATGCCCGATTTTCGTAAAAATAATAGGGAATTGAATTGTATGATCAGGTGGAGGTTATGTCGTGAGGGTGATCTCACGGGGTTCACACCTCGGTTTCTGGGCCTCGGGAATCGGGGCGTGACAACACGCGCCCAGAAGTGTCCATTTTTATTGTTAGATATAAATGCTGGGGGGACACATGCCTAGAAGTGTCCATTTGAATTGAAAGCAGGTTTAACATGCCAGGATCTGATTATTTAGAATGGGTCATGCCCAATTTTGTGAAAATAATAGGGAATTGAGATTGTATGATCAGGTGGTGGTTATAGTGTGAGGGTGATCTCTCGGAGTTCACACCTCGATTTTCAGGCCTCGGGAATCGGGGCGTGACATAATGGTATCAAAGCTCTAGGTCAGAATACCTAGGGACAATGGGTGGTGTTCAGATAACATTTGGAATTATGTGGGTTAGATCAAGTCTCTGATACCAACAGAATGGTATTAGAGCTTAACCGGGTTTGAATAACCATGGACGATGGGAAAGGCTTAAGCCACGTGTTAGATTGGAAGGATTTGATTATTTTCGGATTGTTATTCGAATATTAGGTTAGAGACCTTGGGTATCAAGTCATGGGTATGAATACCTAAGAACGAGGTGTAATAGTCCAGTTATGTGATAGATTGGAGTTATGAGATGATGTGTAAATTGTCATGTCTATGGTATGGATACTTGGAATAAATGATGAGAGATGATTGTGAACTCATTTAAGGATGAGGATTATGGCATCCTAGTGTGTACAAAAGTACTAGAGGAAACTGGGTCATGTATTCATGCTTGCTCAGGTAGAGGATGTACCGGAATCATGCGTGGTTAGGGGTACTTTCCTAGTGTTGGCCCGAGGGCTGGAATATTGGGTTGATTAGATGCATTACATCCCATATCATACATTTTATGTGCTTATTTGATTTAACATGCTATGTGTTATATGTTATGTGGAATATGTGATTCATATGACTGAGTGTTTGCATTTTAGTGTTTCATTTTTGCATTGCATGACTTGTAGTGACATGTAGTCACACCTAGAAATGTTGGTTTTGAGAATTAGCAAACCTGGGCTTCGAGCGGATTGTGACGCTGTGATGAACTTTTAGACTATGAGTCTAGGATTGATGTAGCTGTGTTGCAGTATTGCAATGGATTTTGGACTATGCCAGAATGGCATGCTAGTTGGGAAACCATGATTGACAGTGATGGAACTGAAGTTGGAAGGACAAGTATAGCACGTTGCCGGGGTTGGGCTAACGAGGGAAAATGGCCCGGCCGGACATTTTTCTTTGATTAGTGCTTCTCTTACGATGTGTCAGGTCCAAGTGACTGTGGAATTGATTCGATGAGGTTTAACAAATAAGGAAAGGAAATTTGAGTATTGTGAGTATAGAAAATTTTGCTCATAAATGAGTGTATGATTGAGATTGTGACGACAAGAGTAGGTTAGTTTAAACTGCTCTTGAGGTTGTGAGTTCCGATACATGATGAGCACTTGAAGGAACATGTGATATTCTTGGAAGGGTGCAGACCCTGGGATGATCATTGTGATGCTGTCATTGAGACGCAGTTTTGTCTACTGACACATCAGTTAGAGGATCGGTCTCATGTGGACGCAGTTTTGTCTGTTGACCCATCCATTATGGAGACCCTTGTCATTGAGGCGCAGTTTTGTCTATTGACAAGTGGTGGTGACTCTGGGCACAGTTTTGTCCATTGTCGCATATGAGTGATGCTGTCATTTAGACGCAGTTTTGTCTATTGACATAGGTGGTGACTCTAGGTGCAGTTTTGTCCATTGTCGCATTTGAGTGGTGTTGTTAATTGGATGCAGTTTTGTCTATTGGCACACCAATTGAGGATTGGAGTCGTATGGACGCAGTTTTGTCTATCGACCCAGTTATTGTCACTTAGACGCAGTTTTGTCTATTGACAAGTGGTGGTGACTCTGGGCGCAGTTTTGTCCATTGTCGCATATGAGTGATGCTGTCATTTAAACGCAGTTTTGTCCATTGTCACATTTGTGGTTGGTGTTGTCACTTAGACGCAGTTTTGTCTATTGGCACATCAGTGGTGGGGGACGCAATTTTGTCTATTAGCCCATCTATTGTGGAATTGTTGTCATCACTATAGACGCAGTTTTGTCTATGGATGCAACCCTTGGATATTATGATTTTCATTGAAGGGTTGTTTAGCCATTTGGCACACCCAATGGTGTACTTGTTGTCATTAAGACGCAGCTTTGTCTATTGACATACTTGTTGAGGTGTGATTTTCATTATGAGAGACAGTTTGGTCTATGGATGTACCATTATAGGTAGTGTGACCCTGAGGGATTGAGTTTTTTATTGTTATATGAGACTGTGTGGTTTGTGACATGACTAGTCCTAATGTGATTGTTATCAGAAGTGACATGGGACATAATGTTATTGTGATGTGTGACGAGACAGTTAGAGTGTGACTTAAGGCACACTAGAAGGATTGTCATTAAGAATTTCAAAAACTGAAATTGCGTGAGCATGGTGGTTGATTTGAGAAGGATTTGGAAGCCTAGGTAGAGCTTTAGAATCGAACGGATTGTGATGTTGAAATAGACATGTTGTGATAGACTTTGAGAGTGAGAGTCTAGTGGTGATAAAAAGGGTATGATTTGCCTTGGAGTTTTTCAAACCGAGGGTTTGGTGATTCCAGTTTGTGTTGAAATCTTGCATGACTAGTGAGGACTAAGAGTCAGTTAATTGACTAAGACTATTGATGGTATTATGACATTGAAATTCTAAACAGAGTGTGTCTAAGAGGGGTTATTGAGATAGTCGGATGAGGACTCGGAATTGACCTAATTCTTGGAGTCAGCGGACATGTGATGACTTTGACGATGCATTGGTGATGCATCGTAATGCCTAGGTGCTGATTAATGCAATAGTAATGCATGGAAGGATTTGTGGGGTCCTAGACGAAGCAGTCAGAATCTTGGAGTGTTAAGTGAGATGCTGGATCTTGGGGTCTCAAGTGAGATGCTGGAAAGGAATGGATAAATACCCGAGCAGTCAAAAACATCCGTTGGGATTAATGGATGAGTAAGTCAGATTCATTGCTTGGGGAATGAGATTGTGAAGTTAATGGCATGTAAAACCCTAATCTTGGCATTAAATGCCAATGGAATGTAGTCCACTAAAATGGACAGGACTGGATGATTTGTTTTGACAAGTGCACTCCTTATGTGCCTTGATCTAAGTGGTGCGCTGTGGTGTACGCAAGATTAATATAGTGATATCATGGTGTGGATATGATGATAAGAAAATGATGAGTTGATAATGGATGAGGATCCTAACATATGGTAGCTGAAGTGAGGATAGTTTCTTGCCGTGAAAGGGAAGAGGTGGACGTGTGGACGCAGTGGGTTGCGGCCACTGTATGGCTGCTATTTGGCTACTGTAGGTGACCTCTAACTCTCATTGGTAAGGGTTATCTAAAGTAAAGTGCTAATATAAAAAGGAATTCTCTCTAATTGTCAACTAGTTCCTTGGTGTGAAGAATGAAAATGGGAAATAGTTCTCCTCTTGAGTATTGAGATTGTGAAATTAGTGCGATGTAAGATCTTGGACTTGGCATTGAATTCCAGTGGGTTGTAGTCTATGAGACTGGGCAGACTTATGTGGCTTGCTGTGGCAAGTACACCGCTTATGTGGTTTGTATCAGCGAGTACACTGTCATGTGCCTTGCTGGTGAGTGCGCTTGTGATGTGCATTAGATTGATGTGGTTTGTGTGTAAGATATTGGACTAAGCCCGGGAATAGTATGCCAGATTGAGAGTCATGTTTGACAACGATGGAATGACTTTGAGTATTGATGATCCCAAATGATAGGGATGTGTCAGTGTGAGTGATTGGTATGATTAGTCGAGGATGTTGCCTTAGACTAGAGATAAAGATTGACTGGATAGGTCTTGAGATAGAGACTGTGGACTCTAGGAAGCAAGTGCTTTGGAGGAAAGTGAAAGTGAACTGTACATGGGGTTCGGAGTTGCCCAACCATGTTACGAAAGTAGTTAGTTATCCACTAGGTCTGATCATTCGGAATCGTCTATGCAACTTGTGATTGACTCAGAGTTGTCCGCTCACATTAGCTAGACCATCCCGTGATTATACGGCTTTAGTGCAGTCGAGATGCACTGTTGTGCAAGACTTAAGTGTTATGAGTTAGGTGTTGCAAGTGTAGCGCCTAGGGTATGTGGAAAGAGATAGTGACGATCATTGGAGGGAATGACGTCCGGTATGGGTTGGTTTTGGAAAGACCTTGAGTATGCTAATTTCGAGGACGAAATTCCTTGAAGGAGGGGAGGTTGTAAGGACCGGAATAATTTTGACCGGTTCCGAGTGAATTTTGACCGGATTAAAATTTTTTCGGATTAATTAAATTTCGAAAGGATGTGGATGTTTATGTTTCCATATAAGTGGAAAGGTGTGTCTATATATATATATATATATATATATATATATGGGTGTACATGTGTGTACTTATAAGTAGATGGAGGAGAATATTTTTGTACAAGTATATGTGTAGTATTATGTATATATATATATAATAAGTACATATACATATATATGTGGAGGAGGATAGTTGAATAATGTGTGGACCAAAAGATAAGAAGAGGATAAGAAATGAGAGGAGGAGAGGGAGTCTGCCGAAAAAGAAAAAGAAGAAAGAAAAGAGAAAAGAAGAAAAGAAAAGAAAAGAAAAAGAAAAAGAAGAAAGAAAAGAGCAAAGAAGAAAAGAAAGAAAAGAAAAGGAAAAGGAAAAGAAGAGAGAGAATGAGGCATCGGGGAGAGAGAGAGAACTGAGAGGAGAGCAAAGGAGGAGGCGGCTCGGGGTGGCTCCCGGTGGGGCTTCGCCTGGGCGACGGCGAAGGCGGTACTCCGGCAACGGCTGGGGGTGGCGGCTGAAGTGGGCCGAAGGCAGGTGGTGGCGTGAGGTGGTGCCGTAGATGGGTTTCTTCGGTGGTCACGTGGCGTTGAGACACGACTGGGTTGTGTCTGGGTTGGTTGAGGGTGGCCGGTGAGGTGGTGTTCTAGTGGCGACCGAAGGTGACTCACCATTAGAGGGAGCGAGAGAGAAGTTACGACGGTGGCAGTGACGGCTTGATGGGACTGTGTTTGGTCCAATTGCGGGTGATGGCAACGGTTGGGGATTTCTTGGCCAGAGTTTGTGGATCTGCTAGTAGTTGTTCTAGTGGATGATTTTGGGCCCTCTTTCAGTAGGATCGGCTCGGCCGATTGGTTGAGTCGTTGCATCCGTTGAGGTGAGTTGATGGGATTAATTTTGGGTTTCTCCTTGGTTGTTTTTGGTGGGGTTGGTGTCTGTGCCAAGAGGGAGCGAGTCAGCCGTGGAGGGTGGTTGGTGGTTGCGAGTGGCTGCCATAGGAGGAATTGGGCACTCACGGCTGTTCGGATAGCCTATTTTGGTGGTTCCACGGGTTGAGTTCATGGCTGGTTTATGGGTTTTCTTTGGTTCAGTTATGGTGTATGGTGGTTCCATAGGTGGTGTTTTATGATGGGTAATTTCAGCTAGAGAAGTGGGTTCCTTCATGGCAAGTGGTTGGGTATGGCCGCTAGTGGTCGACGTTGTGTGAGGTGGCTCATGGTAGCGTGGGCTGTTCGGTTTTGGTGTTGGGCTTTCGCAGCTGATGGTGGTGGTGAGTTGGTTGTTCGATGCCGGTGACGGTGCTTGGACAATAATGAGACTCGCTGC
This sequence comes from Cornus controversa, assembly GCA_026545225.1. Classification (NCBI taxonomy): domain Eukaryota; kingdom Viridiplantae; phylum Streptophyta; class Magnoliopsida; order Cornales; family Cornaceae; genus Cornus; species Cornus controversa. Next base: position 49,154,912 of record CM048846.1, on the reverse strand, counting down.
CATGAGAGGTGGTAGTGTGACCGTGGTAGTTTCGGTTGGCTTTTGGTGGCGGTTTGACTCAGTTGTGGAGGTGTTTTTGGTAGTGGGTTCGGACGGTGGTATCAGGCTGTTCACTGTTGTTTGGGCAGTCTAGTTTGGTGGTTTTGAATGGTACCGAAACTTGTGGGTCTTGCATTTGATATATATATATAGTGGTGGTGATACATATGTATATATATATGGATGATGGTTTGTGCATTGGGCTTAGGCCTTAAGTTTGTGTTAGATTTTCAATTAAACTAGAAGTGGGCCGAACTTGATTTATTGATTGGGTTTGGTATAACTTGAGATTGAACTTGGACAGGGGGTGATTTGAAAAAGGAAATGGATTGTGAGAATATGGTGAGCTTGGGCTGCCAACTTAGATTAAAACTGGGTCAATTGAAAATGGTTTATGAACTAGGCTCCTAACATAAATTGGGCCAAGCATGAAAATGGAAAAGGAAGGGAAAACGGTTCAGTTGGATCAGTGGTGTGGACTATGGCATTGGTGGATCGAGATCGGGTCTGGACCGCTTTGCAGACGCGGACTTAGCGAAGGCGGGACCCAAGGCAAGTTGATTCTTGCCTCTATCTCTTATGTATATTTTAGTTATATTGAGTAGTTTTACATCTGTTCCTAATTTGATCATGTGTGGTGTTTGTATATATATACGTGCATATATATACATAAAGGTGGATATTGTATATACGTGGGATGTGAGGATATATACATATATAAATGTGTGTATATACATATATGTGATGGGAAGGAAAGCATGTTATATTGTTTAAATGCATATGCATTGTATTTGAATTTTGTTACTTGTTGAGTAGGTGACATGGTATCTGATTTACATTGTTCATGTAAATGCTTCTCTTCATATATGTTTTCTGTACATATTGATGTTGGATGTGTATTGCTTTTGAGCATGTTGTAAATGATTTTCATAAATCATGTGTAGTACATTTTGTATGTTCATATGTGCTAGAGTAGCCATATACATTGTTGGTTCATGCATGCTAGGATGAGCATGGTCTTAAATATCGTGATATATTTAAGTGCATGTATATTTTTGAGAATATGTGAGGATCGACCTGCTGCAGCGGTGATAGTATGGTTCTGCATACCTTGTTGGGCCTTTGAACTCACCCCCTCCCAGGTTTTGCAAGTATTGCTGATTACGGAGTCAGTTGGAGAACTGATGGTACTGATGGTAGAGGTGGTGGTTATATTCCTTAGAATCTAGTTTATGTCCAAAATATTTGATGATGTTGTACATTTGGATTAAATGTATGAAGTCATTATGTTGATTCAGTCCTTCAATTGTATTTATTCATGTGATGTATGTATATAATACGGACATTCAAGGACTGTGAGATGTATATTTTTGATTATATTATGCATGTTGTAGAAATGCTAGGGGGACACGTGCCCAGAAGTGTCCATTTTTATTGTTAGATATAAATGCTGGGGGGACACGTGCCCAGAAGTGTCCATTTGAATTGAAAGCAGGTTTAACATGCCAGGATCTGATTATTTAGAATGGGTTATGCCCAATTTTCATGAAAATAATAGAGAATTGAGATTGTATGATCAGGTGGTGGTTATAGTGTGAGGGTGATCTCTCGGAGTTCACACCTCAATTTTCGAGCCTCGAGAATCGGGGCGTGACAGTAGTGGGTTGAACTTGTGGGTGATGGAGCTTGGTGTTCAATTATGGTAAGGGCTGTTTAGCAGCCATGGGGTGTGTTCATGGATTGGGCCTAGACAATTAAATTAGGCCTTTGTTTGGGGTTATTGAAGGTGATGATTGAATTGGGCTTATATAGTTGAATTGGACCGCATGATTAAATTGGGTTGTTGGTTTGGTCTAGACAGTAAAATGAGTTGCTAATGGAAGGTTGAAGATGTGGACTGCATGATAGTTGGTTACTGGATATTGTTTGGGCTTGGACATGAAATTGGGTTGCATAAAATAAATTGGGCTGAATTGGGTTAGTGAAGAATGATGGGCTGCCATTTGGATTTGGTTTATTGTTTGGGATGAAAATCAATTGGGATAATAAAATGGACAAGTCCAACAATAAGGAAATGGGTATAAGCTGTGTTTGGCATTTGAATATTTGAATTGAGCCTTGACAGTAATTGATTTAAAGTAATAGACTGGTTCAATTGACTTGAAGATGGGTTGGGCCTGAGACTTGGATTAAAATGTGGACTTTCCATAGACCTTGGATACTCGTAGCCGTTTAATACAATTCCGACGTAACAGTGGATAACAATCTTTTCAACTTTCTCAAAAATTGGAGATTTTTGGAGTTCTCACTCCAAATTGAGGTGGGGATGCTAGACTCATCTGTACTTTAATTATATAGGTCTCTTATCTGTGACATGAAAGATATAATTGTGATTCCTTGAGTTTAGGATTTTGTGTATTTATATATATACAGAAATGTGATTTATGCATATGTATATGTCTAACATGTTAGTTAGGACTTATATATGTTGCATATGTGATATTGAGATTATGAATGCTTTTGTTGAAATTGTGTTCATTTCATGAAAATATAAAAATATAATTTTCAATGTAGAGCTGTGCATGAAAGATATGATTTTCTTGAAAATGCATAAGCATGATGATTTTTATGAAGTGAGTGAATGACAATATGACAAGCTTGATTTGAGGAAGAAAATGCATTGATTTGGTAAAATGCATTTCATTGTGTGAGATGTGTGCATTATGTGATAACATGCACTATATGATGATTTTTGGGGCAGGAGTGTAAGAAATTAAGATAAGGGCATGGATCCCTAAGGTGAAAGACCCAAAACTTGGCCAAGCGGGTGTCGCATCTGTCGGAATAGTGAACTGAGAAGCGTAAACAGAGTTTGGGTGCCAATAGGACCCTTACTATTGATTTGATTTGAGCGCCCCTTTAAATTGATTTTCGGACTTATGTGGCATGAGTTATACATTATATTATGACTTACTCAATTTGCTATATGTATGTATACATTGGAATGTGAAGCATCACGCATATTTTGGAAAAACATTATTGTTTATGGGTAAAAAGCATGGATAACTGTCATGTAGAAATGTAGTGATTTCATATACATCCATGCATGGTTGCCTGAGTTAGAGTAGAGTTGGGTGGATCATTCCTACTGAGCCACAGTGGTGCTCACTCCCTATTTATAAACTCTTTTTCAGATAAAGCACCACTGGAGGATGGGACTTAAAGTGCTAGAGTGATTGAAAAGAATACTATAGAATTTCTCTTTTTGATATAGTGTTTTGAATTGTATATTTGGCTATCCATGCCGGCATGTGGCATGTGGATTATATTGATGTGAGATTGCAGTTACATTTATGTAACTTGTATTTATATGGGTCTATGGATATTAGAAAGGTGAGAAATTGGATATGTATTGTGCAAGACTTGTATAAAGATTATGAGATGGTTGAGTATTGTAATATAAATGGATGATTTAGAGTATGCATGTATTGAGCTTCCGCACTTGTATGGAATTGTTGTGAGGTGATGAAGTGACAACACTATTCACCCTCGGATTCTGGGGGAATAGGAATTCGGGGCGTGACATGATCGGAATATTTTGATCGTGCGAAACCTAAGTTTTGATTGTGCGAAATGCCACAGAAAATGAAAATTATAAGTGAACTTGTATAAGTATATTCTCATCAAGGAATATCCACAATGGATTGAATTGATTATGTATGCATGTAAACATGATGTTAATGGTATAACGAATGCTTCCACTGATTTTAAAATCACAAATTTAGATTGATTGATCATTGTGACTTATCCGTTAATGGATGAATGTGATGATAGTTGTAAAGGCTTCCGCAACAAGTCATAGTCCGGAGTTGGGGCATGATAACTTGGTATCAAAATATGATATCACGGTGAGATTATTGATGTGAGGTGATGACATGTGACATGATCACCCTTGGTTTCCGAGAGTTGGGAATTGGGACATGAGACAATGTCTCCCATTGCCTATCTTCTGCCCTCTGTTGCATTTATTTTTTTCGTGTAACATAGATTTTATTTACTTGCATTACTGTCTTCTTGTCTTAGATTTAAATGGTTAACATTTATTGCTTTAAGTAGTCATAATTGTTGGAAGTTTACATTTAGTTGCTTCGGTGTACCTAGGACCAAGATCGTGTAACAACCAGAAAGTTGTAATAAATCCTCATTTGACAATCAATATTAATGATGACAATCTTAGATCTCTCTTGTGTGTTAAATGCTATTCAGTCGATACATTCTCTACTCCTATTTAGTTCAAATAGAAAACCAAAAACTAACACTTCGAGGAAATCGACAATATCGTTTTGGCCAATGTGAGTGAATTGGTGAGTGTCTCATTTCCTACTCTCCATAATCTCACAAAGTCAGATTACATAAACACTATAAGTTGCCTCGGCTATAACACTAGGAATATTTGCTTAGCATCCGAATTCGCTTGATTTCTTCATAACCAACAAATTCAGGATTAGTGTCATTTCCAACAACTAGTAAATTCGAACATAAAGTCCTTGCACACCTGCACACTATTGAACAAATCAGCCTCATGACCGAGGCGTAATTTACTGCCAAACAACACTATTTTATGGCGCTCGAATCGCACCTTTCTTTTGGCGAGAAGAGGTCATATGACTTGGGTCAATGGACAATGGTTGTGCCAAATTGACAAATATAGAAGGAAAAAGTAAAAAGTGAAAAAAAAACAAAAACAAAAACAAGAAAAACAAAGGGCTTATTCACTAACGGAAAACATGTTCGATTTTCTATTATCAACGCTCAAAAAGAAGAAACAGAAACAAAAATCATGTTTAATAATATATTTTTGTTTTTCTACAGTAGAAAATGTTTTTTATTTTCGGTACTGTAACTCAAAAACGTTTTGGTACTATTACTACGGGTGCACTATTCAATCCAAATAAAATTCATCCTACATATTATTTGTAATATTTTATGTACATATTAAATAGTAATAAAAATAGTTTTTAATATATAATATATTATATAACAGTTTAAATGATTTTTGGGGCCAAAAATATTTATGCTTTATTATATATTTTATTTAATATTAATAAATTATTATGCAATATATATTTCATAATATTATATACCATATTTATATTATATTATATGTAAATATTATATTACAATTAATTTATAATATTATAATATATTATATATTATATATGTTATTATATATAAGATATTATATGTAAATATTATATTATAATTAATTTATAGTATTATTACATATAAGATATTATTTAATACTTTTTTATGTATTATTATATACTATATGTTAAATATATCATCAATCACATATTAATGTTATGCATAATGTATTTACATGGAGTTTGTGATTCAATCGTAAATGATCAATTGTGGAACGAATTTCGTAAATGGTGATTCATAGTGTTATGTGGTTGCTATGACTTCTTTTTCTTTAAGAATATTGTTGTGCCTTTAAACTGGATAATGTATTTTATGTTCATGTATTGGGTATTATTAAGATTTGTGAAATCATTGAATTGCATACACTATTTATAATTTAAGGCTTTCTGTACGTTACCAATAGATGAATCAAAGATAAAATAGAATTTTTTTATAAAAAAAAAAGAGTGTAAAAAAAGAAAAACAATTTCTACTAAACACTGCTATTTGTTTTTTGCTTTCAAAATTGTGACAATAACGAGAGTTAATAAACGTCATTTATACTTTCTACTTTTACTCAAAAAAGTAAAATTATATTTCTACTTTCTTGAGACTGCAAAAATAGAAAACAAAATGTTACTGAACACACCGAAACGGTGTGCATTTATTTATATACAAAATAAATGCAGAATCATTTGATTGAATGGGCTAGAGCCCACTCCACAGATAGCAGAAGAGGATGGATTTCTGCTGGGCTGTTGTTGTCCATAAAAAGATGGACCAACCCATCCTACACTCTTCCTCATTCTAAGCCTCAAAATTTTGATGGCAGCCCCACTAGTACTACAAGGTAGAATATAAAAATGAGTGTTTTTCCCATTGCTTGCTGGGTAAGGCTAAGGGTTAGTTTGGTAGGAAAGAAATAGAGAGAAAAGAATAGAAATGTGATGTAGGGATATGGTTTTGTGTGTTTGGTATGAAATTTTTAGTAGAAATGAAAGGAAATAGAAAGATTTGGAGGGATAAATTAAGGATGAATAGTAGCTTTTGTTATCCTTCTAAAAATGAGAAGAAATGAAAGGAAAGGAAAGGAAAGAAAAGGAAAGGCTACATTTTTTAATGAAACTTTGTTAATATCAACTTTACCCTTATTTTGATAAAAGGTAAAATTTGTTCTTTTAAATATAAAAGGGTATAATGGTAAAAAATTTAAATTGTTTTATTTTCTTTCTTTCCCCAAACATGTTAACTATCTTTTCTTTTTTTTCCTTCACTAATCAACCAAACACTATAAAAATTTAACACTATCATTTTATTTTATTTTATTTTTGTTATCATTTTTTTTGTTTTCCATTCTACCAAAATAGCCTAAACTTAGTCTAGTACTGTACTGGTTTATCAACTCAACTTTTGTATATATTTAGAAGACTTTTCATGTCATCGTGTGGAGTGGATAAGCATAAAATAGGTTTGATCTAGTCCTTATATTTTTTGAGTTTGATCTATTCTAAGATTTTTGTCAAATACATGAATTGACCAATATTTTTAGTGGTTGTCGATGCCGATTGAACTTGAGATTTCTTATTTCCTACTCAGCTCCAACATTTCTTTTACAATATTTAATGAAACTCGTACTCAATTTAGATTTTTTTTTCTCGATTAAGTATTGAATTTATTATATACTTGAATGTAAAAATAAATCATTATAAAAGCTACTTGTAGTTGTATGATTTTTCACATATCTAGATTACTTGCATTTTTATCTCTTTCTTCCTTTTTCTTTTTCTTTTTTTTTTTTTTTTTTATGGACTATAATCGTGGCTTTTATTTATTTATATATATATATTAAAATCATTGATCACCAAGTATAACTTATCACAAACCAAAATGGTGGACTTTTACAATGAAAAAAGAAATTTCTCTTTGCAATAAAGTTAAAGGGGGCACACGATTCGAGTATCAGATCTTATTGGGATGAAAAATGCTAATATTTTAATTAATATATTTATTAATTATTATTTCAATCTGAAAAGCATAATTAAGGCCGTCAATTTATCCTGGTTAGCACAGAATGTTGCTTTTAAATTTTATTTTAATGAATTAAATATAAAAATAAAAATAAAATACATGATTGAATACTATTACAGTTACAGTTCATAAACTAAACATGATTGTCAATTAATTTACTAGATATGCCACTTTCACCATGCTAAAGAATTTATTATTATAAATAATAAGCATACTATTCATTAAATTTAACTTGACTTCATGTGAGATTTAACAAATGACAGTTAAAGAATTAATCAGACTATTAATCCATCCTAATTATTACTATATATTTGTTATTGATATTCTTAACATGTTATGGGTGATTTGATGATTTTTCAATTTGTTTATAGTTGGTTCTTATAAGTTTGATTTAAAAGTATTTTGTAGGTCATGATCGTAAATTACTATTTTATTAAACTAATATCTATATATATATATATATATATATATATATATATATATATATATATATATATTATGATGATGCATTACAAGTTCACATTGTAAACAGGGGTTACTCATTGGATTCCTCTAGAATTTTGGAAGCAGTCTACAAAAACATTGCTTATATTTGCAAATCCAATTTAACTTTTGACAAATATTAAGATGGTGACAAGTTTTATATATATATATATATATATATATTAGAGGAGGTGATATATGTATTCTAAAAGAATCTTAGTACACCCAACTCACTATATTATTTCTATTATTATACTAGCATATTTAGGATTTCAACCCGCATGATGATACTTAAATACATAATAATTTTACAAGCGATTTCTAATCAGCTAAGTGGTTTGTCTTCTAAAAGTAGTTTACGAATTGTTACAACAAATCGTGAAGTAAATACAACCACAAAACATAATTGAAAATGAAATAAATACCAAACGCAGAATATGATAATTTATATGATTTAATAATGTGTTTACGTCAATGATAAAAATTTCGATAAAAGTTTTTACTATACAAAAATTAAAAGATTATAAGTTTTAATTCCAAACTCTAGCTATGGCCCTCTCATTCTTTTATTTTTCCTATATTCCACTCCAAATTTTAAATCCTCACGAGCTACAAGAGTCTTAAACATAATTTAAAACTCATAGTTGAAAAACGAGTCAAAATTCATTTTTGGATTAAAAGTGGATTGCGGTTGATTTATACAAAATTTGAACCAAACCGTAACATGAATTATACTTAACATATAAATATATGTTCATTTAATCACTAAAATATACTAGATAAATAGAAATATAATTTTATAACTAAACATATAGAATAAAATTTGAAAAATGAAAAAGTTTCTCAAGGTGCTGCGAATCAACACAAAAAGAAAACAACAAATAGAATGTGAAAATTTCATGTCTATTTCATCATCTACTTTTCCAATTTGAGTAGTATTGCTCTTTAAAAATTATTAATATTAATAAAGTACAAAATAATTATAAAAAATAGTTATTGGGTGAACCCAAAATTCTCTATCCACCATGTGTGGAGGAGGAATCATTTGGTTCTTTACTGGCAGCTAGCACCCAAGCTTTTCTAAACCGTGATGTAATAATGAAAAAGAGCCCTTAAAAGGTGGGAAAAAGACAAAAGGAAAAAGAAAGAATAAGAAGATACCTTTTAAACAAAATGAAATAAAAAAGATTTTTAAGTAGATTTTTTTAATGTGCATGTTATCTATTGATGATATAGTCTAAGTTTGTGTGCGGTCTTATGATATCTTCTTCCATTTTAAATGAAAAGGAGAGGATTAAAGTTATTTTTATTGAGATATACTCACACGAGTAATATATTCAAAGTTAATTAAATTTACACGAGTAATATACTTAAACTTGTCCCGCGTAAATGATTTGTAAAAATAAGTAATATATTCTAAGTTAATTAAACTCACAAGAGTAATATACTTAGACTTGTCCCGCACAAATGATTTGTAAAAATATAAGTTTCAGTAAAACTAAATCTGAGTATATGAAATATAAGTTTAATAGACTAGGAAAATGCTTGAGTCTTACCCTGATCTTCTCGCTAATGTGGTCCAATAAATTTTAGACACTTGTCTAAATCTTTAAAAAAAAAATATCAAAGATGGGCGTTACCTATCTTCTCACGAGTAAAACTGATTTTTTTTTATTTTTTTATTTTTTGTTTTGAATCACGATATCAGATCGAGACTCTCTTCTCTCTCATCACAGCTTCATATCCGTTTGAGATAGTTATGCCATAAATAAGTGATCGAATGGTCTAACATGGATAGATTTCAACCCTTTACAACATGCTTGAGACTTGATTCATTAAAGATAATACACTAAAGCACAATACATACTGTGTTTATATAGTCCCAATTGTGCCTGAATTTGTATTGAGCAATACATACTACAAATATCTAGACCCATTTAATTTTCTTTGGATAATTCAAAATTACTTTTAAAAAATTGAGAATTCAATTTGACTGTAACAGTGTCAATTCACAAATCGAGAAGAAATTATCAAAGTAGAGATTCAAGTTAATTGTCGAGTATTCTCTCTAAACAATATATTGATTTAAGATAAATTCATCCAACAAGTGCTAGTCACAGAAGTTCTCATGAAGAAAGGTAAAAGGAAGAAGAAGAATAATAAGATAAACATACAATAAACCTTTTATTAGGCTTGCAATCTATGAGAAACTAGTATGTGGACTCAATCATCTAAATCCTTCAATAAAGACACAAAACGTACATTTCCTATCAACACTGAAAAGTGAGGCTCATTAGCTCTCCTCTTTCGATGCTGTTTCGCTTTGCAGAACAGGAGCAAGAAACAATGCTGATTGAAATTGGGGTCGAGTGGGTAAATTCACATAGAGAGAGAGAGAGAGAGAGAAGAGTCACATATAGTGGTTCAGAAGAAAAATAAAATTTGATTTTACCTGTGAGAAGATGGGTAATTTCTCTTATGCCCCAATTTCCAACATCCGGCTAAGAGCGAGAAAAATCTCTTATGCCCCAATTTTCAACATCCGGCTAAGAGTGAGAAAAATAGGAGTGATTAAGAAATACATTAAGCGGTACACACACGAACCTCCCAAGTTCGGTTACCTATCTCTTTATGTGATTGGAACCCTGAACTAAAACATATCACATTGGAGAGAGGGTATAAAATTACACGATTTTAAAAAAAAAAATCCCTCAATTCTGATTTAAAACGAGGGAGATATGCCCATTTGAAGTTGGAACAAAAATCTGTCAATGTTGTGAATAGTTTGAATGTGCACCTTTGAAAAGGGGCACGTTTGCCTTTTAGACAGTAACCATAAACTTGGTTTCAAACCCAGTAGCTCTGATACCAAGTAATCATGCCCCGATTTATGACACTTGGTTAAGAGCGAGAGAAATGGGGTTGGTGATTATCATAAGCGAACTGTCATCCAAACCCATAATTAAATTCAAAATCTCATAATCGCAAAAGCATAGTTATAATCATACATTCAAGGTATACACATATTACGTATACAAGTCAACACCTACATGTGGGTCCCTCTTTAGGGTATATGTGTACTCGAGTTCTATTCCTCATTCTCATACTTAGCTACTTAGTACGATCCATCATAATATCCCTTAACATCCATCGTAATCCTTATTACGATTCATCGTAAGTGAGGTTACTATCCATCATAATGTTACGATCGATCGCTGATGTATCGAAACACACTAGTTTTGAGACTCAATTTCCTTGCATTTTTACGTTCTATTGAATTAGACATTATGACCAATCGTAATATTACGATCCGTTATAATAGGGATTACAATCGATCGTAATCACTTGACTGTGGGGGCTTGTTTGATCATACTTATACATATGGCACCTGATAAGTGTTCAATTCTATGCATTTGAAACCTCTTTCTTACATACGTTAGTTCCGTTTTCGCGTTTACCGAGATATGTTTACGGTATTTTTGTGTTTTTGATGTTTTGCAGGTATTGGAGCAAATGGAGCAAAGTTGGAAGCTTTCTGCAGTCAAGAAAAGAAATCAGAAAATGCAGCCCAAGGCATCTCGATCAATCGAGATGTTGATCTCGATTAATCAAAATCACGATTGATCGAGATCTCATTTCGATTGATCGAAATCTCGATCAATCGAGATTCTGCAGAGCCCACTTGGCCACTTGCTCACCTGCTCTCCCACTTGCAACAAAATCCCCCTTTTTGCACGACTTAGGGGGATTGTCTGACTTGAACAAGACTTTTGGGGGCCTTCTTGATACAAGAGATATATATAATGATATATATATATATATATGGTGGGCCCCAAGGTGGAAAAAGAAGCCCAAAAAGCACCAAAAGCCACATATATCTCATATATCTCTCTCAACACACAAGGGGGAAAAAAGAGAGACCTTCGGGAGAGGAAGAGGAGAAGCTGAACCAGACCAAGAAGCTTCACATTCTTCATCAATGGAAGGGTGCAAGGCAACCATGAGCAACTAACTCTTCTACTAGGGTGTTGGTTTCAACCCCTAGCCATGTAAACTTGTTCATCTTTGTAGCTCTTGGGATTTGTAATTAAATGTTGATTATTTAGCCTAGTGATTATGTACACAAATACATCTCTTATATATATTCATTTGATTTGGAATTTATTCTTGTCTTAGAGTAGATTTTGTCACTTGAATGCACAACATTTGCATATTCCACAAGAAGTGTAAGTGATGGCTAGGTAATGGTGTTTAAATGAATGTGTGATGTTAGTTTGTATAGACCATGCCAAGACAAGGTAGTTTGGATGCATGTAGTGTTCACTTAGAGAGTAAAGTAATTAGGTAGTTAGTTAGGTTGAAGAGCTATGCTTGTTGAAGATGGATTATGATAGGTTAGCACACACATTGATCCTTTGATATGTCATGGAGGTCACAAGCCTAATGACATTGTTAGGCATTTAATTAATGAATCCCATGCTTGCTACACTTATGAACATGTGAATGGCTAGTGGTGGAAACCAACCCTAGTTCTCTCTCCTAACTTTAAACTCTTTACTTTTCTTGTCATTTCATTCATGCAATAGTTTTTAAACACAAATTCAAAAATCTATTTTTTCGAATTAAAGTAGAATTAATCTTCCTTTAAGACAATTGCGACTAGTCCTCGTGGGATCGATACCCTCTATATAGAACCTTATCTACAAAGATTCGTGCTCTTGCGAGTGGTTAAATTATATTTTGATAAAAAGGAAAAATTAAGCTTACAATATAATTTAGTTCCGACCACATCAAAATTTTGGCGCCGTTGCCGGGGACTACGGTTTTATTGTCGCCATTGGAAGATTAAATCTGGTTTAATTCTTAGGCTAGAAATTCTTTCATTCTTTTTGTATATATTTTGTTCTTAATTCTCAAACTTCTTGATTTTAGGTATACCACATAGCGGGCATCGAAGAGAAGTAAACTTGGAACCCTTTGTGAGTATAACGCCTAAAATTAGTGGTTTGAATTCATTCATTCTTTTTGTACAGGTTATTGTTACTTTGTGTATTGAGGTGTTGTTTGATTGTTAATGTATGCTAGGTAGACGGTCCTTGTCACTTCCTTTGCTTCCGTGTAACATTGAACTTGAACGAACACTTAGACAACGTAGAGGAACCTCTAGGGACCCTATATTTCCTAGGACTGAAAACATGGATCCAAATGAGAGACAACCTCCCGGACTACCTCCTTTTAATCATGAACAGCCACCTCCACCACCACCTCCTCAAGGAGAGTTGCTTATGGACTTTTACCTTCCGACTACATTTGAAGTACCTTCATGTATCCAATTTCCGGATGTAGCGGCAACTCAATTCGAAATAAAGTCCTCCACCATCAATCTTCTTAATAGCTTCCACGGTCTCCCTAATGAGGATCCATACCGGCACTTAGATTACTTTCTTTCCGTGTGTTCCACTATTCGTGTACCACACTTTACGGAGGATGATCTAAAGCTGCGTATGTTCCCCTTCTCCCTAAAAGATAAAGCTAGAAGTTGGTTCAACTCCTTAGAACCTAACTCAATCCATTCTTGGGCGGAGATGCAAATAGAGTTCTTGAAAAAATACTTCCCAATGGGTAAGACAAGTGATATTCGGCGAGCAATCATCGGATTCACCCAAATTGACCAAGAACAATTCCATGAGACGTGGGAGAGGTTAAAGGATCTTTTAAAATCTTGTCCGCATCATGCTGTCCCAAAATGGCAGCTAGTGCAAAGTTTTTATGATGGGGTGAGTGAGCAACACAGACAAATGATAGACTCCGCGTGTGGGGGTGGATATCTTTCGAAAAGCCCCGATGAGGCATGGAAACTTTTTCAAACCCTAAGCAACAATTCAGCTCAACGCTCCTCCACTAGGAAAGGGAAGGCCACCCAACCTTATAGAGGAGTGCATGAAATATCACGAGTAGATGAGGTTGCCATGCAAGTAGAAGCCCTATCCCGAAAAATGGATTTAATCATGAAAAATGGGTTGCCTACTCCAAACCAATCTGTCCAAAATCAGGAAGGTTGTTCGTTTTGCTATAGTACTTCACATTTCGTACGAGATTGTCCTATTGCCGAGCAATCTCCCGATTATGCTCAAGAGCAAGCGAATGCCCTGTACTCTAAACAAATGAATGATCCATATTCAAACACGTACAATCCTGGTTACAAGAACCATCCGGCTTTCTCATGGAAACCTCAAGAATCAAGTCCCTCTTTCCAAGGGCAAAACTCTTTTAATTCCCCCTCTCAACAGCCGCATTATAGGCCAAACCCTCAACCTTACAATCAAAGATCTAATTACCAACAACCACCACCTCCTCCGAGAAGCCAAAGATTTGAAGAAAGAGTGATAAGCAATCTTGAGGCCAATACCCGCTTATTGTAAACTCACTCTCAATCAATCTCTAAGCTTGAAGCCAACGCTCAATCTATGGCTAGGTTAGAAGCTCAAATAGGGCAACTAGCTAATGCCTTCAATAGAAGGGAGGAAGGTAAGTTGCCGAGTCAACCGGTGGCGAACCCCAAAGGTGTCCATATGATTGAAGATCCATCATCTTCAACTTGTAATGCTCCTCCGGAGCAAGTTCAATCAATCACAACCTTGAGGAGTGGTAAAATCATTAACTCCAAGGTAGGGGAGGAAGAGGGAAAGGAATTCCAAGAGCAACCTAAAAATCCAAAAGAATCCCAATTAAATCCAAAATTGTTTCCGTTAAATCCAAAAGGAAAGGCAAGTGAAGTTGTGTCGTCATCGATTCCAAATCTTGACACCTCTTATGAACCCCCGGTTCCTTTTCCCCAAAGATTGAAGGAACCTTCTCATTTTGGGAAGCAAGGAGAGAAAATCCAAGACATGATGGAGATCTTCAAACAAGTAAAGATCAATCTCCCTCTCCTTGATGCTATTCGACAAATTCCCTCCTATGCGAAATTCTTGAAGGACTTGTGCACTCAAAAGCGCAAATCTAGGAATAATGTTCCTAAGAAAGTCCTCTTAACTGAGCACATAAGCTCCATTTTCCAACACCAAGCCCCTCCTAAATTCAAAGATCCGGGTGCTCCGACCATTTCGTGCACCATCGGAAATTAATCTTTTGAAAAAACACTTCTTGATCTAGGGGCTAGTGTCAATTTGCTTCCATTCTCAGTTTACCAACAACTAGGTTTGGGGGAACTCAAGCATACCACGGTTGTGTTGTAACTTGCCGACCATTCGGTGAAGCGACCACGTGGCATCATTGAGGATGTCATCATTCAAGTGGACAAATTCTATTTTCCGGTGGACTTCATAGTCCTTGACACGGAACCGGTCCAAAATCCAAATTGTCATATTCCTATCATTCTAGGTTGTCCATTCTTGGCCACGGCAAACGCTTGCATTAATTGCCGTACCGGAGTGATGGACATCTCTTTTGGAAATATGAAAGTCCGCTTGAACATCTTCAATGCTTCCCACCACACATTCGACGATGAAAGTGAGTGCTTTTGTGTCGATGTTGTGGAAGACCTTGTTCAAGAAGCACTTCCTTCTATTCTTTCCAAGGATCCTTTAGAGGCATGCCTGAATCACTTCAACTATGATGATTTTGACATTGAGCAAGCCATATGTGAAGTCAATTCCATGCTCGATGTTAATACTGTCATGAATTTGCCTAAATGGAGAGTTCAGAGAGAACCCTTGCCCCCTTTGTCCAAAACTTCCCAAACTCCTTCTTTAATTTCCCCACCACAACTTGAGCTTAAGCCCCTACCGGCTACACTCAAGTATGTTTTCTTGGGCGCAAATGAGACCCTTCCAGTCCTTATCGCTTCCAATCTCACAAATGACCAAGAGTTGGAACTCATAAAGGTGCTCAAAGAGCACAAAGAAGCAATAGGCTGGAGTGTGGCAGATCTCAAGGGAATAGATCCTTCTATTTGTATGCACCGCATACACTTGGAAGAGGATGCTAAGACCTCAAGGAAGGCACAACGTTGATTAAATCCAAATATGAAGGACGTTGTCATGAAGGAGGTGGTGAAGTTACTAGATGCGGGAATCATATACCCCATCTCTGATAGCAAGTGGGTTAGTCCCACTCAAGTGGTTCCAAAGAAGTCAGGTATTACGGTGCAACCAAATGACAAGGGTGAATTAGTTCCCCAACGCACCGCCACGGGTTGGAGAGTGTGCATAGACTATAGGAAATTAAGTTCAGCCACTCGGAAAGATCACTTCCCCCTCCCATTCATTGATCAGATATTGGAGAGATTAGCCGGGCAAAGTTTTTATTACTTTTTGGATGGATATTCTGGCTATAATCAGGTTGCTATAGACCCGAGGGACCAAGAGAAAACCACCTTTACATGTCCCTTCGGCACATTTGCTTATAGACGCATGCCCTTTGGGTTGTGCAATGCACCGACGACTTTTCAACGGTGTATGATGTCTATCTTCTCGGACATGGTGGAAAAATTCTTGGAAGTGTTCATGGATGATTTTTTCATTTTTGGACCTTCGTTTGAATCATGCCTCCAAAATCTAGTTTGTGTTCTCAAACGATGTCAAGAGACCAACCTAATTCTTAGTTGGGAAAAGAGCCATTTTATGGTTCAAGAGGGTATTGTCCTAGGGCACATTGTGTCTAAGAGAGGAATAGAGGTTGATAAAGCCAAGGTTGAACTCATTTCCAAACTTCCTCCACCATCAACGGTGAGGGAGATTCGTTCATTCCTTGGACATGCGGGCTTTTATCGTTGTTTCATCAAAGACTTTAGCAAGATCTCTCGGTCTTTGTGTCGCCTTCTTGAAAAAGAGTCTTACTTTACCTTTGATGAAGGGTGCCTTAACACTTTTGAAAAACTCCGCACCATGCTTACAACCGCTCCAATTCTAATCCCTCCGAATTGGGCTCTCCCATTTGAGATTATGTGTGATGCATCCGATTATGCCATGGGTGCAATCTTAGGGCAACGAGTAGACAAACTGCCACATGTCATCTACTACGCAAGTAAAACACTTTTCCGAGGCTCAAATCAATTATACCACAACGGAAAAGGAATTGCTTGCTGTGGTATTTGCATTGGACAAATTTCGAGCTTATTTATTGGATTCAAAGGTCATTGTCTATTCGGACCATGCTACCCTCCGGCATCTTTTGGCCAAAAAGGACACCAAGCCTAGGTTGATCCGATGGATACTCTTATTGCAAGAGTTCAATTTTGAGATTAGAGACAAAAGGGGAACTGAAAATGTGGTGGCTGACCACCTGTCTAGAATTCTTGTTGAATCGCTCCATAATTCCATTCCAGTTTGTGAATCCTTCCCGGATGAACAACTCTTTGTCATCTCTTAAGAGAGTATCCCTTGGTATGCAGATGTGGTTAATTACTTGGCAACCGGTAAAATACCATCTTCTTGGACCAAGCAAGAGAAGGATTGTTTTCTCTCCCAATCACGATCATATTATTGGGACGATCCTCAATTGTTCAAATATTGCCCCGATCAAATAATTCGAAGGTGTGTGCCCAACAGTGAATTCCAAAGCATTCTCAAGTTTTATCATACACTCGCTTGTGGGGGGCACTTTAGTGCTAAGAAAACCGCAGCAAAAATTCTCCAATGCGGATTTTTCTGGCCGACACTTCATCGGGATGCATATTCATTCTGCCGCTCTTGTGAGCGATGTCAGCTCCTTGGCGCGATGTCTCAGAAGGACATGATGCCTCTTAACCCTATTCTTATCATTGAAATATTTGATGTGTGGGGCATTGACTTCATGGGACCATTTCCACCCTCTACTGGTCATGAGTACATACTTGTGGCGATGGACTACGTATCTAAGTGGATAGAGGCCGTTGCTACCAAAACCAATGATCACGCAGTCGTGGTTAAATTCATTCAAGCTAACATTTTTAGCCGGTTTGGTACGCCTCGGGCCATCATCAGTGACGGAGGTAAACATTCCTGTAACCGGTTCCTTCGAACCTTGCTTCTCAAATAATCTGTCATACACAAAGTAGCCACCCCATACCATCCTCAAACCAGTGGCCAAGTAGAAGTATCCAATAGGGAGATTAAGAACATTCTTCAGAAAACTGTTCGGCCCGACCGGAAGGATTGGTCATTGCGACTAAACGATGCATTATGGGCATACCGAACCGCATATAAAACTCCCATTGGAATGTCACCTTATCGGTTGGTTTATGGCAAGGCGTGCCATCTTCCGGTTGAATTGGAGCATAAAGCTATGTGGGCCACCAAGACTTTCAATTTTGACATGCAAAAGGCCGGCTCCAATCGAAAGCTTCAATTAAATTAATTGGAAGAATTGCGACATGACGCGTATGAGAATGCAAAAATCTATAAGGCAAGGTCCAAAGCCTTTCATGATCGTAATATTCGAGTCAAAACATTTTCGCCGGGCCAAAAAGTATGGTTGTACAACTCACGCCTCCACTTGTTTCCCAGAAAACTTCACTCCCGTTGGGATGGTCCATTTTTGGTTAATTCCGTTGCTCCCCACGGCGCGGTGGAATTGAAGGACTTGAAAGATGGCTCATTGTTCAAAGTAAATGGGCAGCGCTTAAAAGTGTGCGTGGATGACCAAGTCACCACCGAATACGTGGATGTTGTCACCTTGACGGATCCCGTGTATTTTGACTCGTGAGCCGATCCGGACGTCGCGCCATAGACGTGTAAGGTGGCGAAGCCATGGTAGCTATCATGCCTCCATGATGTCCCTTTAATCCAAAGTAGGTTTGTATCTAAGCAATGTAGTATCTAATTCCCAAGTATCCAAGTCCCTGAAGCATAACTCAAGCTGACTGTTTTTGAGCATCTCGATTGATCGAAACCAGGATCTCGATCAATCGAGATTTCGATTGATCTCAATCTCAATCTCGATTGATCGAAAAATTGCAGAGATTTGCCAAGTCCAAAGTCCCGAGAGGTAGTATTCTTCCATTGCACTTCGATAGGTCTTCGATCGATCGAAAATTTCGATTGATCGAAATGGGATTTCAATTGATCGAAATAAAAGTTCGATTGAATGAATTAAATGTTCGATTGATCGAAGTAAAAAGGTGATTCAGTGGAGGAATTTTCGATTGATCGAAGAGACAATCTCGATCGATCGAAGCTGATTTCGATTGATCGAAGAGAGATCTCGATCAATCGAAATCTCGATTGATCGAAATGCACATCTCGATCAATCGAGATGCACGCGAGGCCTGCACGTGAGCCAAAAATCTATTTAAACCGTTGGGCTTCCCTCCCATTTTAAAAGACCATCCAAATTCTTCTATTCCTCAGCGTGATCCAAGCCTTCTCCAAGCACTCTCGAGCACTCGATCTACCATTCCCGATCATCCGCTGCCATCCAACGCAGTCCGAAGCCGCCGCTAGCACTTGCGCGATCTTCTCTTCGCGGCTGCGAGTGGACTTTTCTTCTGTTGAGCCGTTCATCTTCTTCCTCTTGAGGTAAGTGATGCATGGCTACTTTTTGTATACTCTCTCGCCATTTTTGATAGTTTTACGGCGTAATAAACATAGTTAGATAATGTTGGGGTGGATGGGTGCGATTGCGATATCTGTAACGAGATTTTGTGGGTTTCGGGGGGTAGGAATTCATGTAGGAGTGAGATTTGGCATTCTCTTCGTTTCAAACGCTTAGTGTACGATGTGTAAACGCGGCACCTTCGTTTCGGTTGCATCCGTTCACATTGCCTCTTCGAGAGCGACTTTTTGCATTCTTGTCAGTACCATGGACTAGGACTTTATTTTTATTTTTATTCTTTTAGTTTATTCGTAGTTTAGCTTTCTTCTTATTCATCTTTTATTTACGTAATTTTTGGAATCAAGTGCAGACTGTTCCGAGGCTATGGCGAGGGTGAAGAACGCCGCCGGTTCTGTTCGCGACGTGCCCGGGCGAGCCTTCCGGTCTCGGAAGTTCCACCCGGAGCAGGTTTTTGACTTAGCCGAGTTCGAGAGGCGTCCCGACACCTCATGGACGGTTGCTGAGCTCAGGAGGCGTCGCCTCGACCGGCTATGTGTGCCTCCCACCGACGTGGCACACGAGCGCCTAGTGCAGGTCTTTTACGATCATATGACCTACTCCTGCACCGCGCCAGATACACTCGAGACTGTCATGGCCACTGTCACGATCACGATTACGCCGAGCCGGATTGCTCATATGCTCGGCATCCCTCACCAGCAGCCGCCGGACATGGTTGGCCCGGACGGTCAGCCACTTTACAGTGCCGCACTCCCAGCAGACACTACGCTCTTCTCGATAGTGATGGACATGTATGGCGGGGCATTCACTACGCCCAGTCACAACTGCACGTCCAAATCGATGTGCCCGAGCAGATATTGGTTCCTGGACACCGTTCTTCTCAAGAACGCGTGTCCGCTGCAGCACGTGGCAGAGCGCAGGGGTGACCTCCTCCGTTGCCTCTATGCTTTCCACACGGGCGCTTAGTTTTCTGTCCCATCGCTGATCTGGGGGCAGATGTACAAAGTCTGGGACGGCCTCGTCAACAAAAGGATGAGGCGAGCAGCTAGTTGGCGGCTTCCCTTCCCTTTCCTGATTGCCGCTTTTCTCAGCAGTGCCAGTATACCGGTCAGTCGGACTGACATCCAGTTGGCACCGCCCACCCGCTTCACATCTACTCAGTGGGAGCGGGTGAGGCGACACTTAGAGCGACAGGACCATCAGGGTGATCCACCAGACGATGTAGATATGGATGCCCCGGTGGAGACGGATGAGGGAGAGCCTGCAGGGGCTGAGTCAGAGGACGAGGAGACAGAGGACGAGGAGATGGATGTCGCTGCAGAGCGGCATGATATCTTAGCGATGGGCTATTCCTGCCTGGCGGCTGACGTAGAGTGGCTCCAGCAGGGTTTTGACGAGCACGTCCAGGTGACGCAGAGTCAGCTGGCAGGCATTCGGGCGGACATTTCTTCTCTGGCACAGGGTCAGAGAGCGATCTTAGACGAGTTTCGAGCCTTCTGGCAGGACCTGCAGTTCTTGTTCGCTGGTCGAGCCTCCACCTCCACTTCTACTCCCACCGAGCCTCCACCACCACCACCACCCGCCCTCGAGTAGCTGCATTTTATTCATCTTTTCTGCTTTATTTTCTGTATTTTTCTTTCTTTATTTTTCATAGGCCATGTTGGCCATGTTTAGTTTCTTTCTGAGTATTCCACCTACATGTACCCTTTGTACGCAAACTCATGTTCATCAATATGGAATACATTTATATTTTCTTTTTTTACCATGTGTTATCTTTACTGTCTTTATTTTTGCTTTCTGTCAATTTATCTGTTCTCTATACTTTGACTATGTATGTAGTACCACTTGTCTAATTGTTATATGCGATTCAGTTGATGATTTCTGTTTATTACCGCCTGGTTTCAATTCCCAATACTGTTGAGATTGCTTCAACATAGTATGGCGGTAATAAAGAAAGGCAGCCCCTTTGCATGCTATACGTTAGCGCGCCTGGATAGTCAATATCTTATCGCATAGACCTCTTAGACAATTGGGAAACACCAGTTCACACCCTTAGATATACAGTTGTTGACCTCAAGGTTTCAACCCTAGGTTACTTGGGTGATTTTGATGATAACAAACTGTTGTAGTGTAGATTTAATAAGTTTACTTGAGTGTGCAGCTTAGAAAATATTATATTATCTCAAGTATCTTAAAGACATTGGACTTCAAAAGGAATTAGAAGAAGGTGTATGAAGCCACATGATCATGGAACTCAAAGATCAATAATCAAGATCAATGGCAAAGTTGAAGTGAATCCAAGTCACATGATGAAGGAACCCAAAAGCTTAAAGATTTGAAGATCAAAAGACTTGGGTAGGCTAGCCTTGGGTGAGTGCTAGATTTAATGTAAAGTTATTTATGAAGTAACTTCTTTTGAAAGCTCATCATTGACCTAGTGGGCCTTAGGACCAATGCATATCATTCATATCATATCATGATTCCTTGGACACTTAGAATTAGGCCATAAACTTCATTGAATCATTTTGAAGGCCTTAATTGAGATTGAGTTAATTCAAGCTTATGTTTAGCTTTGAAGGAACTTAATTCTTGAGTAAACAAATTCTAGAACCTATGCTTGAACTAGGAAATATCATTTATGGTTCTTAGATAGATTGAATGAGGCTTTGAACTTATATGTTTAAATTCTGAAAAGCCTTAGGTAATATTGAGATGATTTTCAATTGAAAATATTTTAATTCTCAATATTGTGAAGTCATAGACCTTGGATCAAATTGATTGATTTTATAAGGTCATAGTTGATTTTGAGGATGTTCAAATATTCAAAGAACCCAACTCATAATCTAAAATTGATTCTAAGACCACATGTATCTCTTTTTAGTATTTATGATTGGTTCTTAGCTTTTTAGAATTGGACTTGATCTTAATGAAATTTATTTTCATCAGTCCTTGAGGTTTTAGGCTCATTTATGCTTTAACAGAGTTGTATTTCAAATGATTTCCAGAAACAGTCGACTTAGTTGAACTATATAGTCGACTTTTTCAAGCAGTATGTTTTTTGGCATTTCTGGAGCACTAAAATAGAAAACTATGTCATTTCATATAGAAGACTATCTTTCTATTTTAGTTTGTGTGTTTTTATGAAAATGTCATTTCTGGAGCACTAAGATAGAAGACTATCTCAAAACATATAGAAGACTTTCTTTCTATTTTAGTTTATGAGATTTGATAAAATAGTCGTCTTATGCATTAAAAAAGTCGACTCTTTTAGGCAGTGCAAAAATGGCATTTCTAGAGTAGTAAGATAGAAGACTATCTCAAATCATATAGAAGACTATCTTTCTATTTCAGTTTATGAACTTTTGAGAAAATGCCTTTTCTGGAGTAGTAAGACAGAAGACTATCTCATTTCATATAGAAGACTTTCTTTCTATTTTAGTTTGTGAGATTTGATGAAATATTCGTCTTATTTATTAGAGAAAGTCGACTCTTTTTGGCAGCATGAATCTAACACTTTGAAGGCTCAAATAAAGTCGACTACTTCAAGTAGAAAGTCGACTGCTTTTTCCCAGATTCAAAATAACGGCTAGTTTTGGACCCCAAACGGCTATATTCTCTTGAGACTCTATATATACCCATTTGTATTGGGGATTTCTGAGGAAGAGAGACAGAATACAATGTAGAGCCGTGAGAGTAGAAGAGCAAGAGAGCTAGAGAGAAACCTACCCATGAGCTTACACTTGAGAAAATGTTGAATGCATATTTTTGCATTCTACTTGGTAGAAAATCTCTTAGGAACCACTTTCATATCATTCATTGTGGTTCATCTTGCATATCTAGAGTTGAGCTTTTCATTTGAAATCTTCATATATCACTCTAAGATTTGAGCGTGTATTGAATATCTATTCATTGAGGAAACTTGTTGTATTTGTATTACAATTTCTTATTCTTGAGAGAAGAAGACCAAGAGGTTCTCTTGGCATGGGTAGCTTGAAGAAGCTTTGTAAGGATTTTTCTCCAAGCCCGAAAAAGAGAAAGGTTCATTCTCTACCTTAAAAGGAGAAGGATTGGGTAGTGCTCTCCACCCTTTAGAGTGAGCAATGGTTATCTCTTAACCGTCAAAAGAGGGAAGAAGCCCAAGTCATGAGCTTGGCAAAGAAGTCTTGGTGAGGTTGTCATCGAGCAAGGAAGCCCAAGTAATTCACTTGGCAATTGTACGGTTTGCTTTCCACCATTAAGGAAGGCTCTATAGTGGAAACCTCAAGAAGTTCTCTTGAGGCATGGACGTAGGCAAGAGGGGCCGAACCATGTAAAAATTATGGTGTCACTTGGTTTGCATTTCTCTATCCTTAAACTCTTTTATTTGATAGCATTTCATTTGTTTAAATTACATATGCTTTATATATGAATGCTATAAGTTTATATGTTTCAATTCATATGAGGAGGATGGGATGAATGTTTGGTGTATTGGTTGAGTTGTGGAATTGATAAAATTATTGATTGATTGAGTATTTGTTTGATTATCAATTTTCCAATCAATTTGCACACTATGTATTTGACAAATGCACAATCAACACTTTCACATACTACAAGCATGATTTATTGCACTTACATGTACACTTACACTTGTTGTTTTAAATAGATTATTTAAGTGCATAATAGATAGAGAATTTGCAATCCCACTTGTTGAATACATAAGTTCATCAAGTGTTTGACAAAAATCCATACAAGCCTATTTTTTGTCAAAATGAGCTTAACGAAAAAAAGTTTCATCATTTGCCTATTGTCCCTATTCACCCCCCCTCTAGGGACAATTCTTGGGTAACAATTGGTATCAGAGCTTGGGCTCTAGAATAGGAGTTAACCGTCTTAGAGTCGATCAATGGCAAACAATGATGAAGAACCCACATTCGAACTAGGACAATCCTCAAATATACTTTCAATGCTTTGTGAAATCTATTTACATTCATTGGAAGCAAAGAGTGAAGATTTTCATTCAACCCAAAAATTATAGAATGTGGCTATTCATTGGGAATGAACATCAAAATTTGTAGAAGGAGTACAAGTTCCAAAGGAAGATTATAAGTTGAATGCATATGATTCAAAATTATCTTAGCTCAATGTTTTGGCTATGAGCATCTTTTATTGTGCATTTAATTCATATGAACTCTCGAAATGCATATCAACTAGGAGAGATGGGACATCTTGAAATAATCTATGAGGACCCTTGAGTTAAGTGGCAAGCTCATAACTCATAAGATTACGAGAATGATTCATATTGAAATTCTCTTTTTAGTATTCCTTTTTGAGAAGAATCTTAAGGAACCTCAATCTCTTAGGATTAAAAGACTTAAGCTTTAAAAAGAAAGAGTTTTTTTTTTAAGAGGAAATATTAAGAAACCCGTTGTTAAATGTTGTTTTTCTTGGGTGCACATGCTCTGATCTAAATGATTAAAACATCCTAAGTGGCATATGTGTTTTTCTAGACTATTCTTTTGAATAGCAAAGCATGAATCTATGCAAATTGCATATGATTAAGTGAAGTTATTTCCTCAATAGAAAATTCCAAAGATTCAATAACTAAATTGTAAAACAATCCAAATGTTTAAAGTTGAATCTCAAATTGTTAACCAAGTCTTTGCACACTTGGATTGAATTGGAATGGGGAGATTTCGAAGTTTGCTCACTCTCCATAAAATCATGATATATGATCACTCAAGGATTAAAGATGCAAATCCGAACCGATGGTTTGTCTATGTGAATATATCATGAACACTTGGTTTTAGTCAAGACTTAGTCTCTTGATCTTCAAGACCATAGAAAATAAGTGTTGATTCTTCAAGTATATGTTAATGATCTTATATTTGAATCAACAACTTGTGCAAGGTTTTCATAAACTTCTTAAAATTTCTTGAAAAGTGAACCTTTAAGATTGAAAATCTTTAAAATCTTTTCAACTCACTTTTGCACATTCCGTGATACTTGAGTGATAAGAATATTGCTTGTGCTTACGTGGTATATGTACATCGTTGATGTAATTATAGCATTCTTATACTTGAGTAATGTTTATTTGATGTAACCATTTGAGCTCAAAAGTTCTTGATTTCTTTTGCTATATTTTGATTAAAAGATTAGGTGGGAAATAATCTTTTATTTCAAACTTATGGTTGCCTTATAAACAATGATTTTGATTAAGAGATTAAGTGGGATGTAATCTTTTATATCAAATTCATACATGATGAAATTGTTGATTATGCTAGATATATCAAATTTCTAAATCAACAATTAAAGAATTGTGCAAATAACTTTCAAGATTGTTTTCTAGGCCAAAATCTTTAAGATAGAAAGGTGCTTTGAAAGTGATTTATGAAAACCATATAAGCTAGTGGCAAGCTTATGTTTCATAAAGCATGTTCATACTTAATAAGCTAGTGGCAAGCTTGTTATTCTCAAAGTATTTATAGGATAATAAGAAACTCTTTGAAAATGACTTATGAGAAAACCTATATAAGCTAGTGGCAAGTTTATAACTCATAAGACATGTGCATATTTAGTAAGCTAGTGGCAAGCTTATTATTATCAAAGTGTTCTTGAAAGAAATCTTTGCACATTGAATATGCATAGAAATATCAAGAATGTTTAAATTGACAAAGTACCAAAAAGGGTATAGAGATTGCATTCTTGTATCTATGAGCATCATGCTATATAATCACCTAAACTTAAGGATATGAAATTCCAAACCTTGAGCTAAAACTCTAATCCTTTGGTTTGTAAAAATTTATGTGATTATATCATGATTATTGGTTTTGATTGAAATAACCTTGGTTATGAATCTTTTCATCAAAACCATACATGGAAATATGTTGATTATACAAACATATGTTTATCATCTTTTAATCAACATCTTGTGCAAAGATTTGAGACTCTTTTATCCAAAATGTATAGATGGACTTAAGATTATAGACATTTCAAATGAGTCCACATTAGAAGAATCTCAAAGAAAATCAAAAGAGTCCTAGAAAGATAGCATCCAAAATGATTTTCATAAAGATCTTTCTATATGTTGAAGCATGGTTCACCTCCTCCAAATTGATCAATCCTTGGTGAACATTCTAGAGGTAGTTGCATAAGATTCTTGCTTTGAAATAATTGCAATTATTTGGCTCTCGCTTCTCTAGATGAAAATCAATGAGGCCAAAGATTTTAAGTTCTTGGATCTTAGCAATGCAAAATGGTCAAATGATTTTGAATGAGTT
The DNA here is from genome assembly GCA_026545225.1 of Cornus controversa. Lineage (NCBI taxonomy): Eukaryota > Viridiplantae > Streptophyta > Magnoliopsida > Cornales > Cornaceae > Cornus > Cornus controversa. The sequence continues at coordinate 49,128,390 of CM048846.1, read as the reverse complement.
TGTGATTAGAACTTAGTTTCTAGACCGAATGACCACACCTTGATAGGCACATAGAAGTTAGTAAGATGAGTTAGGTGTTTTCATTAGAAACTAAGCTAGATTAGTGACACAAGGTTTCAACCGAGAAGAAAGGATGATCATGAAAGAAACTTTGCACATGTATCTATAATAGAAGTTATAAGAATGCTACATGCTTTTGCATGAAATGTGTTTATCAAATGCATTCTTGATTGACTTCATGTTGGAGAAAGTCTATGTAGAACAACCACCCGGATTTACAATGCATAGAGTTTTAAATCATGTGTTTAAATTTTTCAAAAGCCTATATGATTTGAAATGAGCTTCAAAGAACTCGACATGAAAGGCTTAGTGGTTCTCTCATAGAAAATGGTTTTGATGGAAACAAATTTGATGATCTTTATTTCTCAAAACCTATGATGATGATTTGTTGATTATGCTCATATATTTGGACGATATCATTTTTGGATCAACAAATGAGAAATTGTGCAAAGAGTTTCTAAAAGCATACAAGATGAATACGATTTGAGCATGATGGGTAAACTCATTTCTTCTTAGGATTGAATCCCGTCTAAGTGTCATAGAAAGATTCTCTAGATTTTTGTTGGACACTTTAATTTTAGGATTATGGTATCTTAGGAACACTTTAGATACCTCTAGGCACTTCTTTAGAGCTCATGTGTTTATATGTGATAGGTTTTGAGCTTTTAGAAGAAAAATAGGCATAAGTAAGATTTGTCACATTGATTGACCATGCTTGTTTGAATTTATATATATGTCATGTGTCTTTATGCTTATGTGTATTTTTTTGATTTCTTGGCATTTGACTTGGAATAATTTTTGAATGCCTTAGAATTAAGTTTTTTTTTTAAACTTAGTCACTTAGGCGCACTCAAACATTCCAATAGATGAGATCTCTAAGAGAGACACAATTAGTGATATTCCATTAGTCATCTAGGTAAGGATATCCATTATATGTATATAGAAGGATGACCAACCTTGAGCTTAAATTTTTTTTAGTCATGACTTGTTAGTTGGTGTCACTTTTAGATTAACATTTTTGGTATCTTAGCACCTAGATTATTTGATTGACATGACCTTACATGACTTGTTGTTTCCATTTTGTCATGTTAGTCATATGAGGTATATTGAGTTTGTACACGAATTTGTGAATCATATTTGTTCTTGTGATATACATTTGAAGTACCTTCCTTCCTTAGTATCAAGCCTATTCTTTATGAAAAATGGAAGAAGAGACCTGAGACAATAGACTTTACCATTCGATATCTTTTATGGTCTTCATCATCTATGGTTTGACACACATTGCACTTAATGTATCTTTATATCTTTTGGGCACCATTGATAGATCCTTTATAAGATATTACATTTGATTGGGCATGCACTTATATTTCTAAATTCTTCTAACTTTCAAGAGTTAGTTGTAATGCTTCCTAGATTACTAGGATGTTGGGATTGCCTACTTAGCTCCATATGCCCTTTGATTATGTGAAAATGGAGAAGTTTTATGATGAATATCATAATCACATGCTTGTACTTATATATTGATATATTTATAGAAAGCATGATGATAAGGGAAGATTTCTCATTTATATGCATATACCCTATTCCTTCATTAACTTAATGCATATTGATAGGGGGAGCATATACCTTAAATGATTATGTGTTGTTTTTCTTATTCTTATTTTAAGAACATAATCATATATGCCACAAAGCATGATGTTAACTCATTGTTTGGTTTCATGTATAAATCTTTTGACATGAGTATATACACTTGCTTTAAAACATGTATCACATGCTATATGCTTCTATTGTTAAATTCATTTAAAGCATGTTGATAGGGGTAGAATTTCCATTGATGAAATTCATGAATATATGCAAATGCTTAATTGATTTTCTCTTTTGATGCATATGGATAGTGGGACTAATCCCTATTTTGAAATTTTATGCATATTGTGATTTTTATAGGGGGAGAAATCCTAACTTGTTAAATATGCATATTGATGAGGGAGCCACCTCAATTTTCTTACTTGAGGAGGAATATTTTGATTTCCATATCTTTATCCTTCATATATTGTACTTATTGATCACCATCCCCTAAGCTTTTACTTTATTGATCTTTTTGATAATATCAAAGGGGGAGAAAAATGTGATTTGCATATATAAATGACATTACTTACATTGATTATATGATTTATGTCATTTATGTTATAAAACACATCAATAGTCTGTCATCATCAAAAAGGGGGAGATTGTTGACCTCAAGGTTTCAACCCTAGGTTACTTGGGTGATTTTGATGATAACAAACTGTTGTAGTGTAGATTTAATAAGTTTACTTGAGTGTGCAGCTTAGAAAATATTATATTATCTCAAGTATCTTAAAGACATTGGACTTCAAAAGGAATTAGAAGAAGGTGTATGAAGCCACATGATCATGGAACTCAAAGATCAATAATCAAGATCAATGGCAAAGTTGAAGTGAATCCAAGTCACATGATGAAGGAACCCAAAAGCTTAAAGATTTGAAGATCAAAAGACTTGGGTAGGCTAGCCTTGGGTGAGTGCTAGATTTAATGTAAAGTTATTTATGAAGTAACTTCTTTTGAAAGCTCATCATTGACCTAGTGGGCCTTATGACCAATGCATATCATTCATATCATATCATGGTTCCTTGGACACTTAGAATTAGGCCATAAACTTCATTGAATCATTTTGAAGGCCTTAATTGAGATTGAGTTAATTCAAGCTTATGTTTAGCTTTGAAGGAACTTAATTCTTGAGTAAACAAATTCTAGAACCTATGCTTGAACTAGGAAATATCATTTATGGTTCTTAGATAGATTGAATGAGGCTTTGAACTTATATGTTTAAATTCTGAAAAGCCTTAGGTAATATTGAGATGATTTTCAATTGAAAATATTTTAATTCTCAATATTGTGAAGTCATAGACCTTGGATCAAATTGATTGATTTTATAAGGTCATAGTTGATTTTGAGGATGTTCAAATATTCAAAGAACCCAACTCATAATCTAAAATTGATTCTAAGACCACATGTATCTCTTTTTAGTATTTATGATTGGTTCTTAGCTTTTTAGAATTGGACTTGATCTTAATGAAATTTATTTTCATCAGTCCTTGAGGTTTTAGGCTCATTTATGCTTTAACAGAGTTGTATTTCAAATGATTTCCAGAAACAGTCGACTTAGTTGAACTATATAGTCGACTTTTTCAAGCAGTATGTTTTTTGGCATTTCTGGAGCACTAAAATAGAAAACTATGTCATTTCATATAGAAGACTATCTTTCTATTTTAGTTTGTGTGTTTTTATGAAAATGTCATTTCTGGAGCACTAAGATAGAAGACTATCTCAAAACATATAGAAGACTTTCTTTCTATTTTAGTTTATGAGATTTGATAAAATAGTCGTCTTATGCATTAAAAAAGTCGACTCTTTTAGGCAGTGCAAAAATGGCATTTCTAGAGTAGTAAGATAGAAGACTATCTCAAATCATATAGAAGACTATCTTTCTATTTCAGTTTATGAACTTTTGAGAAAATGCCTTTTCTGGAGTAGTAAGACAGAAGACTATCTCATTTCATATAGAAGACTTTCTTTCTATTTTAGTTTGTGAGATTTGATGAAATATTCGTCTTATTTATTAGAGAAAGTCGACTCTTTTTGGCAGCATGAATCTAACACTTTGAAGGCTCAAATAAAGTCGACTACTTCAAGTAGAAAGTCGACTGCTTTTTCCCAGATTCAAAATAACGGCTAGTTTTGGACCCCAAACGGCTATATTCTCTTGAGACTCTATATATACCCATTTGTATTGGGGATTTCTGAGGAAGAGAGACAGAATACAATGTAGAGCCGTGAGAGTAGAAGAGCAAGAGAGCTAGAGAGAAACCTACCCATGAGCTTACACTTGAGAAAATGTTGAATGCATATTTTTGCATTCTACTTGGTAGAAAATCTCTTAGGAACCACTTTCATATCATTCATTGTGGTTCATCTTGCATATCTAGAGTTGAGCTTTTCATTTGAAATCTTCATATATCACTCTAAGATTTGAGCGTGTATTGAATATCTATTCATTGAGGAAACTTGTTGTATTTGTATTACAATTTCTTATTCTTGAGAGAAGAAGACCAAGAGGTTCTCTTGGCATGGGTAGCTTGAAGAAGCTTTGTAAGGATTTTTCTCCAAGCCCGAAAAAGAGAAAGGTTCATTCTCTACCTTAAAAGGAGAAGGATTGGATAGTGCTCTCCACCCTTTAGAGTGAGCAATGGTTATCTCTTAACCGTCAAAAGAGGGAAGAAGCCCAAGTCATGAGCTTGGCAAAGAAGTCTTGGTGAGGTTGTCATCGAGCAAGGAAGCCCAAGTAATTCACTTGGCAATTGTACGGTTTGCTTTCCACCATTAAGGAAGGCTCTATAGTGGAAACCTCAAGAAGTTCTCTTGAGGCATGGACGTAGGCAAGAGGGGCCGAACCATGTAAAAATTATGGTGTCACTTGGTTTGCATTTCTCTATCCTTAAACTCTTTTATTTGATAGCATTTCATTTGTTTAAATTACATATGCTTTATATATGAATGCTATAAGTTTATATGTTTCAATTCATATGAGGAGGATGGGATGAATGTTTGGTGTATTGGTTGAGTTGTGGAATTGATAAAATTATTGATTGATTGAGTATTTGTTTGATTATCAATTTTCCAATCAATTTGCACACTATGTATTTGACAAATGCACAATCAACACTTTCACATACTACAAGCATGATTTATTGCACTTACATGTACACTTACACTTGTTGTTTTAAATAGATTATTTAAGTGCATAATAGATAGAGAATTTGCAATCCCACTTGTTGAATACATAAGTTCATCAAGTGTTTGACAAAAATCCATACAAGCCTATTTTTTGTCAAAATGAGCTTAACGAAAAAAAGTTTCATCATTTGCCTATTGTCCCTATTCACCCCCCCTCTAGGGACAATTCTTGGGTAACAACAGTAATATTGGCATTGTCAGTTTGTACATAATTATTTCATTATGTTCCATTTATCTACTTTTTGTTCCTTTTAATGCTCGTGGTATCCCGTGGGTGTTCTGTGCAGGTTTTCCTTATTTCCAAGATGACCGCTGCTGTGGAATACCATTTTTCTTGCATTCTGCCATCCCGGTAACTTCTTTCCTTGCTCTTCTTGTCCAAACATTGAGGACAATGTTGCATATAGGTTTGGGGGTGCGGTATGCTATACCACTTGCATACGCATGCAATGTTCAGTCATTATTTTGAGTATCATTGTAGAGCAATTTTTCTTCTTGATATTTTTGCATGCTTGCCATGATGTCTAGCTTTTTAAAGGAAGTCATTCGAATAAATGTCCGAGGTAAATGCAGCAGGTAGTTAAGAACTTTATCATTGTAAATACCCGCACTTTTGCAAGCTTTATAGTAGGCTAGAACGGTCTACATTGTTGTCTAAATTCGAGCACGTACAGTTCTTGCCCTAAATTTGTCCTTAACCGCACAAATTCGCACACATGCATTTTAAATTGTGGGGTATAAGTCTGAGGGAGAATTTTTGGAAAATTCTGTTTTTATCTGAACAACGTAAAGAATAAGTTCTTCTGGTTGTTGTAAAAAAAAAAAAAGAAATAAAAAGAGAAAAATATGCAATAAGCCTTCTCACTCAATAAACCGGATTTCTATGCCTCAAAGCAGGGAATATTCGCGTATAAGTGTGTAAGGTTGAGCAATAATAAGCGGGTGGCTTGCTTACGCTCATCGCCTTGTAAGCTCGGTCATTAAGTCCGAGGGGTGCTTCTTCACCTAATGCCCTAAAATCAATTAGTTTGGGAGTCATTGGCCCAACGCCGCTACATGGGCTTGCAAGAAAGCAAAAAGAGCTAAGCATTGCACGGTCATCCGCACATGAGCAATCATGAATGTTTTGTGATAATGAACAGCCGTGTCGAGCATTTTCAATGAGTTTTTCTCTTAAAAACAGATTTGTTCGTTTTCTTCTCCAAATATGACAACAGCCACACGTTGGAATGCATGTTCACTTTTCAAAGAGGATTTTGGGGTTGGAATTGTTATATTTGTTCGGGCTGGCCATTATGTGGGGACTGTCATTCATTTATAGCTTGTGAAAGTCCATTTTTGCTAATGACCACATAGTTCTGTAATACTTGTTACATTTGTCAGATGTGAAATGAACGGATGATCGCCCTTTATTTAGTTGATGACTGAGCCTGATTAAACTTTTGTATAAGATAGTTGATTTCATTTTTGTAATATTATATTGCTAAGGGACTAGCAATATGTAAGTTTGGGGGTGTGATAAGTGTTCAATTCTATACATTTGAACCCGCTTTCTTACATACGTTAGTTCCGTTTTCGCGTTTACCGAGATATGTTTACGGTATTTTTGTGTTTTTGATGTTTTGCAGGTATTAGAGCAAATGGAGCAAAGTTGGAAGCTTTCTGCAGTCAAGAGAAGAAATTAGAAAATGCAGCCCAAGGCATCTCGATCAATCGAGATGTTGATCTCGATTAATCGAAATCTCGATTGATCGAGATCTCATTTCGATTGATCGAAATCTCGATCAATCGAGATCCAATCTCGATCAATCGAGATTCTGCAGAGCCCACTTGGCCACTTGCTCACCTGCTCTCCCACTTGCAACAAAATCCCCCTTTTTGCATGACTTAGGGGGATTGTCTGACTTGAACAAGACTTTTGGGGGCCTTCTTGATACAAGAGATATATATAATGATATATATATATATATGGTGGGCCCCAAGGTGGAAAAAGAAGCCCAAAAAGCACCAAAAGCCACATATATCTCATATATCTCTCTCAACACACAAGGGGGAAAAAAGAGAGACCTTCGGGAGGGAAGAGGAGAAGCTGAACCAGACCAAGAAGCTTCACATTCTTCATCAATGGAAGGGTGCAAGGCAACCATGAGCAACTAACTCTTCTACTAGGGTGTTGGTTTCAACCCCTAGCCATGTAAACTTGTTCATCTTTGTAGCTCTTGGGATTTGTAATTAAATGTTGATTATTTAGCCTAGTGATTATGTACACAAATACATCTCTTATATATATTCATTTGATTTGGAATTTATTCTTGTCTTAGAGTAGATTTTGTCACTTGAATGCACAACATTTGCATATTCCACAAGAAGTGTAAGTGATGGCTAGGTAATGGTGTTTAAATGAATGTGTGATGTTAGTTTGTATAGACCATGCCAAGACAAGGTAGTTTGGATGCATGTAGTGTTCACTTAGAGAGTAGAGTAATTAGGTAGTTAGTTAGGTTGAAGAGCTATGCTTGTTGAAGATGGATTATGATAGGTTAGCACACACATTGATCCTTTGATATGTCATGGAGGTCACAAGCCTAATGACATTGTTAGGCATTTAATTAATGAATCCCATGCTTGCTACACTTATGAACATGTGAATGGCTAGTGGTGGAAACCAACCCTAGTTCTCTCTCCCAACTTTAAACTCTTTACTTTTCTTGTCATTTCATTCATGCAATAGTTTTTAAACACAAATTCAAAAATCTGTTTTTTCGAATTAAAGTAGAATTAATCTTCCTTTAAGACAATTGCGACTAGTCCTCGTGGGATCGATATCCTCTATATAGAACCTTATCTACAAAAATTCGTGCTCTTGCGAGTGGTTAAATTATATTTTGATAAAAAGGAAAAATTAAGCTTACAATATAATTTAGTTCCGACCACATCAGCACCCAATTTCTGTCTACTACCAAGCATACATTTATCATGCATTAATATAACTCTAAGCATATGTACTAACATGCAAATCATAACCGAAACTTAATTATAACATTGGAATCGAATCAAGTCCAAAATAAACCTAAAATATCCAGGTTTCCAAAACATCAACCATAACCAAAGTGTTAAAACATGTGTTTTAATCCCATATTCGAATTATAAAGTCTTGATAAATGCCTAACACGGCATATAGAAACATAACATAGATAATCTCGAACAAAAGATCGAGCACTCCAATCCTAAGCACCTCAAGCTCCGTCAACCACCGTCGCCTTATCTGTAAAAATGTTTAGGGGGAAGGAGTGAGCGCCAACATGCCCAGTAGAGATACCCAAACCAACTTATGCTTCGACTCGACATGACCTACATGGAATGCAATCATGGCATTCCTAGGCACTATATGTCATGCTTTCAATGCTCGTGACATACGATCATGGCATTTTTATATACTACATGGCATAGTTCAATTCTCAATTTCATGGAACCTTGACATAGTACATAGATGAGTCATACGTGTAATAATGCTTAATTGATGGAAGTATATAAAACCATCAACATGAATATCACAACTCAATAACAAGATTTAAAAACAAAGTCACATAAGTTTTGAAATCAAACAAAGTGGGAGTATTCGTAGATCTACAGGTCAAGGACTTTGCAAGTCACTTTTCCAAATATTATACTTTACGGGTAGCTAACCCGAGGGTCTAGACAAAACTAATATTTTACTTTAAGGGCTACTAACCCGAAGGTTTAGACAAAATCTCGGCCAAGTTCCGGGCTATGGACCTTAGGGCTTCGGGCCCTTCTTGCATTTTCGACCTCCTCCCAAAATTAACAAGCAGCCACATAAGTTTCAAGAATGGCAACACATACAATCTCAAATGTATCACACATTTTCAAGCGCATCAGACTGTTTTCATGCTAAAACATGTCATTTTCATGCATATAATAATGCAATAACAATTATTTTACAAGGTACTCACAAAATAAAATTTTATAAAAAAATAACATTCTCATGCATTTTATCAAACATGTGACATGCAACATGTATAACATAATCTCCACAACTATAAACCACTTCTAACAAACAACAAGTATCCTCAATTTTTACTATATATGGTATGTAGACATAATTCACATGTGTAGTTCACATCAACACATATACCAACATACTTTCAATCAACAAATTCATCAAAATATTTATATCCAACATCAATGCACATTAATCTCATCATAATTATCATGTGAGACGCAATTGATGAGTATAAGCAAAAGAAAAGATGTAAGGCTCACAATTACCATATCTTAGCACTTCTAAACATGTTAAACAATCATAAATCAACATCAATTCCTAAGGAATCGATGATAAGGTGGAGACAACACCCCTACCTCAATTCCAAGCTTAAATTTTGAAAATCCTCGAACCACTAAACCTTAGATTTCCTCCGAATTTGATTCTCGAACCGTAGATGCGTATATTGTAGCAAGGAGAACAACTTTCTAGTCTTAAGCTATTCCCAATTCCAAACTCTAGTTTTGCCTAAGTCTTCAACCTTCACCAAATTGAACTTTGAACTGATCAAATTAAAATGAATGATGAAGATAACAATCTTTCCTCTTGGAACAATCTTCAAATCTCAATCTAAGTCATCTTAATTCTAGAGAGAAGTTAGGATGGAGTTGTAGTGAGAGTGAGATAAGAGAGATGAGAGAAAATATGATTTTTTGTGGTGAATTAAATGATATAAATCCATTTATATTTACCATCTTTGTAACTAAGTCCCTCTCTTTCTGTTAATTTGCTCCTTGTTCCTATTAAGTTTCTACTAATACATAGTAACATTTTCTGCTTCCAACTTATCTTTTAAGTCCCTCAATTATTCATGTACTCCCTTATATAAATTTTCAAGACTTGTAAGAGTGTTTCAGATCATCTGACTTCTCCGAGGTCCCACACCCAAACTCAAGAATTTTTTAAAAAAATTCATCACACACAGAACACATATTTAAACCAATTTCTTATGTTTTATCACAATTAAAACATAATTAATTGTAATTTAAATTTAAATGCAAACTCCAAGGTGTCATTTCAATACTAGCTTGATAGTTATTATTGTAAGCAAATTTCACTATTGGAAGGTGATCCTCCCAATAACTATGAAAATTCAAGGTACAAGTCCGAAACATATCCTCCAAAATCTGAATAGTCCTCTCAGACTGACCATCCGTCTGAGAGTGAAAAGTTGTACTAAAAATGGAGATTAGTGTCAAAAGCTACATGAAAACTTTGCCAAAATGGTGACGTATATTGTGGATATCTATCCGACACAATAGAAACTAGTACGCCATGAAGTTTTAGGATTTGCTCAATGTATAACCGACTCAGAACATCCACATCATCAGTGACCCGAATAGGGAGAAAATGAGCCACCTTGGTCAATCTGTCAACAATGACCCATACAGCGTCATGGCTCTTCCTCGACCTCTGAAGTTCTGTCACAAAGTCTATAGTGACATATTCTCATTTTCACATTGCTACTAGTAGTAGTTATAACAAACTCGCCGGTTTTTGGTGCTCCGCCTTTACTTGTCGACAAGTAAGGCACTTTGCCACAAACTGAGCAATATCATTCTTTATTCCTTTTCACCAATATTGTCGACACAAATTGTGGTACATTTTGGTACTGTTAGAGTGTACTGCAAGTATAGAGTGATGAAACTCTCTAAGTACATCGTCCTTACAAACCAATAGTATAACCATCTTCCCTTTAAATCTCAAACCTCCGTCAAAATGGACTATCCAACCTTCTACCACCTTGTCATTTGAAATTTGGGTGCAAATGGTCTCCATTTCACTATCCTTCCATTGTTCCTCAATCACCCTATTCACTAGAGTTGGTTGAGATATAAGTGTGAACAACGTTGCTGCTTCCCCATTATCGCTGAAATATAATCCAATTTATAAGATATCCTCCATCATCTTCATTCACGGATGGCAATGCTCACCAAGCTACTGCGCATCTTTCTACTCAAGGCAATGGCTACAACATTAACCTTCCTCGATAATATTGTAGATCAAAGTCATAATCCTCTATATAATCTACCCATCCCTGTTTCCTTATATTCAAGTCCTTTTGTGAGAAAAGGTACTTCAAACTCTTGTGCTTGGAGAACACTTCAAATTTTTTCCCATACAAGTAATGTCTCCACACTTTCAATGCAAAAATTGCTACTACCAACTCCAAATCATGAGTCAGGTAATTTTTATCGTGTGTATTCAACTGTCAAAAACCATACGCTACCACTCTCTCAATTTGCATCAAGACACAACACAAACTGTAAAGACCGTGACAAATTTTGGCTGATTTTTTCTTTTTGCATCATAACTTTCATAAATGCATTTTGAATGATGTTAAGTATGTTCTAAGTATGGGAAACATGTTTGAGAAGTTTTCTATGGGTTTTGGAAAGTTTTGAGAACATTTGGATAAGTTTGACTTTTTGATCAAACGGGGGCTCGGGGTGCGATCTGGGTGGGCCCAAAAATTCAAAAAATAATTAATTTTGATTTTAGACCAAATTAAATAGTTAGAGAGTTAAGGAATTGATTTCAAGGCCATAGGAACCTTCGAAATTGAAAACAGAGGTCAGGAGGGTACGTTAAGTGGCCTGGGGGCGTTTTAATCATTTTGTGCCCCAGATATTATAAATATGTAGGGCTGAGAGATCCCAATCATTTCTCATAGTTGATTCTATCTTTACTCTCTCCCAACTTCATTCATTCACCTTCTCTCTACAATTCAGGTAGCTTTGGCTTGGATTCGGGATTCGCCGAAGAAAGAAAGTGCATAGAGCTCGGTAAGGGCTTCACTTTGGACTGAAAAATCTTGGATTTCAGCAAGGTAGACCTTGGTTAAATTCTTGGAAATTTCTTGGAAGACTTCCAAATTTGAGGTAGGGGTTCTCTTTTTCTCTTAGTTGTCAATTCTAGAGTTTCGGGAGGGTTGGAAAAGTATATGATGTGTTTGCATGTATGTGAGTATTGAAAGGGGTTGGGATTTAATATTTTTTGCTTCCCTTGTAATTCTTACATGCAAAATAGATACATTATGTGATATGTATGATGTGGTGATTAAGTATATACAATGTGTGAAATGTGAGAACATAAATACAAATGTGCTAGTTGATGTGCATATTTGATTTATATGCAAGATTTGACATATATATAACTATATGTGCTTATGTGGTGAGAAATCCATGCAAGATACTCTTATTGGTAGCTTGTACATTTGAGAAGCATAAAAATGGCATGCTAGACATAATATGTTTAAAATGCATATATGAGGCCATTGTGAGGGAACGGGGAATATGGACCGTGCATGGAATGTTAGAGTTATCCAACCATGATATGTAAGTGGCATTCTTGCTCAATGAGGTACAGCTGTCAGAGTGGTCCCATCATACTAAGGCTAAGGTCTAAAAGTCAGAGAATATCTATATTTGGTGAGCGTCGGAGTTGTCCACTCACATTGGGGCAAACCAATATATTGCCAATGAAGTATGACATTGTCAAATTTATCCAAGTTATACGAATGTATCGGAGGTGTCCAAGGTCAAATGATCGTCGGAGCAGTCTAAATTATGTTAGGATATCGAATTAGGTCCGAGAGAGAGGGAAGTTATATCTTTATGCTTATGTGATCAATTATTGAGCATGATATATGTTTTAATGCATTCTCCTTAATGTGCATTGCTTGAATGAACATGTGAGTGTTGAAGGTGACATGTAGTGTAATGGCATACATTCATGTAGGTCGGTGTCGAGTCGCCACCTAGGTAGGTTGGGGTATTCTTACTGAGCAGTTGAGTTGCTCATCCTTTTTTTCCCCAAACTATTTATAGATAAGGTGCCTATGACGGACAAGACTTGAATGGCTCAAGTGGAGTATTTTCTAGCATTTTGCTTCATACTTTGGATATTGTAGATTTGGCTATCCATACCAATATGTGGCATGTTGAAATGTATTTTGTAGTCATTTATGAATTCTTAATGCTTTAAGACTATGCATACGTAATTTAAACTATGACTATGATATTGTAAGAAATTTCTTATGAAATGCATGGTTGGATAATTGTGTAGTTAATGAGGATGACTATGGTTATGGGATATGTAGTTGGAGTTGAACTCCACATGTGTTGAAATTAATGAATGTATAATTCTTTTTATGTTGTGAACTTGGAGGGTTTGAGTGTGTGACGAATGAATTGGGATGTGAGGGTAATGGAATCTTGTTTCAATTATGTGTTGCATGAATTGTAAATGATGTATGATGGAATTGAAGGCATTAGGAAGGAGAATTGGGGGGGGGGGAGCACATGCCAAATTGTCTATTTTGGATTCATGGATGGAATTCTAGATTTCTATCGCTTATAATCGATTTTAATCACGATTAGAGTGGATTATGATTGTGTATCATTGTCTTATGCATTTGGACACGAGAAACACAGGTTATAGGCCTTTTAGCACTTTCAGTCGCCTAGGCTCTACAATAGCCGTCCGAAAGTGTGAGATCTAAAACATTGAAAAAGTAGGTACCTATTTTAGATGGTTGTAAGAGGTTTTTAGCCGGTTGAAAGCATCCTTTCGACCAACTGAAGCCACTCTCCAATTGACCAACATAACTGGTTTCCTAAATGTCAGCTAAACCCAGGTTTTAGCTGACCGAACACTGGTGTTAGCCGACCAAAAGTACTCTGGGATAAGAGTGAGCATGTATAGGTTTATAGACTAGTGTAGGGCCCATTCAAATGAATGGTGGTGAGTATAAATTCCTATAAGTATGCATATAGAGTTAAGCTTCGGCAGTAATTGAGAGGTTAGGGAGATTCGTTAAGGTTTAATGGATGGACATCATCTCCGGTCTCTGGGAGTCAAAAATTGGGGCATGACAGCATGGTATCAGAGCAATGATTTGAATACCTTAGACAAAGGGTGAGATTTGGTTAAGTGTTCTAAAAAACCTAGAGGGGGAGGGGGTGAATAGGTTCTAGGCTATTTCTTCTTTTTCTTTAAGTTATGGCTATCAAATATAATCACATAGCTTTGACACAATTATTTATAGAGGTAAAACCCCAATGTGGGGAAAAATATTCTTTGGCTGTTAAGGCAGAACTGAGCTCCACTATGTTTGAAAGGGTAATACAGTAATTATCAGTCTTTCACTCACCCAACTCACCATATAGTCACTCCAGCTTTTACCCTAGTTCACAGCCTTCCTAGGCCTAAACCAGTCTCACCAATCCTCACAACAACTTTTTGCTCTCATCCAGCACATGCTTCCCAAAACCCAAGCTATCTCTCACCAATCTCACCATAATCACTCACACTCCCCCCATCCAAAGTATCCCTATACTTAGACTACAAATGATGATCGTGGAGTCAATTCAATGAAATAATCTGTAAATCTTCAAGCTTTGATAGTAGGTCTTTAAAGTTCAGCTTGATAATGACATGGTCACTTGAATTCTTGGTAGATAATGACACTTGAACTCCTGCAATGACAGGCATCAATATGTACACCCTTGAGTGTAGTTGCAATGGACTTGTAATAGAGAACTTTTTCAACAAATCCCATTTTTAACTTCTTGAACAACCATTCAGCTTGGAATTCACATCAGACAATAATCCCGATATTTTTTTGTCTTTGTACCTATTCTTAAAATAGACATAACTGCAACTAAAGTAGACTTTAGTAGCACATAAATTATGAATGCAAGTTTAGCAAGTAGCACTCAAATAACTCAAACAGGCAATATGTAATTTGGCAACGAAATTCCACAAGAGAGCATGTATATTCAATAGCTTATACTTGATAAAAATAGAGTGTTGAACAAGTATAGTTTTAGCAAATTTTAGGCTCTCAAATCACCAATATCAAACTCTCACAAATAAGAAACATAAGTTCACAATTCAACAATATGAGACTCACTAATTAGCAATATTAAACTCACCAAAACAAGCAATATTACACTTGCCAAACAAAAATATTAACTCACCAAAACAACATTATTATTAACTCATCAAATTAGCACTATTAACTCACCAAAACATCATTATTAAACTCACCAAATATGTAGAGACCATGGCCAATTTTGGCCGATTTTTTAATTTTTCATCATTTTTGCTGTAGATACATTTTTAATGATATAATGGACATTCCGAGAGTGGGAAACATCTTTGAAATATGTTATAATATTTTTGAAAGGTTTTAGAAGATTTGGAGAAGTTTGACTTTTGGTCAAACTTGGCCCCGGGATGCGGTCCGGGTGAGCCCGAAAATCTGAAAAATTTTAAAAAAATAATTATTTAATTGGCTTAGCTAAAATGTTTAATGTGTTAAGGAAGTGATTCTGAGATCGAAGGAGTTTTCAAAATCAAAAACAGAGCTTGAGAAGGTACGTTAAGTGGCCTAAACAGCATTTTAGTCTTTTCGTGGCTTTAGGGCTTTAAAGGGGCAACTAAGCTGAGATATTTAATTTCTCAGATGTCATGCCCAGCTGCTCTCTCTCTTTCTCTCCATTCTCCCTCTACATTCTCTCTATAATTTGAAGGCTTGAGACTTGGATTCAGATTTTGTCAAAGAAAGGAAGTACATAGGGGATGGCCAGAGCTTCAGTTTGAACCAAACAAAGTTATGATCCGGCAAGGTAGACATTACTGAAAATTTGGTGAAGTGCTTGGAAGGCCTTCAATTTTGAGGTTGGGGTTTCTCTTCTCTTATAACTATCGATTCTAAGTTTCAGGAGAAGAGAAGAGGTGTAGGTTATGTTTCACATGCTTTAGGATAGTGAGAGGGGTGGGAATTTCAGTTTTCTCCTTCACTTGAGTCCTATCTTTGCACAATTGGTGTCCCTTGTGTTGGTTGTAACATGTTAGTTTAAAGTGCGTGAGTGGAAGAAATTGTGTATATAGGTATTATATGCTCAACTTGGTGTATATGTGCAAAATGTGCATTATATGTCATATATGTGTTTATATGTGAAAATATGGGTGTTGAATGCATGCTAGTTCTATATACTAAATGTAAGCATTGAGTGAAGCATGAGTAAAGTATGCTAAGTTTGAAATTGTATGCATATGTGATGTTATATACATATGTTAGACATATATATGCTATATGTAGTATGATGTGATGGGAAGTATGCCAAATACTTCTTTTTAGTATGAGTGAGAATAAGCTAATTCATGAAAATAATATATTAAATATGATTCATAGATGAATGCAATCATCTTTACTTGTATTTGATGATTTAGTTGTGAAATGTTTGACGTGGCATGTAGTGTATTCATATGTATTTCATGTTGGTTAATGTTGAGTCAGCATTTAGGAGGGTTGGGTTATTCCCACTGAGCCGCCGTGGTGCTCACCCTTTCTCACCCAAACATTTTACAAGTATGGCATCATGGGTGGAAAGGACTTGATGATTTAAATGGAACACATAGGAGAACTTTTGGATATTTTGGGGCATTTTGACCTTTCTTTGATAGACTATGAATTTGGATATCCGTGGCGGCTTGTGGCACGTTGATCTATGTAGTTGTAGTCATGGTAAGATTTATAGCATTTTGAACCTTATGCATGAATTCTTGTAATGACTATGAACTAGAGTTCATAGTCATTACAAGAATTCATGCCAAAAATGCCATTTGTATAGTTGCAAAATTTGGGCACTTTGATGCATCAAAATGCTCATTTTGATCCATTGAAGCTTCGATGCATTGAAATGCCCTTTTCAATCCATCAAAAAACCTACAGGATTTTAGAATGTCAAAGTACCGAGAGTGAATTTTGGTCGATACTTGTTCCATGCATCGAAACTTCGATGCATCAAAATCATCACTTCAATGCATTGAAGTCACTATTCATAGCATGCTTCAAAATTTGCCAAACTTAAATCGGGCATAACTTCTTCGTTTTGAATCAGAATTGAGTGTGGTTTTTTTTTAAATAGAGAAATTTTCAATCCTCTTTCTATGAACTAAGTATCACACATAAATTCCAAATGTATAGGAAGTTAGGTTCTGGAAACTTAGCAGTTTATGGACGTGAATTGAGTGAAACCTTTACTGTTCACCCTCGGTTCCCGAGAGTCAAAATTGGGGTATGACAGGATGGTATCAAAGCTTGATATCAATGTGATATTAAGATTGGACTAGTTCATGTGATTGAGTGAATGGGTTCACGCTCGAAATTCAAGGTTAGCCCAGGGAAGTCTCGGTGGTCTGAATTTCGGGGCATGACAAAATGGTATCAAAGCACTAGGTTTGAATACCTTGGGGCGATAGGCAGAGATTAAGAATTGGAACATAAGTATTTAAACTTGAGGCTGTAAATTGCTTATGTGAAATATGATTACTTATTTTTGCATTTATAACTTGTAAACTATAAATTGACTTACCGTGGTGTTGCGTAAGCATGATAATAGATTTAATAAGAGTTGATTAGTTAATTGAGCTATACCTTGTTCTTGAGTATTTCTTTGTTACCTTTTGTAGCAAGATGACTTTGGAGAAAGATCATGGAAAGGCACTATGTGGATCACGAGAAACCAATAATAGAATTCAGGTCATTGTGGATGTAGTTGCAACCTTGCACCAACTTGCAAGGGTGATGAGTACTGCGACAAGACCACAACAAGCGAGTCCAATGCAGGTGAGTGGATGGGCTACGAAAAGACAGGGATGATATTCCATGTTCTCAAGAACAACGGTAGGGGCGAGTGGTATTAATCACCTCTTTGCCTATGGAATCTCCTCGGTTGGACATGTTATGCTTTTACTACTGTCAACAAAGCCATAGGAGGTTTGAATGCCCAAGGAGGTAGTTGGCACCAAGGGAAAGTCAGTTTTGTTACCATTGTCGTCAACATGATCATAATAAGTATGTTTACCCTAGGAGGATGAGTACACAGTATGAGACAATGTCTCAATAGTATCTTTTACAACCTTCTGTGAGCCAGTCTAGCATTGGGATGCTACCACCAACACCAATGACTCTGTGGATTCCTTTGCTTGTGCAATCCTCTCAGTCACCAAGAATTTGCTATCATTCTCGCCAGTTGGGACACGCTATGACTGTCCTCAGAGGCAAGTAGTGGCACCAGTGGGGGACTAGGCATGTTACCATTGCCAGCAAACTGGCCATTATTGTAGCGAGTACCCTCAGAGGCACGCAGTCCCACTAGTGCCAGCAAGGGATAGGGCATGATTCTATTATAAGTAGCTTGGACATATCAAGGCTAACTGCCCACAAAGGCAGAATGTAAGGAAAGGGGCAGGACTTTAGCAACAGCTTGGTGACGAAGTATGTTTATGAGTTATGGTCTGAGGATTGGGTTATCGATTGTGTAGATGCTTCATGTGTTATGCCATGAATTATATGTGTTTATTTGATTTAGCATGTTATATGTTACGTTCTATGTGGAAAAATGTTATTTATGTGACTGAACATTTCATGTTAGTGTTTTCTTGTACGTCACATGATTAGTAGTGACATGTAGTCACCACTTAGGAGTCCCAGATTTTGAAGATTTTTGAACCTAGGTGGAGCTTTGGAATTGAGTCAATTAGGATGCTAAGATTGACATGATTATTTCTTACGCTTTTAATTACATGATAACTGTAGATTGAATTGGCATTGTATGTGTAAGCATGGTGGGGACTGTATAAGGGTACAAGTTTATAGTATTGAATTCTCTTGTGGTGCATATAATAAAATGCGACCAAGAAGGGAGCAAGATAGAGACGTTGATGCTCTACAGGAGCCAATAGATGGGACACAATTCATGTGCGACATGGTAGACGCCATGAGATTGATGGCAAGGGAGGCTAGAGAAGAAGAAGTTCAGACACAACCCAAGGTTGTCTTGAGCTAACAGATGGTTGCAATGAAAGAATATGTGAAGTTTAAACAGCCTACTTTTGAGGGTGGATGTGATCCACTAGTGGCGGAGAGTTGGATTAATCAAACCCACAAACTTATGGTTGCTCTCGCCATCGATGAGGACCTAAGGGTGGGAGTGGCAGTGCTTCATTTACAAGGAGAAATGGATCGGTGGTGGCAATTCATTGGAAATACCCATAACAGTAAGGGTAGAACACCTTTAAGAGGTTGTTCTTTAATAAGTTCTTTTCGTCTTCAGTGAAAGATCGGATGAGTTAAGAGTTTATGGACCTAGTCGAAGGAGACATATATGTTATGGGATACGAGACTAAGTTTAATTCTTTGGCTCATTTTGCACCAGAAATGGTAAACAATGAGGAAATGAAGGTAAAGAATTTTGTGAAGGGATTGAAGATCTCTATTAGAAAAAGAGTGTCAGTTTTAGGTTTGAAAACCTATAACGAAGTAATAGATAGAGCTCTGGTGGCATAGGAAGATAATAGAGATACCCAAAGGATATGGGACTCTAAGAACCAGGCTAAGAGTGCCGAAATATTTTTGAGTAGCCAAGCAAGGAAAAGACAGAGAGGTGATACCTCATTTTCTCAGGGGCAACAGAGGATTAGCTTGACACTATCAGTGTCCTTGCCCGTAGGATCTTCATAATCAAAAGTGGTGTGTCACCACTGTCAACAGTAGGGTCACTATAGGTCCAAGTGTCCCAGCATATAGTTGGCATCAATAGTGGAACAAATTTGTTATCACTGCCACCAGATTGGTCACATCAAAGCACATTATCCTTGGGGATAGATTGTACAAAGTGGAACGAGATCTCAACAGTGTACCACTAAGCTTCTGGTCGATTAGCCTAGTTTTAAGGCATCACAACCACCGTAGCTTGCTCAGGGATCACGAGTAGTGAGGAGGATCAATCCTAATGTGTCAGACCAACAATCCAGGTATTAGAGGACTGGTCCATAGGAGCTAAGGTATGATCATGGTTTCTAGCTTATAAGTTGGAGTATTGATCCATTTGAGCATTATGTGATATGATGGTCCAGAAAGCCCACAAGCATGTGTGCCCAAGTTTTAATATCAAAA
Source organism: Cornus controversa (assembly GCA_026545225.1). NCBI lineage: Eukaryota > Viridiplantae > Streptophyta > Magnoliopsida > Cornales > Cornaceae > Cornus > Cornus controversa. The sequence goes on along the minus strand of CM048846.1, from coordinate 49,108,483 downwards.
GGATCTATAGGGGTATTAGTGTCATTTTACTTTAAATGAAAATTCTGGGTTTGCTATTCATGATTTTTTTTAATTATCCTGTTATTATTTTATATACACTAACCTAATTGTAGGGATATACTGGGTATTTCAATAAGTGTGACATTAGGTATTTAAATTGAAAGGGTATTTGGAAAATTCATAAACTAGGGTAAGAAACCATACTATTATCTTTACACATGAGAATTATATAAAGAAAAGAAAAGGAAAAGAAAAAGGTGGGTTCCCAAATGTGCATCGGCGCTGATAATATATAGCAATAGAGAGTGAGAATTCATAAGAGGCTCCTATAGCTACCGATTGATTCTAGCACCTGAGAGAGAAAGAGGGTTACAGAACCTTTGAAATCACACTCATGGTTGTCGATTAAACTGTGTAAGTGAGAGTTTAGTGAGAGAGAGTGAGATTTATAGAGTGAGCTGTGTAAGTGTGTGTGTGAGAGAGCTGTATATGAATGAGAGTTACTAAAGAAATGAGAGTGTGTGATAGTGAGAGTTTAGTGAGAGAGAGTGAGATTTATAGATGATGGAACCCATGGCTGCAGATCCCTTGCTGCTGATCTAAGATCCTCACCGCCAGTCAGAAATGGACCTTCTTCTTCAGCGATCTTCATCACCGGTTAGAAATACTTCATGTTCTTCAGTGATCTCCTCAGTCTGTCGTCCATGGCTACTAATCTAGAGTCTCAGAACATCGCATCCTCTGGTTCTTCATTCTTCTTCTGATCGTGTTCTGAAACTCTGTAAGTGGTGACTTGATTTCAAATTTTTAGCTAACTGCAGGTATACTCTACTCATCTTTGTTTCCTAAAAACCTGATTAATTGATCCTTCTGCTAAACATCTGATTTTTGTGTTATAGAGTCACTTGAAAAGATTCCTTATTCTACGGATTTAATTTAACTGGTCATCTATAGTCTTTGCTGAAATACATTTGGACCAATCTGTTCACCTGAAAATGTCTTAAGTTGTTCTAACTATTCTTAGCATATGTATTTATATATGGTTGATCTATCTCTACTGAAACTTGTCTAAGAAATCAGATGTTTTGCATTTTGACCACCTAGAGCTTTTTTTTTTTATCCAAATTTTGCTATCAAATGTCTCTTGAAAAGTCTGTTGAGTCTAGTGCTTAATGCTTAAGGATCCAAGGTATATGAGCTTGCTTGTTGACATATTATGTGTTTGTTTTTAACTACTACTCAGCCAAGATATAAGACTTATATGATATGCCATATTTGTTTAGAAAATAATTGAATTTCTAATATCTATCTCAGCATGAGCATTTTGTTATGATAAAGGTGCTTCATCTATTATTGGTCTAAGCAAGTGCAAGTTTTCAAAAGTCACTGTCAATATCTCAATATTGATTTCAAACTTGTTGGCGCACTATTTTAGCTGAGTATCATTATACTTTCTAGTTTAACATGTCTCTTTGAATGTTTAAGCATATGAAGTTAAACTTAGAGAGCACACTTATTGAACTGAATATGCTGATTTGTCAACCTATATGTGCTGATTTGTTGAGCTTATTAGAATGTTGTTTTAAGCTATTAATAGTGTTGTTTTGGTAATTAAATGTTGCTGTTTGGTGGATATAATAGTGCTGGTCGGTGGCTTTTATTAGAGTTGTTTGGTGAAGTTCAATAGTGCTGTTTGGACAGTCTTATAATGTTGATTGCTGAAAGTTAATGTGATGAATTAATGGGCTATTTGAGCTGATTTTGGGATTTAAATAAATTGAATTAGTGAGTTGTAAGTGCTGATTTATATTGCTGATTTGGTGATTTAAACATGATGATTTAGTAAACTGGTATTGCTGATTTTGTAGTATTAAAATGGTGAATTATGCTTGGCTTAATTGTGTTCATGCTCTTCATATTTTAAACTACTTGAGCTACTAATTTCTACTCTAGTTGCAGCTGTGTCCATTTTTAAGAACATGTACAAAAGACAAAGAAATTCCAAGACGATTATCAGAAGGAAATTCCATGCTGAATAGTTATTCAAGAAGCTGAGAACGAGATTAATTGAAAGATTGCTTCTACTTCAATTCTGTTGCACCTACACTCAAGGGTGTACAGTATGAAACCTATCTTTGAAGAAATTCAAACGTCATTGTGTAATTCATATTGAAGACCTATCTTCCAAGAAATTGAAGAGTCATTACCTGCCAAGAAGATCAAGTGCCTTAATGAATATCAAGCTTGTAGAGATCGTGCCCAATTTTGGTATCGGAAAGTAAGGGCGTGACAACATAGTATCAAAGTGTGGTACTCTAGTGGGGATAATGGTCAGAGGTGATGGTTTATTACATAATCACCCTCAATTTTTAAGTATTAAAAATTGGGGCGTGATAACATAGTAGTAGAGCTCTAGGTTAGAAAACCTAGAGACGACGGGTAGTGGTCATACTGACGAGTGTAGATTATTAGATGTTTGTTGTTGCTTTTCTACACTTCGTACAAAAAAATAATAAAACCTGCAAAAACTTTACTAAAAATTGTATAGTAGTAAGTAGGGTCGAACCACTCTCAAGTGAGAATCAGTAACAAGTCTAAAATTCAAAACATAAATCTCTTGAGATGAAAAATGAATATTTAAAAAAATAAAAATTCTGATTTTTTATTTAATAATAAAAACTAATATTAAATGTCTTAGATCAAATGATGGGACAAATCTCAAGGAAAGAGAATTCACCACCATGGATCCATATAAATAAAGTTTTTTTTTATATTCTTATCTAGTTTTTCCTCCAATAATCAATACACTTCACCATCCAATTAGAACTTGGAAAGATGAAAGAAAATATGGAATAAAAAAAAGAATGACTTGATTATATATTAGAGAGATATTTCTTTACTTAATCTGATGCACATTAGTTAGGTAAACAGAGGTATGCATTCTTCGAATTACCATTATTTGGCAAACATGAAGAATCCTTCCTCTAATTTTAGAAAATAAAATCCAGAATAGAAGAGTAAAAGAATGCTCTTGGGAGGAAAAAGTAGACAAGAAAATAAACTTACTTATACTTTAGCCATGGTGGCTTCATCACTCCCTTGAGAAGGATGTTTACGCTTGCATATTAATAGAAAACAAACAAATAGAAATGAAACTACTACTCATCATTGAATCAATAAAACAATTACACTATTTTTTTCTATAATTTCTCTACAATTTTCTCACTCCTTTCACCATCCCTAAGACCCCCTATTTATAGAGTTAGAGGGGAATGGTTTAGGTGGGAAAATTTTAAAATACAAAATTTAAAATACAAATTTTGAAATACAAAATTCAAAATACAAAATTTTGAATTTAAATATCTAAAATTTGATCTCCATATCTTTAATTTCAATTCTGGACTACAGACGTGGCCGTGTAAAAAATATTTTGCAAAGTTTTGAACTTGAGACCTGTTGTGAAGTAAATTGCACATAATACCATCTCTCCTACAATTCTTCTTATGTTCATCTTTTGCTATATATATCATTTTTAGCCATCTTTTGCTACTTTTCTTCTTATTTGGAAATCAACCCCTACAAAACATAAAATGTAATGATAAGAACATTTAAATAAAATAAAAGATGAATTAAAAACTTATTTTAGGATATAAAATAACAAGTTTTGTACACTTTTCAAATTACCCCCAAACGAGCTTTTGCTAGTCCTCTAGCAAATACACATCAAAAGAGATTAGTGCACAAAATTGCTACTTTTATTTAGCTCCTAACTAAAGATGCACCACTTTCGTAGGCCGCCGTCGATTGCATTTACCATATGCAATAAGGCCTTAAACCCCTAGGTTACCCCTAGTGGATGAGGTATAGCCTCGTGAGGGTTTGCAGTGAAGGTACCCACAAACTTTCTAACTACTACAAAGAAGAGTTGTTTTAAGGTAGTAATTTCCCTTATTGTTCAGAGAATCTCCTGTATATTCATGAAATATGAAAAGTAAGAAATGAAATTGTTAAGTTCCTCATATATAACAAGCTACTAGGGTGTTATAAAAATAAACATCAAGGAAAAATCATTCACAAGTAACCTAGAAGTAGAGTGAATGTGTGTGAAGTGCACAACAAGTCATCCTCAAATTCAAGTAATGTAATTCTCAAGTCACTAGAAGAAAAAGACATTTTGACTTCAAATCTCATAGGTAAATATCTCTCTAAAAGAACAACTCTCGAAGATTTGGCTAACTGTTTCTCTCAGTTGTATGTAAGTAGAAACTTTGTTTCCAAAATAAAAGCAATCTCACATACTAACATGAAAAACTGATACATATAAATAGAAAAGTCTCGTGATAGGAATGTTGATCACTTTTGGGAGAATGTCGAGTTACCCACCATAGCGCCTTCTCACTTATTACCCACTATCATATCTTTTCATAAATCTTACAGGTGGTGATTATGATGGGGCTGTAGGCGAATGTTTTTGGAACTGATGAGTCTTTAAAATATCTCAAAAGGAAAACTTGTCTTCTTCTTTTCTTTTTTCTTTTTTTTTTCTTTCTTTCTTCCCTTTTTTTTTTCTTTCTTTCTTTCTTTATTTTATTCTTCTTCTTTTTTCATTGAAAAAAAATATATGATGCTTTCTTTTTTCTTTATCTTTTTCACAAGAACATCCGTATCACTTTTCAGAAACTAACAATAGAAAGAAGGATTATGGTAGGATACGATAGTAGAAAAATAAATTACAAGGCCTATGTTTCTCTTAACTCGAAGTGATTTCATTCTCAGTGGTTAACCAAAATGAAAGATAATGAGACTACCAACAATTTTTAATACGGTATCCAAGAAAATTGAGTCATCTTGTGACTCGGAGTTAGCATAAAAACTCTCTACAAAACTGAAAGGCACGAAAGCTCACACCGTCTAAATCTCTACTATTAGATCTTCCAAATTATCAGGAGGTTAGTCACTTTTCAATTTGAATTGCAAAGTTTGACTTTTGTGCAAAAAAATATTTCTGCTTCTAAATGCCCGTGATGCAATAATGTCTATCATTATATTACCCTAATAACAAGTTTAATTTAGATCAAAACATTGACATCTCTTGGATTTCATGAAACGGATCATAAGTTAATCCAATATCATCATTGTAAAGGTACTATACTGCCAAACATTTTTTTTTTTTGAAATGAATTGGAAAAATGACTCTATTTTGGATAAAAAAAATTTCAAAAAAGGCATGCATTTTGATAAATCTACCCCACCCCCAAACAAAATACAACACTGTCCCTAGTGTTAAAAGTACAGTAACAATGTATTACTGTAGACAGATAGAAAAATATTGGAACAAATTACCTCAATTGTTCTGGTGTGGTAGAAGTACAATCCCTACAAATATGCAATGCATAATAATATAGACTAAATGATTTAGAACCATATTAATAAAAGACCGTACCCCAAATAGAATATAAATATATCCAAATAGAGTTTACAAAAAATTCTAAACTAAGTAGCAACATAACTAAACAGTTACGGAACTCTAAAATCAACCGGTAGGGTTGCCTCCCACGAGCGCTAAGTTTAACGTCTTTAGCTAGACGCAAAAGAGATAGTACGCCAAAAAGATTAATCGGGATAGACCAGATCGACAAGGAGAACGTCTTCAATTTCACGAGCCTCCAACTCAAGAAAAGGCTTTAGACGTTGAGCATTAACTTTGAATAACTTTCCATTTTTGGGATCTTGAACCTCAGTAGCACCATGACTAGCAACTTGGTGGACATAGTATGGACCAAACCATTGTGACCTCAATTTCCCAGGAAACAATTCAAGACGAGAGTTATACAGAAGAACCTTCTGGCCTGGGGAGAAATCTTTTCTCAGAATTTGTTTGTCATGTTTCAATTTGGTCGTAGCTTTATAAATCTTCGAACTCTTATAGACATCAATTCTGATTTCCTCCAACTCATCGAGTTGAAGAGACCTACGCTCTCCAACTTTATCATAGTTAAAATTCATGGCCTTGATAGCCCAATAAGCACGGTGTTCGAGTTCGACAGGCAAGTGACATGTTTTGCCATAGACCAAGCGATATGGAGACATTCCTATAGGAATCTTATAAGTAGTACGATATGTCCACAAAGTATCTTGGAGGCGGAGACTCCAATCCTTCCTTATGGGGTTAACCATTTTTTCTAAGATATGTTTGATCTCCCTATTGGATAACTCAGCCTGACCATTAGTTTGTGGGTGATAAGATAGGGCCACTTTGTGGGTGGTCCCATATTTAGACATTAAGCTTACAAAGACTTTGTTGCAAAAATGGGAACCATTGATGTGGCTAAACTTAAATTATATTATAAGCTTATTTTTGCCCTTTTTTTCCAAAATATAATTAAACCACTCGCAAGAGCACGAATCTTTGTAGATACGGTTCTATATAGAGGGTATCGATCCCACGAGGACTAGTCGTAATTGTCTTACAGAAAGATTAACTCCACTTTAATCCTAAAAACAAGGTTTTTGAGTTTTGTTTGTAAAACTATTGCATGAATGTAAAAACAATAAATGTAAAGAGTTTAAAAGTTGGGAGAGAGAACTAGGGGTGGTTTCCACCACTAGCCATTCACATGTTCATAAGTGTAGCAAGCTTGGGATTCATAAATTAAATGCCTAACAATGTCATTAGGCTTGTGACCTCAATGACATATCAAAAGATTAATGTGAGCACCAACCTATCATAATCCATCTTCAACAAGCATAGTTCTTCAACCTAACTAATTACCCTACTTTCTAAGTGAACCTACATGCATCCAAACTACCTTATCTTGGCATGGTTTATACAAGCAAGCACACCACATACATTTAAAGTACCATTACTTAGCCATCATTTGCCCTTCTTGTGGAAGAAACAAATGTTGTGCATTCACAAGATAGATTCTACTCTAAGACAAGAATAAAACCAAAATCAAATGAATATATAAAAGAGATGTATTAGTGTACATGGTCACTAGGCTAAATAATCAACATTTAAGAACAAATCCCAAAATGCTACAACAATGAACAAGTTTACATGGTTAGGGGCTTCAACAACACCCTAGTATAGAAGTTAGTTTCTCATGGCTGCCTTGCACTCTTCCATTGATGAAGAAAATGAAGCTTCTTGGTCTGGTTTAGCTCCTTCTTCCCCTCTCCCGAATGTCTCTCTCTGTGTATTCTGATGTAAGTTGAGAGATATGAGAAAATGGCCTCTTTTTGTGCTTTATGGCCTCCTTTTCAACCTTGGGGCCCACCATAAATAAATGTATATCAATATATATACCAACTATATCAAGAAGGTCCCCAAGGGTCTTGTTCAAGTCAGACAATCCCTCTAAGTAGTGCAAAAGGGGGATTTTGTTGCAAGTAGGAGAGCAGGTGAGCAAGTGGGCAAGTGGCTCTGCAAAATCTCGATCAATCGAGATTGGAATCTTGATTGATCGAGATTTTGATCAATTGAAATCAAGTCTCGATCAATCGAGATTTTGATTGATCGAGATCAACATCTCGATTGATAGAAATGCCTTAGCTGTAATTCTGACTTTTCTCTTCAGCTGCAAAAAGCCTCAAACTTTGCTCCTTTTACTAGAAGACCTGCAATTCATCAAAAACACAAAAATACCATGAACATATCTTGGTAAACATAGAAACGGGACTAACATATGCAATAAAGAGGGTTCAAATGCATAGAATTGAACACTTATCAACCATTATCACTAATTATGGCTCGAGGTACAACGAATCTAGGCAAAATTAAGTTTTTTAAGAAATTCACCACAACTCTATGGTCGGCTGTCTTAGTGGCTAATGCTTCTACCCATTTGGATACATAATCAACAGCAAGAAGAATATATATATACCCAAATAAGGAGGGAAAGGGTCCTATGAAGTTAATACCCCAAACATCAAAGATTTCGACAACTAGAATTGATTGTTGGGGTCACTTATTACGCTTGGTAATCTTACCTAATAGTTGACATCTAGGACAAACGAGACAGTAGGTATGAGTGTCCTTAAAAAGGGTGGGCCAATAAAATCCCGACTGCAAGATTTTTGCAGCAGTTCTTTTAGAGCTAAAATGGCCACCACACGCCTGATCATGACAAAAGGAAATGACAGACTCTTGGTCTTCCTCGGGGACACACCTATGAATGATCTGATCTGGACAATACTTAAACAAGGATCATCCCAAAAGTATGTCTTAGCCTTTGCTAGGAATTTATCTTTCTCTTGCTTAGACCAAGTGGAAGGGATTTGACTAGTCACAATGTAATTGACAATATCAGCATACCATGGGGCATGAGATATTATACAAAGTTGCTCATCAAGAAAATAATCAGAGATGGGATGGGAGTCACTAATAGAATCAACAATAAGATGGGACAAATGATCAACGACTACATTCTCTGAGCCTTTCTTATCAAGGATCTCAAGGTTAAATTCTTGAAGGAGTAAGATCCAGCGTATCAACCTAGGTTTGGTGTCTTTTTTGGAAAGAAGATGTCGTAATGCTACATGATCAGTATAAATGATGACCTTAGATCCGATCAAATAAGAGCAAAATTTGTCAAAGGAAAACACGACTGCCAATAACTCTTCTCGGTGGTCGAGTAGTTAAGTTGTGCGTCGTTCAAAGTCTTGCTAGCATAATAGATCACATAGGGTGCTTTATCAACTCTTTGTCCTAAAATAGCCCCAACTGCATAATCTGACGCATCGCACATGATCTCAAAAAGTAGGTTCCAATCAGGTGGGCGGATTATAGGTGCAGTGGTGAGGGCTAATTTTAATTGCTCAAAAGCCGAGTGACAAGCATCTGTAAACTCAAATGATGCATCCTTAGCTAGAAGATGGGTCAAAGGTCGTGATATCTTACTGAAATATTTGATGAAATGCCTATAGAACCCAGCATGACCTAAGAAAGCTCAAATATCATGAACAGTTTTGGGGATAGGTAGATTTGAGATGAGGTCAACTTTTGCTTTATCTACCTCAATTCCTCCACTAGAAATAGTATGACCTAGGACAATTCCTTTCTTTACCATGAAGTGCATTTTTCCCAGTTAAGAACTAGGTTAGTGTCACGACAACGTTGAAGCACTAGAGTAAGATGGTATAGGCATTGCTTAAAAGATGAACCAAAGACAGAGAAGTCATCCATGAAAATTTCTAAAAATTTGTCAACCATGTCGTGAAAGATACTCATCATGCACCTCTGAAATGTGGCAGGTGCATTGCATAACCCAAAAGGCATGCAACAATAAGCAAACGTGCCAAATGAACAGGTGAAAGTTGTCTTGTCTTGGTCATCGGGGTGGACGGGAATCTGGTTATAGCCAGAGTAACCATCTAAAAAGCAATAGTACGCCTGACCAGCTAATTTCTCTAACATTTGGTCAACAAAAGGTAGAGAAAAATGATCCTTCCTAGTCACACTATTAAGCTTCCTATAATCTATACAAACTCACCATCCAGTTTGGACACGAGTAGGAACCAACTCATTATTGTCATTGGCAACAACACTGATGCCAGATTTCTTAGGGATAACTTGGATTGGACTTACCCATTGGCTATCAGAGATGGGATAGATGATATTGACATCTAGAAGTTTGATAACTTCAGTATGAACAACTTCCTTTAAATTGGGATTAAGTCTCCTCTGAGGTTGTCGATATGTTTTAGCATCATCCTCTAGGTGAATGCGATGTTGGACCACAAAAGGACTAATGCCTTTGATGTCATCAATGGACCAACCTATTGCTTCCTTATTTGCCCTAAGAACCTCAATTAGTTGATTTTCCTAATCCTTAGTTAAATCAGAAGCTATCACCACAGGAAATGTTTCAAACTCACATAGGTATAAATATTTTAAATTCGCAGGTAAAGGCTTTAATTCGACCTTAGGGAGTTTCTTGACAGTTTCAGATGCTGTGGCATTTGGTAAAGATAATGGTTCAAACTGGGACCTATATTTTGGTGTGTCAGAGATTGGAGTGGAATCTAGCAAGGCATTGACTTCACAAATATAGTTATCCTCATCAAAATCAGCACTAAAATGTGCTAAACACTGTTGGAGTGGATCCTCAGGGTAGGAATGCTCAAAAGTATGTGAGGTCAATGACTCAATAAGACAAACATCTTCAAAGGAATCTGAGTCAGGGGGTTGTTTCATCAAACTAAACACATTGACTTCCACTTTCATGTTACCAAAGGTCAAGGTCATGTTACCATTCCTACAATTGATCAATGCATTGGCTGTAGCTAAGAATGGTCAAACTAAAATGATTGGAATCTGTTTTCCTTGAGTGGGTTGGGTATCTAGCACGATGAAATCTACAGGGTAATAAAAATCAGCCACTTTAATAATTATATCCTCAATTATACCCCTTGGAATCTTAACTGATCGATCAGCTAATTGAATTCTAACATCAGTATTCCTCAAATTATTCAACCCTAACTCTTAGTAGACTGAATAAGGTAACAAGTTCACACCAGCACCTAGATCCAACAAGCCTGATCTGAAAAATTTTCTCCTATCCTACAAAGGACAGTCGAACTTTCGGGATCTTTATGTTTGACCACGGCTTGGTTTTGTAGGAAAGAAGAGCAATGTTGGCCTATGAAAGCTTCCTTTGGCATATTGGTTTTCCTCTTGACTAAGTCCTTGATGAACTATGCATAAGAAGTGATTTGCTTAATGGTAGTGAGAAATGGAATATTAATCTGGAGATTTTGAAAAAATTTTAAGATCTCACTGTATTGTGAATCCTTTTTATTATTGACTAGTCTAGAAGGAAAGGGTGCAGGTGGGAACATATGGCTTAAGAGTGATAGTGTCAGTCTAAGGACCATGGGCTTTCTTGGCTCTGGTAGAGTTGGATGGGGGAGACTTAAATGGTGCAGTCTCATCTTGAGTGGGTAGCTCAACCCTATTATCTATTTGCTTTCCTGACCGAAGTGTTGTGATGGAATTCACATGGCCATTTGATTGGTCAGTGGCAGAAGAAGATTCTATGAGATTAACCCCTTTGTTTTTAGGGTTGATTTCAGGTTGGCTAGGCAAGGTACCTCTCTGTCTATCAGTCAGAACAGAAGTAAGTTGACTTAATTGATTTTGGATTGACTGTTGAAATTGTAATTGGTTCTGAGTCAATAGGTTAAAATTACTCTCTAACTTTTGAAATCTCTAATTGGATTACTTATTAGATTGATCTAGATTAAGGGCAAGCATTTTCAGAGTGTCATCATAGTTGGAAATATGATGATTTTTTGAGACAGGAGCAACATAATTGCTCATGGGATCAAGTGTTAGATCTCTATTATGACTGAACTGATTGGTCAATGGGAATTGACCTTGAGGAACAAGAGGTCCTTGAGGTTGTGGTGGCCTATTAGAGTTACCTTGAGAACTAGGTTGACCACCTAAGTATTGTGCAGGAAAATTTTGTCGGTATGAAAAGTTAGGATAATTTTGAGTATCAGGATGGTAAGTCTGGCTAAAGGTATTAGTTGTCGGTCTCTTATAGGTATTAAAAGCACACACTTGTGCATCCGAAGGTTCAGATGTACAATAGACCAGACACGCCTCAGTGGGATGGGATGAACTAGAACACATATTGCATTGTGCACTTGTGGACATGAGCATAAAAGCATCGAACTTTGTACTCAAGTCTTTCACACCATCGGCTACACTTTGCATCACAGATTTGAGTTCATTTTCAGGCTTGATCTCATACATACCAGATTTTCTATGGGATTGGTCATTCCTAGAAAATTCATCATCACAATTATTTCAATTCCAATTTTGGGTATTCTCAGCTAGTTCTTCTAAAATTGATAGGCTTGATCAGGGGTTTGGTTCTTAAACTTACCTTGGTGCATAGACTCGAGCATGGTTCGGTTCATAGGTGAAAGCCCCTTATAGAAAAACTGAACTAACTGTGCTTTATCAAAGCTATGGTGTGGGCATTTGAGAAGTAAATCATGAAAACGCTCCCAAGTGTGGTGGAATTGTTCCTCATTTTTCCCTCTAAAAGTACTTATGGCATCTCTCATTGACTCGGTCTTTTGCATAGGATAAAATTTGTTCATAAACTTCTTTGCAAGTGCATCCCATGATTCAATTGAATTTGGAGGAATGGAGTTTAGCCATGAGGCAACCTTATCTTCCAGGGATAAAGGAAAAAGACGCAATTTGATACCCTCGGCATCCAAATTTTGATTTTTGAAAGTGTTACAAATTGTTAAAAATTTGCTTAAATGGATATAAGGTTGCTCACTTTCAAACCCATGGAATTTGGGTAACAAATTGATTGTAGCGGGCCTAATCTCAAATTGGGCCACATTGTTCTTAGGGAGAACAATACAATTGAGAGGGTTGGCTGTGATGGGTGCGAAGTAGTCATTCAAGGTCCGAGGTGCAGCCATTGGATTATGAGTGGTGGTTGAAGAAAGTGAGAGAGTGAGAAAAGTCTTTTCTAAATCAAGAATTGATGGATCACTAGAAGACCAAACTAGCCATTTGTTAACCTGCAACCACTTGGGCATAAACTAATACACAACTAACCTTTTTTTTTAAGGGAAGAAAAACCTAACTAATTAGATCCTAGAAGATAGGCTAGACACAGGATTGAACACACAAACCACACAAAAATTTTGGCCTTTTATATTGAGCTTAAATTCAAGGGTGATGAATTTTTAAATCTAATATTGTAGAAAATTAATTGGATGGTCTCCAAAATTAATTCTCTCCTAATTAGACAGCTTCTACTTTCTTTCAGAGTAACTAGAAGATTACCAGTTAAGGCCTACCAACAATACAACGAGGAGAGTTGCCAGGAAACTGTGGAGAGGCACGTGGACTGCTTAATGACGGTACATTCACACTCCTTAGACAGAACTTTTCCTAAATATTGTAAAGTTGGAAGGTGCTCACAGGAGTTACCAAGAGTTAACTCTTTCCAAGAAGGTCCTACAAGCTTTGTGTACACCCTATGGCCAACGTCTAATTGATTTTAAATTAAATTAGGCTTGGGCTTTGACAAATGCTCGGATTTTATGATTTGTGGGCCACAGAAATGGGTGATGAATTCCTGACAGTATCTTGTTGGGGTGCTTGCCCTTAAGTATCTTATGCAAATGCTAATTTTAATATGCACAAAGAAAATAAGTAATAAAAATAATAAATAAAAATGAGTGAGTGTGTGGTCTTTCTTCTTTTTTTTTTTAAAACAAAAAGAATAACAAAAAAAGTAAAAATAAAAAATAAAATAAAGTTGAAGAAAGTGTACCTAGGGAGATTTCTAAGTTATTCTATCCTATAGTTCACATGCTAAAGTTATCAACCTAAAAAAAATTATGTTTTCTTAATCTAAAAATGAAAAAAAAATTGATGTAAAAGAATTAGGTACTTACCTGGATGACGTTTTTATTTCCCTTGTAAGAGCAACGGATGGTGGCATCTATAGAAGAAGTGCATCATAAGAATCTGTCATGGAAAAAAATATAATATAAAAATATTATACTTTTTCTTGCTTTTTTTTTTTTGTTTTTTCAAGAAAAAAATAATAAAAGAAACAAAAACTATAATAAATAAAAATAGAAGGGAGGGAAAGAAAGTTAGGGTGGGCTCCCAAAAAAATTGTAGTCTTGAATATTTGGGCTTCGAATTCTCAAACTTGATCCGGCAACGGCGCCCTTTGACGAGTGTTGATTATTGGATGTTTGTCATTGCTTTTCTACATTTCGTACAAAAAAATAATAAAACTTGCAAAAACTTTACTAAAAACTGTATAGTACGAAGTAGGGTCGAACCACTCTCAAGTGAGAATCAGTAACAAGTCTAAAATTCAAAACATAAATCTCTTGAGATGAAAAATGAATATTTAAAAAAATAAAAATTCTAATTTTTTATTTAATAATAAACACTAATATTAAATGTCTTAGATCAAATGATGGGACAAATCTCAAGGAAAGAGAATTCACCACCATGGATCCATATAAATAAAGTTTTTTTTTTTATATTCTTATCTAGTTTTTCCTCCAATAATCAATACATTTCACCAATCCAATTAGAACTTGGAAAGATGAAAGAAAATATGGAATAAAAAAAAGAATGACTTGATTATATATTAGAGAGACATTTCTTTACTTAATCTGATGCACATTAGTTAGGTAAACAGAGGTATGCATTCTTCGAATTACCATTATTTGGCAAACACGAAGAATCCTTCCTCTAATTTTAGAAAATAAAATCCAGAATAGAAGAGTAGAAGAATGCTCTTGGGAGGAAAAAGTAGACAAGAAAATAAACTTACTTATACTTCAGCCATGGTGGCTTCATCACTCCCTTGAGAAGGATGTTTACACTTGCATATTAATAGAAAACAAACAAATAGAAATGAAACTACTACTCATCATTGAATCAATAAAACAATTACACTATTTTTTTCTATAATTTCTCTACAATTTTCTCACTCCTTTCACCATCCCTAAGACCCCTTATTTATAAAGTTAGAGGGGAATGGTTTAGGTGGGAAAATTTTAAAATACAAAATTTAAAATACAAAATTTGAAATACAAAATTCAAAATACAAAATTTTGAATTTAAATATCTAAAATTTGATCTCCATATCTTTAATTTCAATTCTGGACTACAGACGTGGCCGTGTAAAAAATATTTTGCAAAGTTTTGAACTTGAGACCTCTTGTAAAGTAGATTGCACAGAATACCATCTCTCCTACAATTCTTCTTATGTTCATCTTTTGCTATATATATCATTTTTAGCCATCTTTTGTAACTTTTCTTCTTATTTGTAAATCAACCCCTACAAAATATAAAATGCAAATATAAGAACATTTAAATAAAATAAAAGATGAATTAAAAACTTATTTTTGGATATAAAATAATAAGTTAGTAGGGTCCGCGGTGTGTGTACCTACGTGTGCATTTGAAAGGTATGCTTTAGTAGGATATGATAGATAGGAAAAGTTTGTTAGGGTTAACAGACGGGGTCACCTTCGATTTTTGAGACTCAGGAATCAGGGCGTGACAACATGGTATCAAAGCTTGACATCAAGGTGAGATCGATGTCGGAATAGTTCACGTGCTTAGGTGAACGGATTCACGTCGGAATTTGGGGTTAACCTGGGGGAGTCCCGGAGGTTTGAATTTTGAGGTGTGACAGAATGGTATCAAAGCACTAGGTTAGAATACCTTTGGGCGACGGGTGACGGTTACATTACGTAGGAATTTAAAAAGGTTAGATTTACGTAAGGGTTTAGACTTTAAGTTAAAATTGCTTATGTGGAACATGGTTTTTGTGCTCACACTTTCATAACATGCCTTTAGGGACTAAATTAACATGGCGTGTGTAAGCATGGTGGAAATGATGTAAGAAGTATGAATGTTTTGTTCTAAATTTTTCTTGTTGTGCATATAACAAAATGCCTCTAAGAAGAGCGCAAGACAGAGGCACTGATGCTCCTCAAGAGCCAACAGATGGAACGTAATTTATATGTGACATGGTAGATGCTATAAAAAGAATGGCTAGGGAAGCCAGGGAAGAGGAGGTTCTCGATGAGGATCTGAAAGTGGGAGTGACAACGCTTCACTTGTAAGGGGAAGCGAATCAGTGGTGAAAATTCATCTGGAATGTCCACAACACCAAGGTCATAGATTGGGAAACCTTTAAGGGGTTTTTCGACAAGTTCTTTCCAGCTTTGATGAGAGACCGGATGAGGAAGGAGTTCATAGACCTAGTCAAGGGGACTTAGATGTTATGGGGTATGAGACCATATTTACATCATTGGCTTACTTCACCCCAGACATGGTGTTAAACAAGGAACTGAAAGTGAAAAAGTTCGTGAAGGAACTAAAACCTCTATAAGAAAGAAGGTATCCATTCTAGGTTTGAGGACTTACAATGAGGTTGTTTATAGAGCCTTACTGACGAAAGAAGATGACAGAGACACCCAAACGATATGGGACACTAAACAGCAAGCGAAGAGTGCGAGGGCATCTTCAGGTAATTAGGGAAGAAAGAGGAACAAGGAGGGCAGGTCAGGTTTCTGAGGGCATCCGTAACCTCCCCTGGTACCATCATTGGCCTTGCCTACTGATAAGTGTTCAATTCTATGCATTTGAACCCTCTTTATTGCATATGTTAGTCCCGTTTCTAAGTTTACCGAGATATATTTACGGTATTTTTGTGTTTTTGATGTATTGCAGGTCTTGTAGTAAAGGGAGCAAAGTTTGAGGCTATTTGCAGCTGAAGAGAAAAGTCAGAATTGCAGCCAAGGCATCTCGATCAATCGAGATGTTGATCTCGATCAATCGAGATCTCGATTGATCGAGATCTCATTTTGATTGATCGAAATCTCAATCAATCGAGATCCAATCTCGATTGATCGAGATTCTGTAGAGCCACTTGCCCACTTGCTCACCTACTCTCCTACTTGCAACAAAATCCCCCTTTTTGCACGACTTAGAGGGATTGTCTGACTTGAACAAGACCTTTGAGGACCTTCTTGATATAGTTGGTATATATATATATATGGTGGGCCCCAAGGTTGAAGAGGTAGCCATAAAGCACACAAAGAGGCCATTTCTCACATATCTCTCACACACATCAGAATATACAAGGAGAGACATTCGGGAGAGGAGAAGAAGGAGCTGAACCAGACTTTGAAGCTCCATTTTCTTCATTAATGGAAGAGTGCAAGGCAACCATGAGCAACTAACTTCTATACTAGGGTGTTGTTGAAGCCCCTAGCCATGTAAACTTGTTCATTGTTGTAGCATATTGGGATTTGTATTTAGATGTTGATTATTTAGTCTAGTAACAATGTACACTTATACATTTCTTTTATATATTCATGTGATTTTGGTTTTATTCTTGTCTTAGAGTATAATCTTTCATGTGAATGCACAACATTTGCATCTTCCACAAGAAGTGCAAATGATGGCTAGGTAATGGTACTTTAAATGAATGTTTTGTGCTTGCTTGTATAAACCATGCCAAGATAAGGTAGTTTGGATGCATTTAGTTTTAGGTTCACTTAGAGAGTAGGGTAATTAGTTAGGTTGAAAAATTATGCTTGTTGAAGATGGATTATGATAGGTTGGCACACACATTAATCTTTTGATATGTCATTGAGGTCACAAGCCTAATGACATTGTTAGGCATTTAATTTATGAATCCCAAGCTTGCTACACTTATGAACATGTGAATGGCTAGTGGTGGAAACCATCCCTATTTCTCTCTCCCAACTTTTACTCTTTAAATTTATTGTTATTACATTCATGCAATAGTTGTATAAACAAAACTCAAAACCTTATTTTTAGGGTTAAAGTGGAAGTAATCTTTCTTTAAGACAATTACGACTAGTCCTCGTGGGATCGATACCCTCTATATAGAACCGTATCTACAAAGATTCGTGCTCTTGCGAGTGGTTAAATTATATTTTGATAAAAGGGGCAAAAATAAGCTTACAATATAATTCAAGTTCCAACCACATCAAAATTTTGGCGCCGTTGCCGGGGACTACGGTTTAATTCTTAGGCTAGAAATTCTTTCATTCTTTTTTGTATATATCTTGTTCTTATTTCTCAAATTTCTTGATTTTAGGTATACCATATAGCGGGTATCTAAAAGAATTGGAACCCTTTGTGAGTATAAAGTCTAAAATTAGTGGGTTTGAGTTCATTCATTTTTTTTTATATATTATTATTTATTTTGTGTAATGAGGTGTTGTTTTACTATTAATGCATGCTAGGTAGATAGTCCTTGTCACTTCCGTTGCTTCCGTGTAATATTGAACTTGAAAGAACACTAGACAACGTAGAGGAACCTCTAGGGACCCTATATTGCCTAGGACCGAAAACATGGACCCAAATGAAAGACAACCTCCCGGACTACCTCCTTTTAATCATGAACAACAACCTCCACCTCCTCCTCCTCAACGAGAGTTGCTTATGGACTTTTATCTTCCGACTACATTTGAAGTACCTTCATGTATTCAATTTTCGGATGTAGCGGCAAATCAATTCGAAATAAAGTCCTCCACCATCAATCTTCTTAATAGCTTCCATGGTCTCCCTAATGAGGATCCATACCGGCATTTAGATTACTTCCTTTCTGTGTGTTCCACCATTTGTGTACCACACTTTACGAAGGATGATCTAAAGTTGCGTATGTTTCCATTCTCCTTAAAAGATAAAGCTAGAAGTTGGTTCAATTCCTTAGAACCTAACTCAATCCATTCTTGGGTGGAGATGCAAATAGAGTTCTTAAAAAAATACTTCCCAATGGGAAAGACGAGTGATATTCGGTGAGCAATCACCGGATTCACCCAAATTGATCAAGAACAATTTCATGAGACGTGGGAGAGATTAAAAGATCTTCTTAAATCTTGTCCGCATCATGCTATCCCAAAATGGCAGCTAGTGCAAAGTTTCTATGATGGGGTGAGTGAGCAATATAGGCAAATGATAGACTCCGCTTGTGGAGGTGGATACCTTTTGAAAAGCCCCGATGAGGCATGGAAATTTTTTCAAACCCTAAGCAATAATTCAGCTCAAAGCTCCTCCACTAGACGGGTAGATGAGGTTGCCATGCAAGTAGAAGCCTTATCCCGAAAAATGGACCTAATCATGAAAAATGGGCTGCCTACTCCAAGCCAACCTGTTCAAAATCAGGAGGTGTGTTCGTTTTGCTATAGCACTTCACATTTTGTGCGAGATTGTCCTATTACAGGGCAATCTCCCGATTATGCTCAAGAGCAAGCGAATGCCTTGTACTCTAAACAGCTGAATGATCCATATTCAAATACGTAAAATCCTAGTTACAAGAATCATCCGGCTTTTTCATGGAAACCTCAAGAATCAAGTCCCTCTTTTCAAGGGCAAAATTCCTTTACTTCTCAATCTCAACAGCCTCAATATAGGCCAAATCCTTAACCTTACCATCAAAGGTCCAATTACCAATAACCACCACCTCCTCCGAGAAGCCAAGGCTTTGAAGAAAGAGTGATAAGCAATCTTGAGGCTAATACCCGCTTATTGCAAACACACTCTCAATCAATCTCTAAGCTTGAAGCTAATGCTCAATCTATGGCTAGGTTAGAAGCTCAAATCGGGAAACTAGTTATAGGCGTTGAATGTTACGCATTCTAGCCTCTTAACTTATGTATTTTATTCTCTTAGTGATAGATTATTTTGTGATTTTACTTTGTTTTAGTGTTTTCTGTATTTTCAGAGCCTTAATGATTATTTCAGTTAAAACCGTGCTTTTGGGTTTTTAAAGATGACATGCAAGATGGTTAGATGAAACCTACATCAAAGGGATCCATTGGACTCCATATTTTAACTCAAATCAGCCCAAGAAAGAGGTCCAAGAGAATTACAGCTGCTTAAGAAGGTTTCGGGCCTGAAGCCCAAATCTGCGCATAATACAGTCTTAATCCCGTTTTGGAAAATGGACCAGAAGTCTTATTTCCGAGCCTCAAATCGACATTATTTCCACGTAATGAAATTTGATTCTGCACACTTTTGTATTTCACGAAAATTCTGTAAATCGGACTTCTAGTGGGTCAAAAGTCGGGCCGAAGTCAGCAGGAAAAACCCACCTGATTAGTGCTGCGGGAAACCCTAATTTATTCCTAATTGGATTAGGACTTTGGTGTATTCTCTTGGGGAATAAAGTGAAGACTTGGAGGCTGAATCGAGAAGAGATTAGAGAGAGAGAACAGAGCGTGGAGAAGGCTGAGAAGAGAACAGAAACATATTCGCAGAGCCATTGGAGAACGAAGTCATACGCGTAATTCAGAAAGATGATGTCTTCTTCCTCAACAGTTGAAGCTTCTTCTTCTACCATGAGCGGCTAGTTCATCCACTAGGGTTTTGATGTAGCCCTAACAAAGCATCAATGGTTTGATTGTTTTAATTATTGGGGACCTTTATATACATGCATAGATTGTGTAATTCAGAGGATTCTTATTATAGAATTGAGCAATAAAAGTCTTGTAAATTCAATCTCAATGATTTCTTATCTTGTCTTAGATATTTAGTTGTTTTTTTTGAACTCAATCTCTTTTGTTTTTTGTGATCGTGAGAGAGATTATTACACAATGGTAATCACTGAATATATTATTATGAGCTTTGATGGATTATGCCTAGAGAATATGAACCATACTGCACCCTAGATTAGAGTAGTTAGGCAGATGGCCCATGCCAATCGAAGATAGTCTATGGCTTAGCCTTAATCATATGTGATGTGATTTCAATTATACTTAACCACTCGCAATAGAACGAGTCCTCGTAGGACAGGGCTATATAGAGGGTGTCGAACCTCAAGGACTTGCAAGGTTGAATTGTTATGTTACTCAGTCTTTGAATTAATTCTAAAATAATTGGAAAACAATTGTTGATGTTTGATCGTGAAATTAATTGAGCAAATTAAAGCTTTTAATAAATTGGTATTATGAAATTTAATCAGGAAGAGAAGGTCCTGGGAAATGACTTCACCACTAACCCTCTAACAATGACAATTGTACTAAATTGGGACGTTTACTCTATGCATTCAGAAAAGAGTGGTTACAAGCTCAATTCAATTCTATCAAGAGAATTCGTTCAACATTCAATTAAGCATAACTCGTCTTCGCTTAGCATGGCCTATACATCTGACTAATTAATGATGTTATAACCCATCTTTGCTTAGTACGAATTATCAAAAATCTAAATTGAACGATATGTGAAAACTATTGTATAACCTGTCTTAACAAAATCACAGAAGTTGAAAAGAGCAAACCCTAATCATTGCAAATTTAGATCCATTCTACAAGAACAAGAATAAACATGCAATGAATCAATACATTCAATTTGAAAGCAATAGCACAGCTATTGTTTACGTCTCGGTTATACAATCAATGCACACAGTAAATCATTCCCAAATTAGTATACAACTTAAAACATTGAAAGACAGGTTAGGGTTACATCACTTCCCCAGAATGGTGTTTAGCCGCTCATGATCGGATGTCCAAGCTTGAACGATGGTGAAATTGCCATCCTTTTGTCCGTATCGTCACGAATCGCCTCTGTATTTCTCTCTATGCTTCCCCCCTCTCCAGAATACCCTAGTTTTTCTTCGTTTCGTCGTTTTTACTTTGCAAAAACAAACCAACGGGACACCTCGCCTTCCCAAAGTGGCAAGTGCGCATACGAAAATGGCACTTGCTCCTCACAAAGTGGCATTTGCGCCCAAAAAGTGGCAGCTGCGAAAATAGGGCAGAAAGTTGATGAAAACGTCCGTTTTAGGAAATTTTCGTGAAATATGAAATTGTGCAGAATTGAATTTCCTTCAACCCACTCCGAGTTTGGGTCGTTTTGACAATCGTATACGGAGATATGGTCTGAATACCAAAATGGGTCCAAGACTTTTTAGGCCTGAATTGGCCCAATGTTCAATGTGAATAGGCCTAACACCATCTGTAGCCCAATTGCACCATTATTAATTAGAATTACCCTTAATCACCTGAAATTTTGAAAAGATTAAAATTATTAATAAAAATATGAAATAAATATTACTAAGACACTAATTCATATAATTTTAAGGGCATTGAATATGCAATATTCATTACTTATCAATATGTTATCTTCTTGACGGATGAAGGTGAGCTTGTAGCCACCGACACCACTTATGCATGATGTAATTCCCCTATAGTTGATTCAATTGACCATTGATTTTGGAGTTAGTGGTGAAGTCAAACACCCTAGATTTCTCTCCTATTATCTTCATTATCTGTTTACCTTTGATTTATTTTATTTTATCTTTTTAATTAGTTTAAAAATCAGAATTCTTTTCTCTTAAATTTAATTAGAATTAATTCCGTATTCCAACTCATCAGACCATAATCCCTGAGGTACGATACCCCTTTCGATAGCCCTATTCTGCAAAGAATTCGTTCTATTGCGAAGTGTGGAAATTTTTAATTGATATACTTTTTGAGTCACACTCACACACGAATCAACTAGCTAATGCCTTGAATAGAAGGGAGGAAGGTAAGTTGCCAAGTCAACCGGTGGCGAATCCTAAGGGTGTTCATGTGATTGAGGATCCATCATCTTCATCTTGTAATGCTCCTCCGGAGCAAGTTCAATCAATCACCACTTAAGGAGTGGTAGAATCATAAATTCTAAAGTTGGGCAAGAAAAAGAAAAAAAGGAATTTAATGAGCAATCCGAAAATCCAAAAGAATCCCAATCAAATCCAAATGTTTTTACTTTAAATCCAAGTGTGACCAAAAACCCACAAAATTCAAAAGGAAAGGCAAGTGAAGTTGTGTCATCATCAAGTCCAAATCTTGACACCTCTTTTGAACCTCCAGTTCCTTTTCCTCAAAGATTGAAGGAACCTTCTCATTTTGGGAAGCAAGGAGAGAAAATTCAAGACATGATGGAGATCTTCAAACAAGTAAAGATCAATCTCCCTCTCCTTGATGCTATCCGGCAAATTCCCTCCTATGCTAAATTCTTGAAGGACTTGTGCACTCAAAAGCGCAAATCTAGGAATAATGCTCCTAAGAAAGTCCTCCAAACTGAGCACATAAGCTCCATTTTCCAACACCAAGCCCCTCTTAAATTCAAAGATCCGGGTGCTCCGACCATTTCTTACACCATCAGAAATCAATCTTTTGAAAATGCACTTCTTGATTTAGGGGCTAGTGTCAATTTGCCTCCATTCTCAGTTTACCAACAACTAGGTTTGGGGGAACTTAAGCCTACCACAGTTGTGTTGCAACTTACCGACCGCTCGGTGAAGCAACCACGTGGCATCATTGAGGATGTAATCATTCAAGTGGACAAATTCTACTTTCTGGTGGACTTCATAGTCCTTGACACGGAACCGGTTCAAAATCCAAATCGAAATATTCCTATCATTCTAGGTCGTCCATTCTTGGCTACGGCAAACGGTTGCGTTAATTGCCGTACCGGAGTGATGGACATCTCTTTCGGGAATATGAAAGTCCATTTGAACATCTTTAATGCTTCTCACCACACATCCGACAATGAAAGTGAGTGCTTTTGTGTTGATGTAGTGGAAGACCTTATTCAAGAAGCACTTCCTTCTATTCTTTCTAAGGATCCTTTAGAGGCATGCCTAAATCATTTCAACTATGACGATTTTGACATTGAGCGATCCATTTGTGAAGTCAATTCAATGCCTAATGTCACTACTATCATGGATTTGCCTAAATGGAGAGTTCCGAGAGAACCCTTGCCTCCGTTGTCCAAAACTTCCCAAACTCCTTCTCTAATTTCCCCACCACAACTTGAGCTCAAGCCTCTACCGGCTACACTCAAGTATGTTTTCTTGGGCGCTAATGAGACCCTTCCAGTCATTATTGCTTCCAATCTCACCAATGATCAAGAGATGGAACTCCTAAAAGTGCTAAAAGAGCACAAGGAAGCAATAGGATGGAGTGTGGCAGATCTTAAGGGAATAGATCCTTCTATTTGTATGCACCGCATACATTTGGAAGAAGATGCAAAGACCTCAAGGGAGGCACAACGTCGATTAAATCCAAATATGAAGGACTTTGTAATGAAGGAGGTGGTGAAGTTACTAGATGCGAGAACTATTTACCCCATCTCAAATAGCAAGTGGGTTAGTCGCACTCAAGTGGTTCCAAAGAAGTCTGGTATTATGGTGCAACTAAATGATAAGGGTGAATTAGTTCCCCAACTCACCACCACGGGATGGAAAGTGTGCATAGATTATTGAAAATTAAATTCAGCAACTCGGAAAGATCACTTCCCCCTCCCATTTATTGATCAAATCTTGGAGAGATTAGCCGGGCAAAGTTTATATTACTTTTTAGATGGATATTTTGGCTATAATCAGGTTGTATAGACCCGAGGGTCCAAAAGAAAACCACCTTTACATGTCCTTTCGGCACATTTGCTTATAGACGCATGCCCTTTGGGTTGTGCAACGCACCGACGAATTTTCAATGGTGTATGATGTCTATCTTTTCAGATATGGTGGAAAAATTCTTGGAAGTGTTCATGGATAATTTTTCCGTGTTTGGGCCTTCATTTGAATCATGTCTCCAAAATCTATCCCGTGTTCTCAAACGATGTCAAGAGACCAACCTAATTCTTAGTTGGGAAAGAGCCATTTTATGGTTCAAGAGGGTATTGTCATAGGGCACATTGTGTCTAAGAGAGGAATCGAGGTTGACAAAGCCAAGGTTGAACTCATTTCCAAATTTCCTCCACCATCAATGGTGAGAGAGATTCGTTCATTCCTTGGGCATGCGGGCTTTTATCGCCATTTCATCAAGGACTTTAGCAAGATCTCCCAGCCTTTGTGTCGCCTTCTTGAAAAAGAGTCTTGCTTTACCTTTGATGAAGCGTGCCTTAGCGCTTTTGAAAAACTCCGCACCATGCTTACAACCGCTCAAATTCTCATCCCTCCAAATTGGGCTCTCCCATTTGAGATCATGTGTGATGCATCTGATTATGCCATGGGTGCGGTCTTAGGGCAACGAGTAGACAAATTGCCACATGTCATCTACTACGCAAGTAAAACCCTTTCCGAGGCTCAAATCAATTATACCACAACAGAAAAGGAGTTACTTGCGGTAGTATTTGCCTTGGACAAATTTCAAGCTTATTTATTAGGTTCCAAGGTCATTGTCTATTCGGACCATGCTGTCCTCCGGTATCTTTTGGCCAAAAAGGACACCAAGCCTAGGTTGATCCGATGGATACTCTTGTTGTAAGAGTTCAATTTTTAGATTAGAGACAAAAAGGGAACTGAAAATGTGGTGGCTGACCACCTTTCTAGAATTCTTGTTGAATCCCTCCATAACTCCATTCTAGTTTGTGAATCCTTCCCGGATGAACAACTCTTTATCATTTCTCAAGAGAGTATCCCTTGGTATACGGATGTTGTTAACTACTTGGCAACCGGTAAAATACCATCTTCTTGGACCAAGCAAGGGAAGGATCGTTTTTTCTCCCAATCACAATCATATTATTGGGACGATCCTCAATTGTTCAAATATTGCCCCGATCAAATAATTCAAAAGTGTGTACCCAACAGTGAATTCCAAAGCATTCTCAAATTTTGTCATACACTCGCTTGTGGGGGACACTTTAGTGCTAAGAAAATCACAGCAAAAATTCTTCAATGCGGGTTTTTCTGGCCAACACTTCATCGGGATGCATATTCATTCTGCAGCTCTTGTGAGCGATGTTAGTGCCTTGGCGCGATGGCTCGGAAGGACACGATGCCTCTCAACCCTATTCTTATTATTGAGATATTTGATATGTGGGGCATTGACTTCATGGGACCTTTTCCACCCTCTACTGGTCATGAGTACATACTTGTGGTGGTAGACTACGTATCTAAATGGATAGAGGCTTTTGCTACCAAAACCAATGATCACGTAGTCGTGGTTAAGTTCATTCAAGAGAATATCTTTAGCCGGTTTGGTACACCTCGAGCCCTCATCAGTGACGGAGGTAAACATTTCTGTAATCGGTTCCTTCGAACCTTGCTTACCAAATACTCTATCACACACAAAGTAGCCACCCCATACCATCCTCAAACTAGTGGCCAAGTAGAGGTATCCAATAGCGAGATTAAGAACATTCTTGAGAAGACCGTTCGGCCTAACTGGAAAGATTGGTCATTGCGACTAAATGATGCATTATGGGCATACCGAACCGCGTATAAGACTCTCATTGGAATGTCACCTTACCGGTTGGTTTATGGCAAAGCGTGCCATCTTTCGGTTGAACTGGAGCATAAAGCTATGTGGGCCACCAAAACTTTCAATTTTGACATGCGAACGGCCGGATCTAATCGAAAGCTTTAATTAAATGAATTGGAAGAATTGTGACATGACGCATATGAGAATGCTAAAATCTATAAGGCAAAGTCCAAAGCCTTTCATGATCGTAATATTCGAGTCAAAACATTTTCTCTAGGCCAAAAAGTATGGTTGTACAACTCACGCCTCCATTTGTTTCCCGAAAAACTTCGCTCCCGTTGGGATGGTCCATTTTTGATTAATTCCGTTGCTCCCCACGGAGCGGTGGAATTGAAGGACTTGAAAGACGGATCGTTGTTCAAAGTAAACGGGCAGCGCTTAAAAGTGTGCGTGGATGACCAAGTTACCACCGAATATGTGGATGTCGTCACTTTGACGGATCCCGTGTATTTTGACTCGTGAGCCGATTCGGACGTCATGCCATAGACGTGTAAGGTGGCGAGGCATGGTAGCTATCATGCTTCCATGATGTCCTTTTAATCCAAGGTAAATTTTGTATCTAAGCAATTTAGTATCTAAATCCCATAAGTCCAAGTCCATGAAGTATAACTCAAGCTGGCTATTTTTGAGCATCTCGATTGATCGAAGCTGAGATCTCGCTCAATCGAGATTTTGATTGATCTAGATTTTGGTCTCGATTGATCGAAATAATGTAGAGAGTTTTCTAAGTCCAAAGTCCTGAGAGGTAGTATTCTTCGATACCACTTCGATAGATCCTCGATCCATCAAAATCTCGATTGATCAAAGTGAAATCTCGATTGATCAAAGTGAAATCTCGATTAATCGAAGTTGATCTTGATTGATCGAGGTAGGATTCTGATTGATCAAAATCTCGATTGATCGATATGTACATCTCAATCAATCGAGATTGACGTGATGCCTGCACGTGAGCTGATTACTTATTTAAATCGTTGGGCTTCCCTCTCATTTCCATAATTCTTCCCAAGACCATCCGACTTCTTTCTCTTCTCTGAGCGATCCAAAGCTTCCCCAAGCACCGTCCCACACTTGATCTACCATCCCCAACCATCCACCGCCGTTCGCCATAGTCCGAGATCTCCGCGAGCACACGCACGCTCATCTCTTCGTGGCTGCGAGTTGGGTCATCTTCACCTTGAGGTAAGTGATGCATGGCTATATTTTGCTTACTTTCTCGCTATTTTTATTAGTTTCTCGGTGTAATAAGCATAGGCCGGTGATATTGGGTGGAATGGTGCATTAGCTATGTTCATAATGGGATTTTACAGGTTTTGGGGGTAGGAATGCATGTATGGGTGAGATATTGCACTATTTTTTTATTCGAATGCTTAATGTATGGTTTGCAACCGCTTACGCTGCCTCGTTGAGACCAAATTTTTGAATACATGTGTCAGCACAATGGACTAGAACCTCGTTTTAATTTTTTATTCTTAGTTTAGCATTTCTCTTATTTTCTTTCTATTTATATATTTTTGGAATAAGTGCAGACTGTTCCGAGATCATAGCGAGGGTGAAGAATGCCCCCGGTGCTGTTCGAGAGGTGCCCGGGAGAGCCTTCTGGACTCGAAAGTTTTACCCAAAGCATATTTTTGAGCTGAGAGAGTTCGAGATGCGTCCCGACAGCTCGTGGGCTGTAGCAGAGCTCAGGAGGTGTCGCCTCGACCGATTATGTGTGCCTCCCACTGATGTGGCACACGATCGCTTGGTGCAGGTCTTTTATGAGCGCATGACCTATTCCTACACCGCGCCGGGCACATTGGAGACGGCCATGGGTGGCACGATGATCACTATCACACCGAGCCGGATTGTGCAGATGCTCGGCACCCCTCACCAACAGCCTCCAAATATGGTTGACCAGGACGGTCGACTGATCTACAGGGCCGAGCTTCCAGCAGACACAACACTATTCTCCATCGTGATGGATGATGTGGCTAAACTTGGATTCTATTGTAAGCTTAATTTTGCCCTTTTTATCAAAATATAATTTAACCACTCGCAAGAGCACGAATCTTTGTAGATACGGTTCTATATTGAGGGTATCGATCCCACGAGGACTAGTCGCAATTGTCTTAAAGAAAGATTAATTCCACTTTAATCCTAAAAATAGGTTTTTGAATTTTTGTTTATCAACTATTGCAAGAATGTAATGACAATAAAATTAAAGGGTAAAAGATGGGAGAGAGAACTAGGGTTGGTTTCCACCACTAGCCATTCGCATGTTCATAAGTGTAGCAAGCATGGGATTCATTAATTAAATGCCTAACAATGTCATTAAGCTTGTGACCTCAATGACATATCAAAAGATCAATGTGTTTGTCCACCTATCATAATCCATCTTCAATAAGCATAGCTCTTCAACCTAACTAACTATCTAATTACCCTACTCTCTAAGTGAACCTACATGCATCCAAACTACCTTATCTTGGCATGGTTTATACAAACAAACACAACATATTCATTTAAACACCATTATCTAGCCATCATTTGCACTTCTTATGGAATATGCAAATGTTGTACATCCACATGAAAGAATCTACTCTAAGACAAGAATAAACTCAACATCAAATGAATATATAAAAGAAATGTATTAGTGTACATGATTACTAGGCTAAATAATCAACATTTAATTACAAATCCCAAGTGCTACAAAGATGAACATGTTTACATGGCTAGGGG
Organism: Cornus controversa; assembly: GCA_026545225.1. NCBI lineage: Eukaryota > Viridiplantae > Streptophyta > Magnoliopsida > Cornales > Cornaceae > Cornus > Cornus controversa. The sequence continues at coordinate 49,079,962 of CM048846.1, read as the reverse complement.
TTAAAACCAACACCCTAGTAGAAGAGTTAGTTGCTCATGGTTGCCTTGCACTCTTCCATTGATGAAGAAAGTGAAGCTTCTTGGTCTGGTTCAGCTTCTCCTCTTCCTCTCCCGAAAGTCTCTCCTTTGATGATCTGATGTGTGCTGAGAGATATGATGAGATATGTGGCTTTTTGGTGCTTTAAGGCTTCCTTTTTCAACCTTGGGGCCCACCATATATATATATATATATATCAATATATATATCCATTGTATCAAGAAGGTCCCCAAGGCTCTTGTTCAAGTCAGACAATCCCCCTAATTCGTGCAAAAAGGGAGATTTTGTTGCAAGTGGGAGAGTATGTGAGCAAGTGGCTTCTGCAGAATCTCGATCAATCGAGATTAGATCTCGATTGATCGAGATTTCGATTAATCGAAATGAGATCTCGATCAATCGAGATCTCGATTAATCGAGATCAACATCTCGATTGATCGAGATGCCTTTGGCTGCATTTCTGATTTTTCTCTTCAGTTGCAAATAGCCTCAAACTTGGCTCCTTTTACTACAAGACCTGCAATACATCAAAAACATAAAAATACCGTAAACATATCTCGGTAATCATAAAAACGGAACTAACATATGCAATAAAGAGGGTTCAAATGCATAGAATTAAACACTTATCACACCCCCAAACTTACATATTGCTAGTCCCTTAGCAATGCAATATTACAAAAATAAAATTAACTATCTTATACAAAAGTTTAATCATGCTCAATCATCAACTAGATAAAGGGTGATCATCCGTTCATTTCACATTTGGCAAATGCAACAAGTATTACAGAACTATGCAGTCATTAGCAAAAATGGACTTTCACAAGCTATAAATAAACGACGGTCCCCACATAATGGCCAGCCCGAACAAACATACCAATTCCGACCCCAAAATCCTCTTTGAAAAGTGAACATACATTCTAACGCGTGGCTTTTGTCATATTTGGAGAAGAAAAAGAACAAATCTGTTTTTAAGAGATAAACTCATTGAAAATGCTCGACACAGCTGTTCATTATCACAAAACATTCATGATTGCTCATGTGCGGATGACCGTGCAATGCTTAGCTCTTTTTGCTTTCTTGTAAGCCCATATAGCGGCATTGGGCCAATGACTCCCAAACCAATTGGATTTAGGGCATTAGGTGAAGAAGCACCCCTTGGACTTAATAACCGAGCTTACAAGGTGATGAACTTAAGCAAGCCACCCGCTTATTATTGCTCAACCTTGCACACTTATACGCGAATACTCCCTGCTTTGAGGCACAGAAATCCGGTTTATTGAGTGAGAAGGCTTATTGCATTTATTTTATAATTTTTTTTTTTACAACAACCGGAAGAACTTATTCTCTAAGTTGTTCAGATAAAAATAGAAATTTACAAAATTCTCCATCAGACTTATACCCCACAATTTAAAATGCATGTGTGCGAATTTGTGTGGTTAAGGACAAATTTAGGGCAAGAACTATACGTGCTCAAATTTGGACAAAAATGTAGACCATTCTAGCCTACTATATAGCTTGCAAAAGTGCGGGTATTTACAATGTTAAAGTTCTTAACTACCTACTGCATTTACCTCGGACATTTATTCGAATGAACTTCCTTTAAAAAGCAAGACATCATAGCAAGCATGCAAAAATATCTACAATGACACTCAATACTAAGACTGAACATTGCATGCATATGCAAGTGGTATAGCATACCGCACCCCCAAACTTATATGCAACATTGTCCTCAATGTTTGGACAAGAAGAACAAGGAAAGAAGTTACCGGGATTGCAGAATGCGACAAAAATGGTATTCCACAGTAGCGGTCATCCTGCAAATAAGAAAAACCTGCACAGAACACCAATTGGATACCACGAGCATTAAAAGGAACAAAAAGTATATGAAAAGAGCATAATAAAATAATTATGCACAAGTGGACAATGTCAAGATCACTGCATATCTAAGGGTCTGAACTGGTGTTTCCTAATTGTCTAAGAGGTCTATGCGATAAGATATTGACTATCCAGGCACGCTAACGTATAGCATGCAAATGGGCTGCCTTTCTTTATTACTGCCATACTGCGTTGAAGCAATCTCAACAGTATTGGGAATTTAAACTAGGCGGTAATAAACGGAAATCATCAACTGAATCGCATATAACAATGAGGCAAGTGGTACTACATACATAGTCAAAGTATAGAGAACAGATATATTGACAGAAAACAAAAATAAAGACAGTAAAGATAACACATGGTATAACAGAAAAGATAAATGTATTCCATAAATATGAAAATGAGTTCAGTACAAAGCGTATATGCAGTTGGAATACTCATAAAAAGAAAGAAAACATGGCCAACATGGCCTATCAAAAATAAAGAAAGAAAAATACAGAAAGTAAAGCATAAGGGACAAATAAAAGCAGCTACTCGAGGGCAGGTGGTGGTGGCGGTGGCTCGGTGGGAGTAGAGGTGGAGGTGGAAGCTCGTCCGGCAAGCAAGAATTGCAGGTCCTGCCGGAAGGCACGAAACTCATCTAAAATAGCCCTCTGACCCTGTGCCAGAGATGAAATGTCCGTCCGAATGCCTGCCAGCTGACTCTGCGTCACCTGGACATGCTTGTCAAAACTCTGCTGGAGTCGCTCTACGTCAGCCGCCAAGCAGGAGTAGCCTGTCGCTAGGATGTTATGCCGCTCTGCAGCAATATCCATCTCCTCCTCCTCCATCTCCTCATCATCGGACCCATCCCCTGCAGGCTCTCCCTCATCCATCTCCACCGGGGCATCCATATCTACATCGTCTGGTGGATCACCCTAGTGGTCTTGTCGCTCTAAGTGTCACCTCACCCGCTCCCACTAAGTAGATGTGAAGCGGGTGGGCGGTGCCAACCGAACATCAGTATCACTGACTGGTATACTGGCACGACTGAGAAAAGCGACGACGAGGAAAGGAAAGGGAAGCCGCCAACTCGCTGCTCGCCGCATCCTCTTGTTGATGAGGCCATCCCAAACCTTGAACATCTGCCCCCATACCAACGACGGAACAGAAAACCATGTGCCCGTGTGGAAAGCATAAAAGCAACGGAGGAGGTCGCCCCTACACTCTGCCACGTGCTACAGAGGACACGCGTTCTTGATGAGAACGGTGTCCAGGAACCATAATCTGCTCGGGCACATCGATTTGGACGTGCAATTGTGACTGGGGATGGTAAACGCCCCGCCACACATGTCCATCACGATGGAAAAGAGTGTAGAGTCTACTGAAAGTGCGGCCCTGTAAAGCGGTCGACCGTCCTGATCAACCATGTCTGGCGGCTACTGGTGAGGGATGTCGAGCACCTGCGCAATCCGGCTTGGCGTAATAGTAATCGTCATGGTGCCCATGACCGTCTCTAATGTGTCCGGCGCTGTGCAGGAGTAGGTCATGCGCTCGTAGAAGACCTGCACTAAGCACTCGTGTGCCACGTCAGTGGGAGGCACACACAATCGGTCGAGGCGATGCCTCCTGAGCTCGGCAATAGTCCATGCGCTGTCGAGACGCATCTTGAACTCTCTCAAGTCAAATATCTACTCCAGGTGAAACTTTCAAGAACGGAAGGCTCGCCCGGGCACGTCTCGAACAGGAATACTAAACTAAGAATACACTAAAAGAAAAAAATGAAAATGAGGTCCTAGTCCATGGTGCTGACACATGTATTCAAAAGAATTTGATCTCAAAGAGGCAGCTTGAGCGGATGCAACCGAAACGATGGGTCGTGGTTGCAAACCGTACGTTAAGCATATGAAACAAAGAGAATGCAATATTTCCCCCATACATGCATTCCGACCCCCCAAAACCCGCAAAATCTCATTACGAATATCGTAAATGCACCCATCCAACCCAACATCAACTGTCTATGTTTATTACGCTGTAAAACTATCAAAAATAGCGAGAAAGTACACAAAATGTAGCCATGCATTACCTACCTTAAGGTGAAGATGATGCACGGCACACAAAGATGAAAACCCAACTCACAGCCGCGAAGAGAAGAGCGTGCGAGTGCTAGCGACGATCTCGGACTACGGCGAATGGCGGTGGATGGTCGGGGATGGTAGATCAAGTGCGCGACCGTGCTCAGAGAAAGCCTTGGATCGCTCGGAGAAGAGAAGAAGTCGGATGGTCTTTTGAAATGAGAGGGAAGCCCAACGGTTTAAATACTAATTCAACTCACGTGCAGGCATTGCGTGCATCTCGATTGATCGAGATGTGCATCTCGATCAATCAAGATTTTGATTGATCGAAATCCCACTTCGATCAATCAAGATCAGCTTCGATCAATCGAGATTTAATTTTGATCAATCGAAATCCCATTTCGATCAATCAAAATTCTGATCGATCGAGGATCAATCGAAGTGCTATCGAAGAATACTACCTCTCGGGACTTTGGATTTGGCAACTCTCTGCAATATCTCAATCAATCGAAACCGAAATCTCGATCAATCTAAATCTCGATTGATCGAGATCTTGGTTTCGATCAATCGAGATGCTCAAAAATAGCTAGCTTAAGCTATGCTTCATGGACTTGGATTTTTGGGACTTAGATACAAAATTGCTTAGATACCAAACCTACTTTGGATTAAAAGGGACATCATGGAAGCATGATAGCTACCATGGCTATGCCACCTTACACGTCTATGGCACGACGTCCGGATCGGCTCACGAGTCAAAATATACGGGATCCGTCAAAGTGACGACATCCATGTATTCGGTGGTAACTTGGTCATCCACGCACACTTTTAAGCGCTGCCCATTTACTTTGAACAACGACCCATCTTTCAAGTCCTTCAATTCCACCGCTCTGTGGGGAGCAACGGAATTAACCAACGGAGGAAAGGGTTCTCTAGGAACACTCCAATTAGGCAAATCTATGACAGTAGTGACATCGAGCATTGAGTTGACTTCACAAATGGATTACTCAATGTCAAAATCATCATAGTTGAAGTGATTTAGGCATGCCTCTAAAGGATCCATAGAAAGAATAGAAGGAAGTGCTTCTTGAACAAGGTCTTCCACTACATCGACACAAAAGCACTCACTTTCATCTTCGGATGTGTGGTGGGAAGCATTAAAGATGTTCAAGCGGACTTTCATATTCCCGAAAGAGATGTCCATCACTCTGGTACGGCAATTAACGCAAGCGTTTGCCGTGCCCAAGAATTGATGACCTAAAATGATAGGAATATGTCGATTCAGATTTTGGACCGGTTCCGTGTCAAGGACTATGAAGTCCACCGAAAATTAGAATTTATCCACTTGAATGATTACATCCTCAATGATGCCACGTGGTTGCTTCACCGAGCGGTCGGCAAGTTGCAACACAACCGTGGTATGCTTAAGTTCCCCCAAACCTAGTTGTTTGTAAACTGAGAATGGAAGCAAATTAACACTAGCCCCTAGATCAAGAAGTACCTTTTCAAAAGATTAATTTTCGATGGTGCACGAAATGGTCGGAGCACCCGGATCTTTGAATTTAGGAGGGGCTTGGTGTTGGAAAATGGAGCTTATGTGCTCAGTTAAGAGGACTTTCTTAGGAGCATTATTCCTAGATTTGCGCTTTTGAGTGCACAAGTCCTTCAAGAATTTAGCATAGGAGGAAATTTGTCGAATAGCATCAAGGAGAGGGAGATTGATCTTTACTTGTTTGAAGATCTCCATCATGTCTTGGATTTTCTCTCCTTGCTTCCCAAAATGAGAAGGTTCCCTCAATCTTTGAGGAAAAGGAACCGGAGGTTCAAAAGAAGTGTCAAGATTTAGAATTGATGACGACATAACTTCACTTGCCTTTCCTTTTGGATTTAATGGGATGTTATGCACATTTGGATTTAATGGAAACAATTTTGGATTTAATTGGGATTCTTTTGGATTTTTGGGTTGCTCTTGTAATTCCTTTCTCTCTTCCTCTCCTACCTTGGAATTGATGACTTTACCACTCCTTAAAGTGGTGATTGATTGAACTTGCTCCGGAGGAGCATTACAAGATGAAGATGATAGATCTTCAATCATATGAAAACCCTTAGGATTCGCCACCGGTTGACTCGGCAACTTACCTTCCTCCCTTCTATTTAGGGCATTGGCTAGTTGCCCGATTTGAGCTTCTAACCTAGCCATAGATTGAGCATTAGCTTCCAGCTTAGAGATTGATTGAGAGTGAGTTTGTAATAAACGGGTATTAGCCTCAAGATTACTTATCACTCTTTCTTCAAAGCCTTGGCTTCTCGGAGGAGGTGGTGGTTGTTGGTAATTGGATCTTTGATGGTAAGGTTGAGGGTTTGGCCTATATTGAGGCTGTTGAGATTGGGAATTGAAAGAATTTTACCCTTGAAAAGAGAGATTTGATTCTTGAGGTTTCCATGAAAAAGCCGGATAATTCTTGTAACCAGGATTGTACGTGTTTGAATAAGGATCATTCATTTGTTTAGAGTACAAGGCATTCGCTTGCTCTTGAGCATAATCGGGAGATTGCCCCACAATAGGACAATCTCGCACGAAATGTGAAGTACTATAGCAAAACGAACATCCTTCCTGATTTTGAACAGGTTGGCTTGGAGTAGGCAGCCCATTTTTCATGATTAGGTCCATTTTTCGGGATAAGGCTTCTACTTGCATGGCAACCTCATCTACCCATGAAATTTCATGCACTCCTCTACAAGGTTGGGTGGCCTTCCCTTTCCTAGTGGAGGAGCGTTGAGCTGAATTGTTGCTTAGGGTTTGAAAAAGTTTCCATGCCTCATCGGGGCTTTTCAAAAGGTATCCACCTCCACATGCGAAGTCTATCATTTGTCTATGTTGCTCACTCACCCATCATAAAAACTTTGCTCTAGCTGCCATTTTGGGATAGCATGATGCGGACAAGATTTAAGAAGATCTTTTAACCTCTCCCACATCTCATGAAATTGTTCTTGGTCAATTTGGGTGAATCCGGTGATTGCTCTCCGAATATCACTCGTCTTTCCCATTGGGAAGTTTTTTTTAAGAACTCTATTTGCATCTCCGCCCAAGAATGGATTGAGTTAGGTTCTAAGGAATTGAACCAACTTCTAGTTTTATCTTTTAGGGAGAATGGGAACATACACAGCTTTAGATCATCCTCCGTAAAGTGTGGTACACGAATAGTGGAACACACAGAAAGGAAGTAATCTAAGTGCCGGTATGGATCCTCATTAGGGAGACCATGGAAGCTATTAGGAAGATTGATGGTGGAGGACTTTATTTCGAATTGATTTGCCTCTACATCTGAAAATTGAATACATGAAGGAACTTCAAATGTAGTCGGAAGGTAAAAGTCCATAAGCAACTCTCCTTGAGGAGGTGGAGGTGGAGGTGGTTGTTCATGATTAAAAGGAGGTAGTCTGGGAGGTTGTCTTTCATTTGGGTCCATGTTTTCGTTCCTAGGCAATATAGGGTCCCTAGAGGTTCCTCTACGTTGTCTAAGTGTTTATTCAAATTCAATATTATAAGGAAGCAAAGGAAGTGACAATGACCATCTACCTAGCATGCATTAATAGTAGAACAATACCTCCATACACAAAATAACCAATAATATATACAAAGAAAAATGAATGAACTCAAACCCACTAATTTTAGACTTTATACTCACAAAGGGTTCCAACTTCAATTCTTTTAGATGCCCGCTATGTGGTATACCTAAAATCAAGAAATTTGAGAAATAAGAACAAGATATATACAAAAAGAATGAAAGAATTTCTAGCCTAAGAATTAAACCAGATTTAATCTTCCAATGGCGACAATTACACCGTAGTCCCCAGCAACGGCGCCAAAATTTTGATGACGCTAAACTCGGATTATATTGTAAGCTTAATTTTTCCCTTTTTATCAAAATATAATTTAACCACTCACAAGAGCACGAATCTTTGTAGATACGGTTCTATATAGAGGGTATTGATCCCACGAGGACTAGTCACAATTGTCTTAAAGAAAGATTAATTCCACTTTAATCCTAAAAACAGGTTTCTGAATTTTTGTTTATCAACTATTGCATGAATGTAATGATAATAAAATTAAAGGGTAAAGGATGGGAGAGAGAACTAGGGTTGGTTTCCACCACTAGCCATTCGCATGTTCATAAGTGTAGCAAGCATGGGATTCATTAATTAAATGCCTAACAATGTCATTAAGCTTGTGACCTCAATGACATATCAAAAGATCAATGTGTTTGTCCACCTATCATAATCCATCTTCAATAAGCATAGCTCTTCAACCTAACTAACTATCTAATTACCCTACTCTCTAAGTGAACCTACATGCATCCAAACTACCTTATCTTGGCATGGTTTATACAAACAAATACAACACATTCATTTAAACACCATTATCTAGCCATCATTTGCACTTCTTGTGGAATATGCAAATTTTGTGCATCCACATGAAAGAATATACTCTAAGACAAGAATAAACTCAACATCAAATGAATATATAAAAGAAATATATTAGTGTACATGATTACTAGGCTAAATAATCAACATTTAATTACAAATCCCAAGTGCTACACAGATGAACAAGTTTACATGGCTAGGGGTTGAAACCAACACCCTAGTTGAAGAGTTAGTTGCTCATGGTTGCCTTGCACTCTTCCATTGATGAAGAAAGTAAGCTTCTTGGTCTGGTTCAGCTTCTCCTCTTCCTCTCCCGAAAGTCTCTCCTTTGATGATCTGATGTGTGCTGAGAGATATGATGAGATATGTGGCTTTTTGGTGCTTTAAGGCTTCCTTTTTCAACCTTGGGACCCACCATATATATATATATATATCAATATATATATCAATTGTATCAAGAAGGTCCCCAAGGCTCTTGTTCAAGTCAGACAATCCCCCTAATTCGTGCAAAAAGGGAGATTTTGTTGCAAGTGGGAGAGCAGGTGAGCAAGTGGGCAAGTGGCTTCTGCATTTCGATTGATCAAGTGAGCAAGTGGGCAAGTCGATTGATCGAGATCAACATCTCGATTGATCGAGATGCCTTTGGCTGCATTTCTGACTTTTCTCTTCAGCTGCAAATAGCCTCAAACTTGGCTCCTTTTACTACAAGACCTGCGATACATCAAAAACATAAAAATACCGTAAACATATCTCGGTAATCATAAAAACGAAACTAACATATGCAATAAAGAGGGTTCAAATGCATAGAATTGAACACTTATCAAATGACATGTGTGGCGGGGCGTTTACCATACCCAGTCACAACTGCACGTCTAAATTGATGTGCCCGAGTAGATTGTGGTTCCTGGACACCGTTCTCATCAAGAACGCGTGTCCTCTACAACATGTGGCAGAGCGCAGAGGCGACCTCCTCCATTGCCTTTACGCTTTCCACACGGGCACATGGTTTTCTGTCCCATCGCTGATATGGGGGCAGATGTTCAAGATCTAGGATGGCCTTATCAACAAGAGGATGAGGCGAGCAGCGAGTTGGCGGCTTCCATTTCCTTTCCTCGTTGCTGCTTTTCTGAGTCATGCCAGTATACCAGTCAGTGATACTGACATTCAGTTGGCACCGCCCACCCGCTTCACACCTACTCAGTGGGAGAGGGTGAGGCGACACCTGGAGCGACAGGACCACCAGGGAGATCCACCAGAGGACGTAGACATGGATGCCCTAGTGGAGATGGATGAGGGTGAGCCTGCAGAGGGTGAGTCATCTGATGAGGAGATGGAGGAGGATAAGATGGATATTATTGCAGAGCGGCATGACATTCTAGCGATTGGCTATTCCTGTCTGGCAGCTGACGTTGAGCGGCTCCAGTAGGGTTTTGAGGAGCACGTCCAGGTGACGCAGAGTCAGTTGGAAGGCATTAGATCAGACATTTTATCTCTGGCACAGGGGTCATAGGGCGATTTTAGACAAGTTCCAAGCCTTCCGACAGGACCTGCAGTTCATGTTTGCAGGACGAGCTTCCACCTCCACCTCTACTCCCACCGAGCCACCACCACCACCACCCGCCCTCGAGTAGATCTATCTATTTGCACATTCTGTTTTACTTTCTGTATTTTTCTTTCTTTGTTTTTGATAGGCCATGTTGGCCATATTAGTTTTTGTGTATTCCTCATCCATGTACCCTTTGTACTGAAACTTATTTTCACATATATGGAATACAGTTCTCCTTTCTTTTATACCCTGTGTTATATTTTCTGTCTTTATTTGTACTTTCTACCAATATCAATGCTCTCTCTCTACTTTGACTATGTATGTAATACCACTGGCCTAATTGTTATTTGCGATTCAGTTGATGATTTTCGTTTATTACCGCCTGGTTTCAATTCCTGATACTGTTGAGATTGCTTCAATGCAGTATGGTGTTAATAAAGAAAGGCAGCCCCTTCGCATGTTATACGTTTGCGTGCCTGGATAGTCAATATCTTATCGCATAGACCTATTAGTCAATTGGGAAACACTAGTTCAGAGTCTTGGATGTGCATTGATCTCGGCCTTATCCGCTTGTCCATAATTCTTTTATTATGTTCTTTTTATCTACTTTTTATTCCATTTAATGCTCGTGGTATCTAGTTGGTGTTCCGTGCAGGTTTTTCTCATTTCCAGCATGACCGCCGGTATTGGAATGCCATTTTTGTCGCGTTCTGCAATTCCGGTAAATTCTTTCCTTGTTCTTCTTGTCCAAACATTGAGGACAATGTTGCGTCTAAGTTTGGGGGTGCAGTATGCTATACCACTTGCATATGCGTGCATTGTTCAGTCTTTGTATTGATTGTTATTGTAGAGCAAGTTTCTTTTCTTGATATTTTTGCATGCTTGCTATGATGTATTGCTTTTTAAAGGAAGATCATTCGAATAAATGTCTGAGGTAAATGCAGCAGGTAGTTAAGAACTTTAATGTTGTAAATACCCGCACTTTTTCAAGTTATATAAAAGGCTAGAGCGGTCTACATTTTTGTCCAAATATGAGCACGTACAATTCTTGCCCTAAATTTGTCCTTAACCGCACAAATTCGCACACATGCATTTTAAATTGTGGGGTATAAGTCTGAGGGAGAATTTTATAAATTTCTATTTTTATTCGAACAACTTAAAGAATAAGTTCTTTCGGTTGTTGTAAAAAAAAAATTATAAAATAAATGCAATAAGCCTTCTCACTCAATAAACCGGATCTCTATGCCTCAAAGTAGGGAGTATTCGCGTATAAGTGTGCAAGGTTGAGCAATAATAAGCGGGTGGCTTGCTTAAGCTCATCGCCTTGTAAGCTCGGTTATTAAGTCCGAGGGGTGCTTCTTCACCTAATGCCCTAAAACCAATTGGTTTGGGAGTTATTGGCCCAATGCCGCTACATGGGCTTGCAAGAAAGCAAAAAAAAAAGAGCTAAGCATTGCACGGTCATCTGCACATGAGCAATCATGAATGTTTTGTGATAATGAACAACAGTGTCGAACCTTTTCAATGAGTTTTTCTTTTAAAAGCAGATTTGTTCTTAATCTTCTCCAAATATGACAAAGTCACGCGCTAGAATGCATGTTCACTTTTCAAAGAGGATTTTGGGGTCGGAATCGGTATGTTTGTTCGGACTGGCCATTATGTGGGGACCATCATTTATTTATAGCTTATGAAAGTCTATTTTTGCTAATGACTGCATAGTTCTGTAATACTTGTTGCATTTGCCAAATGTGAAATAAATGGATGATCGCCCTTTATCTAGCTGATGACTGAGCATGATTAAATTTTTATATAAGATAGTTAATTTCATTTTTGTAATATTGCATTGCTAAGGGACTAGCAATATGTAAGTTCGGGGGTGTGATAAGTGTTCAATTCTATGCATTTGAACCCTCTTTATTGCATATGTTAGTCTCATTTCTACGTTTACCGAGATATGTTTACGGTATTTTTGTATTTTTGATGTATTGCAGGTCTTGTAGTAAAAGGAGCAAAGTTTGAGGCTATTTGCAGCTGAAGAGAAAAGTCAGAATTGCAGCCAAGGCATCTCGATCAATCGAGATGTTGATCTCGATCAATCAAGATCCAATCTCGATTGATCGAAATTCTGCAGAGCCACTTGGCCACTTGCTCACCTGCTCTCCCATTTGCAACAAAATCCCCCTTTTTGCACGACTTAGAGGGATTGTCTGACTTGAACAAGACCTTTGGGGACCTTCTTAATATAGTTGGTATATATATTGATATATATATATGTGGTGGGCCCCAAGGTTGAAGAGGTAGTCATAAAGCACACAAAGAGGCCATTTCTCACATATCTCTCACACACATCAGAATATACAAGGAGAGACATTCGGGAGAGGAGAAGAAGGAGCTGAACCAGACTTTGAAGCTCCATTTTCTTCATTAATAGAAGAGTGCAAGGCAACCATGAGCAACTAACTTCTATACTAGGGTGTTGTTGAAGCCCCTAGCCATGTAAACTTGTTCATTGTTGTAGCATATTGGGATTTGTATTTAGATGTTGATTATTTAGTCTAGTGACAATGTACACTTATACATTTCTTTTATATATTCATGTGATTTTAGTTTTATTCTTGTCTTAGAGTATAATCTTTCATGTGAATGCACAACATTTGCATCTTCCACAAGAAGTGCAAATGATGGCTAGGTAATGGTACTTTAAATGAATGTTTTGTGCTTGCTTGTATAAACCATGCCAAGATAAGGTAGTTTGGATGCATTTAGTTTTAGGTTCACTTAGAGAGTAGGGTAATTAGTTAGGTTGAAAAATTATGCTTGTTGAAGATGGATTATGATAGGTTAGCACACACATTAATCTTTTGATATGTCATTGAGGTCACAAGCCTAATGACATTGTTAGGCATTTAATTTATGAATCCCAAGCTTGCTACACTTATTAACATGTGAATGGCTAGTGGTGGAAACCACCCCTAGTTCTCTCTCCCAACTTTTACTCTTTAAATTTATTGTTATTACATTCATGCAATAGTTGTATAAACAAAACTCAAAACCTTATTTTTAGGATTAAAGTGGAAGTAATCTTTCTTTAAGACAATTACGACTAGTCCTCGTGGGATCGATACCCTCTATATAGAACCGTATCTACAAAGATTCGTGCTCTTGCGAGTGGTTAAATTATATTTTGATAAAAGGGGCAAAAATAAGCTTACAATATAATTCAAGTTCCAACCACATCACCTACCAGATATTTATGATCTTCTACGGAGTGCTATAATTGCCATCAGATTGGCCATTATAGTAGGTAGTGCCCACAGAGATATGCAGTGGCACCCGTGACAACAGAGACAGTCAGGGAAAATGTATGATACTATTACAAGCAGCTTGGGTATATGAAAGTTAAATGTCCATAGAGACAGGGAACACTGAGTAGTACAAGGACTCAGCAGAGAGCTAGGCAGATAATTGTGATTCAGTCTGGCTTTAGGGCATTACCACCACCTCAGCTACCATAGTCAGTACAGGGATTTCGAGTAGCGAGGGGTCTCACGCCTGCTTTTAGTCTATAGTCGGGCTTATAGGGGATTGGCCAGCAGGGTTAGCAATCACGGGGCCGTGTGTTCACACTAGCTCTGATAGAAAACATACCAGGGCCGTAAGTGGTCAGAGGTATTTTCCTGGTTTCTAGCTTGTGGGCTAGGGTGTTGATAGATTCAGGAGCATCTCATTCATTCATATCTGTTACATTTGCTTGTGCCTTGGGGTTGAGGGTGTCATCATTGAAGTCACCATTATCCATTGTTAAGCCTGTTGGGGGTAGGGTTACCCTAGATAAAGTGTGTCGGTCTTGTGAGATCAAGGTTGTTGGGCGTCGATTGGTATTCGACTTTATGTTACTAGATATGACCACTTTTGATGTCATTCTAGGTATGGATTGGCTATCAACAATTAGAGCCATGATTTATCATCTTCTTAAGAGAGTGATGGTGTGCACACCCGAGGGTGACTATTTTTACTTTGTGGGAGGGCAAGATAATTTTTTCATTCCGTCTTTGCATATTTCTGATGTATGGGATGGGGTTTCTAGCTAGCTTATTAGTTGAGGAGGATGAGATTGTGACTAGTGGAGGACTTCCATCGGTGGTTAGTGAGTTTTTGGATATATTTCCGAGGGACTTGGCCGAGTTGCCTCCAATAAGAGATATGATATTTAGCATTGATCTTGCACCTGGAACCGTGCCTATCTCTATGGCACCGTACCGGATGGTACCTGATGTGGTCGGAACTAAATTATATTGCAAGCTTAATTTTGCCCTTTTTATCAAAATATAATTTAACCACTCGCAAGAGCACGAATCTTTGCAGATAAGGTTCTATATAGAGGGTATCGATCCCACGAGGACTAGTCGTTAATTGTCATAGAGAAAGATTAATTCTACTTTAATTCAAACAAAACAGGTTTTTGGTTTTGTGTTTAAAGCTATTGCATAAAGGAAATGACAATAAAATTAAAGAGTAAAGTTGGGAGAGAGAACTAGGGTTGGTTTCCACCCCTAGCCATTTACATGTTCATAAGTGTAGCAAGCAAGGGATTCATTAATTAAATGCCTAACAATGTCATTAGGCTTGTGACCTCAATGACATATCAAAAGATCAATGTGTGTGCTAACCTATCATAATCCATCTTCAACAAGCATAGCTCTTCAACCTAACTAACTACCTACTTACTCTACTCTCTAAGTGAACACTACATGCATCCAAACTACCTTGTCTTGGCATGGTCTATACAAACTAGCATCACACATTCATTTAAACACCATTATCTAGCCATCATTTGCACTTCTTGTGGAATATGCAAATGTTGTGCATTCAAGTGACAAAACCTACTCTAAGACAAGAATAAATTCCATATCAAATGAATATATAAAAGAAATGTATTTGTGTACATAATCACTAGGCTAAATAATCAACATTTAATTACAAGTCCCAAGAGCTACAAAGATGAACAAGTTTACATGGCTAGGGGTTGAAACCAACACCCTAGTAGAAGAGTTAGTTGCTCATGGTTGCCTTGCACCCTTCCATTGATGAAGAGAATGAAGCTTCTTGGTCTGGTTCAGCCCTTCCTCTTCCTCTCCCGAAGGTCTCTCTCTTCTTCCTCTGATTTGTATGTGTTGAGAGATATGAGATATGTGGCTTTTGGTGCTTTTTGTATGCTTTTTGGCTCCTTTGGGCCCACCATATATATATATATATCATTATATATATCTCTTGTATCAAGAAGGCCCCCAAAAGTCTTGTTCAAGTCAGACAATCCCCTTAAGTCGTGCAAAAAGGGGGATTTTGTTGCAAGTGGGAGAGCAGGTGAGCAAGTGGCCAAGTGGGCTCTGCAGCATTTCGATTGATCAAAATTGCATTTCGATTGATCGAGATTTCGATCAATCGAAATGAGATTTCGATCAATCGAAATTTTGATTGATCGAAATCCACATCTCGATTGATCGAAATGCCTTGGCAACAGTTTCTGATTTCATCTCTTGACTGCAGAAAACTTCCAACTTTGCTCCATTTACTCCAATACCTGCAATACATCAAAAACACAAAAATACCGTAAACATATCTCGGTAAACGCAAAAACGGAACTAACGTATGCAATAAAGAGGGTTCAAATGCATAGAATTGAACACTTATCACACCCCCAAACTTACATATTGCTAGTCCCTTAGCAATACAATATTACAAAAATGAAATCAACTATCTTATACAAAAGTTTAATCATGCTCAGTCATCAACTAGATAAAGGGCGCTCATCCATTCATTTCACAATTGGCAAATGCAACAAGTATTACAGAACTATGTGGTCATTAGCAAAAATGGACTTTCACAAGCTATAAATGAACGACAGTCCCCACATGCTGGCCAGCCCGAACAACTATAACAATTCCAACCCCAAAATCCTCTTTGAAAAGTGAACATGCATTCTAACGTGTGGCTTTTGTCATATTTGGAGAAGAAAACGAACAAATCTGTTTTTAAGAGAAAAACTCATTGAAAATGCTCAACCCGGCTGTTTCATTATCACAAAACATTCATGATTGCTCATGTGCGGATGACCGTGCAATGCTTAGCTCTTTTTGCTTTCTTGTAAGCCCATGTAGCGGCATTGGGCCAATGACTCCCAAACCAATTGGTTTTAGGGCATTAGGCGAAGAAGCACCCCTCGGACTTAATAACCGAGCTTACAAGGCGATGAGCGTAAGCAAGCCATCCGCTTATTACTGCTCAACCTTACACACTTTTACACGAATATTTCCTGCTTTGAGGCATAGAAATCCGGTTTATTTAGTGAGAAGGCTTATTGCATATTTTTCTCTTTTTATTTCTTCTTTTTTTTTTTTTTTTTTTTTTACAACAACCGAAAGAACTTATTCTTTAAGATGTTCAGATAAAAACAGAAATTTTCAAAAATTCTCCCTCAGACTTATACCCCACAATTTAAACTGCATGTGTGCGAATTTGTGCGGTTAAGGACAAATTTAGGGCAAGAATTGTACGTGCTCGAGTTTGGACAATAATGTAGACCGCTCTAGCCTACTATAAAGCTTGCAAAAGTGCGGGTATTTACAATGTTAAAGTTCTTAACTACCTGCTGCATTTACCTCGGACATTTATTCGAATGATCTTCCTTTACAAAGCAAGACATCATAGCAAGCATGCAAAAATATCACAGAAAAAACTGCTCTACAATGACACTCAATATAATGACTGAACATTGCATGCATATGCAAGTGGTATAGCATACCACACCCCCAAACTTATATGCAACATTGTCCTCAATGCTTGGACAAGAAGAGCAAGGAAAGAAGTTACCGGGATGGCAGAATGCGAGAAAAATGGAATTCCACAGCAGCGGTCATCCTGTAAATAAGAAAAATCTGCACAGAATACCAACTGGATACCACGAGCATTACGAGGAACAAAAAGTAGATAAATAGAACATAATGAAATACTTATGCACAAACAGACAATGCCAATATCACTGTAAATCTAATGGTCTGAACTGGTGTTTCCCGATTGTCTAAGAGGTCTATGCGACAAGATATTGACTATCCAGGCGCGCTAACGTATAGCACGCAAAGGGGCTGCCTTTCTTTATTACCGCCATACTGTGTTGAAGCAATCTCAACAGTATTGGGAATTAAAACCAGGCGGTAATAAACGGAAATCATCAACTGAATCGCATATAACAATTAGACAAGTGGTACTACATACATAGTCAAAGTCTAGAGAACAGATAAATTGACGGAAAGCAAAAAGAAAAGGCAGTAAAGATAACACATGTCATAAAAGCAAATATAAATGTATTCCATATAGATGAAAATGCGTTTCAGTACAAAGGGTACATGTAGGTGGAATACGCAAAAAGAAACTAAACATGGCCAACATGGCCTATCAAAAATAAAGAAAGAAAAATACAGAAAGTAAAGCATAAAAGGTGAATAAAGTGCAGCTACTCGAGGGCGGGTGGTGGTGGTGGTGGCTCGGTGGGAGCAGAAGTGGAGGTGGAGGCTCGACCTGCGAACAGGAACTGCAGATCCTGCCGGAAGGCTCGGAACTCATCTAAGATCGCTCTCTGGCCCTGCACCAGAGAAGAAATGTCCGTCCGAATACCCGCCAGCTGACTCTGCGTCACCTGGACGTGCTCGTCAAAACCCTGCTGGAGCCGCTCTACGTCAGCCGCCAGGCAGGAATAGCCTGTCGCTAAGATATCATGCCGCTCTGCAGCGACATCCATCTCCTCGTCCTCCATCTCCTCGTCCTCCGCCTCAGCCCCTGCTGGCTCTCCCTCATCCATCTCCACCGGGGCATCCATATCTACATCGTCTGGTGGATCACCCTGATGGTCCTGTCGCTCTAAGCGTCGCCTCACCCGATCCCACTGAGTAGATGTGAAGCGGGTGGGCGGTGCCAACTGAATGTCAGTCCGACTGACTGGTATACTGGCACTGCTGAGAAAAGCGGCGATCAGGAATGGAAAGGGAAGCTGCCAACTCGCTGCTCTCTTCTTCCTCTTGTTGACAAGGCCATCCCAAACTTTGTGCATCTGCCCCCAGATAAGCGATGGGACAGAAAACCAAGTGCCCGTATGGAAAGCATAGAGGCAACGGAGGAGGTCACCCCTGCGCTCTGCCACGTGCTGCAGCGGACACGCGTTCTTGAGGAGAACGGTGTCCAGGAACCAATATCTGCTCGGGCACATCGATTTGGACGTGCAGTTGCGACGGGGTGTGGTAAACTCCCCGCCACACATGTCCATCACCATCGAGAAGAGCGTAGTGTCGGCTGGGAGCGCGGCTCTATAAAGTGGCTGACCGTCCGGGCCAACCATATCCGTCGGCTGCTGGTGAGGAATGCCGAGCATATGAGCAATCTGGCTCGGCGTAATCGTGATCGTGACCGTGGCCACGGTAGTCTCGAGTGTATCTGGCGCTGTGCAGGAGTAGGTCATATGCTCGTAAAAGACCTGCACTAGGCGCTCGTGTGCCACGTCTGTGGGAGGCACACATAGCCGATCGAGGCGACGCCTCCTGAGCTCGGCAACCGTCCACTCGGTGTCGGGACGCCTCTCAAACTCGGCTAAGTCGAAAACCTGCTCCGGGTGGAACTTCCGAGACCGGAAGGCTCGCCCGGGCACGTCACGAACAGCACCGGCGGCGTTCTTCACTCTTGCCATGGCCGCGGAACAGTCTGCACTGGATTCCAAAAGGTACGTAAATAAAAGATGAATAAGAAGAAAGTTAAACTACTACTAGACTAAAAGAATAAAAATAAAAATGAAGTCCTAGTCCAAGGTACTGACAAAAATGCAAAAAGTTGCACTCGAAGAGGCAATGTGAACGGGCGCAACCGAAACGAAGGTGCCACGGTTATACACCGAACACTAAGCGTTTGAAATGAAGAAAATGCCAAATCCCACTCCTGCTTGAATTCCTACCCCCCCCCCCCCCGAAACCCACAAAAACTGGATTCGGACATCGCACTCGCAACCATCCACCCCAACATGATCTAACTATGTTTATTCCGCTGTAAAACTATCAAAAATGGCGAGAGAATAAACAAAAAGTAGCCATGCATCACTTACCTCGTGAGGAAGAAGATGAACGGCTCAACCGAAGAAAACTCCACGCGCAGCCGCGAAGAGAAGATCGCGCAGATGCTTGCGGCGGATCGGACTGCGTCGGATGGCGGCGGATGATCGGGAATGAAAGATCAAGTGCTCGGGAGTGCTTGGAGAGGGCTTGGATCGCACAGAGGGAGAGAAGAAGTCGGATGGTCTTTTAAAATGGGAGGGAAGCCCAACGGTTTAAATAGATTTTCGGCTCACGTGCAGGCTCCGCGTGCATTTCGATTGATCGAAATGTGCATTTCGATCAATCGAAATTTCGATTGATCGAAATCTTGCTTCGATCAATCGAAACTAACTTCGATGGATCGAGATTGTCTCTTCGATCAATCGAACATTCCTTCCCTAAATCACATTTTTACTTCGATCAATCGAACATTTAATTGATGCAATCGAACTTTTAGTTCGATCAATCGAAATCCCATTTCGATCAATCGAAAGTTTCGATCGATCAAAGACCTATCGAAGTGCAATCGAAGAATATCACCTCTCGGGACTTTGGACTTGGCAAATCTCTGCAATTTTTCGATCAATCGAAACCAAAATTTCGATCAATCGAAATTTTCGATTGATCGAAATCTTGGTTTCGATCAATCGAAATGCTCAAAAACAGTCAGTTTAAAATATGCTTCAGAGACTTGGATATTGGGGAATTAGATACTACATTGCTTAGATACAAACCTACTTTGGATTAAAGGGACACCATGGAAGCTTGATAGCGACCATGGCGTCGCCACCTTACACGTCTATGGCGCGACGTCCGGATCGGCTCACGAGTCAAAATACACGGGATCCGTCAAAGTGACGACATCCACGTATTCGGTGGTGACTTGGTCATCCACGCACACTTTTAAGCGCTGCCCGTTTACTTTGAACATCGAGCCATCTTTCAAGTCCTTCAATTCCACCGCTCCGTGGGGGGCGACGGAATTAACCAAAAATGGTCCATCCCAACGGGAGCGAAGTTTTCCGGGAAACAAATGGAGGCGCGAGTTGTACAACCAAACTTTTTGGCCCGGCGAAAATGTTTTGACTCGAATATTACGATCATGAAAGGCTTTGGACCTTGCCTTATAGATTTTCGCATTCTCATACGCGTCATGTCGCAATTCTTCCAATTCATTTAATTGAAGCTTTCGATTAGAGCCGGCCTTTTTCATGTCAAAATTGAAGGTCTTGGTGGCCCACATAGCTTTATGCTCCAATTCAACCGGAAGATGGCACGCCTTGCCATAAACTAACCGATAAGGTGACATTCCAATGGGAGTTTTATATGCGGTTCGGTATGCCCATAATGCGTCGTTTAGTCACAATGACCAATCCTTCCGGTCAGGCCGAACAGTTTTCTGAAGAATGTTCTTAATCTCCCTATTGGATACTTCTACTTGGCCACTAGTTTGAGGATGGTAGGGGGTGGCTACTTTGTGTGTGACGGAGTATTTGAGAAGCAAGGTTCGAAGGAACCGGTTACAGAAATGCTTACCTCTGTCACTGATGATGGCCCGAGGCGTACCAAACCGGCTAAAAATGTTAGCTTGTATGAATTTAACCACGACTGCGTGATCGTTGGTTTTGGTAGCAACGGCCTCTATCCACTTAGATACGTAGTCCACCGCCACAAGTATGTACTCATGACCAGTAGAGGGTGGAAATGGTCCCATGAAGTCAATGCCCCACACATCAAATATTTCAATGACAAGAATAGGGTTAAGAGGCATCATGTCCTTCCGAGACATCGCGCCGAGGCGCTGACATCGCTCACACGAGCGGCAGAATGAATATGCATCCCGATGAAGTGTCGGCCAGAAAAATCCGCATTGAAGAATTTTTGCTGCGGTTTTCTTAGCACTAAAGTGTCCCCCACAAGCGAGTGTATGACAAAATTTAAGAATGCTTTGGAATTCACTGTTGGGTACACACTTACGAATTATTTGATCGGGGCAGTATTTGAACAATTGAGGATCGTCCCAATAATATGATCGTGATTGGGAGAGAAAACGATCCTTCTCTTGTTTGGTCCAAGAAGATGGTATTTTACCGGTTGCCAAATAATTAACCACATCCGCATACCAAGGGATACTTTCTTGAGAGATGACAAAGAGTTGTTCATCCGGGAAGGATTCACAAACTGGAATGGAATTATGGAGGGATTCAACAAGAATTCTAGAAAGGTGGTCAGCTACCACATTTTCAGTTCCTTTTTTGTCTCTAATCTCAAAATTGAACTCTTGCAACAAGAGTATCCAGCGGATCAACCTAGGCTTGGTGTCCTTTTTTGTCAAAAGATGCCGGAGGGCAGCATGGTCCGAATAGACAATGACCTTTGAACCTAATAAATAAGCTCGAAATTTGTCTAATGCAAATACTACCACAAGCAATTCCTTTTCCGTTGTGGTATAATTGATTTGAGCTTCGGAAAGGGTTTTACTTGCGTAATAGATGACATGTGGCAGTTTGTCTACTCGTTGCCCCAAGACCGCACCCATGGCATAGTCGGATGCATCACACATAATCTCAAATGGGAGAGTCCAGTTTGGAGGGATTAGAACTGGAGCGGTTGTAAGCATGGCGCGGAGTTTTTCAAAAGCGTCAAGGCACGCTTCATCAAAGGTAAAGCAAGACTCTTTTTCAAGAAGGCGACACAAAGGCCGAGAAATCTTGCTAAAGTCTTTGATGAAACGGCGATAAAAGCCCGCATGCCCAAGGAATGAACGAATCTCTCTCACCGTGGATGGTGGAGGAAGTTTGGAAATGAGCTCAACCTTGGCTTTATCAACCTCTATTCCTCGCTTAGACACAATATGCCCTAGGACAATACCCTCTTGAACCATAAAGTGACTCTTTTCCCAACTAAGAATTAGGTTGGTTTCTTGACATCTTTTGAGAACACAAGCTAGATTTTGGAGGCATGATTCATATGAAGGTCCAAAAACGGAAAAATCATCCATGAACACTTCTAAGAATTTTTCCACCATGTCCGAGAAGATAGACATCATACACCGTTGAAAAGTTGCCGGTGCATTGCACAACCCAAAGGGCATGCGTCTATAAGCAAATGTGCCGAAGGGACATGTAAAGGTGGTTTTCTCTTGGTCCCTCGGGTCTATAGCAACCTGATTATAGCCGGAATATCCATCCAAAAAGCAATAAAAGCTTTGCCCGGCCAATCTCTCCAATATTTGATCAATGAATGGGAGGGGGAAGTGATCTTTCCGAGTGGCTGAATTTAATTTCCTATAATCAATGCACACTCTCCATCCTGTGGTGGTGCGTTGGGGAACTAATTCACCCTTATCATTAGGTTGCACCGTAATACCAGACTTCTTTGGAACCACTTGAGTGGGACTAACCCACTTGCTATCAGAGATGGGGTATATGATCCCCGCATCTAGTAACTTCACCACCTCCTTCAGGACAACGTCCTTCATATTTGGATTTAATCGACGTTGTGCCTCCCTTGAGGTCTTTGCATCCTCTTCCAAGTGTATGCGATGCATACAAACAGAAGGGTCTATTCCCTTAAGATCTATCACACTCCATCCTATTGCTTCTTTGTGCTCTTTGAGCACCTTTATGAGTTCCAATTCTTGAGCATTTGTGAGATTGGAAGCAATAATGACTGGAAGGGTCTCATTTGCGCCCAAGAAAACATACTTGAGTGTAGCTGGAAGAGGCTTGAGCTCAAGTTGTGGTGGGGAAATTAAAGAAGGAGTTTGGGGAGTTTTGGACAAAGGGGGCAAGGGTTCTCTCGGAACTCTCCACTTAGGCAAATCCATGACAGTATTAACATCGAGCATGGAATTGACTTCACATATGGATTGCTCAATGTCAAAATCGTCATGGTTAAAATGATTTAGGCATGCCTCTAAGGGGTCCGTGGAAAGAATAGAAGGAAGTGCTTCTTGAACAAGGTCGTCCATTACATCGACACAAAAGCACTCACTTTCATCGTCGTGTGTGGTGGGAAGCATTGAAGATGTTCAAGCGGACTTTCATATTCCCAAAAGAGATGTCCATCACTCCAGTACGGCAATTAACGCAAGCGTTTGTCGTGGCCAAGAATGGACGACCTAGAATGATAGGAATATGATGATTCGGATTTTGGACCGGTTCCGTGTCAAGGACTATGAAGTCCACCGGAAAATAGAATTTGTCCACTTGAATGATGACATCCTCAATGATGCCACGTGGTTGCTTCACCGAACGGTCGGCAAGTTGCAACACAACCGTGGTATGCTTGAGTTCCCCCAAACCTAGTTGTTGGTAAACTGAGAATGGAAGCAAATTGACACTAGCCCCTAGGTCAAGAAGTGCTTTTTCAAAAGATTGATTTCCGATAGTGCACGAAATGGTCGGAGCACCCGGATCTTTGAATTTAGGAGGGGCTTGGTGTTGGAAAATGGAGCTTATGTGCTCAGTTAAGAGGACTTTCTTAGGAACATTATTCCTAGATTTGCGCTTTTGAGTGCATAAGTCCTTCAAGAATTTCGCATAAGAGGGAATTTGTCGAATAGCATCAAGGAGAGGGAGATTGATCTTTACTTGTTTGAAGATCTCCATCATGTCTTGGATTTTCTCTCCTTGCTTCCCGAAATGAGAAGGTTCCTTCAATCGTTGAGGAAAAGGAACCGGAGGTTCATAAGAGGTGTCAAGATTTGGAATCGATGGTGACATAACTTCACTTGCCTTTCCTTTTGGATTTGAAGGGGTATTTTGCAAATTTGGATTTAACGGCAACAATTTTGGATTTAATTGGGATTCTTTTGGATTTTTAGGTTGCTCTTGAAATTCCTTTCTCTCTTCCTCCCCTACCTTGGAGTTAATGATTTTTCCACTCCTCAAGGTTGTGATTGATTGAACTTGCTCTGGAGGAGCATTACAAGTTGAAGATGATGGATCTTCAATCATATGCACACCCTTGGGATTCGCCACCGGTTGACTTGACAACTTACCTTCCTCCCTTCTATTTAAGGCATTAGCTAGTTGCCCGATTTGAGCTTCTAACCTAGCCATAGATTGAGCATTGGCTTCTAGCTTAGAGATTGATTGAGAATGAGTTTGCAATAAGCGGGTGTTGGCCTCAAGATTGCTTATCACTCGATCTTCAAAGCTTTGGCTTCTCGGAGGAGGTGGTGGTTGTTGGTAATTAGATCTTTGATTGTAAGGTTGAGGGTTTGGCCTATAATGCGACTGTTGAGATTCGGGATTAAAAGAATTTTGCCCTTGGAAAGGGGGACTTGATTCTTGATTCTTCCATGAAAAAGCCGGATGATTCTTGTAACCAGGATTGTACGTATTCGAATATGGATCATTCATTTGTTTAGCGTACAAGGCATTCGCTTGCTCTTGAGCATAATCGGGAGATTTCCCGGCAATAAGGCAATCTCGCACAAAATGCGAAGTGCTATAGCAAAACGAACATCCCTCCTGATTTTGGACAGATTGGTTAGGAGTAGGCAGCCCATTTTTCATGATTAAATCCATTTTTCGGGATAAGGCTTCTACTTGCATGGCTACCTCATCTACCCGTGAAATCTCATGCACTCCTCTACAAGGTTGGGTGGCCTTCCCTTTCCTAGTGGAGGAGCGTTGAGCTGAATTGTTGCTTAGGGTTTGAAAAAGTTTCCATGCCTCATCGGGGCTTTTCAAAAGATACCCACCCCCACACGCGGAGTCTATCATTTGTCTATGTTGCTCACTCACCCCATCATAAAAACTTTGCACTAGCTGCCATTTTGGGACAGCATGATGCGGACAAGATTTTAAGAGATCTTTTAACCTCTCCCACGTCTCATGGAATTGTTCTTGGTCAATTTGGGTGAATCCGGTGATTGCTCGCCGAATATCACTTGTCTTACCCATTGGGAAGTATTTTTTTAAGAACTCTATTTGCATTTCCGCCCAAGAATGGATTGAGTTGGGTTCTAGGGAATTGAACCAACTTCTAGCCTTATCTTTTAGGGAAAATGGAAACATACGTAGCTTTAGATCATCCTCCGTAAAGTGTGGTACACGAATGGTGGAACACACGGAAAAGAAGTAATCTAAGTGCCGGTATGGATCCTCATTAGGAAGACCGTGAAAGCTGTTAAGAAGGTTGAGGGTGGAGGACTTTATTTCAAATTGATTTGCCGCTACATCCGGAAATTGAATACACGAAGGTACTTCAAATGTAGTCGGAAGGTAAAAGTCCATAAGCAACTCTCCTTGAGGAGCTGGGTGTGGAGGCGGTTGTTCATGATTAAAAGGAGGTAGACCGGGAGGTTGTCTCTCATTTGGATCCATGTTTTCAGTCCTAGGCAAAATAGGGTCCCTAGAGGTTCCTCTACGTCGTCTAAGTGTTCGTTCAAGTTCACTATTACAAGGAAGCAAAGGAAGTGACAATGACCGTCTACCTAGCATGCATTATCAATTGAACAACACCTCTATACACAAAAGTAACAAAAATATATACAAAAGAATGTGAATGAACTCAAACCACCAGTTTTTGAAGTTATACTCACAAAGGGTTCCAATTTGAATTCTTTTAGATGCCCGCAATGTGGTATACCTAAAATCAAGAAGTTTAAGATATAAGAACAAGATATATACAAAAAGAATGAAAGAATTTCTAGCCTAAGAATTAAACCAGATTTAATCTTCCAATGGCGACAATTAAACCGTAGTCCCCGGCAACGGCGCCAAAATTTTGATGTGGTCGGAACTAAATTATATTGCAAGCTTAATTTTGCCCTTTTTATCAAAATATAATTTAACCACTCGCAAGAGCACGAATCTTTGCAGATAAGGTTCTATATAGAGGGTATCGATCCCACGAGGACTAGTCGTTAATTGTCATAGAGAAAGATTAATTCTACTTTAATTCAAACAAAACAGGTTTTTGGTTTTGTGTTTAAAGCTATTGCATAAAGGAAATGACAATAAAATTAAAGAGTAAAGTTGGGAGAGAGAACTAGGGTTGGTTTCCACCCCTAGCCATTCACATGTTCATAAGTGTAGCAAGCAAGGGATTCATTAATTAAATGCCTAACAATGTCATTAGGCTTGTGACCTCAATGACATATCAAAAGATCAATGTGTGTGCTAACCTATCATAATCCATCTTCAACAAGCATAGCTCTTCAACCTAACTAACTACCTACTTACTCTACTCTCTAAGTGAACACTACATGCATCCAAACTACCTTGTCTTGGCATGGTCTATACAAACTAGCATCACACATTCATTTAAACACCATTATCTAGCCATCATTTGCACTTCTTATGGAATATGCAAATGTTGTGCATTCAAGTGACAAAACCTACTCTAAGACAAGAATAAATTCCATATCAAATGAATATATAAAAGAAATGTATTTGTGTACATAATCACTAGGCTAAATAATCAACATTTAATTACAAGTCCCAAGAGCTACAAAGATGAACAAGTTTACATGGCTAGGGGTTGAAACCAACACCCTAGTAGAAGAGTTAGTTGCTCATGGTTGCCTTGCACCCTTCCATTGATGAAGAGAATGAAGCTTCTTGGTCTGGTTCAGCCCTTCCTCTTCCTCTCCCGAAGGTCTCTCTCTTCTTCCTCTGATTTGTATGTGTTGAGAGATATGAGATATGTGGCTTTTGGTGCTTTTTGTATGCTTTTTGGCTCCTTTGGGCCCACCATATATATATATATATCATTATATATATCTCTTGTATCAAGAAGGCCCCCAAAAGTCTTGTTCAAGTCAGACAATCCCCTTAAGTCGTGCAAAAAGGGGGATTTTGTTGCAAGTGGGAGAGCAGGTGAGCAAGTGGCCAAGTGGGCTCTGCAGCATTTCGATTGATCAAAATTGCATTTCGATTGATCGAGATTTCGATCAATCGAAATGAGGTTTCGATCAATCGAAATTTCGATTGATCGAAATCCACATCTCGATTGATCGAAATGCCTTGGCAACAGTTTCTGATTTCATCTCTTGACTGCAGAAAACTTCCAACTTTGCTCCATTTACTCCAATACCTGCAATACATCAAAAACACAAAAATACCGTAAACATATCTCGGTAAACGCAAAAACGGAACTAACGTATGCAATAAAGAGGGTTCAAATGCATAGAATTGAACACTTATCAGTACCGACAGAGTTGAAGGAGCTGAAAGATCAGTTATAACAGTTATTGGATAAGGGATTTGTACAACCTAGTACATCACCTTGGGGAGCTTCGGTCCTATTTACTAAAAAGAATAACGGATCTTTACGGTTATGCATATACTACTATAAGTTAAACCAAGGATAGATGACTTGTTTGATCAGCTTAAGAGTTTGACTTATTTTTCAAAAATTGACTTGAGGTCAGGTATTACCAGTTGAGGGTAAGGGAGGAGGATATTTCGAAGACAACTTTTTGGACTAGATATAGCCACTATGAATTTCTAGTAATGCCATTTGGATTGACGAACACACCGGTAGCGTTCATGGATTTGATGAACCGAATATTTAGGGTGTACTTAGATAGGTTTGTGGTGGTCTTCGTGGATGACATTCTTGTGTATTGTTCTTCTATGGAAAAGCATGAGATCCACTTGAGGATAGTGTTGCAGATTTTGAGAAAACATTAGTTGTATGCCAAATTTGAGAAATGCAAATTTTAGCTAACAGAGGTGAAATTCCTAAGACACGTGGTGTTAGAAGGAGGAGTATCGGTAGATCCTTCTAAGATTGAAGCAGTAATGAATTGGGAGAGGCCTCAGAACGTATTTGAGATACATAGCTTCTTGCAATTGGCAAGATATTATTGGCGTTTCATGAAATAGTTTTTGAAGTTAGCAATGTCGATGACCAAGCTTACTCGTAAGAGTTAAGTGTGAGTAGAACGAGGCTTGTGAGCATTCCTTTATGGAGTTGAAGAGTAAATTGACTAGTGCTCTAATTTTGATTATTCTCGAGCTTAGGTTGGGTTATGTCATCTACTGTGACGCTACACAGGATGGTTTGGGATGTGTGTTGATGCAGGCCAAGAGAGTCATTGCATATGGTTCCTGATAGATGAAAATCCACGAGCAGAATTACCCGACTCATGACTTGCACTTGGCAATGGTAATTTCTGCTTTGAAAACATGGAGGCATTAGCTCTACGGAGAGAAGTTTGAGGTTTTCTACGGTCATAAGAGCTTGAAGTACCATTTTTCACAAAAGGACTTGAATATGAGACAGAGGAGATGGGTGGAATACATGGAAGACTACAACTTTGATCTTCAGTATACCCGGGAAAGGCTAATGTGGTTGTCGATGCATTGAGAAGGAAATCACATAGCACTTTGGCTAGTATTGTCATCCGAGAGTGGAAGATGTCTCAGAAATGGGATTATGCTTTAGTGAGAGTGGTGAAAAGGCCACTTTGTTCACACTCATTGCACAACCAACTCTAGTGAGTAAGGTGGTTGAGGAGCAGAGGCATGACAGTGAGTTTGAGGGTTTTCACACTCAGATTTTGAGTGGCGAAACAGTGGGAGATTGAGTTATCCATTCAGACAGAGGTCTGAGGTTCAAAGGCAGAATGGTTGTTCCATTAGCTTATAGGGATGAGGTTATGAGGGAGTTTCATAGCTCCAGGCTTGCAGTGCATACCAGTGGTACTAAAATGTATCATAACCTTCGTAGACATTATTAGTGGAAGGACATGAAAAAGGACATCACACAGTTTATGGCAAGGTGCCTCACTTGTCAGCAAGTGAAGGCCGAACATTAGAGATCGATAGGTTTATTACAACCCTTACCGATAGCTATGTGGAAGTGGGAAAACATCACTATGGACTTTATGACGGGGTTACCTAAGACGAGGAAGAGTCACGATGCAGTTTGGGTCATTGTGGATAGATTGACCAAGGTCGCTCACTTCCTTCCGATTCGAGTAACGGATGATGTGGATACTCTTAGTCAGCCATACATTGATCAAATTTTTAGACTGCACGGGGTGCCAATTTCTATTGTGTCTAACAGAGATCTAAGATTCACGTCGTGGTTTTGGTAGAGTTTTTAGGTTGCACTTGATACGGACCTCCATTTCAATAAGGCTTCCCATCCTCGGACAGATGGTCAGTCAGAGTGTACCATACAGATTTTAGAAGATATGCTTAGAGCATGTGTACTTGACTTTTGAGGTAGTTGGGAGGATTACCTTCTATTGGTGGAGTTTGCATATAACAATAACTACCAAGCAAGTATTGAGATGGCTCCATTTGAGGCTTTGTACGGTAGGCCTTGCAGGTCACTGATTTGTTGGATAGAGGTCAGTGAGACAGTGGCTTTGGGGTTAGATATAGTTAGGAAGACTATAGAAAAGATCAAGATCATACGGTAGTGTTTGCTTACAGCTCAGAGTCATCAAAAAAGTTATGCCAACAGAAGGCGGAGGCTTTTAGCATTTGAGGTGGGGGACCATGTCTTCCTGATGGTCTCACCATGATGGGGTTTGATGAGGTTTGGGCATAGCGAGACGTTAGTCCCATGATTTATCGGTCCATTCGAGATATTGGATCGTGTAGGTGAGGTTGCATATTGCATGGCATTGCTACCGCAAATGTCAAGTGTGCATAATACTTTTCGCATTTTGATGTTGAGAAAGTATGAGCTAGATCCTTCACATGTATTAGATTGGACAGATCTTGAGATGGAGCAGGATGTGTCTTACGAGGAGAGACTGATCCAAGTTTTGGATATTAGGGAGCAAGTGCTTCGAGGCAAGACAGGGTTGAGGAGGCTACGTCGAATCGAGAAAAAGAAGCCCGCTTAAAATACCCTGAGTTGTTTACTACTTAAGGTATATTTCTAATTTCGAGGATGAAATTCCTAAGGGGGGAGGTTGTAGAGACCATGACTAATTTTGGCTAGTTTTGCATTTTTCGCATCATAATTTCCATAGATACATTTTAAGTAATTTTGTAGCATGTTTCGAGTGTGGGGAACATGTTTGGGAACTATTTTAAAGGTTTTGGTAAGTTTTTGAAAGATTTGGATAAGTTTGACGTTTTAGTCAAATCGAGGCCCAAATTGAAGTCTTAAGTGGGCCAGGGAATCAAAAAAGTTTTTAAAAATATTTATTTTTAAGAATGTCTTAGGTGAAATGTTTAGAGGATAGAGGAAGTGATTTTAGAGATAGTAGGAGTTTTTGAAATCGAAAACAGAGTCCGGGAAGGTACGTTAAGTGGCCCAGGGGTGAAATAGTCATTTCGCACCTCATTACCATTTTTAAAACATGTGGCTAAGAGATATTCAGCCATTTCTCATGGATCACTCTCTCTCTAAACCTTTCTCTCTTCTCTTCTCTACCTTCTCTCTATATTTCAAAGTCATTCGACTTAGATTTGTGTTTCACCGAAGAAGGGAGATACGTAGGAGACGACTAGGGCTTCAATTTGAACCAACCATCTTTGTGGTTTGGCAAGGTAGACGTTGCTGAAAATTTGGTGAAGTGCTTGGAAAGCCTTCAATTTCGAGGTAGAAGTTTCTTTTCTCATTTAATTGTCGATTCTAGGGTTTTGGGAGAAACAGTGAGTGCTAAGGTTGGGTATTGCATGATTTAGAATGGTAAGAGGGGTGGGATGTAATGTATTTCTATCTCTCTTTAATTTCTTAAATGCAATTGGTGTGTATATGGTAGTATGTATGATGTGATGCGTGAATGAGAGGGAGAAAAATTGGCATGTACACTTATATGCTAGAGTTTCATGCACTTTTGTGGAAAACGTGTTAAATGAGCATATTGTGTTAAGTGATGTTTTGTGGTTTAAATGCATGCTATCTTTATGTAGAAAATGCGTGCATTGGTGAAGCATAACTAAAAGGTGCTTAAGTGAATTTTATGAGAATATGCGACTTATGCTAGGGTTTACATGTATAGGTAATTCTATGTGTGGTTTGTGGAGACGAAATGCATGTTATGTTCTTTTATAACTAGCTTATATATTGTGAAGCATGAATTGTCAATGCTAATCTTTATATGTTGGAAATGCATATATGGAGCCATGTGAGGAAACGGGGAAATGTGGTTAATACTAGGTGTTAGTAATTTGAGTCACATTATGCTCGGTGGTGGTGCTAACATGGACTAACCACCTTGAGCCATCTAAGATTTAGTGGCAGTGCTAATACGGACTAATCACCTAGAATCCAATTATGCTCGGTGGCAATGCGGATATGGACTAACCACCTTGAGCCACCTAATACTTGGTGACGATATTGATATGGTTTAATCACCTCGAGTAAACACACATTTGGTGCCGGTGCTAATACGGACTAATCCCCAACGAGAAAACCAAAATATTGCCCTGGGAACATAACGTTGGCAGTGTAGGTCAAAGTCGTGGAACAGTTGTGGGAGGCATCCCAAGTCACATGGTTAGTCAAAAACCATGTTAGGGTATCGGGTTGAGTTCGAGAAAGTAACAAGAATATGTCTTGTTTTTCTTTGTAAATGTGAAACATGTTATGTGCTGAATGCATTCTTATATATATGCATGATTGTGAACGAATGTTATGTGTTGAATGCATTCTTATATATATATATATGCATGATTGTGAACGAACATGATGTATGTTTGATGATACGTGTAATGTAGTGACATACATTCATATAGGTCGGTGTCGAGTCAACACTTAGGTAGGTTGGGGTATCTCTACTGAGTCACCGTGGTGCTCACTCCTTTATTCTAAACTCTTTATAGATAAGGCACCGATAACGGATGGGATTTGAGTATCCAAATAGAACTCTAGTAACATTTTGATATATTTTGGATATTGTATATTTTGTGGCTATCCATGCCGGCTTGTGGCCTGAGATCTTTCTCTTTGAGTTGTAGTTATATTTTGAACAAATGTAACTTGGGTGTACGCTTGGACTATAAGCTTATTAATATGATAAGATAGTGGACTTCCTTATGAAATGCTTGTTGAGAGCATCTAGTTTCATTTGGTGGACTAATGTAGTGATGAACGATTTCAATATAAATCAAAGTATGTGTATGATGGAGAATGATTTATATTAGTGTATGATTTGATTATGAGTGATTCACTTTTACGGGCCCATTGAAGTTAGTAGGGTCTGTGGTGTGCATACCTACGTTTGCATTTGAAAGGTATGCTTCAACAGGATATAAAAGATGGGAAAGGTTCATTGGACGGGGTCACCTTCAATTTTTGGGACTCGAGAATCGGAGCATGACAACATGGTATCAAAGCTTTATATCAAGGTAAGATCGGTGTCAGAATAGTTCACGTGGTTGGGTAAATGGGTTCACACTCGGAATTCGAGGTCAGCCCGGGGGAGTCCCAGCGGTCCGAATTTTGGGGCGTGACAAGAGTAAAGCTCAGTCTCATAACCATAACTTTAGTAATAATTTTATACAAAACATTACATAGAGCTATGGGTCTGAAGTCTTGGATATCTATGGTGTTATCCTTCTTTGGAATTAAAGAAATGAAAGAGCTATTAACAGATTTATTGAGCTTAACTTCAGAGAAAAAACAATAAATTGGAGTTGTCAGATCCAACTTTATAATAGCCAATAGGCTTAGTAAAACCTAAGGGGGAACCCATCAGGCCCCAGAGCTTTGTCTTGGCCCATCGCCCACACATCATTCTTAATCTCTTTCATGGTGCATTGGACTTCTAAGCAGCGAGCCTCCTCCACATTTAGTCTACTTCTGATCTGCAAGAGATCTAGAGAACTAGAAGGATCCTCATTTGAGGCATACAACTTTTTATAGAAGTCAACGGTGATATTATTTATATCTTCCTGCTCATACATAAAATTCCCATGAACATTTTTCAGAGCCACAATTGAGTTGTGAGCTCTCTGTTGGGCCACTTTTTGGTAAAAATATTTAGTACACTTGTCTTGCCCTTTTAACCAGTCGATTCGCACTTTCTGGGCCATCAATATCTCTTCATTTACGGCAGCTATCTCCAAATATTTCTTTGCAGGAATCTCAGCGTCAATTATATGTTGATTGTTAGGATCATTCAGCATGGTCATTTGAATTTCATCCATTCTATCCCAAGCCTTCTTTACTTGATTGAAGACAAAACCAAATTGATGCTTATTCTAACTTCTCATAGCTTCTTTAACCACCTCAATTTCTTTGTAAATTTGCAAATGGCGTCTCCAATGACAACATTGTTCCAAGCCTACTTCACTATATTCAAAACTCCTTGACAACTCCAAACTTTTAAGAACTTAAATGGTTTTGGATTGCAAACCACATTGGGAGAAACAGTTACCACTAAGCTATAGTGATATGAGATTCTAGCGGCAAATAAGAAGCTCTTTTAATTTGGAAATGACATAAATCAGTTGGGGACATCTGGTAGGGAAGCATTATCGATGGCCTCGTTGAATTCATCAAGAAGTCCTTGGGGAATTCTTCTACTACCAATTTCACCCCATGACCTCTCACAAAATTTCAGTTGCCCAAAGTTATCCAAGGGCCCTAGATTATACTAGCATATTTAATAATGGAAGACCACAAAATTCATCTCTCCCCAACTTTGTTTGTCGCATAAACAAGAGTGACATGGAAGACAGTTTGAGACACAATCACATGCACTCTAAGAAGTAAACATTGGTCAGTAACATCTAGAACTTGGACGTCTAATCTGCCAGGATCCTATCCAAACTAGATTTTATTAAGAGGATTTTGACAATGATTACTACCCCAATTCCATTTAGCATTTATTCGTTTAAAAATTGAAAAAAAAATTGATTCTTTGACTCTAGTTTCAAGAAGGCACGCTATGTCTAGAGAATTTGAGTGAAGCTAATTCTTGGCTTCTTTTTGAATGTGAGGTTTATTTAGACCTCTCATGTTCCAGGAACCTAACATAAAAAATTTGTGGGGAGGCCACCCATGGCCAATTTTCCTCTAGTACTCCTCTGATCTTGAACTACCTCGCTCTGCTCTGTCTTCTTCTTATTTTTTCCTTTCTTCTTCATAGGCCTTTTTGTAAAATCCTATTGGTTAGGATTTATACTTTCTCCTTCTCTGAACTCTAGAGAATGAGTTAGTAGTTTGGATTCCAGGAGAAAGAGTCGCGGGAACCTCTCAAGTCACAATGGCTTTTGTTTGCATCTCAACGAACTGACCGAGTTGAGTTTGGAAGGCCTCATTTGAGTTTGGAGAGTTGGATGTCTTCTTTTTTTTCTTCTTTTTTTTTCACTTATGGACTCTGCATTATCGCAATTCACAGGGTAATTACGTCGAACATTTGGTGTCGCTATTCCAACCTGTTGATTTGGGGAAGGATTAGCTTCCAAATCAGTAACCAAGGTGTCCTCTGGCTTTTTTACCTGCGTTGTAGATTCAAATTTGGTTTCCTCATCAATCACCACTTATTTCCCCTTTTGCTTTATCTTCCACGCTTGGGGAATAGGCTTGATAGTCTTCTTCTTTAGCAAGCAATCTTTAGAAGCATAGTCGATCCCATGACAGAGGTTGCAAATCTATGGTTTCCATATATATTCAATTCTTGAGCAACACACCAGATCATGAACCATAAACTCGACCGTATCTGGAAGCTCTTTGTTGACATCCACTTCAATCATCACCTTGAGGAATGAGCCACGGTCTCTCCCTAATGAAATATCATCCATACAAATTAGTTTTGCAAACTGGGAGCAAATCTTTGAGATTGCCTTCACTCCTCTACAATGAATTGGGACATCAAATAATTTGATGCAAATCAGTACTGAACCAAGTACCTCCTTCTTCAAATCAACATTCTTGTCCCGTTTCTTAAGAATGAGAGGTCTTCCATCAAAGGTATGAATCTGTGAAAAGACACTCTCTTTGTCCTTTGCAAGTTTGAATCGTACCAAGAAAAATCCATCTTTTAGATATATCTTCATATTGCCCTTAGGTTTCCACGTCTTCTGTAAGAAGGATTTAAAGAATGGGTAGTATGGTCACTTCCCCATGATATAGCCGACAATGGAGTTTTGCCAGTACTTGACCTCCGATTATATGTCTGCATCGTCTAAGATGACCATTCGTGAATCACTATTTGCAACATACTGTAGATTTGAAAAGTTTTCTCCAATAGTGTTTCTAAACAAACTACTCCAAGATTTGCGAGAATGGGGGGATACATGGGGTTGAGACACTCCCACCGGTTGATGGGAGGAGGGTGATCCCCCCTTCATTTTTCGTCAATAGAAGCATCTAAGATAGAGAGAAAATATGGAAGAAAGAAGAAATAGAAAGATATTTAAATTATTGGGTATATACTTATAGACCTCGAGGCTTTCTATTAGGCTTTTTCTTTTGCCTTTCTTAATTTATGTGCTTATGTTTAATGTGAATATTGATAATGAGGTTCACCCGACATGAATATAATAAAGAGAAAAAGAGAGTTATTAATTTTCAATTTAATTGAATAGTTTAAAAATATTTTTATCATTTAATTTATCAAAATACAAAGTTTGGAGTGCCTAAGAATTATATAAGAGCGCAAATATCACCTCCCGTTGTTATATCAATCAATTTTTGTTACTAAGAGTCAAATTAATCATTTTCCCATAAAAGATACTGTAGGTACAAGAAAGTTGTCACTACACTTCCAGAAAAAATTCCCCCTTTCTCATTCTATCATACTCCTTTATATAGTTTTGAATGCACATAGATTATGCCTGTGATCGTTCCACCTTCCTTGGGATTTGCCTATATTCACGAAATGACGATCCTCGATTTACTGTGGGAATTATGTTACCTGATTTCGTAATTAAAGGAAGAGTTTTCACCATCCTTCTTGCCTTCATCCGTTTAATAGCGGGTGACTTGGAAGGTGACTTACTTCATGATGTAGGCGCCACATGTGAGCTGAGTTGGTGCGTCCATGTGTCATATTTATTTGGGTATTTTTCATTCATTACACTTTGCCCCTAAAAACCCCTTTTGAATCTGGTTGGGTTTCGAAAGGGTTTTTATCATGTTAATGGTTCATTTGGTTTCGCTTGGGTTCTGTGCTTGTGGCAGCCACCGAAATGTCATTTCTTCATAAATGCCAGTTTTTTAGCTTTTTTGAAAAATTTTGGTTGTGTCATAGCATTGTCTTCTCCGGGTGAATCTGGTTTTTCCAATTTCCTTCTCATTTTTCCCTCAAGGTCAATATTTGTCTTCCCCTCTCTCTTATTTTCTTCTCGGTACAGACAAGATGAAAAGGGTAGAAATTGTCGATGAATTTGGCCCCCTGGACACTTATTAGACTATTGACGAGTTCTTAGATGAAGGTGATGATGTTTCGATTCCCCTTGGGAATCTTTCTTTTTCGTCAGACTCAGTCACTATTTCTCCCTCAAGGCAACCAATTCCTACGGACCAAGGTCCTTCGAATTCTGAGTTAGGACTCCAATAGACTTAGGAAAACTTCGGATAGATTGTGAGATCCCGACAAATGTCACCCTTAGGAACTATCCTTCGACTTTCGATCTATAGAGGGTTTGGATAAAGATGATATGCTCTTTTCTGCGAGGTATTTTCTAGCTTTTAGGTTTCCCCTTCATCCTTTTTACCATCTTGTCCTCAATTAAATGCACTTGGCCGCTCTGCAAGTGAACCCTAATTTTTTTAGGGTTATTTCTAGTGTTCTTGCTCTCAATCATTCCCGAGAGCTTGAATTAGGGTTTGATGACCTTCTCCTCTCCTATCAAGTCTGTTCTATAAAAAATGAGGGAATCGCTACCATTTCTTCCCTCGGCCTGGTAGATCGCTCTGCACTGGCCATCCTTCTTCGGATAAGGGTTGGAAGGCCCAGATCGTGGTCGTTGGGGGAAAGTGGAAAGCATCCTCTTCTGATAAATTTCTCATTCCTCAGAAGTTTGGAGGGTTAGGTATCCTTCCCTTTGACTTCCCTTCTGACCCTCATTGTGATTACACTATATGTGACGTTCTACTTTTTAATCAGATTCGATCTTTTGTTGGTGCAGTTAGGGACCTTCTTCCTCATTCTGAGTTGGCGGCTCGCCTAAAGACACTCAAGAACAAGGTGTGGAGCAATATTCCAAAGTCTTCTATTTTGCTGAGTTTAGAGACCCTCAGAGCTATCTAGGAAAAGGCTTCTGGTGTGAAGATGAAACTTCCAAAAACTACCCGCATAAAAACAAAGAGGCAGACTGAAGAGAATGATCTTAGTGCTCCCCCGACCGATCGAGAAGTGGAGATAGTGTCTGCTTTGTGCCGGAGGCACGCTGAAGATATGGATATGGATAAGTCACATTCAACAGAAGTGATTGAAATAGAGGAGACCGCCCCTCCTTCCAAGTCTCAGAAGGTGACAATCTCAGCTTCTCCCTCTGCCCCAGGATCTGGGGAGCCTTCAGCTATTGGGACTAATGCTGTGGGGTCCAATGTCTCGAGTTCTTCTATGGTGGAGCCTTTGACTCACCGAATGGTGAAAGCCAATAGTATGCCCCTATCGGTGGAGGACTCCTTGCTTGAAAATCGGGAGGCTATGAAGGCATTCCTAAAGGAGATGTGGCATCCTAAAGATGCGAAGATGATGTTGGACCTATCTGTGGGAGGTCTTCTGGAGTCTTGTCCAGATGTGGCCCTTAGGGTGAGAAAGAAAACATTTATACTTCCTTCATACTTTCTTCTACTACTTCTTTTAATGATTTCTTGTGTCTTTGCAGAACATGTTTAGCGTGATGACTATGTGCAAATTGGTCGAGCAAGCTACCGTCAAAGTGAAAAAAGTTGATGTTCAGACTAGAAGGGCTGAGGCTGACTTCCGTGCTGCCATGCGTGAAGCCAACAGCGAAAAGGCAAAATCCAAAGCTCTACTGTTGGAAAATGAGCAACTCAAGTCTCAATTGGAGGAACTTGCCAAAGGGAAAGAGGAGGCAAAATTCCAGAGGGCATTGGCTGAGTCCCAAGATTCTGAATTTGAATTGAACATCAAATCCTTGCAAGATAGGTCACTGAAGGTAGAGAAAGGTGCCAAGGCATTATTCAATAGGTTATCCCGCACGGTTCAGATTAGAATTGCTAAAGCCTATCTCCAAGGATTTGAAGACGCGACGGTGCTTGAGGATGACCGATCTTATCGGGGTGGCCCAACTGATAATGATCAGGAGATGAGCTTAACTAGGCCTCCCTACCAGGATCCATATGAGGGGGATGAGGAGAAGGAGATTGCTAACATCTTTGAGGAGGGTACTGAACCCGTTGAGGCTGTGATCCCTGAGCAGGCAGGGTCCGTCAATGCCTCGACTGATCCCTCAGCGGGTGTTTCATGATTTTCTTTTCTTCTTTTGTAATACCTTTTGTCACTTTTCTTTGTAAAAGCACTCTTATATAATGAAAGATAATCTTTTTCGTAATTGAGCAATCATACTTTCATTTTGTCATGAAATCCTATTCTCGTCTGATTTTTAACCATAATGGTCTTCAGAAAAATGAATGGCATATATCTGTACAATGAAGTTCGCTTTGGGCATTCAGCTGTGTAAGGACCGGAATTATTTTGACCGGTTCCGGGTGAATTTTGACCGGAATTGATTTTTTTCGAATAAATTAAATTCGAAAGGGTGTAGATATAAAGATTTCTATGCTAGTGGAAAGTGTATGTATATGTATATGTATATATATATATATCTATATATATATATATATATATGGTGCCTATATTTATATTAAATTATAAATATAGGGTGGGCTCATATGCAATTGTGAAGAAATATGGGTGCACTTGTATGATTACAAGTGTGGGTATAATGTGTGGTGTATAATAAATAAGAAAAGAGGATAAGAAATGGGTGGAGAAGAAGTGGTCAGCCGAGAGGAGAGAAGAAAGAAAGAAAAGAGAAAAAGAAGAAAAGAGAAGAAAAGAAAAAGAGAAAAGAAAAGAAGAAAAGGAAAAAGAAAAAGAAAAAGAAAAGGGAGAGAGAAGAGAGGGAAGTCGGGGAGAGAGAGAGAACCGAGAGAGAAAGAGGGAGCTGCCCAGAGGGGGGGATCGGTTCCGGCGGCCCGATCAGCGGCGGCGGGGAGCGTTTCCGGCAGAGGCGTTGATGGTGGCCGTGGTTGCCCATGGTGGTGTTGTCCGGCGCCGCGTGGCAGCTCGATTCAGCCGAGCTGTTCGCGACTGGGTTGGCTTCGCTTGGTTCGATCCTGGACTGAGCTCGGTTGGGTTTGGCTACAGAGGCTTCGAATGGGTCTGTGGTGGTTTGATTTTGGGTCGAGCCCAGATGGATATATGGTGGTGTTGAAGAAGTTGTGGTGGTCGGCTGTCACAGGGGGTTGGGTTTTGTTGTGGCGGCCGTAGACTGCAGCGGCCGTGTGGGCTGTTGGAGGTGCTGGATGGGGCTCTCCCATGTGGGTTTGGTTTTTGAATGGTTTTCAATAGAGGTTGAAGGAACTCGGGTTGATGGAATTGGCTGGGTTTTGGTGGTCTCGGCTGTAGCTTACGGGTTTGGTTGGTGGTCAGCTGCGGTTGTGCTGATGAGGGGCTGCCGGTGATGATGGCCAGTGGCTTGTGTTGGGTTCGGCCGTGACCCGGCGGCGTTTGACTCGGTTGTAGAAATGTTTTCGGCAACGGGTTCGTGTTGGGTCAACTGGGTGATGTTGGGTATTGCAGCTTGGGTTTGGTTTTCGAATGAGTTCCACTTAAAAATGGGTTGTCCGACGGTGGGGACTCGGCTGGGTCATTCATGGCTGGTTGTATGGGCTGGTTTGACGGCTAGCTGATGGAGGGGATGCTCATGGTTTGGAGCATTTCATGGATTGGGTTGATATTTTGTAAATTGGGTTGGTTTATTTGAACATCATAGTGCAGCTTGGTGCTTGAAATTGGGGTGGTTTGTTGATGGCTTGGGGTGGTTTCGGCGAGAAACTCGTGGCCCATTTGGCTAGTACGTGGTTCATGGTAGTTTTGTTTTGTGGGTTAATTGTAGAGTGTTCCATGATGGAAGTGGGTTGCTTGCTTCCATAGTTTTGGCTGCCATGATTCCAGAGCCGGACTGGATGGGAACCAAGACGTGGATTGGACCACGACATGAATTGGGCCAAGCGTGAAATTTGAAAAGGAAACGAATTGGTCCAATGGAGTTGCTCGTGTGGACTTCGACACAGGACTGGATCGGGCTTGGAAATGGGCCGTTTTGCAGGCACGGACCAGTTGAGAGCGGGACTTAAGGCAAGTTGATTCTTGCCTCTATCTCCTACGTACATATTTTAAATACGTCGTTAATTTTACATATGTTCTCTTAATTGTTCATATGTGGTATTTATATATATATATATAGGTGCTTATATATATATATATATAAGTGTGGTTATAGGATATATATATATATGGGTATATATATATAATTGGGATATTGAAGCATGCTAGATTTAAATGCTTGTGTACATTGTGATATTTATAGGTGTAGATTGAGCCCATGTCAAACATGCTAAATTATTTTATGTTTAGCTATGTGTTATTGCTTATGCATAGGTGGATTTTATGCATGGATTGGAATATGTATGTGATTATATATTGGAAAATGGTAGAGATGCATGCTAAATATGATTATAGCCTCAATGAACATTTGAGAAGCATGGTTATGCTAAGTGTCATATATGTGCATAATACGTGTATAGGTGATGCAATATATATATGCTAATATATATATGGTGGTTAGAATGAATGTTAGACATTTGTGATGAATGTATGCATTGAATGAGAGTATGACTATATTTATGCTAATGCATGTGCATATGTGATTTATATGCATGATTTGACATGTACGTGACTACATGTGGGATTACATGAATGAAATGCATGCTATCTGTATATAGAGAATATGTGCATGGGTGAAGCATGATAAAAATGTGCTAAAGTTGAAGTGTTTTGCATATGTGAGGTGTTGTGCAAGTGTTGGAACATGTATGTGCTATATGTATTAGAGTGTGGTGAAAAGTATGCTAAATACTTCTTTTTAGTATTCATAAGCATGGGTTGATGCATGAAAATATTATGCTATGTATATATGCATCCATATTGCATATATGGGAGGGAAATGACTCGTATATGGTTACATGTGGGTTTATGTGGAGATGGAATGCATGCTATGTGCTTTTAACTAGCTTAGGCATTGTGAGACATGAACATTGAACGTTCGGTAGTTATATGTTTGAAATGCATATATGGTGCCGTTGTGAGGAAACGGGGAAGTGTGGTTGAATTACCTAGAGTAGGTAAATAATGGGTGGCGGTGCTGATATGGTCTAACCACCTTGAACCATTTAAGACTCGATGACGGTGCTGATATGGTCTAATCATCTTGAGTCAAAATAAGCTCAGTGGCGGTGCTGATATGGTCTAACCACTTTGAGCCACCTAATACTCGGTGACGGTGCTGATATGGTCTAATCACCTTG
Organism: Cornus controversa; assembly: GCA_026545225.1. NCBI lineage: Eukaryota > Viridiplantae > Streptophyta > Magnoliopsida > Cornales > Cornaceae > Cornus > Cornus controversa. The sequence continues at coordinate 49,038,454 of CM048846.1, read as the reverse complement.
AGTAGACAAATAATTGGTGACGGTGCTGATATGGTCTAATCACCAATGGGCAAACCAAAATATTGCCCCGGAAGTATGACGTTGGCGGAGTAGGTCAAGGTCATAGGATGGTTATTGGAGTTGTCATAGGTCACATGATCCTCGGAGCGGGCCAATCATGTGGGGTATCGGATGAGGACCGAGAGTGAGAGTATGTGCAAGCTTTGATGCTTGTCCTATGTATCGGATCATGACCGTGGAAGGTGAAAAATATATTTATGCTTATGTGTTTATCTGTTAAGCATGTTTTCCTGTTTAAATGCATCTTCATTGCATTTGGGATTGCTACTTGACGAGTAGGAGATGTAATAGTTGATTTACATTGTTTATGTAAATGTGTTGATATATATATGTTATATATACATATTGGTGCTGAATGTTTACTGCTTTCAAGCATGTTGAGAATGATTTCAAAAATCATGTGTAGTGGGTTTTGTATGTTCACATATGCTAGAGTAGCCATATACATCATTGGTTCATGCATGCTAGGTGGGGCATGGTCTTAAATATTGTGATATATTTAAGTGCATAAGTATATTTTTGAGAATATGTGAGGATCGACCTGCTGCAGCAGTGATAGTATGGTTCTACATACCTTGTTGGGCCTTTGAGCTCACCCCCTCCCAGGTTTTGCAGGTGTTGCTGGTTTTGGAGTCAGTTGGGGAAACTGATAGCACCAGTTACAGAGGTAGTAATTAGATTCCTTAGAATCTAATTTATGTTCGGGATTTTGGATAGATAGATGTATTACATTTGGATTAAATGTATGAGGCGATTACGTAGATTCAGTTCCTTCAGCTGTATTTATTCATGTGATGTATGTATTTAATACGGATATTCAAGGACTGAGGCATGTATATTTATAATTGTTTATGCATGTTGTAGAAATATTGGGGGGACACGGGCCCAGAAGTGTCCATATTTACTGTTAGATATAAATGCTGGGGGGACACGTGCCCAGAAGTGTCCATATGAATTGTAAAGCAGGTGTAATATGCCAGGAGCTGATTATTTAGAATGGGTCATGCCCGATTTTCGTAAAAATAATAGGAAATTGAATTGTATGATCAGGTGGAGGTTATGTCGTGAGGGTGATCTCACGGGGTTCACACCTCGGTTTCCGGGCCTCGGGAACCGGGGCGTGACAGAATGGTATCAGAGCTCTAGGTCAGAATACCTAGGGACGACGGGTGATGGACATCTCATGTGTATGGTTGAAAAGGTTGGATTATGTACCTAATAGCAGAATGCTATGAGAGCACTAGGTTGGAATACCTAGGGGCGACGGGATAGAGTTGAGGAATTAAGGAACTCTGGATTGCTGTTAAAGCATTAGGTTTTAAAACCTAGGGTATCAAAGTTGTAGGTTCGAATACCTAAGGACAGATGGTCAGATCACGTGGTGGCTTGGAGATAGGCAATGGTTGATAGTTGTCTAGACAGTAGGTTTGAATACCTATGGACGGTAGTGGAATGACTTGCTCGGTCTGAGCAATCCTAATGAAAGAGCAAAGTGTTAGTATGTGAAACTGGTGTTGATTGGTAATAACTCCCAGAATTGGTTGAGTTTAGACCTTTGGATTTGGTGATCAAGTCTCATTAGTGAGCAATGAAGAGATACCGCAAGGAAGTTTGCGAGTGCTTAAGTCCTTAGAAATACTTAGGGGCTTATGATGTATTGTTGGTAAGTGTATTGCCGAGGTTGGCAATTGGGATTGAGATGGGATACAAGGAAGGCATGTTGCCGGAGTTGGGCTAACTGGGAAAAGTGGTCTGGCCAGACATTTTTCTTGGATTAGCGTTTCTCTTACAATACGCCGGCTCTTGTGGATGTTGAGTTGTTTCGTCTAGATGACGACAGATAAAGAATTCCCAATAGTAGGGATATGTCACTGAAAGTGGTTAGTATTGATAGTCAAGGTTGCTACCTTAGACTATAGAAGCGGATAGATTGGTAGGTGTTTGCCAATGGGTACAGAGGATGAGAGTAGGTTGATTTGAACCACTCTAGATGTTGTGTTCTAGTATGTGTGTATACTAGGGGGACTAGGCCGTGTTTTACACGCTTGCTCAAGTAGAGGAGGTACCAGGACCGTGTATGGTCAGGGGTATTTTCCTAGTATTAGCCCGAGGGCTAGGGTTTTGATTTATGCATCATATGTCATATCATGCATGTTATGTGTTCATTTGATTAGCATGTTGTGTGTTACGTGCTATGTGGTAGATATGATACATGTGACTAAGCTTTGCATTTTTGTGTTGCATTTTGTGTCACATGGTTAGCAGTGACATGTAGTCACCTAGAGAGTTCTGGTTTTGAGGATTGGTAAACCTGGGTAGAGGTTTGAACCCGAGTGGACTATGATGTTGAAATAGACATGTAGTAATAGGCTTTGAAAGTAAGTCTGGAATTGTGGGGTCCTAGACGAAGCAGTCAGGATCTTGGTGTCTCAAGTGAGATGCTGGAAAGGAATGGAATGTAGTCCACAACAATGGACAGGACTGGATGATTTGTTTTGACAAGTGCACTCCTTATGTGCCTTGACCTCAGTGGTGTGCTGTGATATGCGCATGATTGATGCAGTTGGATCATAGCGTGGATATGATGCTAAGAGAAGGATGGGTTGATAGTGGGTGAGGATCCTGACATATGGTATCTGAAGTGAGGATAATTTCTTGCCGTGAAGGGGAGAAGTGGACGCAGTGGACGTGTAGACGCAGTGGGCTGCGGCCACTGTATGGCTGTTGTTTGGCTACTGTAGGTGACCTCAAACTTTCATTGGTGAGGGTTGTCTAAAGTGAAGTGCTGATATGAAAGGAATTCTCTCTAATTGTCAACTGGCTCCTTGGTGTGAAGGATGAAAATGGGAAATGAATCTCCTCTTGAAAAATGAGATCGTGGAATCAGTGGGATGTGAGATCCTAGACTTGGCATTGGATTCCAGTGGGTCGTAGTCTATGAGACTGGGCAGGATTATGTGGCTTGCTGCGGCAAGTACACTGTTTGTGTTATTTTTATCGGCAAGTACACTGTCATGTGCCTTGCTGGTGAGTGCGCTTGTGATGTGCACTGGATTGACGTGGATTGTGTTGTGATGATGCCCAGGGTATTGGACTAAGCCCGGGAATGATATGCCAGAGATTGAAAGTCATGTTTGATAATGAAACAATGACTTTGAGTATTGATGATCCTGGATTATAGGGAAGTATCACTGTGAGTGATTGGTATGATTAGTCAAAGGTGTTGCCTTAGACTAGAGATAGAGATGGACTGGATAGGTCTTGAGATAGAGACTGTGGACTCTAGGAAGCAAGTGCTTCGGAGGATTTCGTGAGTGAACCGTACCTGAGCTTAGGGGTCACTCAGCCATGTCACGGAAATGGTTATATTGCCTTACGGCAGTCGAGATGCACTGTTGTGCAAGACTTGAGTGTTATGAGTTAGGTGTTGCAAGTGTAGCGCCTAGGGTACGTGAAAAGGGAAAGTGACGATCATTGGCGAGAATGACGTCCTGTATGGATTGGTTTTGGAAAGACCATGACTATGCTAATTTCGAGGACGAAATTCCTTGAAGGAGGGGAGGTTGTAAGGACCGGAATTATTTTGACCGGTTCCGGGTGAATTTTGACCGGAATTGATTTTTTTCGAATAAATTAAATTCGAAAGGGTGTAGATATAAAGATTTCTATGCTAGTGGAAAGTGTATGTATATGTATATGTATATATATATATATCTATATATATATATATATATGGTGCCTATATTTATATTAAATTATAAATATAGGGTGGGCTCATATGCAATTGTGAAGAAATATGGGTGCACTTGTATGATTACAAGTGTGGGTATAATGTGTGGTGTATAATAAATAAGAAAAGAGGATAAGAAATGGGTGGAGAAGAAGTGGTCAGCCGAGAGGAGAGAAGAAAGAAAGAAAAGAGAAAAAGAAGAAAAGAGAAGAAAAGAAAAAGAGAAAAGAAAAGAAGAAAAGGAAAAAGAAAAAGAAAAAGAAAAGGGAGAGAGAAGAGAGGGAAGTCGGGGAGAGAGAGAGAACCGAGAGAGAAAGAGGGAGCTGCCGAGAGGGGGGGATCGGTTCCGGCGGCCCGATCAGCGGCGGCGGGGAGCGTTTCCGGCAGAGGCGTTGACGGTGGCCGTGGTTGCCCATGGTGGTGTTGTCCGGCGCCGCGTGGCAGCTCGATTCAGCCGAGCTGTTCGCGACTGGGTTGGCTTCGCTTGGTTCGATCCTGGACTGAGCTCGGTTGGGTTTGGCTACAGAGGCTTCGAATGGGTCTGTGGTGGTTTGATTTTGGGTCGAGCCCAGATGGATATATGGTGGTGTTGAAGAAGTTGTGGTGGTCGGCTGTCACAGGGGGTTGGGTTTTGTTGTGGCGGCCGTAGACTGCAGCGGCCGTGTGGGCTGTTGGAGGTGCTGGATGGGGCTCTCCCATGTGGGTTTGGTTTTTGAATGGTTTTCAATAGAGGTTGAAGGAACTCGGGTTGATGGAATTGGCTGGGTTTTGGTGGTCTCGGCTGTAGCTTACGGGTTTGGTTGGTGGTCAGCTGCGGTTGTGCTGATGAGGGGCTGCCGGTGATGATGGCCAGTGGCTTGTGTTGGGTTCGGCCGTGACCCGGCGGCGTTTGACTCGGTTGTAGAAATGTTTTCGGCAACGGGTTCGTGTTGGGTCAACTGGGTGATGTTGGGTATTGCAGCTTGGGTTTGGTTTTCGAATGAGTTCCACTTAAAAATGGGTTGTCCGACGGTGGGGACTCGGCTGGGTCATTCATGGCTGGTTGTATGGGCTGGTTTGACGGCTAGCTGATGGAGGGGATGCTCATGGTTTGGAGCATTTCATGGATTGGGTTGATATTTTGTAAATTGGGTTGGTTTATTTGAACATCATAGTGCAGCTTGGTGCTTGAAATTGGGGTGGTTTGTTGATGGCTTGGGGTGGTTTCGGCGAGAAACTCGTGGCCCATTTGGCTAGTACGTGGTTCATGGTAGTTTTGTTTTGTGGGTTAATTGTAGAGTGTTCCATGATGGAAGTGGGTTGCTTGCTTCCATAGTTTTGGCTGCCATGATTCCAGAGCCGGACTGGATGGGAACCAAGACGTGGATTGGACCACGACATGAATTGGGCCAAGCGTGAAATTTGAAAAGGAAACGAATTGGTCCAATGGAGTTGCTCGTGTGGACTTCGACACAGGACTGGATCGGGCTTGGAAATGGGCCGTTTTGCAGGCACGGACCAGTTGAGAGCGGGACTTAAGGCAAGTTGATTCTTGCCTCTATCTCCTACGTACATATTTTAAATACGTCGTTAATTTTACATATGTTCTCTTAATTGTTCATATGTGGTATTTATATATATATATATAGGTGCTTATATATATATATATATAAGTGTGGTTATAGGATATATATATATATGGGTATATATATATAATTGGGATATTGAAGCATGCTAGATTTAAATGCTTGTGTACATTGTGATATTTATAGGTGTAGATTGAGCCCATGTCAAACATGCTAAATTATTTTATGTTTAGCTATGTGTTATTGCTTATGCATAGGTGGATTTTATGCATGGATTGGAATATGTATGTGATTATATATTGGAAAATGGTAGAGATGCATGCTAAATATGATTATAGCCTCAATGAACATTTGAGAAGCATGGTTATGCTAAGTGTCATATATGTGCATAATACGTGTATAGGTGATGCAATATATATATGCTAATATATATATGGTGGTTAGAATGAATGTTAGACATTTGTGATGAATGTATGCATTGAATGAGAGTATGACTATATTTATGCTAATGCATGTGCATATGTGATTTATATGCATGATTTGACATGTACGTGACTACATGTGGGATTACATGAATGAAATGCATGCTATCTGTATATAGAGAATATGTGCATGGGTGAAGCATGATAAAAATGTGCTAAAGTTGAAGTGTTTTGCATATGTGAGGTGTTGTGCAAGTGTTGGAACATGTATGTGCTATATGTATTAGAGTGTGGTGAAAAGTATGCTAAATACTTCTTTTTAGTATTCATAAGCATGGGTTGATGCATGAAAATATTATGCTATGTATATATGCATCCATATTGCATATATGGGAGGGAAATGACTCGTATATGGTTACATGTGGGTTTATGTGGAGATGGAATGCATGCTATGTGCTTTTAACTAGCTTAGGCATTGTGAGACATGAACATTGAACGTTCGGTAGTTATATGTTTGAAATGCATATATGGTGCCGTTGTGAGGAAACGGGGAAGTGTGGTTGAATTACCTAGAGTAGGTAAATAATGGGTGGCGGTGCTGATATGGTCTAACCACCTTGAACCATTTAAGACTCGATGACGGTGCTGATATGGTCTAATCATCTTGAGTCAAAATAAGCTCAGTGGCGGTGCTGATATGGTCTAACCACTTTGAGCCACCTAATACTCGGTGACGGTGCTGATATGGTCTAATCACCTTGAGTAGACAAATAATTGGTGACGGTGCTGATATGGTCTAATCACCAATGGGCAAACCAAAATATTGCCCCGGAAGTATGACGTTGGCGGAGTAGGTCAAGGTCATAGGATGGTTATTGGAGTTGTCATAGGTCACATGATCCTCGGAGCGGGCCAATCATGTGGGGTATCGGATGAGGACCGAGAGTGAGAGTATGTGCAAGCTTTGATGCTTGTCCTATGTATCGGATCATGACCGTGGAAGGTGAAAAATATATTTATGCTTATGTGTTTATCTGTTAAGCATGTTTTCCTGTTTAAATGCATCTTCATTGCATTTGGGATTGCTACTTGACGAGTAGGAGATGTAATAGTTGATTTACATTGTTTATGTAAATGTGTTGATATATATATGTTATATATACATATTGGTGCTGAATGTTTACTGCTTTCAAGCATGTTGAGAATGATTTCAAAAATCATGTGTAGTGGGTTTTGTATGTTCACATATGCTAGAGTAGCCATATACATCATTGGTTCATGCATGCTAGGTGGGGCATGGTCTTAAATATTGTGATATATTTAAGTGCATAAGTATATTTTTGAGAATATGTGAGGATCGACCTGCTGCAGCAGTGATAGTATGGTTCTACATACCTTGTTGGGCCTTTGAGCTCACCCCCTCCCAGGTTTTGCAGGTGTTGCTGGTTTTGGAGTCAGTTGGGGAAACTGATAGCACCAGTTACAGAGGTAGTAATTAGATTCCTTAGAATCTAATTTATGTTCGGGATTTTGGATAGATAGATGTATTACATTTGGATTAAATGTATGAGGCGATTACGTAGATTCAGTTCCTTCAGCTGTATTTATTCATGTGATGTATGTATTTAATACGGATATTCAAGGACTGAGGCATGTATATTTATAATTGTTTATGCATGTTGTAGAAATATTGGGGGGACACGGGCCCAGAAGTGTCCATATTTACTGTTAGATATAAATGCTGGGGGGACACGTGCCCAGAAGTGTCCATATGAATTGTAAAGCAGGTGTAATATGCCAGGAGCTGATTATTTAGAATGGGTCATGCCCGATTTTCGTAAAAATAATAGGAAATTGAATTGTATGATCAGGTGGAGGTTATGTCGTGAGGGTGATCTCACGGGGTTCACACCTCGGTTTCCGGGCCTCGGGAACCGGGGCGTGACAAGCTGGCCATGCCTTACCCATATTCATTTATCGAAGACGTTCGACTGGTCATGCCGAAGCCTTTTTTATTCAAACTTGGTGTTCGGCTGGCCATACCTTGGCCATATTCGTTCATCAGAGGCATTCGGCTGGCCATGCGAAGCCTTTTTCATTCAAGTTTGGCATTCGGCTGGCTATGCCTTAACCATATTCATTATCAGAGGCATTCGGCTAGTCATGCCGAGGCCTTTTTCATTCATGATTGGCATTCGACTTGCCATGCCTTAGCCATATTCATTATCAGAGGCGTTCGGCTAGTCATGCCTAGGCTTTTCTCATTCACGATTGGCATTTGGCTGGCCATACCTTAGCCATATTCATTATCAGAGGCGTTCAGCTAGTCATACCGAGCCCTTTTTCATTCACGATTGGCATTCGGCTGGTCATGCCTTAGCCGTATTCATTATCATGGGCGTCTCGGCTAGGCATGCCGAGGCCTTTTTCATTCACGATTAGCATTCAGCTGGCCATGCCTTAGCCATATTCATTATCAGAGGCGTTTAACTAGTCTTGCTAAGGCCTTTTTCATTCATGATTGGCATTCGGCTAGCCATGCCTTAGCCATATTCATTATCAAAGGCATTCGCCTAGTTATGATGAGGCCTTTTTTCATTCATGATTGGCATTCGATTGGCCATGCCTTAGCCATATTCATTATCAGAGACATTCGACTAATCATGCCGTGGCCTTTTCATTCATGATTGACATTCGGCTGGCCATGCCTTAGCCATATTCATTATCAGAGGTGTTCGGCTAGTCATGCTGAGGCCATTTTCATTCACGATTAGCATTCGGCTTGCCATACCTTAGCTATATTCATTATCAGAGGCGTTCGACTAGTCATGCTGAAGCCTTTTTCATAAAAACTTGTGAAATGGTTAAGACAACGGCATTACGCAGCGGTTTTTGCTTTGTTGTGCAATCCCACCGTCTTTACATATGATGGGTGGAAAACACTAAATAAAATAAACAAGAAGCTTTTATTAATTCGATGTGGGACAAAATGCCCTAAGGTTATATGTAATACCTTTTTAGGTGCATTGCGTTCCAAGGTTTTTTTACTATGGCTTCGTTGTCGTGTACCCTTCGTAGTCTGTAAGCTCCTCTCCCAATGACTTTGGTTACCTCGTATGGTCCTTCCCATTTTGCCACCAATTTTCCATCCTTTTGTCCTTTGGTGTTACTGGTTACTTGGTGTAGGACCCAATCACCTAGTTCAAAAGTCCGGGGACTTACTTTTTTGTTGTAGGCCCGGTGGAGATTTTGTTGGTATACCGCTGTTCTAATCTGTGCGACATCTCTCTTTTCTTCAAGTAGGTCAAGACTGTGCCCTATCTGAATATCGTTTTCTCACACGTCAAAAGATTCGATTCTTAGGGTGTGAACTCCAAGCTCGACTGGAACCACAGCCTCCATTTCGAAAGCCAAGCTAAAAGGACTGTTTCCAGTTGGCTGTCTAGGGGTGGTCCGATAAGCCTAGAGTACTTCAATAATTCTTCCAACCAATGGCCCTTCCTGTCCTCTAGCTTCTTCCGGATGTTCTCAAAGATGGTTCTATTAGTGATTTCGGCCTGTTCGTTTCCTTTCGGGTATGAACTGGAGGAAAGCTTCTGGTTGATCTTATACTTTAGAAAGAACCTCTGAATAAACTGGTTATCCAAGTTCTTCCCATTGTCTATAACTATCGAGTTGGGAATGCCAAATCGGCATATGATGTTATTACAGATGAATTTCTCAACTGGGTTACCGTAGCGTAGGCCTCCGCTTCTACCCATTTGGTGAAGTAATCCGTGGCCAGGAGAGCGTACTTCTTTTTTTGTGAGGCTGTTGGCAATGGTCCCACCATATCCATTCCCCATTGGGCGAAGGGCCAAGGATTGGTTATCAGATTCAAGTTCCTGGTGGCTGGTGTAGCAATTCGGCGTGCTTTTGGCATTTATCGCAGTTTCTGGAGTACTCCGCCGCATCTCATGACATGTAGGGCCAGAAATACCCTATTGTCAGAGCTTTGTGGGCTAACGATCAGCCTCCCAAATGGTTCCCACAAACTCCTTCGTGGATCTCCTTTAGGACTTTATTTGCTTCGGATGGTGTCAGACATCTCAACAATGGCCCCGAGTATGATCTTCTATAGAGGTGGTTATTGATGATAGTGTACTTTGAAGCCTTCATTCTCAGTTTCCTCGATTCTCTTTTATGTTTAGGAAGGATCCCATTCTTTAGGTATGCTTCAATTGGGTCAATCCAACTGGGCTCCCTTGGAATCACGAATACCTCCCATGATTTTATGATACTTGGACCCTTTAATTCTTCTACAGAGGATACTCTGGTCAAGGATTCGTCCGCACTGGAAGTCGAGCAAGCTAACTTATCAGCTACCTCATTTTCCTCACGTGGAATGTGGTTCAGCCTTACTTCGTCAAATTCTTTCATACTCTCGAGCACTGCTTCTCGGTAAGCGTTCATCTTGTCTTCTTTGGCCTAGAATTCCCCATTGACTTGATTCACAACTAGTTGTGAATCACTAAACATAGTCAACTTCCTAATTTGCAATGATTTTGCTAGCTAGAGTCCTGCGAGGAGAACTTCATACTCTGCCACATTGTTGGGAGGCATCGAAATCAAATCGTACCGCATGATGCGAAGTAACCCCGTTTGGGATCCTAACCTCAACTCTGGCCCCTGACCCTATTTGGCTAGATAATTCGTCTACATATATCTCCCATTGAGCAGGATCTTCCCCTTCTTCAACTAGTTCATCGTATTCTAGCAGGAATTCAGCCAACACTTGACCTTTTTGAGCCGTTCGAGGCTTGAAGAGGATGTCATAAGCGCTGAGATCTATGGCTCACTTCATCATTCTCCCAGTCATGTCTGGTTTGTCGAGGATTGTCTTAAGTGGCAGATTGGTCAGAACGACTATCAGATGTGATTCAAAATAATGCCTTAGTTTCTTCTTTGCGTGTACCAAGGCCAGGATCAGCTTTTTTGCTTTCGAATATCTGTTTTCTGCATCCGTCATTGTCTTGCTGGAATAGTATACCAGCTGTTGCTTCCCATTCTCTTCTTGGATCAAGGCTGCACTCATAGATACTTTTGATACTGCTAGGTACAAATCTAACATCTCCCTGGGCTTCGGTATTGAGAGGATTGGTGCGGAAGTCATATACTCTTTCAGCTTTTTCAAGGCCTTCAATTGGTCTGTCCCCCATAATTTTCCCTTCTTCTTTTTGATAGCGTCAAAGAATAGTTTGCATTTGTCCGAGAGACGTGATATGAATCTGTTGAGGGCACAATTCATCTGGTTAGGATTTGGACTTCTCTCTGGGTCTTTGGTTCTGAAGTCTGGATCAGTGCTGTCGCTTGTAATGGGCTCATCTCTATTCCTATTCAACTGACCATATATCGCTTGTGTACAGGTGACTGTTGCCCTGTTATGGTTCCGGAACGTAGCTATACAGGCATAAATTCCCAAGAAATTTATGAATTGCTTCGTTCCCACAGACGGCGCCAAAGTGTAGGTTCATGAAAGTTGTCACTACACTTCTAGAAAAAATTTCCCCTTTCTCATTCTATCGTACTCCTTTATATAGTTTTGAATGCACATAGATTATGCCTGTGATCGTTCCACCTTTCTTGGGAATTTGCCTATATTCACGAAATGACGATCCTCGGTTTACTGGGGGAATTATGTTTACCTGATTCCGTAATTGAAGGAAGACTTTTCACCTTCCTTCTTGCCTTCAAACATTTAATAGTGGGTGACTTGGAGGGTGACTTACTTCATGACGTGGCCGCCACATGTGAGCTGAGTTGGTGCATCCAGGTGTCATGTCATATTTATTTGGGTATTTTCATTCATTACAGATACAATACTCATCCAATTTATTACTACATGGAATTACAATTCTACACCACCATTAAATCCAAAATGCGATACTTCTAACATGATCATAATAAGACGCGATGTCAACACGGATCCTATCCTGTGCTGTCATCGTGCTGTGAGCCTTTTTCTCCCTCGCACAGTCGTATTTAATTTCTCTCAAAACAGACCCCTTCTCTCTCTATATATAGATACTAATATATATATATGTATGTATCACCTCCGCTTTCTTTGACACTTTCATAAACTTAATTGTAGTATTAGTGATAACATACCCATCTCCAGAGGAAGCTAAAGATTTACATCTCTGTTAGAAACTAAAGATCTGACCATATGGAAGATCGCAAGGTCATACTCTCTCCCTCTCTCTAAAAAAGCTCTCTCATTTCAAGCTCTGTACTACTCCTTTATCTCTGCTCTTTTGTCTTTCATGATGAGATTGTATAATTTGACGTAAATCATTGTTGTATTTTCTCAATGTTTCTGTCTCTTTGTTTGGATTAACTTCAAATTATGAACCGAAAAAAAAGAGTTTCTGCATATACGTATATTCCATATTTAATCAAACCTAAAGGTTCGGATTTACGTTTTCAGAGGTCATGTATGCTCTTGCTAGACTAGTGTAATGTTTCTATATGCGTGTGTTTTTTGTGTTTGTTAATTGTTGTTTTGATTGTAGTTTTAGGCTATAAGCTTACTTTAATCTATCATTTTTACCCCCAGATTTGTTGATTATTTATCTGGTTGAAAATCTTGGGTTTGCAGGGAATTGGGTTTTTCACTCTGGATTTTATTTAATTTTGTCAAATCTTTTAATTCGTTTGGTCAATAGCAATCATCACACCTGCATAAAGTGAGAATCAATCAAAGTTCTTTTTTTTTGGTAGCAATTATGTGGATGTCATGTTTTGAAATTTTTCTACATGGTAAAGTTATGTGGTCCCTTTGTCCAATTTTGAGATTTTCTCAACTATAATTTGAAAAAGAAAAAAAAAACAAGGAGAAGATAGAAAGCAGAAAGTTAAATGGAATACAGCTAGGAAGGCTCATTTTTCTTGTACTGCACTGAGAAGATTTTTATTTCTTTTTTCAACTCAATGAATTTTGGGATGTCTACTTTCATGTAGAATAAAATAATATTGGGCATTTGAAAGTTTTAAGCGTAAAAAAGATGGAAACTTCTCATGGTAAGTCATCAACAAGCTTTTAAAAATGGAAACAAATAAAATTACTTCTTGAAGTTTCCAAGAAAACAATTGTTTTTTCCTTCCAAGAGAGACTTTAGAAAGTTAAGGAAAGGTTACTGAGAGTGCATTTTCTTTGCAAGTTTCATCTATGAACAATGTTAGAACTTAGAATTGAGATTGATACTGCACACATCCTTCAAGACTTCACTTTATTAATATGAAAAATGTTAGAACTGAGATTGACACTGCACACATCATCTTACAAGACTTCACTTTATTAAGAATAAGAATTGGAAGAAGTATTGATTGTGTTTTGTGGTGATGAATTATAATTTCCTATTTCGTGCAGAGGAACCCACCGTGGCTATCAGTGCCCCAATTTGGGGACTGGGACCAAAAGGGAGAAGTGCCAGACTACTCTCTGGATTTCTCGAAAATCAGAGAGATGAGGAAACAGAACAAGAGGGATGTATCTAGAGCGAGTATGGGAAACGAGGAAGAGCTCATTGCCCCAGCCACCACCGAAGCAAGTACTACTAGCCACAGTGATCATCACCATTACCAACAGAACCACTCTCCAACTGGTTCTCCAACTGTAAGATTCCTGGGCTTCATTTTATAGCTTTAGTTGATATCTACATGTTTTCCATATGAGCAATGCTACACATTACGAAATTATTTCATGAATTTGTATCATGAATGATGTGTCAGGTAACGTGGAGAGTTAATATTGGTGGGATTCCCCCCATACACAAAGTCTCATGATATTATCACCGAATCGTACCAATACTAACTCTCCACGTTACCCGCCACATCATTCATGACAAAATTCATGAAATAATTTCATGACGTTTAGCATTTCTCTTTCCATATAGCATTGAGTACAACCATATGGATATTTGCTTTTTTATTATCAAGTATTTGACATAGTGTTGAATATTTACACAAGAGCAGTAGATGTAGATCTTTGTTACAAGTAAGGATGGGGCAGATTAAATAACATTTATAATAGTGGTAGACATGTGGTAGGAGTGACACGGTTGGGGACAATTGTTTAGTTTTTGAATTCAATTCTTATGCCTAATACCATATAATAATGGACTTCTATGAAGAACAGTCCACCTCAGTTGCAACACTCAGTTTGTTAGCTTTTTAATTTTGAAGGAATGTTATCCTTGTATTTGATTGTTACAATAATGGACTGGGTCAATATATCTTAGTATCAAGTTGGAAATTTTTGAGAAGTTAAAAGGGTACATTAATCTTAGTTTTGAGTTTTCAAATGAGACAATTATTTTGTAACAGTCTAAAAAAAATGGACTACTAAATTCGGACGGAGGGAGGACTTGGATAACTATCATAGAACATAAAATTATTTTGTAAATAAAAGTTTTGATTAGGTGGGCATGGCAACAATTAGCATGATAGGGATGTGTGCTCTAAGAGGAAAAGTGGGGATGGTTTCATTTTGCCTTGGACACACTCAAATTTGTTGTGGTGCACATGCAACCAATGTCATAGGCCACAAAGTATATAGATTTGTGATGAACTTGTTTTGGTTTCATTCAATTTTGAATACAGACATTTCTTTTTTTATGAATAAAAAACACTTTGGGTTGTGGGAAGCAATTGTCAGACCAGACAAAATCTGCTGGCTAATTGAAAGGAAACAATTAATTCATTAAATGAACCTATCACAATAAGATATAGTAGAGTGAATGGGTATGTATATCTTGAAGCTGGAACTGTTTCATTTTGTTCTGTTGGGTATAAAAATTGCCTCTTTTAAACAGAGTTGTCACAAAACAAAAATGGGGCCACTATTTTGAAACATTTAATTAGCCAAAATAATAAAAGAGATATATACGAGAGATCGCACCTGGTGCGATGACAAGTACTTTCGTCCAAAAGTGATAGATCTCGGATTCGAAACTTGGAAGCAGTCTTTTCAAAATTGGGGGTAAGGTTAGTCGACATCTATCTCTTCCAGACCCCGCTTAAGCGGAGAGCCTTGTGCACTGGATATGAATAAAAGAGATATATACAACTTTTATTATTATTATTTGGAAGTTTGAAAAGCAAAAAAAGGAGCTTTCGATTAAGTGGGGGTGGGAATTCACTACCTCTACATGAAAGCTAATTTATTGAATTTCTAAACCTTGAAAGTATGTGTTGTGTTGAGTTAATTTGATTCTCATATAATATCTTTTTATTTGTTGACAGACAAGGAGGAGTATTTTCAGCTATTTCAACTGTTGTGTAAAAGCGTGAGTCATGGAGTTCCTAACTTTTGTGTAATGAAATGATGTGTATTGCAAGAGACGACTATTCTACTATATTTGTTGCCCTTCCCATCAGATAGGAATTGTGATAATTGTGATGTGTTTTGTGAATCTTATGACTGGTTTTGTTTCATCCACTTGCTTTCTTTTGGTCGGCTGATTATAAAATTTGGCATAGCAAATTAAAAACTTTTGTAGCTGACATAAACTCAAGGCGATTTACAAAAAAAAAAAGAAAAAATTAGACCAAATAAAAATGCTGAATATAAAATTAGAAAAGTCATGGGTACATATTTTGATGATATAACATCACATGGATCTATCTATTTGTCATTGTTCTTTCCTATTGTTTGAATAATAGTAGTACTCTTTTAAAAAGTCACTTTGTTTGCATTAAATTGACTTTTTCTATAAATGTGTTGTTTTCCATTCACCATCCATCAGATCAGATAGACAGACCACTGTGTGACATTAAATTAGTAGCCACCATTTTCTGTGGTGTAGCGGAGGGATCCAAATCCTTTTCGGCGAGAGTCTATTCCGGTTTTGGTGATGACAGTTTGTTTTTATTAGTGGTAACTCACGTTACTACAATAAATAATATTAATATTACTTATTTTAGTTATGTGAGTTATCACATATCATTACAAATGTTGTCATTAGAGGGATTGTGGAAATATTCTCATTCAAGAGAATTTTTACTCGTATTAGAACGGGTTGAGATTAACCTAGCAACCAATGGGTTGATCTGAGTCCCGTCAAGAATTTAACTCTTAGATTAAAGTGTAAATATAATTGATATCCCTTAGGTTTGATTTAATTTCACACGGTTACAACTTCATAATTTTTTATCACAAACATTATATAGTTTGTATCATATATTACAAACATCTCTTCTAGTAAAAGTACATTGTGTCAAAATATTTTTTTACGTGAAATGACTCCATTGTCTTTTGACTTCTAACCTAACCCTTTTGAATATTCAATTTATTCGTTTAACACTATGTAATGGACCAAAATGCCCATTTGGACAATCTTGTATATATATATATATATATTTATTTCTATAAATAATAATGTTAACATAAAATAAAAAATTAATTAAATTAAATTTCTCTGACATTCTCTCTCTCTATATATACTACAATTATTTCTTTTTCTCTCTCTCTCTATATATATATATATGTATATACTATAATTATTTCTTTTTTTCTTTCATTTTAAACAAAACTTTGAACCAATCGGACCCAACATTTGTTGCCATGGACACATTGTTTCTTATATTGCCTATAGAGAAAAGAGAGTGATGTATTGATCATTTAACATGATTAATTATGTTAATTTGATGTATATGGAAAGAGAATTGAAGAGATATATAATTGAAGGTATGAAACCTTAGAAAATTGAATTTGGGTCACGAATTTAAAGGATTCTTTTGCAATAGATAGATTAGAGCATGGGAAGTTGTTTGGTGTCGAATTTGAGGTAGAATAATGGTTGCTGGTGGTCGGGATTTTGAGTTGAAACAGGCTTGAAATAAGTGTACAATGCGTGAAAATGGGTTTGGAGAAGCTGAATCAGTGTTCTTCTGCTTGCTTTTAATCTGTAATGCAATGCACATGCCTTGAAGACCCACGACGCCACTACTGAAGCTCCACTCCACCATCTTCATCCACCAATCCACGACGGTGCCTCGCTGGAGAAATAGTCGACTGTGAGCTTGGTAAAGGGATTGAGTTTTGCATGGTAGAACAACGAGATATGAGTAAGTTTAGATGAGTGTTGTTGATGGTAGTGGAGGTCAAAGTTGGTGAAGGTGGTTAGCTTGGGTTCGTTTGGTGAATGGTTTGTTGGCTCACAATGGTAGAACAACGAGATATGAGTAGGTTTAGATGAGTGTTGTTGATGGTAGTGGAAGTCAAAGTTGGTGAAGGTGGTCAGATTGGGTTCGTTTGGTAAATGGTTTGTTGGCTGTGTGAGCGTAGTGGTCGGCGAGGAAGATGATGAATGTGGCAAGGGCATTTTCATCATTTTGCATAAATAATATTTTATATTATAAAATATTTAAATAATCAGAAACAACCAAAACATTTCACATATTTTTTAACTAAAAAAGTTGACAAATAGTATTTGTGAAAAAAATCACAAAGTGGTGTTTGTGACGAAAAACTACAAAGTTGTAAGCACGTGAAATTAGGTCAAACTTCAAAAAAATCCTAGATTAAATTAGGTTAAACGTCAGATGATATTTACCCTAGATTAAATTAGGTAAAGAGATCCTCTCCAGTGAGCTGGGCTGGGCTTCTAGTGTGAGGTGATCCTGAACTGGGCAGCATCGCATAGCATAGAATAGACACTTCCAAGAATTTCTCTAGTTTACCCTACCTTTCTTTGGTGAATTTATTTGTGAAATGAGATGACCCATCCAGAATAATATTTTCAACATAAGTTTTAAGCATGTCCATCTCAAACTAGAATTATTTTTTTAATTAGAACTAAATATTGTAATTATAATATTGTATGCAAGGATAAGCTGTTTAACTTGTAAGACGTCCTTCCAACTAATGCTTAAAAGAATTTCACTCCCATAATGTTAAACACAATATATGTTATCCTGGAAACCTAGCTAGACAACAAGGCATATATTGTTACATAATAGCTTGACCACAAAATGGCTTAATTACACATCAAGCTCTCTTTGTTCAACTAAAATCCATCATGTATATTCGGGGAAGAAAAAATCCCACATTGTAAGAAATGGATGGGAAAAAAGGTTTGTTTTGTAGTCCATGACAAATGTTATCAAAAGGAACAAGCCTTGCCAAGAAAGCTTCATTCACTGCCATACATTTCTCGCGCACAATATGAACCCAATACTTGGATCTGAATTTATGAGTTGTCACACCTTCTTAATAATCTGCACTACATCTTCGTCTTCAAGTTCATGCTCCTGGTGTATAAAAAGGACCAAATGTTAATCACCATAACTAATATAGAAGCAAAAAAAAAAAAAAAATACAGGAAAAGATGAGGGAAAAAAAAATCAAAGAACTTGGTAGATAGGATAAGTTTTTGGATCCACCTTGCCAACTCTTTGGGGCTTGTGCTTCGCGCTTGAACCCCAGACTAGCGCGCTGTGTCACAGGCCAGAATACAAATCAGATTTCAGGTCAACGGTAAATCAGACAAAATTATCAACCATCTTGAAAAACAAATAAATAAATAAATTCATTGACTACCCATAGTCAAGGACTAAGGAGTACAATAATTGAGAGAATCCGAGTATGCTGTGATGATAAAAAATAGTAGCAACTGGATTTTCATTTGCCAACTGGTACAAAAAGGTCCAAAGGGAAGAAGTGATTATATGTAAGAACGGAGATGAAGCATTTATCGTTAATAGTTGTGCTGCAGGTGCAAGCATTGAATCCACAATCCGAGGATCCCCCCTTGACAAAATTACTCCTACAATAAATGGCATAAAGAATGCACACCTATCAGAGTGGAAAGTGGACCTTTCAGGTAAGGTTCAAAGATGGTTAAACATTTTTTGTTGACTGCTCGTCAAAATGAAATTATTTATTTAATCTAACTATTTGGAGTCAGCTGCATGAAGTCCCCTTACTGTCTCAACTCTCTTACTTTTGGTCTCCCCTACCCTATCATTGTTTTCAATGTGAGCCATGTTACTCTTTTTAACTGGTGCAGTTGCAACAACAAAATCATCTGAACCATTTTCTACTTCACCTTCTCGTGCATGTTTTCATTTCTAGTTTTATCTTTTTCTTGATAACCATACATCCATCTTAATATCTGTGATTTCAGAGACCTTTATTTTATGAGCATGTTTTTTTAACTAACATTTTGTCCCACAAAACATGATTGTTCAATAATTGCTTCAAGGATTTTCATTTCAACTTTATAGGTTACTCCGATGCACAATAAAGCACTCCCCTAGTTAACCCATCACACTTTTGTTCAAAGTGTAACATTTTCTCCAATCTCTTCCCTCCTATGAGTGGTCGAACCACTCGAACCTAGGAAACATAACTTCCACTCTCTGTAAGTTCTCCAAAATTACATTACACATATCAAATTCACTCATTTAATCTTAAACAATTCTTACTCTAGAACTTCTTCAACAAATGCAAGCTAACATTTGACCCCACTTCAGTTTCATCTATTAAAACAATGTCATCAACAGAGAGCATAAAATATGAAACTCTCTTAAAACTTTGGTGCCTCTTTCGACTTTCAATCTTCACTACATCTCTATATGTATTCTTAAGTTCTCCAAAATTACATTACACATATCAAATTCACTCATTTAATCTTAAACAATTCTTACTCTAGAACTTCTTCAACAAATGCAAGCTAACATTTGACCCCACTTCAGTTTCATCTATTAAAACAATGTCATCAACAGAGAGCATAAAATATGAAACCGCTCCCTAACTGTGTCTATTCAATGCAGCATCCATAACCAAGACCAAAGATAGGAAGTTAATACTAATGTAAGACTGAAGTGGATAAGAATTTACTTGTTCCTCCTGTAATTATTCTTACTACAATCACGACCCCAAATATCGTATATTTCCTTTATCAGGTCAATATATATATATATATATATATATGAGACTTCAATGGCCTTGCAACTATATGATAATGTCAGATTTTTATCATATAAGCCGCATTTCCAAAAAATAATATCCGTAATAGCCCGAATCAATTTGATGGACCACCTGACACTGCTCTCCATGCCACAGGATTTTTCATGTACCTTGCACAGGCAATTCTTACCATCCTAAGTTTGTCTGAAATTGTTCTCCATACTATTAAAACTCAAATTCCTATCACATCGTTCTAATGGATACAAAAAGAAGCTGGGAAAACAAGCATAATATCAGATAGTTATAGGCTGATTTTTACCTAAGGTCAGTGGAATGCAGCTAATTCAATAAAAGAAAACATGGACCCATTATATGTTTTAAGATCTACCCGACATTTTAATAGGAGGAACATTACTTTGCTGATGGAGATGCAGACGAAAACATTGACTATCAAAAATGAATCTAAAGGAATCCATTTTTGTTTTCCTTTTATCTTCACTCCCACCCAAGTACCCACAACATGTTATAAACTTAAGACCAGTGGATTTACTGGAACCATATTCTGAAGTACCAAACATGGCTGCAGATTGACTCTTAATTGGAATTCATTCGCCATGCATTAACTATCCCACATGAAACCTTTTTCTTTCCTTTTCTTTTCACTTTACGTTAGAATGTTGCCTTCCAGGATGGAAAGTAATAACCAAGCTTTTCACTCCACCCAAGCACCATCACATGTTATGAACGTCAAACCAATCGATTTAAAGGAACCATATTCTGCACCTACACTTCCTGAAGTACCAAACACAACAGTAAATTGATTAGGAGAGGGCACTCACTACTTATATTGTTTAAGCATATCCTTGTGGATTCGGTTGCAGAAGTCCTCGACTGTCGTCTTCTTTGATGACAGGATTACAGGATCTTCATAATCTGGATTCATGCCCTTGGGCTTTGTGTATATGCGAGTCAAATTAAGATACTCCCAGATCTTCTCCAACAAACCATCAAGATTCCATTCCAGATGAGCACTGCAGAAACTCATAATGCATTACATAAGAAATCATAAATATAATAAAACAATTTGACAAAAACACCAGAATTTGTCAACCAAGTAATTTTGCTGAGGCACAAGAAACAGAGGAATAACAGTTTCCTGTGCTATCAACTAAAACAAATAGCACCTAACCAAGCATACAAAGAGCATAACAAGCCAAAAAGATGTAACTAACAAACTGGAACATTATTGTGCAGCTATTATACAAAGTAAAATGGATTCACAGGTATAAAGCCACTTTGATGCCAATGCCACAGTAATCAAGCCGAATGAAATGCAATACATGTTTGGCATCCATGTCCTATGCAAAACAAGGTATATTGCAAGCTACTAATTTCTAAGTTTTCAAATACTTTGACAAAAGAATACAACAAATTCCACATCTTTCTAGTTATCTTGGAGCTTTTACAACAAAAATACTATGTCGCAAGACCAAGAAAATTGACGGGCGGTCAAATTGTTTTTCATTAAGTAATTGATGTAAATATGGCGGAAACCAAAATATTTGATGATTATTGAGAGAGAGAGAAGCATCTTCTCCAAGAACAGAATTCAACTCCATGCAACTATGGTACAATTACCAGCGAGTCAGTGACCAACTACTGCACTTACAGATACATAATCAACTCTCTGTGTAGAATTGCACAACTTGTGTACTTTATAACATGAGCTAAAGCAAATTCTGCTCTGTGATGCCTCGATTGGAATCAAGATTCATGATCCGTATGTATGAAATAATAAAGTCCAGCAGTTAGTTTCAGTAAAATGCAAAAGGGAATGGAAATTAGCGAGGGAAGTTCTTGTCATGCTTGATTTCGTTTTGCACACACTCTTCAGATTCTGTGGGAAAACATAATAATGAAGTAAAAGAGACATGGTAAGTTGCTTTCAAAAAATTTGATTTATTGCTATGTTTTTTCTCAAGACAAATAAAACTAAAAAAATGACATTTTCACAATATAACCACCATTTGATTATCATATATTTATTTTAATTTGCAATCTAGAAACATGTATTTTTTAATTGAGACACAATAATCCCTCGTCACATTTTTTTTATGAATGTAAGGGATTACCTGACTGGACAGTAATGTGGAAGTTTATCTAGAATCTCCAGCTCCTCTAGTGTAATCTGATCAATCTTGTTGACAGCATATATGCAAGGCATATATACCCTACTGCCCTCAATGACATCTATGAGGTCATCAGCAGTTGCATCATACCGAAGAGAAATATCAGCATTGTGCATTCTGTATTCACTACATATTGCCTTCACAGTTTCAAGGTCCAGATGTGTGTTGGTAACTGTTGATGTAAAATTAATCCCACCCTTGTCTTTCTTCCTGAATGTCAGGTTAGGTGGTTCCTTATTTAACCTATTTTCAAGGGAATAAACATAAACAAACAAAAAAAAATCATCATTGCTAGGAAAAAGAGAGTAGGAACAAAAGGATAAAATTCTAGTAAGCAATTATCAAAAAAAGATGAAAGGACAGCTACTGTAAGATCTAAAACATTATTGAAGCATTTAAACAAGATGAATTGCCTCCAAATATCACAAACACCAAATAAAGACGGTGCCTGGAGAAATCAGTAGACTTCTTAAGCTATAGTCCGGAAACTTCATCACAACATTTCAATTTGTCTAAATATAATATGTTAAACTGAGGTCACGTCATCTGCACATGCTCAAAACAATATTTATAGTGAAAATAAAATAAAATTGTATCATATGGTCGGGTAGTGTAATATATGTAGGGATGGCAATCTACCCACCACATCCTTACCCAATTGAACGGGTTGGAGAGGGATTAAGTGGACTTAGGAAAAGGAAACACAACTCCGATTCTCAAGATGAGATCAATAGGAGGAAAGACCAAACCTATGTAACTTAATAACATGCCCTGAAATTATTTCAAACTTCCCAAGTACCCTTTACATAAGCTATTCTAGGGTTCGCTGACAAACAGTCACCCTCTCATCCCTTTCTCTTAGCCTTTTGAGCCACAAATTACCATCTTTCATCTAAACTGTCTTCTATTTTCTATGATTTGTGGCTCGTAATCTTCAAATCAGTATTGCTAGGATTTCGATTTATAAAAAGGAAGTTATTCTTTACTTGTCAAAAAATAAAAAAAAGGAAGTTATTCTTCTTCGAACTCTCTCTCTAGAGTATATAGAAAATCAATACGCATTTACATGTAAGATTTCTCGTATAATTATGAACATATTTCCAATCTCTCCATTTCTAGATATAGATGTTGATTTCTGCTACGCCATTTTTTCATGCTCTGATCATAAGGTGTGAGATATTGCTCTTAGGTATACTAAGGTTCATTTGTGGAATTTAATCTAAATGCAAGTTGCGGCAGGAATGGATTTCAAGGATATACTAGGGGTGAGGAACGGGATGTTGGTATCAGGATGTGTGTGCCGTGTTACATACCTAATCCATTGCCATCCATAAATATATGAGAAAGGAGCAAAAACTTAAACAAGTATTTTTCAAACGTTAAACCATCCAAATTATTCTCATCGCTCTAATGCCATTCAGTCAAAGTAAATACTGATCCAAATGTGTTGAGTGGGTCTAGAATTCAATTCTCATTGTCAACCCCAAAGTAAAAGATGGAAAAGCTTAACCAGATCAAACTCAGATAACATTATAAGCATATACCAAATATTTCCTGGGAAATTTCTACAGCTATAATAATTGAACAAAATGGTAAACAATACATTATTTAATTATATATTATTATCTCTACTGTAAGTGTAGAAACAATGTCCATATTCATCTAAAACTAAAACATAAAAAAATCAGAAATATATTGCTTATTTCCAATAAACCACTAAAATATGCATTGGAAACCATTCCATGTATTATCTGACCATTTTTCAGGCAGATAAGAGGCCGTGAATGGTATGGTACAATAACAGTAACCTCAATCTTCATGCGCTATGACATTTGAGAATTTGACAAGAGCAGATTCACTATAAAGAACAGAACAGAGGATTGTAAATGCCATGTATTTTTTAGAACCAGTTTTCATGAAGGAATTTATCAATTTAACCAAAAAAAAAAAGATTTCCATTAAACAAATAATTCTGAAACTTCACGCAATCAAGATCTGGAAATGTGACATGAGCAAGGTGGTTTCATGGAAGAAAGAGAGCAGAAATCTCGTCATTGAGGACCTTTAAAGCTATTAATAATTAATAACAAGCCTTCGTTGACTCAAATAAACACGACTTCCTCATTAAGTTGAATATATTTGTTTCCAGGTAGAGATTGCTATTTTCATTTTGAAAAGGAAAAAAAATTGATGTTTTCATTCTTATACTCCAAAGTTCTAGACCAAAATGCAATAGATTTTTTTATACAGTCGTGTGATAGAAACAGCATTGCAATCAGCTACGGATATGTCCATAAAAGTATACTGTTCCCTATCTTCTTTAATCATAGCTAAAACTCTTTTTGGCCATAAAATCCAGAAGGAAGTAGCAAAGGCTCCATTTGGCTAGGAACAATGGGTGCAAAAAAGTAATAAGTAAAAAGTTTAGAAGAAATATAAGGAAAGTTGTTTTCCTGCAACTATTTGGTTTACAACAAAATTTATTGGAAAACAGTGCTACATTTACTGTGATGCATTTTCCAATTAGATCATGGGAAGGATTTTAAATCCTTCCTGCATCAACGGGTACCAATGGAGCCCACATTTCTCTTAAGCAACCAAACATACTAAAAGTGAAGGAAATAGATTTTACTTTCCTTTTCCTTCACCTACCTGTCAACCAAACACAGCCTAAATGTTCTCTCCAATCATTTAGTGTAGAAGTGTTGCCACTAAATTTAATCCTAGTTTAAGAATTTACTAGTGGAAGCAGACAATCAATATAATAGACAAGGATTTTATACAATTATAAATAGAGATAGTGAATGACCTAAGCTTTCTGCAGTAGTCCCCATAGAAGTCACAATTTATCCAAGTATAAAGATACATATCTAAGTAAATACTGAATGACCCAAGTGATGGCATGAAATTAAAGAAGAAAAATGGATGTGAAGGGAGCCGGATACGACAGCTCACATCCAGACTAACAACTATAAAGATGAAGTAGATAATAAAAAGAAAAAAAAAATGAAATTACCTTATACCAAATCCCTCAAGCTCTTTCTCTATCAGACGTTTATGAGTTATTGGCTTTATTGCATCAAGAACAATTAAAATAACATTGCATGTCCTAGCGGTACTGATGACCTGGAAAATTGTACATGAACTGTAACCATCTAAAACTAAGAATATTGATCTAAAAATTAAAAAGTTGTACATGAACTGTCACAACATTTAAGAATATTGATCTAAAAACTAAGCACGTGAAAATTGTACATGAACTGTAACCATCTAAAACTAAGAAGTTATGATTAACATTCAATCTTTCACATGCTGAAGAAATTGTCTGAAGCAATAATTTAACATATGTTAAAATAATTTGCAGTCATTACAAACACATGATCCAACAGTTCTAGTATCCCAATAGGAATATAATGCTAGCATAGTTACAATTAGTGATAGTGATCTCTATCAAAATATGGCAGTTGGATGACTCATTAACTATTTAGACGAAAATTTCTACCAGCCTATCAATTTTACCTTTTGGTACCAAATTCTAACCCTTTAATGAGTAACTGTTCTTTAAGAATTCCAGGATAGCTGGACATTATATATAGAAATAGTATTTATCAATGATAATGTGCAAAGCAGTCATAGACACTGCACCACTTTCCTGTCTGAAGTACCACTATTTCTTATGAGGACCAGCCATGCATGTTTAGCTGCCACTTGCCAGTGTGCATTGTGCTAGATATAACCACAAATCTTACAACAACACTATGACAACGTGTATACTCTTCAAAAGTAGGTGAAGTAACTGTGTCTGATAAAATGCACGGACATGGATATAGGATATGTGTTCCGACACTTTTAGGCGGACATGTATCTAAAAAACATATCCAATAATTCAGTTTTATTATATTATTGCTTCAAAACTAGTGAAATGCCTATATTGAACACCTATGTTACATGGACTCTTCCAAAGTAGGTGAAGTAGCCGTGTCTGACACATATTATTCACACATGGGTATGAGATATGTGTCCGACACTTTTGGTTGGACATGCACCTAAAAAATGTCCAATAATTCCATTTTATTATATTATTACCTCAACTGAGGGAAGTGTCTATTCTGGTCACTTTATTACATAAAAACATTATTTTACTCTAAAGAATAAAATAAAAATATTAAATTAAAACGAATATTTAGCAGTGTCAATGTGTCCTCCTGTTTGGAATTTGACACGTCCAATGCGTGGATACACACCCATACCCAACACACGTATACGAGTTCATGTGACATAATCGAACACTATGTTACATAAAGACGTTATTTTACTCTAATATATATATATATATATAATATGAAAACTTGGCAGTGTCTGAATATCCTTCTATTTAGAGATTTGACATGTCCAACATGTGGATACATACTCGCACCCTACACGATACATGAGACCATGTAACACAGAAAACGTCTATTTTCTTTCCTTCCTAACCTTGGAAGAAGAAAAAATATATGCAATATGACATGCTCAAGTGTTTCAATAGATTGTTTCATCCTGTAAATTTTAAGTGTAGAATGACTGTAGCATTAAGACAACACAATCTGTTGTTGAAGGCAAATTTTATATGATGAGCATGTACTTTATCCAAAAACTTAAACCATAAGAAGTCCTGAGAACATTAGAATGTTTGCAGATTGGGGAAAATGTATTTTCAACATAAGAAATAAATATCACTCAAGACTTAGCTACAGGGTCAACTGTCAAGAAAACAGAAAGGAAATGAAACTTTACCTGCCTTCCTCTACCCTTTCCATCCTTAGCACCCTCAATGATACCAGGGAGATCCAACAACTGCCAATCAAAAAGAAATATATAAAAGGCAATATTACAAGTGAAGAAATGAGTATGAGGAGACTGCAAGTTACAAAAATAAAAATAAATAAAAAACAATTTGTGCCTTTCATGGCATCCACTACATTATCTTTATACGTAAACAGGGAAAAATAAGTTGCACGACTGTCCCACCATTTTCCCTTCCCTCTCTCTCTCTCCCCCCTAATTACCATCCATTTCTTTTTCTTTTTAATTTTTTTTTTTTTTTTGCATTTATTTATTTACTTATTTCTTCACGTTCCAAGTAAGCTACCATCACTGGGAAAGTAAATAGACAGCCTAAAAGTATAATTATTTCATATAAAATTTATTTAATTACATATTTATTACATGTCATGCACATAATGTGTGTGCCAGGCTTCCAGCAACTAATTGTTTTGATATAAAATAGCAGGGAATGAAGAGCTGCCAAGAATTAGAAAAGAGAAACAAAAATACAGAATCTACCTAGAGATTCTGCATTAATTGATCCAATTAGCTGATTTAAATCGACATGTAATATTGTTACACTCTTGCTCATTTGTTGGCTCTTCTTATACACCAACCCTTCAGCATATATAAATGCCACAAACCACAACCTGGAACTAAAGCAGCATATAACATGTCCTGACTTGAAACGAACGGCAAGGTTATCAAATATCAATGAAAAAACAAATAACTAGGACAACATGGCTTAATCTTTCCACAAATAAAGATTGACCAACATACAAGAATAGGTGCAATACAGAGTTATAATTGGGATATATGATGCCTAAGAATTAAAAGTTTAAGTTAAGAACAACTAAGACATAATATTAGTAAGATGAAGAGTAGAAATAAAATAAACACTGAGCAGAGGATACACAACATATAATCAATAATGTCTACATTCTCTTTCTATTTTTTTAGTGCCTTTTTATGAAGTTGTACAGAATATTGCAGTGTAAACTAATGAATCTAATCTCATGAGTTTAGTACTATTCAATTGAATTTAGTAGTATCTATTATAACAAGATGAATTGCAAACACATTCATACACTAACAAACACAGATAACAACAAAAGTGTATGAGTGATTCATTTTTTAAAATTCTTACTACCCTTGAAGAAAGAAGTACAAAGATAACTCGTTGTTTTTGTATATAGGGAACATTTTTCCTGGTGATCTATACAATTGTATAAAGCCAACAAGGTAACTTCATGATCCCATCATTTTGAAGCTCTGTTGTACTTTGTTTTCCCAAAATAACCCCAAGAGCAACGGAACACATGATTTTTACTCTTCCCTGTTATTTAGTTAAGGGTAAATAACGAGGGAGAGCACAAATTATGCAACTTCCTACATCAGCATCACAATAACTAAATCAAAATCACCTCCCACAAGTCTCAAAACTCTCTTTGCAAAGACTAACAACAATAGGCAAATTTTCATCTAAAGTGTTTGTAAGATATAAGAAAATTTATATGAGATAAGGAGCATCCGCTACTTAAGATAAAAAGGGAACCTAAGTTGCAATCTAGTAATAA
Source organism: Cornus controversa (assembly GCA_026545225.1). Taxonomy (NCBI): domain Eukaryota; kingdom Viridiplantae; phylum Streptophyta; class Magnoliopsida; order Cornales; family Cornaceae; genus Cornus; species Cornus controversa. Next base: position 49,010,154 of record CM048846.1, on the reverse strand, counting down.
TGGAAGTGAAGGCATGTATGTAGAGGTCGCTCAGCTGCCACGATTGTTCTCAGGGGGGGAAGGTTGTGGTGTTGCTTGCGCCGGAGACGAGAGGATTATGCCTCAAAGTGGAGGACGACGGTTTGTGGCAGAGAAGAGAGATGTTACAAGCGTGCCTCACTGGGAAATTCGACAAAGAAGTTGGGTCAATCGAAAGGATTGCAAAGTGGGCAACTAAGGCCTGGCAAGTATCCTGTGGGGTAAGGGTGGTGCCGATGCCGGATTCCCTTTTGCTGTTTCAATTGTCGTCACATGCTGAGGCCATCAAAGTCTTACTTGAAGGTAGAAGGACATGGGGTGAAGCAAATTTGAGAATTGATGTGTGGTATTTTCGCGCTGGAATTTCTGGAGGGCCGAGGGTGAGGAAGGAACGCCGGATACTGCTTTTTGGCTTGCCGCTCCATGTCTGGTGGGATTCACTGTTTGCCATTGTGGGTGAGGCGTGTGGAGGGTTTGTTGGGGAGGCCGATGCTACGAGAGATGCTACGAAGGTTACTATTTCGATCAGGGAGGGTGGCGAGATTCCGGACTTCGTTTGGATTGAAGATGACCGACTCTGCTACAAGATGGCTATCATAGAGAAGAAACTATCGGAGATGGTGCCAACTGTAGTGTTCTCGCAGGGCGTGATGAACTGGAGCTCATGACAGAAGAGGAATGGTGGAGTGTGAGGGATGAGGGTGCTCACCTGAACTGATACGATGTTTCCGATTGGGTCAACCAGAGAAAGGGACGACAGAGACTGGAAATGGCGAGAGGTCAGGGACGAGGGGATGGTCATGCGCCTAAGACGCGTGGTTATAAGGGAAGAAGAGAGTGGGCACGTGGGTCATCAGACGCTAACGAGCAGATGAGGAGGGCAACAGCTACGGGGTAACGTGGCGAGAAGGGATTGGGCCACATGGATGAGGTCTCACGTGACCTTAGAGGATACAATTTGAATCTAAATACAGGTGGGCCTCTCCTTAACTCTTGTAACCGATTTGGGCTGCTTACAAGCCCAACAAATGAAGAGCAAGGGGGTGGTGATTTAAATCTAAATGGGTTGGGCTTGAGGAAGGGACGACTGGGCCTTATTAGTCTAAAGAAGCATCATAAGCATCAAAAGCCCAATGTGGGAAAAATCATGAATCAATCGTATGTATGGGCTAACAAAGCTTGGGCCAACAAAATTTGGGTCTGATTCAAAAGGAGCTAATGCTGAGTTATATGGATTAAATAAGGATTGCACAAATAGATCCTTTCACAAGAACTCATCTTTCCTTTAGCGTATTTCTCAAAGCTTTGATAGCTTTAATGCCTCAGTTGACGACGTGGCGATGCTGGATAGGAGAAACAAGGATGTCGATGAGAACAAGGTGGTCTGGCGTAGGTCGGGGACGAAGCACAGTAATGGTGGAAATGACAGAAGCTCCAAAACCAAACGGGACATAGGTGTTTGGTCCATCCCCAAGATCAAGAACCGTGATCGCAACACTATTGTGATGGAGCCTCAACCCTTCTCTAAAAAATCTTTCATGGGTAAGACATGGTCGAGAAAAGAAAAACAGAAGTGGGTCATGAAGCCGAGATCAGAACAAGGACAAAAGAGCGGCGTTGTGCAAGGTAATTCTGAGCACAGGAGGTCGGTCCCTGTTTCTGTATTTCTTCTCCTTCTTCTTCTAAGGAGAGACCGAGAAGGGATATTGTTGATGATTGGTTGATTAATGGAGGAAGGAGTGGGGTGGGTGCCTGTTTGAGGCCCTGTGTCGAGGCAATTGCTGGCAGCAGAGAAGGTGGGTGGAGAGGTTAGGCTAAGGGATAATGATTCTCAGGGTTTATCAATCAAACCGGACAGAATTTATGGAGGAATCATCCTATGTGTTGGGAAAGGGATTCAGCTGAGCCTTCAAAAAAAAGCTGCAGCAGCCTTAATGAGTGAGATGAAGAGGCAACACAGTAGGGTGGATTTAAGAGAGTTCGGTAATGAATTCAATTCAACAGATGCTATTGAACCTGAAACAAGAGATGGGTTTCATTCTGATTGGGGGATTGGGGGGGAAGAGGTTGAGGGAGGTCTTCCTGCTGATCCATTCGATCTTAATCATGCCATTGTGACTCGGACTGTAAATGAAGAAGTGGAGAGTTGGTTGAGGAGTAACATGGAGGAGATGGGTCAAAGCATCGGGTTGACATATACAGGAGAGAAAGAGACCACCATGGGAACTTTTGGTGTTCTCGAGGAAAAACAGAAGTTTGCTGGCAGAAAGAAAAGCTCATCTTGGAAGGGAGAGAGAGAGAGCTTCGTAACCTTATTTCTTATGTTAACTATGAAGGGAGGTGTGGGTTGGAGAGGGGAAGGAGTCAAGGGGGGAGGAGAGAGGAGGAGAAAGCCATCATTTGCCTATGAAAATGCGCTTAGTGTCATGGAATGTTCGGTGGCTCAATAACCCGGGCAAGAGGAAGGTGGTGAAGTTGGCTCTGCGCAAGTGGGGGTCTCAAGTGATTTGTCTTCAAGAAACCAAGTTGAACAATGTGTCTAAGGAGATTGTGAGAAGTGTTTGTGGTGGGCGGTTCTTGGAGTGGGAAGCGCTTGATGCTGTAAGGACAGCACGAGGCATTCTGGTGGTTTGGGACAAGAGATGGATGTCTAGAGTGGATGTGTGGAAAAGGAAATATTCGATTTCTTGCTTGTTCAAATTAGAAGAGGATGGAGCCGAGTGGGAAGTGTCTATGGTGGGCGATTCTTGGAGTGGGAAGCGCTTGATACTGTAGGGACAGCACGAGGCATTCTGGTGGTTTGGGGCAAGAGATGGATGTCTAGAGTGGATGTGTGGAAAAGGAGATATTCGATTTCTTGCTTGTTTAAATTAGAAGAGGAGGAGCGTATGGTCCGGTGGAGGATGCAGAGAGGAGTGTTTTGTGGGAGGAGCTGTCTAATGTTCGCAGGTGATGGGGGGTTCCGTGGTGTATAGGGGGAGAACTAAATGTTGTTAGATCCCCGGACGAGAGGTCTTCGGGTGAGAGATGGACGACTGCTATAACTTCGTTCTCGGAGTTTATTGATGGTGAGGGCTTGATTGACTTACCATTAAAAGGAACTCGCTTCGCTTGGTCTAGTGGTAGAGAAGCTCCGACATTCTCTTGGTTGGATCGGTTCCTAATCTCGGGAGATTGGGAGGAGAGATTCCCGGATGTGGCTCAGGTGGCGCTGGCAAGGCTAACGTTAGATCATGTCCCATTGTTACTGGATTGTGGGGGTTTGAGAAGGAGAAAAACGCCTTTTAAGTTTGAGAATATGTGGCTTCAGGCGGAAGGGTTCAAGGAGATAGTGCAACGATGGTGGATTGGTTATGAGGTATTGGGCAATCCCAGTTTTGTGCTTGTGGGGAAACAACGTAGATTGAAGGAGGATCTTAAGAAGTGGAATAAGGAGACGTTTGGTAATCTTGAGTGGAGGAAGAACAGGATTGTGGGAGAGAGAGCAAATTTAGATAGGAAGGAGAGATTAGAGGGCTTGGGGGAGGAGGAAAGATTGAAAAGGGAGGATTACAAGGCAGAATTTGAGGAGATTGCTGTAATGGAAGAAATTTTGTGGAGACAGAAATCCAGGGCTTTGTGGTTAAAAGAGGGGGACAGGAATATGAGATTCTTTCATAGGATGGCCAATGCTTATAAGAGGGGTAACCACATTGGGAGGATCAAAGTTAATGGAATTGTGCTGAATAAAGAGGAAGAGGTGGCGAGAGGTGTGACTTCATTCTATCAGCGGCTATATAGGGAGACTGCGGATTGGATACCTCTTATAGGGGATTTGGAGTTTGACATGATTTCTGTGGAGGATTGGGATCGATTGGAGAGGCCATTTGAGGAGGAGGAGGTGACTTTTGCTCTACAGTGTTGCCAAGGTGATAAAGCACCGAGTCCAGATGGTTTTTCTATGGCATTCTTTCATCATAATTGGGAGGTGGTGAAGAGGGATGTGTTGGCAACTCTCCATGCTTTCCATGCGCATGGAAAGTTTAAGAAGTCTATGAATGCTACCTTCATTGCTTTGATTCCGAAGAAGGGAGGGGCCGATGACATACGAGATTTTAGGCCCATTAGTTTGGCGGGGATTATCTACAAGATCATTGCCAAAATCCTAGCAATAAGATTCAAGGAAGTGATAGATGGAATCATTTCCAAATCACAAAATGCCTTTGTTGGAGGTCGTTAGATTCTGGACTCAGTTTTGGTGGCTAGTGAGTGTGTGGATGCCCAATCTTGCATTGGTGATCCGGGGGTGGTTTGTAAGCTTGATGTGGAGAAAGAAAATGGCCACGTGAGCTGGGATTTGTTGATTTATCTTCTCAAGAGGATGGGGTTTGGGGAAAGATCAAATTTTGTATCTTCATGGTGAGATTCTCGGTGCTGGTTAACGGCGTTCCTTCTGGTTTCTTTGCCAGCTCGAGAGGGTTGAGGCAGGGGGATCCGTTATCCCCTTCCCTCTTCATCATTGTGATGGAGGCTTTCAGCAGACTGATGAAGAGAGCTTGTGAACTGGGCTACTACAGAGGTTTCAAGGTGGGGAGGAATCATGCTTGTCAAATGGAGGTTTCTCATTTGCTCTTTGCAGATGACACTATTGTGTTTTGTGATGCAGAGATGAGGCAATTGAGGTACTTGAGAGGGACGCTGCTTTGTTTCTAGGCAATCTCGGGTCTGAAGGTGAACTTTGGAAAGAGTGAGATTGCTCCTGTGGGGGAGGTGGAGGAGATTGACCATTTGGCAAATATCTTAGGATGTAGAGTGGGCTCTTTTCCCTCGACTTATTTGGGTCTACGGCTGTGGGTGAAGGCGCGGAGAGCATCTTATTGGGATCCTATTGTGCAACGATTTGAGAGGCAGTTAGCTGGGTGGAAGAAATAGTACCTATCGAAAGGAGGTAGATTGACTTTGATGAAGAGCACGTTTTCGAGCCTTCCTACCAACTTCATGTACTTATTCCTATTGCCGGCTTCTGTGCTGAGGAGGTTGGAGAGGCTACAAAGGAACTTTCTATGGGGTAGCATGGGGAAGGAGCCTAAATATCATTTAGTAAGATGAGAACAAATTTATCGACCTATTTAGAGGGGAGGGCTAGGGGTGCGGAAACTGAACCTTTTTAATAAAGCTTTATTGGGAAAGTGACTTTGGCGGTTTGGGATGGAAAGAGACAGGTTTTGGAGGCAGGGTTATATGTCTCAAATATGGAGAGGATAGAGGAGAATGGTGCTCACTGATGTTGAGGACACCAGTTGGAGTTGGGGCTGGATTATGGAGGTACATTGCGAAGGGCTGGAATGAGTTCTCCAAGCACATTAGTTTTAGGGTGAGGGATGGACGGTTTGTAAGTTTCTGGAATGATCATTGGTGTGGCGAGATATCGTTTGAGAGTATCTACCCGAGACTTGCCAGATTTGCGCTGGATAGACAGGTAATGATCGCTCAGTGCTATCACCTTGATGGTGGACGATTGGTTTAGGATGTCCACTTTGAGAAACTTCTGCACGATTGGAAAATTGAGGAGATGACGGAATTTTTAGCCTTACTCTACGGACAGGTCTGTCCTGGGGTGGGGTGCGATGAGCTAGTTTGGACTGGCACGAGTCATGGGAGATTTAAGGTCCGGTCATTCTATCGGAGGTTGGTGGACTCTCATGGGCCTTCCTTTCCTTGGAAAGGTATTTGGCGCTCTAGAGCTCCTTTGAAGGTGGCTTTCTTTGTGTGGACAGGGTCCATGGGGAAGATTTTGACCATTGATAACCTAAGAAAGAGAGGACACATCTAGGCGAATTGGTGTTGTATGTGTAAACGGGCGGAGGAATCCGTTGATCACCTTCTTCATTGCCCTAGAGCTAGGGATGGATGGGATTTGCTTTGTGTTATTTTTGGAGTGCAGTGGGTCATGCCTAAGTCGGTGGCGAGTTGCATTACAGCTTGGGATGGATTTCGGGTGCGGCATGATACTAGACATTCATAGAGGGTTGCTTCTCATTGCTTATGGTGGTTCATGAAATGTGAGAAACAAGAGATCCTTTGAAGAAAGAAAAAGAACATCCCTGGGGAGGTTTTAGATACTCTGTTCTTAGTTCCTTGTACTTTTGGTCAGAGGGATCCTTTTGCAATTCTTTAGAGACCCTGTTGACCTTTGTAGATGGTTTCAAGCTTTGAATTTTGTGATGTTCCTCTGGATGCGTCCCCCGCTTGGGACTTTTTTATTGAAATCTTTACTAATCAAAAAAAAGATATATACTTCAAATACCAGGCGTAAATCTACTGAGGATGATATTACCTGGATTTTAGCTCCCCGATACATGATCACGCCTGGGATGCAAGTTAAGGTAGTAAATTCATATGAAGCAACCTGTAAACCATGAAAAAAGACAAGGATTTCAGGAAAACCTCAATAGCAGCTTTCACAATAGGCAGGTCTTACAAGGTAAGTTTAAAGAAGTACAAGCACATAATCCAAAAACAAGATGTTTTACATTTTTTTTTAAGGATTTAAATAATAAAAGACATAAATTTGAATTTTGAAATGTAATGCCTGCAAGCTGGCTGTTGCAGCAGAGATGTTCATTTTAGGGGTTAAGTTTAACTTTTCTTTATCTCCATCCTAAACTGAACATCATAATAGCTTCTTTTTACCATCCAATGTTAGGACATTAAGTTGATCTATTGTTACTTTCAGAAGTGGGAAGATATTCAAGGAATTTTTTTAACAAATGGAACATCTTTGTTGAATTCTCAGGAAGTTACTGGTGACATTCATCAAGGATTTACAGTGGACCAGTAAGATTGAAGACTCAGCTGCAAACAGACAGTTCTTTTAGGGAATTGAACATCTTGGTTCCATTTGTTCAACCTATATGGGTTAGGTTCCATAGAATTCTTCCTTATGTCTGATGTTGAACTGATTAGTGTTATGATAGGTATAGAGGTGATTACGCATGACCTCATGTTTGATTGTTGGTATCGTCTATATCTGGGGAGGAACAAAAGTCATTCCTGATTTTTTGGTTAGTTGGTGTATCCAAATGATTAGATTAGTAGTTTTCCTATTTGATTAGCTACTTTAGCAACCTCCACTCTCTAGTTCTTCATGAGAAAGATGTACAAGGCTGTACAATTAATGATATTTCTTCCAACTTTCACCGGAAATAAAAAATATAATATAATATAATAATATTTTAGCAATTTTACAAGTTTATGAACATACAAATCAAATCTCAAGTATGAGGATACAGGCTGTTAACTTTGACACAATCGTAACTTGGTATGCTTCTGAAGTGGAACTGAGCAGCTAAAATCATGGCAGTGTATCCTCCACGACATTTATATTTTATACACTATAGTTCTCAACCTCAATAACATCACCACACACTGTTTAGTAAGATAACAAGTAACCTATATATATATATATATATATTTTTTTTTTCTTTTGTTGAGAAGCCACCTTAGGCATCAAAGTGTTTGGCATAACACCCACCAATTATTAATAGAAACAACAAAAGGAACATCAACAAGAGGGGGTGTAATAGCCTCACGGCTCTAAAAGAAAACTTAACATGAAACCTTTTCTCCCAAACCAATAAAAAAGGGACAAGTTGAAACTTAAAAGTACAAAATTGAAATTTAAATTGGCGATTTTTGAATCGGAAAGTCTTCAATCGTAAACAATTCAAAGGTCTTCAAATATTAGCACCTGGATAAAGCTAAGAACAAGCACATCAGGCGGCTTGAAAGATGTCTTAGTTATGCTAGGAACCATGAATTTGAGAATGGAAGGGGTCCTAAGTATCAGCTAAAACCAAGCACATTGGGCTGGTTCTTTGAGTACTTATGCTTGGAATTGTGATTCTGAGAATTGAAGGGATCTAAAATTGCTAAATTGATATAGAGTGCAACTCCTTTGGATGGAAACAATTTATCCACAGGAAGAAATGACCTGAGTTGATAATATTCTTTTGACATGCTACGGCAACCAGTAGCATATTACAAACTCGTATTCTTGAATAATCAGCCAACAAGTCATCATACACACATTACATGGCACAAATGATTAAAAGTATCTATATGAGACACACCAAAACAGGGTTAAGAAAATAGTAGGTGGACCACTTACCAATGGAAACATAACCAATAGCATATTAGATGAAGGAAGACGAGAATTTTCTGATCCACAAGAAGCTTCCTAATATAGCATCATGCAGTGCTGCTCTCACCTAAGAGGTTCCTAATATACTTCCTTATATTTATTTGTTATGTGTATATTTGAAATGAGTGGTGTCCATATTTGACATGCAATATTGCACTCTCCATTTTAAACCAAGTTATAGCAGAAAAATCAGTGAATGCTTCAAAATTTCAGCTTTATAACTTGTATCACTGTGGGCTTATTCTATGTATTAGATGTCAAGAACAAACAGACATGTGTGCCAAACAGGCGTGTATAAAACTGTACAGGTTGGCTATTCATATAAGGCTACAATTAGTCATTAGCACACGAATTAAAGAAAGAAGAAAAACTACTCACACAGATACTTCCCTTACCAACATGACTCGGCCTAGATCAAAGTAGGGGAACATGCCCCAACAAAAGGGCAACATAGGTATTCTGGGTTTAAGAAAATTACTAACCTTGAACTGTCTGATGGATCACAATAGGTTTTTTCCCCACTGATCTCTTTTTCCAATTTAACAAAAAATTGTCACCATTTTGTTGGTCCATTTACTGTTAACATGATGTTTTTCTTTTAAGTCAAAATGAAATTTTTATAAATGATATCTCTAAATCAACAGAAACAAGAAACATGAATGGGAAATAAGTATAAAACTACTAATTTAAGAGAATTTCTCCAACTTGAGAAGCTTACTTTCCACAAACCAACGCACTAATCAAGCCTTCCAAAAGCGAGATCACGGATGCTTCTAGATTTGCAACCTATTCCCACATGAAGGCCTAAATATGTAGTAGGAGAAATTTACGATACTACACTTCCCAAATAAGGAAAAACATAATACACCGAGTTTGGATTCTCAAAGAGCTAAAACATAAATTCAGATATCTTAGCAAGAGTTAAAACGTAAAAGTGGTGAAGAACACCACTCATACAAATCCTTCCCCCACCAACATGACTCCGCCAAAGTCAAAGTAGCTGACGAGTGGTGAAGAAGCACGGATACGGATATGGGACACAGACACAGCAACACGGTAAATCTTAAAAAATTAGGATACAGATACAGCGGGGACATGACTTATAAATATATTTTTTATATATATGATCCTATATTTTAAGAGTAATATTATTTTTCATCAACCTAATAATGAAAATTTCACAAATCATAATAATTAATGGGCTATAAAAATAATTAACTTATCGTTTAAAGAACTACACAATTGAATTTACTCCACAACAATAATAATAGTTGTATTTTAAACAAAAAAAAAAACCTAAAATATTATATGTTACGACAACCATATTTTATTAAAAAAATTTAAAGAAGTGTGTAGCTTTTGCAAGTTGCAATTGCCTTTCAATTGCTTTCTAATATCTTACTTATAAAAAAAAATAATAATTCAAAGAATATTTACACTTTAACCTATCTTTTCTTTTCAAAACTTTCTTAAAACTCCCTAACAATATGACACACGTATCGGACACGTGTCCATGGCGTGTCTATGCTGTGTCCGTAGTTTCCAAAAATTACAAAAATCCAGACACGTATTTTGGCATGTCCGACACATGTTCAACACAAATTCTTCGACCTTTTAGGCATATATGTGCTTCCTAGCTAACGAGGAACATTCGCCCACATAATATAATTCCTAGCCTAAGCTCGAGCTGAGCTCGAGCATCCCTTCGACTGCGACAAGTGTTATCAAAGGCTCTAGGCGCACTAAGGCGTTAAAGGTCCTTTGGAGCCTAGGCGCAAGGCGAGGCGCGAGCCTAAGTGAAGTGAGGTGCACAACTGAAAAGCTAAATTACTATAAAAGAATTCATATTTCATAATCAAGGCATTCAAGAACTATAAAATGAAACAAAGCACCAAAAAAAAAAAAAAAACAGGAAATAGGAGGGGGGGGGGGGGGGGGGAGGTTAGCAAAAAAAGAAAAGAAAAAGAATACTATATTTTTTATTAAAAAAAAAAAAAACATAGGACAAGATCCAAAGGAGAAGAATACGACGGGAGAGAGAGAGGGACAGCAAAAAAGAAAAAGAAAAACTGTTAAAAAAAGTAGGAAATAATTTAGTACAACAGGATAGCACTCAGAGAAAGAAAAAAGAGAGAGAAAGAGAGAGAGGAAGAAAAAGAGTATGTGTATTTGATCGTCTCTGCAACCCTCTGTGACGAGGGCTGTTGACACTGTGACGTAGGGCTTTTGGCATCGTGATATGGGGTTTTGGCATTGTTCACACCTTGTGATCGTAATGGGCTTCTCTCTTCTTTTCTTTTGAACGAGACAAAAGTTTCCTTTTTGAATTAGAAAAAAGAAAAAAAGAAATATCAGTCAAGCGCACCTAGGCACACCCGACGGCCTCGTATAAGGCGCAACCCAGGCGCGCACCTAGCAAACATCACTAAGCCTAGGTTGACAACAGGCGCAATCCTTGCGCCTATGTGTGCCTGGAGCCTAGGCGCGCCTTTAACAACACTGGCTGCGACGAGCCAAGCCCAAACACCCCACTACTTAGCTCAGCTCGCTTGTAGCCCTAGGTCGGAATATAGCCAAATTATATCAAATCGAAGCCCTTCAAATCAACTTTTTTTTGGTGCCAATTTCAAGTCAATCCATTCAATAACGAAAAAGTTATGACTCTTTGAATAACTTCTACTCCAGAAAAACCAAACCAAAAATTTCCAATTCTTAAAGTCTTGCTTTCTTCAACTTGGCTCTGATATCTATGGCTCCAAATCATCTTCAAATCTTCACTCTTATATCCTTGTATGAAATCCACAAGCAAGAGAAGAATGGACTTCAACCCACCTATGAACTAGGGTAAAGGAGAGAGAGAAAAAGAAAACTTGTGCATCTTGGATTACTCACAAGGGGTGGTCACCCCTCTCTTATTTATAAAGGACAATGGGCGGCCCCACTCTCCTTGTCCAACCCTAACTCTACCTTTGACTTTTTCTTGTTCTCCAAGTTAGTCTAGGAGTGGGATTTAGATGGGTCTATCATTCTCTTAGATCCAATGGGCTTATTTAATTGGCTTGCCAACTCTTGACCCAATTAATAAATCCATTAATTATTTTTAAGTCCACTAAATAAAAATAATTGCACTCCAATACATGAATAAAAAGTCCATGTTACTAAATATTGCAAACCGACCCCTCCATATTATTTAGTTAAATGGGCATGTAAAAACCATCAATCCATCAAGCTAATTAAACCATATTTTGCTACTAGGTTTGCAAACCGCTTGATCACATATATTTAATAAATTAGATATAACTGGCCAAAATCAAACAAACATATCCAAAATATTAACACCACACAGATTCCATATTGAAAAGTATGTTCCAAAGTCCATAATCACAAATTACCCAAAAGACCCAAAGGTCACTCAAGTAAATCAAAGCCATCTATGACCATGAGTTAGAGTCCATAAATCTCTCAAAATTAAGAGTCTATTTGCTTTAGCAACCAATAAGGAAAATTTATTTATGAGGGTCCAAGTAATTCTCTACTTATCCCCAATTTAGTGTTTCCAACACACTACCACAATTGATTCTAAGTCTTCCACTCAGGTAACTGAGATAAGTCACTCTAATAAATAGAAATTCAATGTGCTACATTCTACTTAATAGAAAACCCAATTCTATTAAAGAATGCAAACTAATTTATAATTTTGATTACCAATGATTTATATCTCCTATACATATGCGACCCCCATATGTACATAAACCATTCAATCATAATTAAAGGACACTTAGTTCAATACTCCTTGAACTAATCAATACAAGCATTCACTAATATGTATGAACTTAAATAATCATGATTTTATTAAGTTTAAATGTCGCATAACAATCAAATGGCTTTGAAGGACACACACAAATCCCAACAACTAACATGATGTTTTGCTCTTAAGTCAAAATTAGGTTTTATAAGTGATATGTCTAAATTTCACAGGAATAAGAAACATGGATGGAAATTAAGTATAGCCAGAACACTTCTAATTTAAGTGAATTTAGTCTCTAACAGAAGAAGCTTACTTTCCACAAAGCAAGATGCTGGTCAACCTTTCCAAAGTTAAATCCAGATGCTTCTAGATTTGCATCCTATTCCAACAGGAACGCCTAAACATATTATATAATTCACGATATTATTCTAGCCAAACAAGGAAGAATATAATAAACCTAGCTTGGATTCTATAAGAGTCTGATCAAGAAGTTAAATATTGTTGCACTCCAATATTAAAAAATCCTAGTCCCTGATAAGCAAAGAAACAGGTTTCTCCACCAATAGATATTTCAATTTTGATATGTTTGCAATGATACAAGTGTTGCATACAACAATGGAAGGTAAAAACAGTATGATAATTCTAAGGCGGGAGTAGTGAAAATTATGTTCAGAGTAGAACTTATTGAGGCTTTCCACATTTCTGTCTTGAATACATATCCCAGATTGCTGGCAAAAATTGCACAGACAAGCAGACTCAGTGCTTCTAATTCCACGCTTAGAGTGGGATAGAGTTTACAACAAACAGATGATGCCTTAAATCTGTTGTCATGCTTTCGTATTTTTTTCTTAGTTATTGTATTACGAGACTATTATTTCAATATTGACATTGTTCAAATATAAAATAGGGAAAAATAAACACGAAACAACAATAAAGTTATAGTTTTTACTTTCTTCTCAAAGTCACAGAGCTAATGGTCTTTCTGATTCAGAGCTAATGGTCTTTCTGATTCAGGGTGGTTCCCATTGAATCATTGCAAGTATAACTGAAAAGAACTTGATGAATCAACCTAATTGTTTTTCAACATTTAAGGCATTAGGAACTGTCACCACATTAAGAACTTCAAGATATACTACATGGGGGTTGCTTGCCTGTATGGTGCATCGACATAGCATTGCAATTCCCTACCCTCACAAATTTATCTACCGCTTCTATAACAAAATCTGGACCATTCTATTCTCAGAAGGAACAATAAGTGAAGGTTAAAAAATCTCAAAATCGCTCCAATAGTGTCCACTTAACAATTAAACATTTGAGTAAAATTGGTTGACCGTGCAAAGTCTAGGCGGTGAGTCTACGACTAAATCTTCAACAAAATACTTTCACATTTCGACTATCGAAGTTAGCCATGATTGATGTTTGAAACCTTTGTGCCAGTCAAATTGATATTTATGTCATATACATCTACATATTATGTTCATTGCCTAAAGCCAAAGTTTTTAACATAATCAACAAAGAAGAAGAAGACCCTGAACCGAACTTGCAACTCAGAAAGTCTTAATAAGGAAATTTTCTAGATAAAAAATCAGCATTACCTGATGACTGTATCATAGAAAAGTGAACTTTCTAGAACTTTAAATGAGATTTGAAGTGTTCAAGGAGAAGAGGTCCTTGGAGGTAATAAAGGGATTTTAGTATTCTGTTTGGATTCCTACAACTTCGAGGTTGGAAGCTGATATTCTAGTAAAAGGAGGAGCTACAACCTTGGAAGATGGAAATTCAATGCCTCCAAAATTACATCAATTCAAAATCAAAGCTTAGCATGATGCTCTATTTATTAGTATCAAGGATCAAATTTTACTTTTGTTTCCAGCGAAACAGCTAGACCATTTCTGTTTTTTAGTGAACAACAAAACATAAATGAAAGACCAAAACTCACCAGTTTCCATCAAAAGGTTGTTTCTGTTGAAAAATACTGGAAAATGATGGAAACTTTACCAATAAGGTCAAATCTTGCCAAAACGATCAAAATATTTCATCTATATCAACAGCAATCTCAAAAGCGAGTAAAAGTTATCTTCTTTTTTTCTTCTTTTTTCCAAAATAAAAGGGACAAGCTTGAAGGAATGGAACCTAACAATTTTAGCAGTTTTTTTTTTTATTTGTTTGAGAATAGTAGATAAGCAGAAGACGTAGAAGAAGACAATGAAAATGAGGAGATAGGAGAAGAGCTTACTGTATTGTTTAGTTACTGAGTATTAATTTAAATCTTAGCTTGGTAAATTTTTTTACTTGTATTGTTATTGTTATTCTACCTGTAACGTGTCAAAATGTCCACTTCATCTATATTTTGTAGTTCATGCCACAATATTTTGTTCTTTTACTGGCAAGTGTTGTTTGACATTATTTTGGTACCTATCCATGTTTGCCTTTCCTAGTTCCTACTCAATTCTACCCAATTGCTCTATTGTGTGGATGGAGATGTAGTAGACTTGAAATATATTCAATTAATCAATTGTTTGGTTAATATTTACTTAAGGGTAGACATTATCTTATGTTTCTAAGAATTTCCAAGTACTTTATTTTTTTTCACTATTCCCACTGTGTTTACAACTTGTTCCCTAGTCATGTCCATTTCTAAACCAACCAAAATAGTACTCCGAGACGATATTGTAATCCTTCTGCAGTAGAGTTGTTAGTTCCTTTGAAAGAAAATATTCTCCATCATCGTGATGTCCTTTGAGTTTAATAAAATTTGCTTCTTATAAATATAAATAAATAAAAAACTATGACCCTTTTCTAGAAAAACTTTCTATAAATATAGAAGGGTATAACGTCAAATCATGACATCATGCAATTCCCTTCCTTCCTTGCTCATTTTCTTCCTACTCCCTGGAGATCCCATTTCATCCCTTCTACCTTCTGTCTCCCTCTCTCTTAAATTTTTACCATTTTTCAGAATAGCTTTCTATAAATATAGGTCATAATGTCAAATAATGCCCTTGCTCATTTTCTACCCACTCCCTAGAGAGACTTTTTCATCCCTCCTAACTTACCTCAAATTTTCTCTCTCATACCAAAGATACCATAAATGCGGCTGCACAAGGAACAAGACTCCTCCAGAATATATCCATAATGATATAACATATTGATAAGTGCCTCTGGAAGAGAAACATGATATCACACGCAAGGATTTCACCTCTGAAAAAGTGCCTGTTAATTTATTTAGAAGTGTTGATTTCCCAACTGAAGGGAAACCCACTAGACCAACTCTTGCATCTCCACTTTTTGTAACATCAAAACCTTCTCCAGCACCACCACCTCCCTTTGTCGGGGGCGCAATTAGGTCTCTTCGTAGCTTTGCAAGTTTAGCCTAACATCAAATTAGAAATCACATGCATATTAGTTTGGCTGAATAAATCAATAGTACAAATTGGATACAATATAAGAAAGCAACAAACTTACAAAACAATCAGAAACAGATGTGCTGAAGTAATACTTATGCATGTAAAAACATCAAAAAATACTCAAAGAAGGTTGAATCTAATTTTCTAAAAGCAGTGATTCTAGGCACATTACTTTAAAAAATAAAGCTCAGAAAATTAGTTCCCCTCTTAATTATGACAGAAACTTCAAATGGAGAAAATTTCACTTCCTGATTTACCCACACAACAATTGGCAATGAAACAAGGGCCATAAAAAATGAGGCAACTCACATTTTAAAAAGGTGGAAAAACCCAGTACAACATTCAATTTGCAAACATAAAAGTAGAAAACTCTTCAACAGCAAGTCCAAAAAGAAGAAATGGAAAACAATTTAAAGAAATAGCATCTACTAATGGTCCCAATTTCCTGGTTCAGCAGTAAGACGATTGAGTATTGGTGCCACTGGCATGGTCCGACCCTTAGAACAGCCACTTTGTAAAATACCGAAGACTATGGCCTGTCTGGTTTAGTTTTCTGAGAAGAATTTGTTGTTTTCAGAGAATTGAAAATACAAAAATTTGTTTGGTTGACACTTTTCTGAAAACCGTTTTCTAAAATTCAGTTAACAAAGGCTTGTTTTCAGATAACAGTCTTTTATAATTCTCTAGAAATAGTTTCCGTTTTTTTATTTCTTGGAACTGTTTTCAGAAAACTGAACCAAATATTCCATGAGTTTGTCTTGAGTCCTCCCTCCCTAGGACCATGCCATGGCGGGACCAGAACAGGATAATGCCTTTTAGCACACTGGGAATTGAAATACTTGGGACTACAAATGAGTTGAACAAGTGAGTATCCAAGTGCTTGGGCTCCACTTTGCTGACACATTTACCCTGCTCGAGCTCCTCCGGTTGAACTTGTCCCAAGCTCAGCCTCTACTTAATAGATAATAGGATTCAGAGAAGTATGTGACTGACTCGGCCTAGCTCACCAAAATGAACCAAATTCCGAATCTGCCTTTCAGACTGAAATTAACAAGGAATAAGAGATTGAAACATATATTTGAATTTGGGGCCAACAATCAGATCCAAATATCACTAAAATAGATGCAAATAACAAATGACTCGTGCGAAGTCAGGATTTACTAATAGCACAAAAGGAACCCAGATCATCGATTTTGAAGACAACAAAGGGAACTGTGAACATTTGGAAAAGTACAATAAAAAAGAAGCAATTTGAGAAACCCTATGACACAGCACAAAGAATCATATTTTTTTACCTAACTGACAAAATGAATCAAATGAAAAAATTCTGTAGAATAAAAAAACATGATTTCTGTTCTGTTCTTTATAGATGTTAAGAGAGGGGGGTTTGATATCCTTTATGGACTTTCATTGGAGGAAGGAGAGAGAGGATAGAAACCCAGATTTCATTGTTGTGGATTCGTGGACACCGGGGAACATGCAACGCGAGTATGGCCAATGAATATCTAGTTCTGTTTGGATAATGAAAATTTAACAGATGTGATACAATTGATGTGGAAAATCTACAGCCATGAATTATATATAATGATTTAGGGGAACCCATGTTCACCAGCCTACCGAGCTAAGCCATCAGCTGCTTAAGCTTGGGTCATCAAGATCATCATTATCATCATCCATGCCTAATGTTATCAAAGGCTGTAGGCAAACTAAGGCGCTGAAGGTCCTTTGGAGCCTAGGCGCAAGGCAAGGCGCGATTCTAAGTGAAGTGAGGCGCACAATTGAAAAGTTAAATTACTATAAAAGAATTCATATCTCATAATCAATATTTTTAAAAATTCATATCAAATATGAAAAAATAAATCCATCAACCATGGCATTCAAGAACTATAAAATGAAACAAAGCACCCGAAAAAAGCAGGAAATATAAGGAAGACAGAGAGAGAGAGAGAGAGGGACAACAAAAAAGAAAGAAAAAGAAAAACTGTTTTTTGTAAATTAAAAAAAAAGGGATAATATCATCTACTTCCCCTGAGGTTTGCCGAAATAACACATACCTCCTCTCCACTTACCTCCCCTGTTAGTGACAGCCATCCAAGTAACTAACAGTAGTGTGTAATTTTACCATTATGCCCTTGTATTATATATTAATATATATAGATATTTGTACCTGAAATGAAAAGACTGCAATGCCCGTTCTCTTTTATTAAGGAATCTAATCCAAACAGTAAGAATGTATACCTTCGTTTTCCTCTTTCGATCCCTAGAAAATCTCCAACAATGGCGATTGCTGGTTTATAGAGACTCCCATCCCAAATCTGTTGAAACCCTTCACTTTCTCTCCCCTCTAAAGCAATCATCACAACATATTCCACCACATCATCCAAGAAAGTCACTGATCAAATTGTGAAGCTCTTCACGATCAATAAATTGGACCTCTGCTTGACAGAGTTGGTGTCGACGCTGCTACAGTGATGTCATTGACGGAGGCTGATGATCCGTGGACAATTTATCCATCGTCACATCATTTCGAACCTCCATCAATGGCTGCCCCTCCCACTCACTTTCTCTCTCTAGATTTTATTTCTCTTTAAATAACAGTTGGTGGATCTAATGGAATCAGTGTCGATTACTTTAATTTCTCATCATCTTTTTGTAGATCTTCTTGACGACTGCTATGAAGCTGAAGATCATTATTTGAGGCAGTGACTTGACATCCATCTACTGAATTTGGGGTGGGTTTTGATAAAACTTGGAATTCGGTCTTTTTTTTCCTTCTTTGACGATGAACAACTCCGAATTTGACATACCCAGAAAGGAAAAATGTTTGAACTCATAATACATGAAGCTAAAACAACAACTGAACAAGGAAGTTGAGAGAGATACACAGAGAGAGAAGCATGGCAGAGAGGAGTATAGTGTTGGTGAATTTGTTTACAGAATCAAAACAATACATGGCTTGCCTGGCAATTTTCTGTACTTAACCATCAACATAATTCTTTATTTTTTGTTGATTTTTTTTGTTTCAATTTCAAATCAAAGCATCGCAGAATGAACTTTTAGCTACCGTACCGAGACAGCAAATTGAAGAACAAGGTCAAGGATAGTCCAGTTGTTAATAAAAAAAAATGAACTTATATAGAAACTAATGTGGATTAATTTTGGGTAAACATTAATTTATGACCAAGTGTTAGATTAAAGGTGGGTGAACATCAGTTTATCATATATGTAACCAGTTCAAATCACTTCAGCTAATCCAGTGTCGTATTAAGATATATATATATATTCATAATGATGCCATGAAGGAAGATGGTTTTTTATTGGTTAAAGCATTTATATGAGATCAACTATATGAAAACGAACTGTGACCTGAGAGAGAGAGAGATTGAAGAAGATGGGTCTATGTATATATATATATATATAAGAAAAGGGCAGTGTGGTAAATTATAGTTAATAAGTCAAGGATAGTTTCGTCATTTTATATTTGTCAATAAGGTTAAATATGTCATTTCAGGCATAAGAAGGGCAAAATTGACATTTGATACACTTACTGTAGCTTACGCCAGGTAAGTGGGATTATGAAACCGTTACAAACATCAAAACCTCAAGGGAGGTAAGTGGGATTATGAAACCCAGAGGGGAGGTATGTGTTATTTCGGCAAACCTCAGGAGAGGTCAAAGATATTTACCCCAAAAAAAACCAGCAAGAAATAATTTAGGACAAGATCCAAAGGAGAAGAAAAACACAAAAAGAGTGAGAGAGAGAAAAAGAATACAACGAGAGAGATAGTGGGACAACAAAAAAAGAAGAAAGAAAAAGAAAAACTGTTAAAAAATACAATAGGAAATAATTTAGTACCACGGGATAGCATTCAGAGAAAGAAAAAAAAAAAGGAAGAGAGAGGAAGTAGACGAAGAGAGAGGAAGAAGAAGAGAATGTGTATCTGATCGTCTCTACAACTCTCTATGACGAAGATTGTCGGCATCGTGACGTAGGATTTTTGGCATCGTGATGTGGAGTTTTGGCATTGTTCACGTCTTGCGATCGTAATGGGCTTCTCTTTTCTTTTGAACGAGACAAAAGTCTCCTTTTTGAATTAGTAAAAAGAAAAAAGAAAATATCAATAAGGCACGCCCGACTAACTTGTTTAAGGTGCAGCCCAGGCGCGCGCCTAGTGAACATCGCTGAGCCTAGGTTGACAACAGGCGCAATCCTTGTGCCTGTGTGCGCCTGGAGCCTAGGCGCGCCTTTAACAACATTGTCCATGCCTAAGGATGCCTTAATCCCATATGAATGGGGTCGACCACATGAATTTTCTCTCTCCATTCTTTTATATTACATGCCATTTCTCCTACCATCAAGGTAGCAGGCTTAAAACTAGAGCTCAAGCTTGGTTCATTTACTTCAGGAACAAACTTAAACAAGCTCGAAAGGAAGCCAAGACCAAGTTGTTCATAAAAAGCTCACTTCTTAACAGTTGTTATACAGTTGATGCGGAAAATCTACAGCCATGAATTATATATAATTATTTAGGGGAACCCATGTTGACCAAGCTACCGAGCTAAGCCCTCTGCTCCTTAAGCTCAGGTCATCAATGTAGCGGGCTTAAAACTAGAGCACAAGCTTGGTTTGTTTACTTTAGGAATAAACTTGAACAAGCTCATAAGGAAGCCAAGACCAAGTTGTTCATAAACAGTTCACTCTTAGCCTAGGGATTCTCATTGAATCTTTCACTGAGATTGACTAAGATCTTTCACTAAGATCTCTTCTAGAATGTAAGAAAAACTAAATAAGACAATAATATCCTCTGTGCAAAATTACAAGAACATGAACTTTACAATTGTTCTCTCCTACCATGCATGCATTGTTGGTCCAAGACGTGACAGTGACATTGTAATAACCAATAAATTAATAACACAAATTAGTGGTTAATTAAGGGTAAAATCATAAAAGATAATTAATTATCTAATAAATTAAGAAATAATAGAAATAGAATCCTAACCTAAATAGGAGAACAACATGGGTATTGAGACTATATAAAGGATTGTTTATAGAATTCTAAGGTTACATGAATCAGTCTACAAGCTTAGAGAGAACAAAAAGTAGAAGATCACAAGAGTTTCAATATTACCAGGTAAGTAATATTCTCATTTTTCCACAATAGTTGGCATGTTCTAGCCTTTAGATTAATTTACTAATTTATTAGTTTGGAAGACAAATAGGTTGCATGAAGATACATATGAATATAGGTGATTTATAACTTTATGAATATCTGAACATGAATGGAAGATAATTGAATAATCTTGAAGTTCCTGATGTTATTATTGAATTGATTAATAGACATTCAGATTTGACTTGGGTTGAATTCAATCACGGAAATTATATGAAGTAACTATATTTATATGTATATGAACTTACAGTAGAAACACAGTTATGTGTGTGTGAGCGCGCGTGAGCGCAATACATATTTGAGTGATTGTTTAGCTTGGATTAGAGGAGTTTAATCTTAAGTAATCTACAAAAGAATACATGATTATATGCAATATTGTATATTGTATGGTTGAACGATTGAAAGAACAATGGCATGGCCAATTTAGGAGGACATCCAAGTAGACTACTTATAAGCAATGATTTGGATGATCAAAATAACCTGGCAGGAAACTAACTTGCATAGTTACCAAAAAACTAAAAGAACAACCAGTCATACATTCTACAAAAAAAAAATGAATAAATAAAAATATAAACAAGAGTATGTCAGGGCCAATTCTTTCGACCAACATCTATGTTATGATTTTGCTAGAAGTTAGTCAGGAAATATTCAGGGATTAAGAAAGCAGCTTACATGGTTAGTGTGGAAAGAGTCAACGATTTCTAAGATTGTTCAGCTATGTATTTAGATATTGTACAGCTAGGTAGATCAGATCTGTTACCATATTTTTAGGAGTAGATTATTATCTGTTACCATAATTGTAGGAGTAGATTACTAGCTGTAAATTATATTTAAATAGGGAGTAATCTCTTGACTTTAGAATATGAATATATGAATTCTTCTTCCTGTGTTGTGTTCATGGTATCAGAGCTGGTTCTTCACTGGAACCAACTTTTGTTTTCTGCTTAATCCTGAAGTTTTTTTCTTCACTGGAACCAACTTTTGTTTTCTGCTTAATCCTGAAGTTTTTTTCTGCTTTGTTCTCGGCACTTAATGCCTTTTTTTCCAGACCATTGATCAATCTGTTCGTGGCACTTATTGCCTTTTTGGTGCCCTGCCTTTGTCCATAACCACAGTCCAAACAGAAGCAAACTCGATCCCCGAGCCTTAAAATGTGTATTCCTTGGTTACTCCCCAACTCAGAAAGGCTACAAGTGTTATGATCCTATCTCTCGCAGATTCTATGTTACTATGGATGTCACCTTTTTTGAAAATCAGTCTTTCTTTCCCACAACTTCTCTTTAGGGGGAGAATCATATGCTTGAAGATAAGTTCTAGGAAGTTTCATTACCCATGTCTCTACAACCTTCAGCTTCACCTCTGTCTTCGCCCGCAACTGAACCAACAGTGACCACAACACCAAGGGGGGTGTCACCGCATGTTGCTCCACCAACTGAGCTCCGTGTTTACTCAAGGCGACAACCAAATTCTCAAATAGCAAACGACCTTATCTCTCAGTATGGCCAGGAGTCTGAACCAAATGCAAGTTCATCAAGTAACATTTCTCCCATTCCTATGTCTGATTTGGAGTCAACAGATGACCTTGATCTACCCATTGCTCTTAGAAAAGGAATTAGAACTTGTACACAACACCCCATTTCCAAGTTTGTTTCGTTTCATAGACTGTCCTCCTCTTTTAAAGCTTTTGCCACTAATCTGTCATGTCTAGAAATTCCCAGGTCTATACAGGAGGCTCTAAATGTTCCTGAGTGGAGGAAAGCCGTTTTGGAGGAAATGCGGGCCTTCGAAAAGAATAAGACTAGGGAGATGGTTGATCTTCCAAGAGATAAGAAACCAGTGGGATGTAAATGGGTGTTTATAGTCAAGTACAAAGCTGATGAATCCATTGAAAGATATAAGGCATGGCTGGTTGCGAAGGGCTTTACACAAACATATGGTATTGATTATCAGGAGACATTTGCACTGGTGGCAACGATGAATACAATCAGAGTTCTTTTGTCTCTAGCTACCAATTTTGATTGGCCTCTCCACCAACTTGACGTAAAAAATGCTTTGGGGAGTTAGAAGAAGTGTACATGGATTTACCTCCTGGATTTGAGAAGAAACGTGGAAGTAATAAGGTGTGCAAGCTAAAGAGATCCCTCTATGGATTGAAACAATCACCACAGGCATGGTTTGAGAGGCTTACCAAGTCTATTCAGCAACATGGATACCTCCAGAGTCAAGCTGATCATACACTCTTTTTCAAACACATGGAAGATGGTAAAATCACTATTCTTATAGTGTATGTTGATGATATAATTATGACTGGAATTGACAGTGTTGAGATAGAGAAATTGAAGCGGATTTGGGCCGGTGAATTTGAGATAAAGGATCTAAGTCCTTTGAGATATTTTCTTGGTATGGACATTGCAAGGTTCAAGAAGGGAATTTTGTCTCACAAAGAAAATATACCCTTGACTTACTCAAGGAAACGGGTTTGCTTGGTAGTAAACCTGCTAAGACACCTATTGATCCTAATCACAGACTCGGTAGTGAAACCAAGGGATGCCCTAGAGATAAAGAGCAATATCAAAGATTAGTAGAGAAGCTGATTTATCTCTCTCATACTAGACCAGACATTGCATTTGCGGTTAGTGTAATCAATCAATTTATGCACTCTCCAGATGAGAAACATTTTGAAGCAGCTTATAGAGTTCTTAAGTACTTGAAGAGAACTCCAGGGAAAGGTTAATTCTTTGAGAAGAATAATCATATGCAGGTTGAGGCGTTCACTGATGCTGACTGGGCTGGATCAGTTTGTGATAGAAGATCAACTTCTGGGTATTGTACATTTGTTGGAGGATATCTAGTGACTTGGAAAAGTAAAAAGCAGTCTGTGGTTGCAAGAAGTAGCGCTGAGGCTGAATTCAGAGCAGTTGCACAGGGAGTTTGTGAACTGTTATGGTTAAAAAAGCTGCTTAAAGAATTAAAGGTTCCTACGTCTAGCCCTATGAAACTGTATTGTGATAACAAGGCAGCTATAAACATCTCTCATAATCCTGTTCAGCACGACCGTACTAAGCATGTTGAGGTGGACCGCCATTTTATTAAGGAAAATCTTGAAAGGGGTGTGATTTGTATGCCTTTCGTAGCAACTGAACAACCACTTGCTGACATTCTCACGAAAGGATTACCAAAAATGTCTTTTGAATCAATAACTAGCAAGCTGGGAATGACTGATATCTTCAAACGAGCTTGAGGGGGAGTGTGGAAAGAGTCAACGATTTCTAAGATTGTATACAGCTGTATAATGTACAACTATGTATTTAGATATTGTATAGCTAGGTAGATCAGATCTGTTACCATATTTTTAGGAGTAGATTATTATCTGTTACCATAATTGTAGGAGTATATTACTAGCTGTAAATTATATTTAAATAAGGAGTAATCTCTTGACTTTAGAATATGAATATATGAATTCTTCTTCCTGTGTTGTGTTCAGTTAGTTTCACTTAGCACAAGTTTCTCCTCTATTGAACATACACAACCATTAACAAGGAACTAAAGATTTCAAGTGCTCTTAAACAAGCCACAAGATTTAATTTTCCAAATGGAACTTGAGAAAAAAAAGATCTACTACTCTTCTAATTTCTACTCACCACAAATGTTCAATATAAGAAAGATTTCACAGGGATCAAAAAAGAAGTAAATTACTAAAATTATCAAATAAGATGCTTACAATTTTATGACATAAAAGGTTGTAAAAGAAAGAATGGGGAAATAAAATTAAAAAAGGAAGAAAGGAGAAAAAAAAAAACTAGAGCCTTACATGAACATGGAAAAGTAATGCACACGAGATTCCCAACAAAAGCAGCATTTTCAACATAAATTAGAGAAAAGGAAAAAGAAAAAAAAAAGGAAGAAGGTGTACCTTGAGTAAGCCCAAGTGATGAGCAGTAGCTTTGTTCTTTTGAGTCCTTGCCATCTGGAACAAACAACAATATAAAGTTAAATTATACTTGAATAATCTAAGTTATTATCAAGAAACATTGTTACCTAGGAGCCAAATATGTTTCTCTAAGTGTTCCAATTGCAATTCAATGATAGGGTGTGTATGATAACAATCATCAATAGGGTTCTGTTCTACTGGAAGGGTGACCATGAGAAGCACAACTTCAAAAAATTAAGACTGCTAGGTTCGCAGTAAGAATAGTAAAAGAAGTATCCTAAAAATGTCTTGAAAAGCATTTTTGCAAATTTTCCTTTCTTTTTTTTCTAATTTACTCAAATAACAGAAGGTGGGTAGAAGAAACTCTGGTTTCCTTGTTCTATGTACTTACATTTACCACTATGATTGCAGCATTTACCATATTGACATGGAACCCACAATAAATGTTGCAATCATAGTGAAAAAAACAAAAGAAGAAACACAAACACCCTGACTGGCAGTCTTTTCCTCCCAAGAAAGCAAAGTGACCATTTGGGTGGAAGCTGGTTAGCATAACTTTTCCTATGATAGGTGTAACCACTCCATACAATTGTAGGATATTCATATAAATCTACACAATTGGATAATGATCTCACTTTTTCACTTCTTAATGCCTAGTTACAATTCGTGTATGGGCATGCTTCTAAATATAGCTAGGAAAACAGTTCCCAAAAAACCCAAACTTCAGGTGTTAAAATCAATATTTTTCCCCCAAAATCAGTCCATTTGGTTGGTCAGAAAATGGAAGCTGAAACCTCATATTTTCCAGTGTTTTATGCACGAAAATCAAACAATAAACTCAATTAGGTCTTCTTACAATAAGAGATTTTCATTTTCCTGAAACCAAAAAGCACAAAATGCAAGAGTTCATATATGCTTTCCTTGTTCACCTCGGTTCCTCAGCAACCAACAAAGGATACCAAGAAAACCTTCCTAGGAACCATTCTCCAGGAAAAAAAATTCGAGAAAGAAAAGAACCTCTAAGACTCCATGTATATCAATGCAAACTAAGAGCAAACGTGTGAGTGTGAAAGCAATTAGGGCTTTAAAACTGAGAATAAATTTCATCTGTTGAGAGAGATTAATTACCTCATCTTCGATGTCTTTGATTTTCTGCATCACAGTCGCCATTGTTGAAGAAGAAGGAGAGCTTCTCGATTTCGAAGTATGGACGTTGATCGATTGGCTTTCGAAGCTTTGAACTGCTTCTCGAAAGAGAGAGAGGAGAGGAACAGAGTGATGAAAATATAGGAATAGGAATACTGCAATTGGGCTGTCGGGTGGAGCCCAACAGTTCCGATCCAAACCCACTTAAATAGGGTTTTCCCTTTTCCATTTTTTTTTTCTCTTTTAAAATTATTTTTAACGTAAAAATATTTTCATGTAACAGATTTTTCAGAAAACATTTTTGGTGTTTAGCTAAATTTCTGGAAAAAAATTTATTTTTTACTTTTTCTTTTTAAAATGAATTTTTAAGTATAAACGTAAAACATAAATTCAGTGAAGCGAAAGTTAAAATCGAAGTTCCCAAAAAACAAACATACTCATGTGTGTGTAGATATATATATATATACATATAAATAAGAACAAACACAATATTTTGGATAAATTTTATACAGTACTAATAGCTTTGATAGCTTTAAATCTTAATCATACAAGTCGACCATCAAATCGGGCTTCTTGCTAAGAGATCAATTTGAATAGGAATCAAACATAGAAGATTACATATGTATATGATCTCGAAGAGGACTCTTGTATGGCAAACTTCATCTTATATTGGCAACCAAAAGTCAGATATTGGACTCTCTTTCAATCACCATTGTTTGCTTCAACAATTACCTCTCACTCTGCTTCCTATAGTGGATATTCCTATATAGACGTATGTATATATATTATTGAAAATTCATATATAAGAGAGAAAATTAGGGTTTTGGTCATAGATTTCATAGATGTAGATGAAAACGATAGTTAGGAAAGGAAGAGATGAATGATTTTGGAATATGTAAAAATTTCTTTTGAGAAGATACTTTGTCGCGTTTGAGTTTGAATCTATAGTCGCATTCATGGACGAACCGAATATTCCATCGATAATCACGTTTTTGAAAAATGACTTCTAAGCGAAGAAATATGATTTCACTATTCAAAACAAGGAAGAGGATGTGACATTGAGCACAAAAGTAGACAGCAATGGAGATTGTGATTTTGCTTAAGAGAGAGAAAAGTGATTGTTATTTTGCTAGCGTTAAACCATATGACCCGATTAACCAGTTAAGAAATGGGTATAATTTTTTTAATTTTGTAATATTTTATAAATTTTTTTGGACATATGTTAACCCTTTGTTAGACCATGCTACCTAATAGAATCAACTTCGTTCTACTACGGCAGGACCTAAGCATTGCCCTAATTCGTTTATGTAAAAATGTGAAAAAATGTTTTATAAGAAAAAGATATTTTACCCAATTTTATGCTCCCAAACATTAAAAAGACAGAAAACATTATTCAAAATATATTTTTGGTCAAAACAAATGACTTAATAAAATAAAATAAAAATAAACTTATTTTTTTCATAGATGCGGGCCACCCAACAAAATGCAAGCCCATATAAACATGGGCAGCCCAAACAATAAGGCTTAAAAGGAACATAACATAAGGAGCTAGCTTTCAAGAAAAGTGATAATTGTTCTACTATGGCCAAAAATTGAATCGAGTGACCACAAACGCATAAGGGCTCCCATTAAAACCCATCGTTTGTGGCCGAGGAGGAGGTGGCCCGATGAAAGAGGAAAGGAGGTCCTATCACAACAAGAAAAATTCTTTTAAGAATGGGATTCGTTGGTCGTAGTATCCTTATTGTGGTCGAGCAGTGATGTTCAACGACGGGTATATGTCTGTCGTAAAAAGTTACTTTCAATGATGGACAAAGCGCCTCGTGAAAAGTCGACTTTCTACAAAGAACTTGGCCTATAGTAGAAAATTGATCTTTTTTATAAATAAATAAAAAGAAAATGCCAACTTTAATCTTCTACTTCTAGTCGACTGCTCTATGAAGGGCTTCCATGTTTCCTGGACTCTGCTCTCTCGTCTATGCTCCGACCCAGCAAGTAATAATTGAAAAACGATATTTTCTTGCCTGAAAAAGGTCAAAAAAAAAAAGAAGCAATCAATCAAAAGAAAGAAAAAAAATGGAAATAGTGAATCAAGATCTAGATGGATCCCTAGCTTTATCTCTATCCACGGGGATACCTATTTATATGGAGAGAGATCTATCTATGAATCGATCTAGACTATCCTCTATCCAGATAGACGGGTGCGTTCATTAACGAAAATGTTTTCTGTTTTTGTATTAAAAAAAATAGAAATATATTATTGTTTTTCTGAATAGAAATAGAAAGCAGAAATAACGTTCATTAAACTTGTTATTTTTACAATTTTGAGAACAAAAAGCAAAAAACAGTGTTTAGTAACACATTTGTTACACATTTTCTTTCTTTTTTTTTTTTTTATATTTGAACCTTTAACCATTAGAAAATATAAAAGAACTTTTCAACAGAACTAATCTTCCATAAGTATAATATCATATATATGTGATAAGATATTGACTATTCACGCACGCTAACATATAGCGTGCAAAGGGGCTGCCTTTCTTTATTAACGCCATATTGCGTTGAAGCAATCTCAACAGTATTGGGGAATTGAAACCAGGCGGTAATAAACAGAAATCATCAATTGAATCGCATATAACAATTAGGCAAGTGGTACTACATACATAGTCAAAGTAGAGAGAGCAGAGATATTGGCAGAAAGTAAAAATAAAGAAAGACAGTAAATAGAACACATGCTATAAAAGAAAGGACAATTGTATTCCATATATGTGAAAATGAATTTTAGTACAAAAGGGTACATGCATTTGGAATACACAAAAACTAACATGGCCAACATGGCCTATCACAAAAAAAACAAAGAAAGAAAAATAACGGAAAGTAAAGCAAAAAATACGAAAAGATAAAGCTAATCTAGGGTGGGTGGTGGTGGAGGTGGCTCGGTGGGTGGAGTAGAGGTGGAGGTGGAAGCTCGGCTGGCAAACAGGAACTGCAGGTCTTGCTGGAAAGCCCAGAACTCATCTAAAAGCACCCTCTGACCCTGCGTCAGAGACGTAATGTCAACCCTCATAGCCTCCAACTGACTCTGCGTCACTTGAACATGCTCCTCAAAACCCTGCTGGAGACGCTCAACGTCAGCTGCCAGACAGGAATAGCCCGTTGCCAGAATCTCATGCCGCTCTGCTGCGATAGCAGTCTCTCCCTCCTCTAACTCCTCATCAGATGCCTCACCCTCTGTGGGCGCATCCTCATCCATCTCCACTGGAGCATCCATGTCCACGTCCTCTGGTGGATCGCCCTGGTGGTCCTGTCGCTTCAAGTGCCTCCTCACCCACATCCACTGAGTATGCATGAAGCGGGGTGGCGATGCCAACTGGATGTCAGTGTCACTGACCAGTATATTGGCACGGTTGAGGAAAGTTGCGACTAGGAAAGGGAATGGAAGCCGCCAACTCGACATTCGTCTCATCTTCTTGTTGATGAGCCCATCCCAGACTTTGTACATCCGCCCCTAGATCAGCGATGGGACAGAAAACCATGTGCCTGTGTGGAAAGCGTATAGGCAACGGAGAAAGTCGCCCCGGCGCTCTGCCACATGCTGTAAAGGACACATGTTCTTGATGAGAACGGTGTCCAGAAACCATAACACGCTCGGGCACATCGATTTGGACGTGCAGTTATGACTGGGAGTGGTAAACACCTCACCACACATGTCTATAACGATGGAGAAGAGGGTCATGTCGGCCAAAAACTCGGGCCTGTAGAGCGGCTGACCACCCTGGTCAACCATGTCCGGAGGCTGCTGGTGTGGAATGCCGATCATCTGTGCTATCTGACTTGGTGTAATGGTAATCGTCGAGCCGCCCACGACTGTCTCTAAGGTGTCGGGCTTAGTGCATGAATAGGTTATGTGCTCGTAGAAAACCTACACCATCCGCTCGTGTACCACATTAGTGGGTGGCACACATAGCCGGTCAATCCGGTGCCACCAGAGCTCTGCTATCGCCCACGAGCAATCGGGATGCATCTCGAACTCCCTCAACTCAAATCGGTGCTCCGGGTGGAACTTTCGAGTCCAGAAGGCTTGCCCGGGCTCATCTCGAGTAATACCGATGGCATTCTTCACTCGCGCCATAATCCGGAACAGTCTGCACTTATTCCAAAATAAAGTAAATAAAAATAAAGTAAAGTAAAATAAATAGTAAAATAAAAATAAAAATTACAAAGAAATTCTAGTCCATGGTGCTGACACATGCACTCCAAAACATGCTCAAATCAACTCGCTTAGGCCTACGAGGAATCAACAACATGCAACCCGTGTGACATGACCCGCATGAATATGTCTCTTATCTCGCTCTCAACGAAGCGGCGTAAGTGGGTGCAACCGAAACAAAAACAATGCAAAATCCCAACCGTACACGCACTCCTACCAACATCATCTATCTATGCTTATTAAGCTGGTAAACTAACAAAAATAGCGGCAAAGCAAACAAAATAAAACCATGCATCACTTACCTCAAGGCGAAGATGATGAATGGTGCAAGAAAATGGTACCCCAACACGCAGCTGCGAAGAGACGAACTTGCCCAAAAATGTGTAAGGCTCGGACAACGGCGAACGACAGCGGAGGGCCAGGAATGATCAGAAAAGGATGGACGGTGATTGGGGAATGCTTTGGAACTCTCGAACTTAAGGGAGAAGTCAGATGGTCACGAGAAGAGATGGAGAAATGAGAGGGAGCCCGATGATTCGAATATATAAGTGACTTATGTGTAGGCAGCGTGGCGATCTCGATTGATCGAGATGCACATCTCAATTAATCGAGATTTCGATTGATCGAGAATGGGATCTCGATTAATCGAGATTTCGATTGATCGAGTACCTATCAAAGTGCCATCGAGAACAACCACCTCTCGGTACATTGCTCTTTACAGCATGCTCCAACATCTCTACATTATTTCGATCAATCGAGACCAAAATCTCGATTAATCGAGATCTCAATTGATCAAAATCCTTGGTTCGATCAATCGAGATTCTGAAAAACAGCCTTGTTGATCAGCTTGATCTAGAACCTCATGAACTTGAACTTATGGGACGTAGATACAAAATTACTTTGGATTAGAGGGACATCATGGAAGCATGATAGCTACTATGGCCGCACCACATTATACGTCTATGGCATGACGTTGGAATCGATTCACGAGTCAAAATAATAGGGAATCCGTTAAATTGACGACATCCACATACTCCATGGTAACTTGGTCATCCACGCACGATTTTAAGCGCTGCCCATTCACTTTGAACAATGATCCATCTTTTAAGTCCTTTAATTCCACCGCTCCGTGGGGAGCAACGAAATTAACCAAATATGGACCATCCCAACGGGAGCGAAGTTTTTCGAGAAACAAACGGAGGCGTGAGTTGTACAACCATACTTTCTGTCCCAGAGAAAATGTTTTGACTCGAATATTACGATCATGAAAGGCTTTAGACTTTGCCTTATAGATTTTAGCGTTCTCATACGCGTCATGTCGCAATTCTTCCAATTCATTCAATTGAAGCTTTCGATTAGAGCCGGCCATTTGCATGTCAAAATTAAACGTTTTGGTGGCCCACATAGCTTTGTGCTCCAATTCAACCGAAAGATGGCATGTTTTACCATAAACCAACCGGTAAGGTGACATTCCAATGGGAGTCTTATAAGTAGTTCGGTAAGCCCATAATGCATCATTTAGTCGCAATGACCAATCTTTCTGGTCAGGCCGAACTATTTTCTCAAGAATGTTCTTAATCTCCCTATTGGATACTTTCACTTGTCCACTAGTTTGAGGATGGTATGGGGTGGCTACTTTGTGTGTGACAGAGTCTTTTGATAAGTGTTCAATACCATGCATTTGAACCCTCTTTATTGTATATGTTAGTCTCGTTGTTACGTTTATCGAGGTATATTTTGATATTTTTGTATTTTTGATGTATTGTAAGTTTTGTACTAAAAAGAGCCATGTTTGAGGTCATTTGCAGTTGAAGAGCAGAATTCAGAATTGAAGCTAAGGCATCTCGATCAATCGGAATCTCGATTGATCGATGATGCATTTCGATTAATCGAAAATCTTAATCAATCGAGATTCCAATCTCGATCAATTGAGATTCTACAGACCCACTTGCCCACTTGCTCACCTGCCCTTCCCACTTGCAACAAAATCCACCTTTTTGCACGACTTGGATGGATTTTTTGACTTGAACAAGACACATGAAGATATTATTGACTTAGTTGGTATATATATTGATATATATATATATGGTGGGCCCCAAGGATGAAAAGGTAGCCACAAATGCACAAAAGGAGCCATTTTGCACATAGAACATATACAATACACTAGAGAGATTCGGGAGAGCAGAAGAGGGAGCTAAACCAGACCTTGAAGCTTCATTTTCTCCATCAATGGAAGAGTGCAAGGCTGCCATGATCAACTAACTTCTCTACTAGGGTGTGGGTGAAACCCCTAGCCATGTAAACTTGTTCACACTATGCATTTGAACCTTCTTTATTGCATATGTTAATCCCGTTATTACGTTTGCCGAGATATGTTTACGATATTTTTGTGTTTTTGATGTATTACAGGTTTTATACTAAAAGGAGCAATGTTTGAGGTCATTTGCAGTTGAAGAGCAGAATTTAGAATTGAAGCTAAGGCATCTCGATCAATCGAGATGTTGATCTCGATCAATCGGAATCTCAATTGTTCGAGGATGCATTTTGATTAATCAAAAATCTCGATCAATCGAGATTCCAATCTCGATCAATTGAGATTCTACAAACCCACTTGCCCACCTGCTCTTCCCACTTGCAAGAAAATCCACCTTTTTACACGACTTGGATGGATTTTCTGACTTGAACAAGACACATGGAGATATTATTGACTTAGTTGGTATATATATATATATATATATATATATATATATATATATATGTATATATATATATATATGTATATATATATATATATGGTGGGCCCCAAGGATGAAAATGTAGCCACAAATGCACAAAAGGAGCCATTTTGCACATATAACATATACAATCCACTAGAGAGATTCGGGAGAGGAGAAGAGGGAGCTGAACCAGACCTTGAATCTTCATTTTCTCCATCAATAGAAGAGTGCAAGGCTGCCATGATCAACTAACTTCTCTACTAGGGTGTGGGTGAAACCCCTAGCCATGTAAACTTGTTCACTTTTGTAGCATTATTTGGGATTTGTATTTAAATGTTGATTACTTAGTCTAGTGACGATGTACACCTATACATTTCTTATATATATTCATATGATGTTGTTTTTATTCTTGTCTTAGAGTAGAATCCATCTTATGAATGTACAACACTTGCATCTTCTACAAAAGTGTAAGTGATGGCTAAGCAATGGTGTTTAATTGAATGTGTTGTTCTTGCTTGTATAAACCATGCCAAGATGAGGTAGTTTGGATGTATTTAAATTCACTAAGAGAGTAGGGTAATTAGTTAGGTTGAAGAACTATGCTTGTTGAAGATGGGTTATGATAGGTTGGAAAACACATTAATCTTTTGATATGTTATTGAGGTCACAAGCCTAATGACATTGTTAGACATTTAATTTTATAAATCCCAAGCTTGCAACATTTATGGACACGTGAATGGCTAGTGGTGGAAACCACCCCTAGTTCTCTCTCCTAACTTATAACTCTTTAAATTTAGTATTTTTACATTTCATACAATAGTTTTAAAACAAAAACCAAAACCTCATTTTTAGAATTAAAGTGGAATTAATCTTTCTTCAAGACAATTAACAACAAGTTCTTGTGGGATCAATACCCTCGATATAGAACCGTATCTATAAAGATTAGTGCTCTTGCGAGTGGTTAAATTATATTTTGAAAAAGGGCAAAAATTAAGCGTACAATTGCAATCAAGTTTAGCCACATCAAAATTTTGGCGCCGTTGCTGGGGACTACGGTTTAATTGTTGCCATTGAAAGATTAAATCTGGTTTAATTCTTAGGTTAGAAATTCTTTCATTTTTTTTGTATATATCTTGTGCTTATCTTTCAAATTACTTGATTTTAGGTATACCACATAGTGGGCATCTCAAAGATTCAAAGTTGGACCCTTTGTGAGTATAAAGTCTAAAATTTGTGCATTTGAGTAATTAATTTTTTATTTATTTATTCTGCATATTGAGGTGTTGTTTTACTTTTAATGCATGCTAGGTAGATGGTCATTGTCACTTCCGTTGCTTCCTTGTAATATTGAACTTGAACGAACACTTAGACAACGTAGAGGAACCTCTAGGGACCCTATATTGCCTAGGACTGAAAACATGGAACCAAATTATGGACAACCTCCTGGACTACCTCCATTTAATCATGAACAACAACCTCTACCTCCTCCTCCTCAAGGAGAGTTGCTTATGGACTTTTATCTTCCGACTACATTTGAAGTACCTTCATGTATTCAATTTCCAGATGTAGCGGCAAATCAATTTGAAATAAAGTCCTCCACCATCAATCTTCTTAATAGCTTCCATGGTCTCCCAAATGAAGATCCATACTGGCATTTAGATTACTTCCTGTCTGTGTGTTCCACCATTCGGGTACCATACTTTACGGAGGATGATCTAAAGCTTCGTATATTTCCATTCTCTCTAAAGGATAAAGCTAGAAGTTGGTTCAATTCTTTAGAACCTAACTCAATCCATTCTTGGGCGAAGATGCAAATTAAATTCTTAAAAAAATACTTCCCAATGGGAAAGACGAGTGATATTCGGCGAGCAATCACCGGATTTACCCAAATTGATCAACAATTTCATGAGACGTGGGAGAGATTAAAAGATCTTCTTAAATTTTGTCCGCACCATACTGTCCCAAAATGGCAGCTAGTGCAAAGCTTTTACGATGGGGTAAGTGAGCAACATAGGCAAATGATAGATTCCGCTTGTGGAGGTGGATACCTTTTGAAAAGCCCAGATGATGCATGAAAACTTTTTCAAACCCTAAGCAATAATTCAGCTCAGCGCTCCTCCACTAGGAAAGGGAAATCCACCCAACCTTATAGAGGAGTGTATGAAATTTCAAAGGTAGATGAGGTTGCCATGCAAGTAGAAGCCTTAACCCGAAAAATGGACCAAATCATGAAAAATGGGCTGCCTACTCCAAGCCAACCTGTTCAAAATCAGGAAGGGTGTTCGTTCTATTATAGCACTTCACATTATGTGCGAGATTGTCCTATTGCTGGTCAATCTCCCGATTATGCTCAAGAGCAAGCGAATGCCTTCTATTCTAAACAGATTAATGATCCATATTCAAATACCTACAATCCTGGTTACAAGAATCATCCGGCATTTTCATGAAAATCTCAAGAACCAAGTCCCTCTTTTAAAGGGCAAAATTCCTTTCATTCCCAATCTCAACAGCCTCAATATAGGCCAACTCCTCAACCTTACCATCAAAGACCCAACTACCAACAACCACCACCTCTTCCGAGAAGCCAAGGCTTTGAGGAAAGAGTGATAAGCAATCTTGAGGCTAATACTCGCTTGTTGTAAACCCACTCTCAATCAATCTCTAAGCTTGAAGCTAACGCTCAATCTATGGCTAGGTTAGAAGCTCAAATCGGGTAACTAGCTAATACCTTGAATAGAAGAGAGGAAGGTAAGTTGCCAAGTCAACCGGTGGCAAATCCTAAGGGTGTCCATGTGATTGATGATCCGTCATCTTCATCTTGTAATGCTCCTCCGGAGCAAGTTCAATCAATCACCACCTTAAGGAGTGGTAAAATCATAAATTCTAAGGTCGAGGAAGAGGAAAAGGAATCCAATGAGCAATCCAAAAATCCAAAGGAATCCCAATCCAATCCAAATGTGAACAAAGTCCCACAACATCCAAAAGGAAAGACAATTGAAGTTGTGTCACCATCTATTCCACATCTTGACACCTCTTTTGAACCTCCGATTCCTTTTCCTCAAAGATTGAAGGAACCTTCTCATTTCGGGAAGCAAGGAGAGAAAATTCAGGACATAATGGAGATCTTCAAACAAGTAAAGATCAATCTCCCTCTCCTTGATGCTATCCGGCAAATTCCCTCATATTCTAAATTCTTGAAGGACTTGTGCACTCAAAAGCGCAAATCTAGGAACAATGTTCCTAAGAAAGTCCTCCTAGCTGAGCAAGTAAGCTCTATTTTCCAATACCAAGCCCCTCCTAAATTCAAAGATCCGGGTGCTCCAACCATTTCATGCACCATCGAAAATCAAGCTTTTGAAAAAGCACTTCCTGATTTAGGGGCTAGTGTCAATTTGCTTCTATTTTCAGTTTACCAACAATTAGGTTTGGGGGAACTTAAGCCCACCACAGTTGTGTTGCAACTTGCCGACCGCTCGGTGAAGCAACCACGTGGCATCATTGAGGATGTAATAATTCAAGTGGACAAATTTTACTTTTCGGTGAACTTCATAGTCCTTGACACGGAACCAGTCCAAAATCCAAATAGACATATTCCTATCATTCTAGGTCGTCTATTTTTGGCCACGACAAACGCTTGCATTAATTGCCGTACCAGAGTAATGGACATCTTTTTCGGGAATATGAAAATCCACTTGAACATCTTTAATGCTTCTCACCACACATCCGACGACGAAAGTGAATGCTTTTGTGTTGATGTAGTGGAAGATCTCATTCAAGAAGCGCTTCCTTCCATTCTATCTAAAGATCCTCTAGAGGCATGACTAAGTTATTTCAACTGTGATGATTATCACATTGAGTAATCCATTTGTGAAGTTAATTCAATACTCGATGTCACGACCGTCATGGATTTGCCTAAATGGAGAGTTCTGAGAGAACCTTTGCCTCCTTTGTCCAATACTTCCCAAACTTCTTCTCTAATTTCTCCACCACAATTTGAGCTCAAGCCTTTACCGGCTACACTCAAGTATGTTTTCTTGGGTGCTAATGAAACCCTTCCAGCATTATTGCTTCTAATCTCACCAATGATCAAGAGATGAAACTTCTAAAAGTGCTAAAAGAGCAAAAGGAAGTAATAGGATGGAGTGTGACAGATCTTAAGGGAATAGATCCTTCTATTTGTATGCACCGCATACACTTGGAAGAAGATGCAAAGACCTCAAGGGAGGCACAACGTCGATTAAATCTAAATATGAAGGACATTGTAATGAAGGAGGTGGTGAAGTTACTAGATACGAGAATCATTTACCCCATCTCAAAAAGTAAGTGGGTTAGTCCCACTCAAGTGGTTCCTAAGAAGTCCGATATTACGGTGCAACCAAATGATAAGGGTGAATTAGTTCCCCAACTAGTCAAAGTTTTTATTATTTCTTAGATGGATATTCCGGCTATAATCAGGTTGCTATAGACCCGAGGGACCAAGAGAAAACCACCTTTACATATCTTTTCAGCACATTCGCTTATAGACGCATGCCCTTTGGGTTGTGCAATGCACCGGTGACTTTTCAACGGTGTATGATGTCTATCTTTTAGGACATGGTGGAAAATTTCTTGGAGGTATTCATGGATGACTTCTCCGTGTTTGGACCTTCATTCGAATCATGTCTCCAAAATCTATCTCGTGTTCTCACACGATGTCAAGAAACCAATCTAATCCTCAGTTAGGAAAAGAGTCATTTTATGGTTCAAGAGGGCATTGTCCTAGGGCACATTGTGTCTAAGAGAGGAATTGAGGTGAACAAAGCCAAGGTTAAACTTATTTCCAAACTTCCTCCACCATCAACGGTGAGAGAGATTCGTTCATTCCTTGGGCATGCGGGCTTTTATCGCCGTTTCATCCAAGACTTTAGCAAGATCTCTCGGCCTTTGTGTCACCTTCTTGAAAAAGAGTCTTGTTTTACCTTTGATGAAGTGTACCTTAACACTTTTGAAAAGCTCTGCACCATGCTTACAACTGCTCCAATTCTCATCCCTCCAAATTGGGCTCTCCCATTTGAGATCATGTGTGATGCATCCGATTATGCTATGGGTGCGGTCTTAGGGCAACGAGTAGACAAATTACCACATGTTATCTACTATGCAAGTAAAACCCTTTCCGAGGCTCAAATCAACTATACCACAACAAAAAAAGAGTTACTTGTGGTACTATTTGCCTTGGACAAGTTTCGAGCTTATCTATTAGGTTCCAAGGTCATTGTCTGTTCGGACCATGCTGCCTTTCGGCATCTTTTGGCCAAAAAGGATACTAAGCCTAGGTTGATCCAGTGGATACTCTTGTTGCAAGAGTTTAATTTTGAGATTAGCGACAAGAAGGGAACTGAAAATGTGGTGGCTAACCACCTCTCTAGAATTCTTGTTGAATCCCTCAATGATTCCATTCCAGTTTGTGAATCCTTCCCGGATGAACAACTTTTTGTAATCTCTCAAGAGAATATCCCTTGGTATGCAGACATTGTCAACTACTTGGCAACCGGCAAAATACCGTCTTCTTGGACCAGGCAAGAGAATGATCGGTTTTTCTCCCAATCACGATCATATTATTGGGACGATCC
This sequence comes from Cornus controversa, assembly GCA_026545225.1. Lineage (NCBI taxonomy): Eukaryota > Viridiplantae > Streptophyta > Magnoliopsida > Cornales > Cornaceae > Cornus > Cornus controversa. Next base: position 48,972,021 of record CM048846.1, on the reverse strand, counting down.
TCAATTGTTCAAATATTGCCTCAATCAAATAATCCAAAAGTGTGTACCCAACAGTGAATTCCAAAGCATCCTGAAATTCTGTCATACACTTGCTTGTGGGGGACACTTTAGTGTTAAGAAAACTGCAGCAAAGATTCTTCAATGCGGGTTTTTTTGGCCAACACTTCATTGGGATGCATACTCATTTTGTCGCTCATGTGAGCGATGTCAGCGCCTTGGTGCGATGTCTCGGAAGGACATGATGCCTCTCAACCCTATTCTTATTGTTGAGATATTTGATGTGTGGGGCATCGACTTCATGGGACCTTTTCCACCATCTACTGGTCATGAATACATACTTGTGGTGGTGGACTACGTTTCTAAATGGATAGAGGCTATTGCTACCAAAACCAATGACCACGCAGTCGTGGTTAAGTTCATCCAAACTAATATCTTTAGCCATTTTGGTACGCCTCGGGCCCTCATTAGTGATGGAGGTAAACATTTCTGTAACTGGTTCCTTTAAACCTTGCTTACCAAATACTATGTCACACACAAAGTAGCCACCCCATACCATCCTCAAACTAGTGGACAAGTGGAAGTATCTAATAGGGAGATTAAGAACATCTTTGAGAAAACAGTTCGGCCTGATCGAAAAGATTGGTCATTGCAACTAAATGATGCATTATGGGCTTATCGAACTACTTATAAGACTCCCATTGGAATGTCACCTTACCGGTTGGTTTATGGTAAATCATGCCATCTTCCGGTTGAATTGAAGCACGAAGCTATGTGGGCCACCAAAACGTTCAATTTTGACATGCAAATGGCCGGCTCTAATCGAAAGCTTCAATTGAATAAATTGGAAGAATTGCGACATGACACATATGAGAACACTAAAATTTATAAGGCAAAGTCTAAAGCCTTTCATGATCGCAATATTTGAGTCAAAACATTTTCTCTGGGCCAGAAAGTATGATTGTACAACTCAAGCCTCCGTTTGAGTCCTGAAAAACTTCACTCCCGTTGGGATGGTCCATATTTGGTTAATTCCGTTGGTCCCCATGGAACAGTGGAATTGAAGGACTTGAAAGATGGAACGTTGTTCAAAGTAAATGGGCAGCGCTTAAAATCATGTGTGGATGACCAAGTTACCATGGAGTATGTGGATGTCGTCAATTTGACGGATCCCGTTTATTTTGACTCGTGAACCGATTCCAACGTCATGCCATAGATGTATAATGTGGCGTGGCCATGGTAGCTATCATACTTCCATGATGTCCCTTTAATCCAAAGTAATTTTGTATCTAAGTCCCATAAGTTCAAGTCTATGAGGTTCTAGATCAAGCTGATCAACAAGGCTGTTTTTCAAAATCTTGATTGATCGAACCAAGGATCTCGATCAATCGAGATCTCGATTAATCGAGATTTTGGCTTTGATTGATCGAAATATTATAGAGATTTTTGGAACATTTTGCAAAGAGCAAAGTACCAAGAGGTGGTTATTCTCGATGGCACTTCGATATGTACTCGATCAATCGAAATCTCGATCAATCGAGATCCCATTCTCGATCAATCAAGATCTCGATTAATCGAGATGTGCATCTCGATCAATTGAGATCGCCACGCAGCCTACACGTGAGTCGCTTATATATTCGAACCGTTGAGCTCCCTCTCATTTCTCCATCTCTTCTCGCGACCATCCGACTTCTCCCTCATGTCTAAGAGTTCCAAAGCACTCACCGATCACCGTCCAACCTTTTCTGATCATTCCCGACCCTCCACCGTCGTTCGCCGTTGTCCAAGCCTTACACATATTTGGGCAAGTTCGTCTCTTCGCAGCTGCGTGTTGGGGTACCATTTTCTTGCACCGTTCATCATCTTCACCTTGAGGTAAGTGATGCATGGTTTTATTTTGTTTGCTTTGCCGCTATTTTTGTTAGTTTACCAGCTTAATAAGCATAGATAGATGATGTTGGTACGAGTGCGTGTACGGTTGGGATTTTGCATTGTTTTTGTTTCGGTTGCACCCACTTACGCCGCTTCGTTGAGAGCGAGATGAGAGACATATTCGTGCGGGTTGTTTTTGCTTCTGAGTATGCCTAATCGAGTCAATTCGAGAGTATTTTGGAGTGCATGTGTCGGCACCATGGACTAGAATTTCTTTGTAATTTTTATTTTACTATTCATTTTACTTTATTTTTATTTACTTTATTTTGGAATAAGTGCAGACTGTTCCGGATTATGGCGCGAGTGAAGAATGCCACCGGTGCTGCTCATGATATGCCCGGGCGAGCCTTCCGGACTTGGAAGTTCCACCCGGAGCACCGATTTGAGTTGAGGGAGTTCGAGATGCATCCCGATTGCTCGTGGGCAATAGTAGAGCTCCAGCGGCGCCGGCTCGACCGGCTATGTGTGCCACCCACCGATGTGGCGCACGAGCGCTTGGTGCAGGTCTTCTACGAGTGCATGACCTATTCCTGCACCGAGCTCGGCACCTTAGAGACGGTCGTAGACGGCTTGACGATTACCATTATGCTGAGTCAGATAGCATAGATGATCGGCATTCCATGTCACGCCCTGAACCTCAAGACTTGAGATCCATGGGTGAAAAGAGAGTTGTCGGACTCAAACCAAGCCCAAAGTATAAAACTAGAATCAAAATGAAAATAATCAGCCCTCAGCTAGAAGAAAATCTGAACGTTCGTTACAAAAAAATTCATAACAAATTCATTTTAACTCAAAACGGAGCAAACTAAAATTCTACGAAAACTAGACTAAACTTACCACATGGATGATCAAAGGTCAATAGCTGAAAATATGCCAATGAAATCAGTTTTACAAGTTAAAACAGCTCATATGGCGCGAGCTAAAAACAGACCTTCATCAAGGATGGACTCATTTGAATGCCTTAAAGAATTTATAAAATTTTGGAATTTGGTATTTAGAAAATAGACATAAGGGGATACAATTCTGGAATTTTTCATAATTTATAGAGTTTTTAAAATGGGTCAAACGAATTTTCCAAATCAGCACAAAACAGTGGGTTCAAAATCTGACAGCAGGACACTGTCGAATTTTTGTAAAAATCTATAGCTTTCCAAAATTCACAAAATTTAATCTAGAAGCACTAGAAATCTATTAGAATACATGGTAAAAATTTCAAGTCATTTGGAGTAGTTTAGGCCTATCAAAAAATTTTTGCAAAATCTGGACAGAAAGGGGTCCTTTCGTGAACAATCTGTCAAGAGAATTTTTTCCTTCCCATTTCTCCCATAAACCTGCTCCAAACTGAACCTAATACATGATATGAGCATGAATATGAATCTAAAATCATCCATGGCAAGTCCCAACTCAAGATATCAAAGTCCGAAAATGAAGTATGGTGCAACATGAGTCAAGATCATTAACTTGTACATACAACATGACATTTAGGTGTCATTACATACACATCTTCAAAAGAGTAAAAAAAAATGAAATTCAAGGAGAAGCAATCCTAAACATGAAGTTGGTGGCTAGGTGTACAAAAAGCCACAAGAATACTTCTAAACAAATTTCATCATACATATAACTAAATAGAGGCTACATGAGGCCTTAATATCAAAAGAAACTCCTTGAAGTTTGTTGCACCAATGGAGGCTCAACTCTCTCCGGTGTCGACTCCTTTACCTGAAATGTTTAGGGGGTGAGCTTTTCCACTCATAACTCAGTAGAAGGCAAGTTAAAAACTTTGTATCGCCAACTATACCATATATCAAACCATTAAGTGATCAATGATGCAACTAGGGTTCATGCTCCCTAAATGCCTAATCTTTGGAATAGTTTAAAACATGGAATGACATTGCAACAATAACCTCCACAATTTAATAAAGGGTAATATTAACATACATAAAATGTGTAAAGCAAGTGTGCAATTTAAATATCAAAGTATATAAACGAAGATTTCGAAATCATCAAGTGGGATTGACTCGCAAGACACCCTTCAAGTCACGTGTTTGTGGCACTCACTAGGCATCAAACAGGACACGTGCCATTGACGACGTTCCTAATGGTTCTTTCCGGGATACTAGCCCGCCGGTGACCACCCTAATTGGCCAATATATGAGGATTTCTCTCAAGGGACACTACCCTTAAAAGCGACATCAAATTCCAAAATCATCATCTAAACACATTGTGACATAATCAATCAAATTAACACATGTGCAATATTCACACGCATATAAAAAATGCAATTGCACTCAATTCATGTCCTAGGATTTCACCTAGCATGACATAATTTCCTTATCCTAGACATAACCAATCTCATTAATATAGGCAATACACAATATGAAATGCATATTCTTGACCACAAATTTAAACACATATTTCACAAGTCATTCTTAGTCATTTAAAAATTTAAAGAGGAACACAAAGTACTACAATCAACAAAAGGAGAAAAAAAATCAGCATGGATGTACTCCATCAACAAATTCAGCCCATTCTCCATACATCACCAACTACTATAACATCACAAAATAACCCATACATCCACAACCCAAAAATTAGCACTTTATTCAACATATAATCAACTCATCCTCCATATATCTCATAAATACAAAAACAAAACATGATGCTTACATAATCATCATTAAAAATATTAGACAATATCAATATTTTCATGAGATTTAAAGTGGAGTTAGATGAAGTAAAATCCCAAACACTCCATGAGTAAATATATGTAAATTTTAGCCAAATAAAACTTGAAACTAAAACCCCCTACCTCAATGAAGCAACTTATGCGAAAATGGGGTGAAGAAGAAGAGTTGTATATGTCTTACACCTTCCAAATGAGCCCCAAAATGGATAATTTTCTGATCAATGGATAGCCCTAGCCGAGCTCTACAAATTTTCTCTTGGACACTTGAGCCAAAACAACCTTGAAGAGGTCCAAAATCTAGAGAGAGAAAGTAGATCTCAAGGTTTCTTTAATGGAGTCTTAGAGAGAGAGAGAGAGAAAATGAAATGAAGAAGGAAGATAGGCTACCAAGCAAGGTTCTACCACTTAAAAAAAAATTGGACTTTTGAGTCATGTGGGCCCCACAAGCTACAATTTGTCTCACTTATGTGTATATCTTTCATATAAGTCTCATACGGTGTCCAAATGCGTCCCGGTTTCTTTCTAAAATTCTAAAATTTTAAATGCCATTTAGAAATGTCACAATATGAATAAAAATATTTATTCAGCATCGAAATCCAAAACGAGCCCACCTAATCGGTCCTGAATCCCTAAAACGGCGCCCGGGCCCAAAATGCCCATTTCACCTAAACGAACCCGAAAAATAATTTCGAATGGACACAAAATATTTCAAACCTCTAAATGTGAGTCCCTACATGAAATAATCACCAAGAAACAATAAAAATCAAACCTGACAGATTGAACATTTCTTTCTTTCCAACATAAGAAAAAAAATTCGTTTTTCTCTACTTTGAAAAAAATGGGCTCAGTTCCCTTGGATTCTCTAAATGAAATCCATTTCAATGAAAAGAAAATTTCAAAACACTCAATTTAAAAAAAAGAATCACCTAAATCGAATTTAAGATGAGTGAGTTATGAATTTTCAAAGTTTAAAGAAAAACAACTATATATAAATAAAATCAACCCGACCCGGATCCGACCCGATAAATGGTCTAGTTATTACATTCCACACTAGCAGCCTCTGGACATAGTTGACCAGGATGGTCAGCCGCTCTACAGGCCCGAGTTTCCGGCTGACATGACCCTCTTCTCCAATGTTATGGACATGTGTGGCAGGGTGTTTACCACTCCCAGCCATAACTGCACATCCAAATCGATGTGCCCCAGCATGTTATGGTTTCTAGACACTATTCTCATCAAGAACGCGTGTCTTTTGCAACATGTGGTAGAGCGCCAGGGCGACCTTCTCCGTTGCCTGTATGCTTTCCACACAAGCACATGGTTTTCTGTCCCGTCGCTGATCTGGGGGCAGATGTACAAAGTCTGGGACGGGCTTGTCAACAAGAAGATGAGACAAACATTGAGTTGGTGGCTTTCATTCCCTTTCCTAGTCACCGTTTTCCTCAGCCGTGCCAATATACCGGTCAGTGACACTAACATCTAGTTGGTACCGCCACCCCCGCTTCACGCATACTCAGTGGGTGCGGGTGAGGAGGCACTTAGAGCGCCAGGACCACCAGGGCGATCCACCAGAGGACGTGAACATGGATGCTCCAGTGGAGATGGATGAGGATGCGGCCGCAGAGGGTGAGGCCTTTGATGAGGAGTTGGAGGAGGGAAAGACTGATATCGCTGCCAAGCGGTATGAGATTCTGGCGACGGGCTATTCCTGTCTGGCAGCTGACGTTGAGCATCTTCAGTAAGGTTTTGAGGAGCATGTCTAGGTGACGCAGAGTCAGCTGGAGGCTATGAGGACGGACATTACGTCTCTGGCGTAGGGTCGGAGGGCAATTTTAGATGAGTTCCGGGCTTTTCGGTAGGACCTATAATTTCTGTTTGCCAGCCGAGCTTCCACCTCCACCTCTACTCCACCCACCGAGACACCTCCACCACCACCCGCCCTAGAGTCGCTTTATTTTTTTTATATTTTCTATTTTACTTTATGTTATTTTTCTTTCTTTGTTTTTGATAGGCCATGTTGGCCATGTTAGTTTTTGTGTATTCCAACTGCATGTACCCTTTGTACTGAAACTCATTTTCACATATATGGAATACAGTTGTCCTTTCTTTTGTAGCATGTGTTCTATTTATTGTCTTTAATTTTACTTTCTGCCAATATCTCTGCTCTCTCTACTTTGACTATGTATGTAGTACCAATTGCCTAATTTTTATATGTGATTCAGTTGATGAGTTTCGTTTATTATCGCCTGGTTTAAATTCCTAATACTGTTGAGATTGCTTCAACGTAGTATGGCGTTAATAAAGAAAGGCAGCCCATTTGCATGCTATACGTTAGCGTGCCTGGATAGTCAATATCTTATCGCATAGATCTCTTAGTCTAGTGAGAAACACTAGTTCAGAGCCTTGGATGTGCAGTGATCTCGGCATTGTTCGCTTGTACATAATTCTTTTATCATGTTCTTTTCATATACTTTTTGTTCCATTTAATGCTTGTGGTATCCAGTTGGTGTTTCGTATAGGTTTTTCTCATTTACAGGATGACCGGCCGTGTTGGAATGCCATTTTTGTCGAGTTCTGCAATCCTGGTAATTTCTTTCCTTGTTCTTCTTGTCCAAGCATTGAGGACAATGTTGCGTCTAAGTTTGGGGGTGTGGTATGCTATACCATTAACATATGCATGCAAATGTTCAATCTTTGTATTGATGGTCATTGTTGAGCAATTTTTTTTCTTTTGATATTTTTGCATGCTTGCTATGATGTCTTGCTTTTTAAGGGGAGATCATTCAAATAAATGTCCGAGGTAAATGCAGCAGGTAGTTAAGAGCTTTAACATTGTAAATACCCGCACTTTTGCAAGCTATGTAATAGGTTAGAACGGTCCACATTTTTGTTCAAATATGAATATGTACGGTTTTTGCCTTAAATTTGTCCTTAACCGCAAAAATTCGCACACATGCATTTTAAATTATGGGGTATAAGTCTGAGGGAGAATTTTGTAAATTTCTGTTTTTATTTGAACAACTTAAAGAATGAGTTCTTCCGGTTGTTGTAAAAAAAATATATAAAAAAAAAATAATAATAATATGCAATAAGCCTTCTCACTCAATAAACCGGATCTCTATGCCTTATTAAACATGGAGTATTCGCGTATAAGTGTGCAAGGTTGAGCAATAATAAGTGAGTGGCTTGTTTAAGCTCATCGCCTTGTAAGCTCGGTTATTAAGTCCGAGGGGTGTTTCTTCACCTAATGCCCTAAAAGCAATGGGTCTGGGAGTCATTAGCCCAATGCCGCTACATGGGCTTGCAAGAAAGCAAAAAACGCTAAGCATTGCACGGTCATCCGCACATGAGCATTCATGTATGTTTTGCGGTAATGAACAACGGTGTCGAGCATGTTCAATGAGTTTTTCTTTTAAAAACATATTTGTTCTCATTTTTCTCCAGATTTGTGGTTAGAATGCATGTTCACTTTTCAAAGAGGATTTTGGGGTTGGAATCGGTATTTTTGTTCGGACTAGCCATTATGTGAGGACTGTCGTCTAATTGTAGTTTGTGAAGGTCCATTTTTGCTAATGACCGCCTAGTTCTGTAATACTTGTTGCATTTGTCAAGTGTGACATGAACGGATGATCATCCTTTATCTAGTTGATGACTGAACATGATTTAATTTTTGTATAAGATAGTTAACTTCATTTTTGTAATATTGTATTGCTAAGGGACTAGCATTGTGTAAGTTTGGGGGTGTGATAAGTATTCAATACTATGCATTTGAACCCTCTTCATTGCATATGTTAGTCCCGTTATTACGTTTACCGAGGTACATTTATGATATTTTTGTGTTTTTGATGTATTACAGGTTTTGTACTAAAAGGAGCAATGTTTGAGGTCATTTGCAGTTGAAGAGCAGAATTCAGAATTGAAGCTAAGGCATCTCGATCAATCGAGATGTTGATCTCGATCAATCGGAATCTCAATTGATCGAGGATGCATTTCGATTAATCAAAAATCTCGATCAATCGAGATTCTGCAAACCTACTTGCCCACTTGCTCACCTGCCCTTCCCACTTGTAACAAAATCCACATTTTTACACGACTTGGATGGATTTTCTGACTTGAACAAGACACATGGAGATATTATTGACTTAGTTGGTATACATATTTATATATATATATATATATATATATATATATATATATATGGTGGGTCCCAAGGATGAAAAAGTAGCCACAAATGCACAAAATGAGCCATTTTGCACATATAACATATACAATCCACTAGAGAGATTCGGGAGAGGAGAAGAGGGAGCTGAACCAGACCTTGAATCTTCATTTTCTCCATCAATGGAAGAGTGCAAGGCTGCCATGATCAACTAACTTCTCTACTAGGGTGTGGGTGAAACCCCTAGCCATGTAAACTTGTTCACTTTTGTAGCATTATTTGGGATTTGTATTTAAATGTTGATTACTTAGTCTAGTGACGATGTACACCTATACATTTCTTATATATATTCATATGATATTGTTTTTATTCTTGTCTTAGAGTAGAATCCATCTTATGAATGTACAACACTTGCATCTTCTACAAAAGTGTAAGTGATGGCTAAGCAATGGTGTTTAATTGAATGTGTTGTTCTTGCTTGTATAAACCATGCCAAGATGAGGTAGTTTGGATGTATTTAAATTCACTAAGAGAGTAGGGTAATTAGTTAGGTTGAAGAACTATGCTTGTTGAAGATGGGTTATGATAGGTTGGAAAACACATTAATCTTTTGATATGTTATTGAGGTCACAAGCCTAATGACATTGTTAGACATTTAATTTTATAAATCCCAAGCTTGCAACATTTATGGACACGTGAATGGCTAGTGGTGGAAACCACCCCTAGTTCTCTCTCCTAACTTATAACTCTTTAAATTTAGTATTTTTACATTTCATACAACAGTTTTAAAACAAAAACCAAAACCTCATTTTTAGAATTAAAGTGGAATTAATCTTTCTTCAAGACAATTAACAACAAGTTCTTGTGGGATCGATACCCTCGATATAGAACCGTATCTATAAAGATTAGTGCTCTTGCGAGTGGTTAAATTATATTTTGAAAAAGGGCAAAAATTAAGCGTACAATTGCAATCAAGTTTAGCCGCATCATATTTGGTAAGCAAGGTTCGAAGGAACCGGTTACATCCATACCTGAACCCTTAAACTTACATCCATACCCCCACACCACTCTCTAGAGTCGGCGGTTATTTCCTCCGGTTACCTGAACCCATTCCGGTCCCCTACTCGTAACCAAAAACACAAAAAGATCATTTAATTCCACTAAGCATGTCATTAAACAATTAATCATGCCTAAAAACTCACTTAACTTTTAATCATAATTCAAAAAAAAAAATTTCGAGTCGTTACACAATGTGCCCTAGGACAATGCCCTCTTGAACCATAAAATGACTCTTTTCCCAACTGAGGATTAAATTGGTTTCTTGACATCGTGTGAGAACACAGGATACATTTTGGAGGCATGATTCGAATGAAGGTCCAAACACGGAGAAATCATCCATGAACACTTCCAAGAAATTTTCCACCATGTCCAAAAAGATAAACATCATACACCGATGAAAAGTCATCGGTGCATTGTACAACCCAAAGGGCATGCGTTTATAAGCGAATGTGCCGAAAGGACATATAAAGGTGGTTTTCTCTTGGTCCCTCAGGTCTATAGCAACCTGATTATAGCCAGAATATCCATCTAAGAAGTAATAAAAACTTTGACCAGCTAATCTCTCTAAGATTTGATCAATAAATAGAAGAGGGAAGTGATCTTTCCGAGTTGTTGAATTTAGTTTTCGATAATCTATGCAAACTCTCCATCCCGTGGTGGTGCGTTGTGGAACTAATTCACCCTTATCATTTAGTTGCACTGTAATACCGGACTTCTTAAGAACCACTTGAGTGGGACTAACCCACTTACTATCTGAGATGGGGTAAATGATTTCCGCATCTAGTAACTTCACCACCTCCTTCATTACAATGTCCTTCATATTTGGATTTAATCGACGTTGTGCCTCTCTTGAGGTCTTTGCATCTTCTTCCAAGTGTATGCGGTGCATACAAATAGATGGATCTATCCCCTTAAGATCTGCCACACTCCATCTTATTGCTTCCTTGTGCTTTTTTAGCACTTTTAGAAGTTCCATCTCTTGATCATTGGTGAGATTGGAAGCAATAATGACTGGAAGGGTTTCATTAGCGCCCAAGAAAACATACTTGAGTGTAGCCGATAAAGGCTTGAGCTCAAGTTATGGTGGAGAAATTAGAGAAGGAATTTGAGAAGTATTGGACAAAGGAGGCAAAGGTTCTCTCGAAACTCTCCATTTAGGCAAATCCATGATGGTCGTGACATCGAGCATTGAATTAACTTCACAAATGGATTGCTCAATGTCATAATCATCATAGTTAAAATAACTTAGGCAAGCCTCTAGAGGATCCTTAGATAGAATGGAAGGAAGCGCTTCTTGAATGAGATCTTCCACTACATCAACACAAAAGCATTCACTTTCGTCGTCGGATGTGTGGTGAGAAGCATTAAAGATGTTCAAGCGGACTTTCATATTCCCGAAAGAGATGTCCATTACTCCGGTACGGCAATTAATGCAAGCGTTTGCCGTGGCCAAAAATAGACAACCTAAAATGATAGGAATATGTCTATTTGGATTTTGGACTGGTTCTGTGTCAAGGACTATTTAGTTCACCGAAAAGTAAAATTTGTCCACTTGAATTATTACATCCTCAATGATGCCACGTGGTTGCTTCACCGAGCGGTCGGCAAGTTGCAACACAACTGTGGTGGGCTTAAGTTCGCCCAAACCTAATTGTTGGTAAACTGAGAATGGAAGCAAATTGACACTAGCCCCAAAATCAAGAAGTGCCTTTTCAAAAGCTTAATTTCCGATAGTGCATGATATGGTTGGAGCACCCGGATCTTTGAATTTAGGAGGGGCTTGGTGTTAGAAAATGGAGCTTACTTGCTCAGTTAGGAGGAATTTCTTAGGGACATTGTTCCTAGATTTGCGCTTTTGAGTGCACAAGTCCTTCAAGAATTTAGCATAGGAGGGAATTTGCCGGATAGCATCAAGGAGAGGGAGATTGATCTTTACTTGTTTGAAGATCTCCATCATGGCTTGAATTTTCTCTCCTTGCTTTCCGAAATGAGAAGGTTCCTTTAATCCATGAGGAAAAGGAATCGGAAGTTCAAAAGAGGTGTCAAGATGTGGAATAGATGGTGACACAACTTCAATTGCCTTTCCTTTTGGATGCTGTGGGACTTTGTTCACATTTGGATTGGATTGGGATTCTTTTGAATTTTTGGATTGCTCATTGGATTCCTTTTCCTCTTCCCCGACCTTAGAATTTATGATTTTACCACTCCTTAAGGTGGTGATTGATTGAACTTACTCTAGAGGAGCATTACAAGATGAAGATGATGGATCATCAGTCACATGAACACCCTTAGGATTTGCCATCAGTTGACTTGGCAACTTACCTTCTTCTCTTCTATTTAAGGTATTAGCTAGTTGCCCGATTTGAGCTTCTAACCTAGCCATAGATTGAGCGTTAGCTTCAAGCTTAGAGATTGATTGAGAGTGGGTTTGCAACAAGCGAGTATTAGCCTCAAGATTGCTTATCACTCTTTCCTCAAAGCCTTGGCTTCTCGGAGGAGGTGGTGGTTGTTGGTAGTTGGATCTTTGATGGTAACGTTGAGGATTTGGCCTATATTGACGCTGTTAAGATTGGGAATTAAAGAAATTTTGCCCTTGAAAAGAGGGACTGGGTTCTTGAGATTTCCATGAAAATGCCGAATGATTCTTGTAACCAGGATTGTAGGTATTTGAATATGGATCCTTGATCTGTTTAGAATACAAGGCATTCGCTTTCTCTTGAGCATAATCAGGAGATTGACCAGCAATAGGACAATCTGGCACATAATGTGAAGTGCTATAACAGAACGAACACCCTTCCTGATTTTGAACAGGTTGGCTTGGAGTAGGCAGCCCATTTTTTATGATTTGGTCCATTTTTCAGGTTAAGACTTCTACTTGCATGGCAACCTCATCTACCCTTAAAATTTCATGCACTCCTCTACAAGGTTGGGTGGATTTCCCTTTCCTAGTGGAGGAGTGTTGAGCTGAATTATTGCTTAGGGTTTGAAAAAGTTTTCATGCATCATCTGGGCTTTTCAAAAGGTATCCACCTGCACAAGCGGAATCTATTATTTGCCTATGTTGCTCACTTACCCCATCATAAAAGCTTTTCACTAGCTGCCATTTTGGGACAACATGGTGCGGACAAGATTTAAGAAGATCTTTTAATCTCTCCCATGTCTCATGAAATTGTTCTTGATCAATTTGGGTGAATCCGGTAATTGCTCGCCGAATATCACTCATCTTTCCCATTGGAAAGTATTTTTTTAAGAATTCAATTTGCATCTCTGTCTAAGAATGGATTAAGTTAGGTTCTAAGGAATTAAACCAACTTCTAGCTTTATCCTTTAGGGAGAATGGAAACATATGAAGCTTTAGATCATCCTCCGTAAAATGTGGTACCCGAATGGTGGAACACGCATAAAGGAAGTAATCTAAATGTCGGTATGAATCTTCATTTAGGAGACCATGGAAGCTATTAAGAAGATTGATGGTAGAGGACTTTATTTCAAATTGAGTTGCCGCTACATCAGGAAATTGAATACACGAAGGTACTTCAAATGTAGTCGAAAGATAAAAGTCCATAAGCAATTCTCCTTGAGGATGAGGAGGTGGACGTTGTTGTTCATGATTAAATGGAGGTAGTCTGGGAGGTTGTCCATTACTTGGTTTCATATTTTCAGTCCTAGGCAATATAGGGTCCCTAGAGGTTCCTCTACGTTGTCTAAGTGTTCGTTCAAGTTTAATATTACACGAAAGCAAAGGAAGTGACAATGACCATCTACCTAGCATGCATTAAAAGTAAAACAACACCTCAATATGCAAAATAAAAAATTATTACTCAAATCCACTAGTTTTAGACTTTATACTCACAAAGGGTTCAACTTTGAGTCTTTGAAATGCCCACTTTATGGTATACCTAAAATCAAGCAAATTTGAGAGATAAGCACAAGATATATACAAAAAAAAAAAAAAGAATGAAAGAATTTCTAGTTTAAGAATTAAACCAAATTTAATCTTTCAACGGCGACAATTAAACCGTAATCCCGGCAACGGCGCCAAAATTTTGATTTGGCTAAACTTGATTGCAATTGTAAGCTTAATTTTTGCCCTTTTTCAAAATATAATTTAACCACTCGCAAGAGCACGAATCTTTGTAGATATGGTTCTATAGAGAGGGTATCAATCCCACGAGGACTAGTTGTTAATTGTCTTGAAGAAAGATTAATTTCACTTTAATTCTAAAAACAAGTTTTTAATTTTTGTTTTAAAACTATTGCATGAAATGTAATAACATTAAATTTAAAGAGTTGTAAGTTGGGAGAGAAAACTAGGGGTGGTTTCCACCACTAGCCATTCACATGTCCAACAATGTAGCAAACTTGGGATTTATAAGATTAAATGTCTAACAATGTCATTAGGCTTGTGACCTCAACAACATATCAAAAGATCAATGTGTGTGCAAACCTATCATAATCCATCTTCAACAAGCATAGTTCTTTAACCTAACTAATTACCCTACTCTCTAAGTGAACCTAAATGCATCCAAACTACCTCATCTTGGCATGGTTTATACAAGCAAGAACAACACACTCCATTTAAACACCATTGCTTAGCCATCACTTGCGCTTTTTGTAGAAGATGCAAGTGTTGTGCATTCATAAGATGGATTCTACTCTGAGACAAGAATAAAAATAACATCATATGAATATATATAAGAAATGTATAAGTGTACATTATCACTAGACTAAGTAATCAACATTTAAATACAAATTCCAAATAATGCTACAAAAATGAACAAGTTTACATGGCTAGGGGTTTCACCCACACCCTAGTAGAGAAGTTAGTTGATCATGGCAGCCTTGCACTCTTCCATTGGTGGAGAAAATGAAGGTTCAAGGTCTGGTTCAGCTCCCTCTTCCCCTCTCCCAAAATTCTCTATGGTGGTATATGTTATATGAGAGAAAATGGCTCATTTTGTGCATTTGTGGCTCTCTTTCATCCTTGGGACCCACCATGTATATATATATAGCAATATATATATCAACTAAGTCAATAATATCTCCATGGGTCTTGTTCAAGTTAGAAAATCCATCCAAGTCGTGCAAAAAGGTGGATTTTGTTGCAAGTGGGAAGGGCAGGTGAGCAAGTGGGCAAGTGGGTCTGCAGAATCTCGATTGATCGAGATTGGAATCTCGATTGATCGAGATTTTTGATTAATCGAAATGCATCCTCGATCAATCGAGATTCCAATTGATCGAGATCAACATCTCGATTGATCGAGATGCCTTAGCTTCAATTATGAATTTTGCTCTTCAACTGCAAATGACCTCAAACATTGCTCCTTTTAGTACAAAACCTGTAATACATCAAAAACACAAAAATACCGTAAACGTATCTCAGTAAACGTAATAACGGGACTAACATATGCAATAAAGAGGGTTCAAATGCATAGTATTGAACACTTATCAGAGACCGTGACCAATTCTGACCAGTTTATCAATTTTTCATCATTTTTCACTATAAACGCATTTTGAGCGATGTTATGAATGTTTTGAGAGTGGAAAACATGTTTGGAAGGTGTTTTAAGGATTTTGATAAGTTTTTGGAAGATTTAGAAAAGTTTAACTTTTTGGTCAAATCGGGGCCCTAGATGTGACTTAAGTGGGCTCGGGAATTCAGAAAATTTATAAAATATTTATTTTTTGGAATGCCTAGGATGGAATGTTTAAAGAGTAGAGGAAGTGATTTCGAGGCCGTAGGCCCAGAGGTATTTTAGTCTTTTCACAGTTTTAGGGCTTTAAAGGAGTCAAACCTGCAGAGATATTTCAAATCTCACACTTCTTTCTCTCTCTAAAGGTCTCTATCTTCATAGCTCTCCCTTTTCTTTACATTTCAGACCCGTTTGGCTTGGATTCAAGGCTCGCCGAAAGAGAGAGATACTTAGGGCACGACTAGGGCTTCCATTTGAACCAATCAATGTTGCGGTTCAGCAAGGTTGACATTGCTTAGATTTTGAGAAGTGCTTGGAAGACCTTCATTTTTGAGGTAGGGGTTCTCCTTCTCATTTACTTGTCGATCTAGGATTTCGGGTGAAATGGTGAGAGCTAAGGGTGTGTATTGTATGTTTTAGAGATGTAAGAGGGGTGGGATAAGGTGTTTTTCTTCTTCTCTTGAGTCTCTTATATGCAATAGATGTGTATCTCCTAGCATGCAAGATATAAGGGACAAATACATAGAAATGTGGGAGAATGAGGGTATATATGGTTATGTGCTTAATGTGGTGTACATGTGTAATTATGTGCAAATGTATGACATATATATGTTATGTGTTGTCCTATGAGTTAAATGCATGCTATCTTTTTATAAAAAATGTATGCATTGGTTAATAATGACCAAATTGTACTTAAGTGGGATTTATGTGCATATGTGTATGATATGCTAGGTTTCACCTGTATAGGTAAATATATGTGTGGCTTCGTGGAGATGAAAATGCATGCTAGTTCTATGTTCTAAATGTATGCATTGTATGAAGCATGAGTAAGATATGCTAATTTTGAAGTGGTATGCATAAGGGATGTTATATGCATGTGTTATACATATATGTGCTATATGTGGTATGTTGCGATGGAATTTATGCCATGGGTTTCTTTTTAGCATTAATGAGCATGAGTAGAGTATGAATTTAAAATGCTGCATAAGTGTGCATTCATATGAATTTACGGGGCTATGGTGAGGAAATGGGGAAATAGTGGTCTCATCACTTGGTTCGACTGATGCTCTCTGTGGTGCATTCTTAAACGTTCTCATCACCTGGTAGGATCGATGTTCTCGGTGGTGCATTCTAAAATTATCTCATCATTTGCTAAGACCGATGTTCTCGGTGGTTCCTTCTTAAACGGTCTCATCACCTGGTAGGACCGATGTTCTCGGTGGTGCATTTTGAAATTATCTCATAACCTGGTAGGACTGATGTTCTCGGTGGTGCTTCTTAAACGATCTCATCACCTGGGAGGACCGATGTTCTAGGTAATGCATTCCAAAATTATCTCATCACCTAGTAAGACCGATGTTCTCAGTGGTGCATTCTTAAATGATCTCATCACATGGTAGGACCGATGTTCTCGGTGGTGCATTCCAAAATTATTTCATCGCTTGGTATGACCGATGTTCTCGATGGTGCATTTCGAAATTATTTCATCGCCTGGTAGGACCGATGTTCTTGGTGATGTATTCTGAATTGTGTGGGAAGTGTCTCGGTCACATGGTTGCTTAAGAATCATATTAGCATTTCGAGTTGAGTACGAGAGAGAGACACGTGTATGGTTAGTGCTTTCATTCTAAATTATGAAGCATGCTATGTGTTTAATGCATTTATATATATCTATATATATATATGCATTGTTGTGAATGAACATAATGTATGTTGAATGATACATGTAATGTAGTGACATGCATTCATGTGGGTCGTGTCGGGTTGACACTTAGGTGGGTTGGGGTATCTTTACTAAGCCGTAAAGGTGCTCTCCCCTTTATTCTAAACTCTTTTATAGATAAGGTGCCAATGATGGATGGGATTTGAGTATCCAAGTGGAACTCTAGTGATATTTTGATATATTTTGGATATTGTTTATTTTGTGGCTATGCATGCCGGTTTGTGGCATGGGAGTTCTCTTTGAGTTGTAGTTATGTTTTCGATAAATGTAACTTGGAGTATGAGCTTGTTAAATATGATAAGACAATGGACTTATTTATGTGATGCTTGTTGAGAGCATCTAGTTTCATTTGATGGACTAAAATAGTTGTTGGATAGTTTCATTTTTGGATAAAATGTGTTTATGAGGGAGAATGACTTATATTGATGGATGATTTGATTGTGAGCATGATTTAGAACTTGTGAATGATGTAGACTCCTTTCCTATATAATATGGAGGTTGTTGGAACGGATTATGTTGGTAGAAATGGCCAAAAATACCAAAAATGACCATTTACAAAGTTTCAGTTTTTAGGTAGTTCGATGCTTCGAAGCATCCAGTTCAATGCATTGAAGTGACCAGTTCGATGCATCAAAAAACCTCTAAGATTTTGGAATGTAAAAGTCCCGGATGATATTTGTTCGATGCATCGAACACATCAATTCGATGGATTAAAGTCACTTTTTACAGCATACTCAGAAAATTGCCCCAAACTTCAATCGGGTATAACTTCTTCGTTTTAAATAAAAATTGAGCGTGATTTTTTTGAAATTGAGTATATTTGGATTATATATCCAATGGGGTAAGTCTCAATTTTAGATTCCAAACACACGAAGTGTTGAGTCTTGGAAGTGAGTGATTCATGAGAGTGCAGATAAATAAAATCCGCACTAAGTTGATATGATTTGATGTAGGGCTTATTAGGATTGGATATTGTAGAGACCGTGCCCAATTTTGTCTAGTTTTTGAATTTTTCATCATTTATTGATTTAAATGCATTTTAAATGATATTTAACATGTTTTGAATGCGGAAAACATGTTTAGAAGGTAGTAATATGGTTTTGGGAACTTTTGAAAAAGTTTGACTTTTGGGTCAACGGGGGTCCCGGGATCAGGGTAAGTGAGTCCGGGAATTTTGGAAAAATTTTGAGAAAATTTATTTTTGGCTATGAACTAAACGAAATGTTTAGAACGTCATGGAAGTGATTTCGAGGCCAACGGAGTTTTCAAAAATTAATTCGGAGGTCGGGAAGGTACGTTAAGTGGCCTAGGGGCAAAATGGCCATTTCATGCCCCTAAGAGTGATATGAATATCCCAAGGTCTGGGATATTTTATATTTACAAATCTCAGTCTCTCTCTAAAGCTCCCACTTCATCTCTCTCCCATCTCTCTAGATTTTGGAAAGCTTAAGGTGCGATTTGGAGGTAGCCGAAGAAGGAAAGTGTGTAGACGGCGTCAAGGGCTTCGGTTTGAACCGATCAAAGTCCATTTTTTGTAAAGTTAGGATGGCTGAGATTTCTCAAGTGAGATTCAAAGCCTAAGATTTGAGGTAGGGATGCTAGACTCATCTTTACTTTGATCTTATAGGTCACTTTTATGTGACATGAAAGATAGATTCGATTTCTTGAGCCTATAGTTATGTATATGTGTATATATGTATACCATTGTGATTTATACATGTATAGATGTCTAACATGATAGTTAGGACTTATATATGTTGCGTATGTACAAATGAGACTATGAATGCTTTTGATAAAAATGTGTTCATTTGGTGAAAATATGAAAATATGAGTTCTTATAGACTTGTGCATGAAACATATGATTTTTCTTGTGAAATGCATAAGCATGATGATTTTCATGATATGAGTGTGATGACATTGTGACAATCTTGAGGTGAAGAGAAAATGCATTGATTTGACAAAAATACATTCATTGTGTGGAATAAGTGCATTGACATGATTATGTGTACTATATGAAAAATGGGTTTTTGGGGCATGATAACATTGAGAATTAAGATGAGGGAACGGTCTCTAGGGTGAAAGACCCAAAACTTGGGCAAGAGGAGGCGCACCCTTCGGGTTAGCAACCCGATAAAGCGTAAGCAGAGTTTAGGTGCCGAAGAGACCCTTACTATGGATGTGGAGTGATAATCTAGTCCCCATTGAAGTGATTTCCAAAATTATATGGCGTGAGTTATATATATAAATTATGACTTGCTCAATTTGATATATATATATATATATAAATGCATTCAGATGTGAAGCATCACGTATAATTTGAAAAACATGTTTGTTTAAGGGTAAAGAGCATGTATACTTGTCATATAGACATGTAGCACTTTCATATGCACTCATGCATGGTTGACGGGTTAGAGTGGGGATGAGTGGATCATTTCTACTAAGTCGCAGTGGTGCTCACCCCTTTATACAAACTCTTTTCAGATAAGGCACCAATGGAAGATGAGGCATGATTGGCTAGGTGGACTCTTAAAGTTCTTTTGAGTTTTGACATTTTGATATGTATATAAATGTCCATGTCAGCTTGTGGCATGTGAATTATATGGGAAGCGTTGTATTTATGTTTTAAGTATGTTAGTATGTTTTAGTTCATGTGTAAGGACTAGATATTGATTACATATGACTTTTGGTGTATGAATGGAAGGATATGGTTTGGATTTCCATTTTGCCTTACCTTGTTGGAATGGAATGAATGATGGACTTATAAGTTCTTATGTATGATATTGAGAGAATGAACATTGGAGGCTAGATTTGTGCATTTTTACTATGTTATAAACATTATAGATCAATTGTGGTTATTTTGGTTCCAAGGATAATGTAGCTTTGAAGCAAGCTTGAGAGGTTCATGGATTTTGCTTCTTTGAGACCCAAATTCATTGATTTTGTATAATTTTGATCATGTGATTGTGATTTGCTATAATGGTATAGTGCTTTGGGCTTGAAAAATCAGGTTTTGAGGTGTTTTTGGACTTTCGGTCGAGTGCCCTCTGCATTGGTCGATCGAAAGTGGGAGATCTCGAGAGTTGGAATAGCTGGAAACAGGTTTCGGTCGACTGGATAGAGTTTCGGTCAATTGAAAGTCCTCTTTCGGTCGACCGAAACTACCCATCAGCCGACCTAAGGCAACTTGGGCAGCTCCATTTGCATCCGATTTTCAAACGGGTGTAATTTCTTCGTTCTAGATCTATATTGAGTGCTGTATTTTTAGAAATTGAGTTTTTTTAAATCCTCTATCCAATTTTATAAGTTTCATATTCATATTCCATTCAAAAATGGTAGTATGTCCAAAAAATTGCAAGCCACCATTAGTTGGCTATGCAAGTGAGGCATGGTTTAGGCCCGTAGCAGTTGGTTGAGGTTGGGGATACGTATATCCATGTGTAAGGATAAATTTAAGTTTCCACAATTGTATGTGATGGTTGTGAGATGATGATGTGATAACACCATTCACCCTCGGGTTCTGGGAGAACCAAAATCCGGGGCGTGACAGATATGGTGGAGTAGTGCACCTCTATGTGCAAGAACATAGTTAAGCTTCCGCAATGTTTGAGGGTAAGAGAGTCCATTGGGATTAATGGATAATAGTCACCTTCATTTTTTTCTGGAGTACGGAAATCGGGGCGTTATAGCGTGGTATTAGAACTTGATACTATCCCATGAGTGTGGTTAAGGTCGTTCATAGGGTTGAGTTAACGGGCTCACTCTCGGGATTCAGGTCGGCCCGAGGGAGTCCTAGCGATCTAGATTCTAGGGTGTGACATGTCCAATCGGGAAGATCCCGTGGGAAAGGGATCATTGGTACCACTCACCTCTGTCATTGTTCATGAGAACATGAAGCATCATCCTTCTGTCTCTTTTTAGCAAGTCCACCCACCTGCATTGAACTCACCTGTTGCAATCCTATCGTAGCACTCATCACTCTTGCAAGCTGTTGCAGGGTTACAAC